>OZ030378.1:10855075-11565723 GCA_964023945.1 Ectemnius cavifrons
GATACACCTAGCCTGGGTAGTTTCACCAAACGGACTTTGGATGCTCCCAACTGATACTAGACTACATCTTTGGGAAACTTAAAATAATGTAATTTCATCTGGTTTCTACCTAGTAGATAGCAATATTTATTCGTGTTATCCGCAATTGGTATACCGTCACAGCGCGTGTGTCGTAAGGACTCACAATCTACCACCCAATTCTATTGATCCCCTTGCAAGCTGGGGACGGTGAAGTCGGAGTTAGCGCCTGCTCTTTCAGGCATTATTGTTAAATACATTTTATTTAACACACTTAACAATCCGGAGCTTGGTGGAGTGGGATTCGTAACAATCAGAACCCCTTCAGGACGTTCAGTCATTTACACTGGCATAGTAACGCTTATTTTTCAATTCGGACAATACAGATATTGTTTCAGGCATCGTGTCCATTATTGAGGCCTATCAAATTATTCATAATCAGATAAATATTAACAGGCATGAGTTCGAACTCTGGTGGAAGCCACACCCGCTCGCCAAGTACCGAGTCCTCCTGATCCCAATTGGGCTACTACGTTGATCACTGTTATGTTCCGTATCTACATGTTTCACATCAAAGTCTTCTCTCCGACCTTCAGAGACAAAACAATATCATGGGACTAGGATTTGCAACATATTTGTATACAATTTTTTCTGTAATATACCACCCAAAAGGTACGCACTGTGCTGGACGCCATATCTGGTGAGTGTCACGACATTGCAGAATGTACCTTGGAATACGTTCTAATCCACCATTTATTAAGAATTAAGTAAGGGATTAAAGAAAATCAATAAGAATCTAAGCAGACCATTGATGAATCAGGGTTGCAATACAATAAGAGAAGTACATAGCACTGAGTAGGTCCCCAACTACCTAAGGCAGAAACAAAGATGGGACGCTGATGCGGGTCGGGTCTAGCCGAGACTCGACTTGCTGCCAGCTCAGTCACATGTAACAGTGGACTCGCCCAATGCGGATCTCGCACAGGCGTTGTTGTTTCTCTTCGCGATTCGTGACCGAAACGGATCGCCGCTGTACTGCGTCTTGTTAGAACGGGTTTCCAAGTGAATTTTTTCTTTTGCCGATTGTTAACTGTCGGAAACAATCGGCATCGTGCACACGTCGGAATAAGTTCTGGGGACCCCCAGGAGCATATGCGACTAGTCCGCGTTGAGGTTGCTTGACAGTGCAACCTAGGCTTGATCACGCCGGTAAGTAACTAAACTTGGACGTAGACCTGAATGGCCCACGTCCTTTTTGAAGCAGTTTAATGCCTCATGACTTCGTTCCGTTTCCGATGCCTTGCCTCTTGTATTCGTTTATCTTCACGACCCGCTCGGCGTAGGCTAAATACCAAGAATTGTTGGCTAGGCTAGCGTAACCGGCTGGATTCCCAGTGAAAGGTTAACACTGCAACTCGTTCTTGTGAAAGCACCGACGTTTGCGAGTGTGACTTAAAAAAATTGATTTTGATTCTTCGCATGCCGATAGTGTGAATGTTGAAAAAAGATTGGGTGTTAGGTAGAGCCGAGGAATAAAGTTTGTCAAGATGGACTCCTTCTGGCGAGAGTCTCTAGGTAGGTCTTACGGATGGTCTCTACTGATGCTTGTTAGCAGCCAGTAGCGGGTCAATGCGTCTGGGGCCCGGATACATATGGAAATTGATGAATATTATTAATCTATTTAATGTATTCCTCACTACAGTGGTAAATATAATGTTTATGATAAATGATAGCATTGTACGATAAATATAAGCCGGGTGATATTTGAAGTCGCTAAGTCGGTATCCCTAACCTCGATTACCAAACACAGGAACGTCTGTCTTTTAATAGAATCGGTTGACATGCAAGAAATGCGTGAAACTCCATCGTACTTCGTACCCTAATACTGGGTGTCCGTAATCATTAGAAGTTCTTAGTTGAGTATGAAAATTGAAGGCATTTTAAATATACGATGAGTGGACTTTTATTAGTTGGTGGTGTAGAATATGCAAATTCAGATTACATCGTTCTACTGTACCGTGAAAAGTAAAATGTTTAAACGCAAGGTGAAATATATCTTGCAAGTGCTGGAATTTTGTTTCGCCCACAGCACTATTCCATTTCTAGGTTAAGTGGTAGTCACATTTGTACGTGGGTCACTTATATTCGTGAGAGAACATTTTGATATATTATTTAAATTAAATCGGTTATCTTGCAGTCATAAACCGGCCTTTACTAAAGTTATGCGATGTTTTATTAGACCAGTAGAACGGTTTTTACTGTTAAACAAAACATTTTTAGGTAGGTAATGTACCGACTGAGTTAGATCTCCGGTGCTTACTCCAAAGGAACCTAACAGTGTCAACCCCAAACGCATATCCAGTCTATTCGGGACCAAATCGGAATAAAGCAGTTAATTTGAGGATGCTAATCCTTGATTGTAAAGAAGAGCGCTGATAATCTTCCTATTTTGGTCAATAGCATATTGCTAGATCCCTCCGGTGATCTTCCCAGCGATCGCTTGGTACCGTAATATGATGGATAGAACTTCAACGTATTCAAATCACCTGACAATCAAGAATTATACGTTCAAGTTTTCTTTCCCTAGATTAATTCTTATTTCGGAAGGTCTGGTAAATATAAAGTGTCACAGAGTATGATAGTTAGGTCGAGGTTCTAGAGGCAAACGTTGGGTTGCGGCCAGGGTCACCTCTGTCGTTCGCAACAATCGCTGATACAATAACGCATCTTGTTTCATAAAAAATAAGACTCCTTCCAGTATAAATACACCTACTAGTCGAAATTGCTAGCAGTTGGCAGCTGTTCATACACATTATCTAACTGGTACCATGGAAGGCATGCCTAGAAACCTGAATGGGTTCTTGGCTTGAATCACAATGTTCTGATTTCATCTTACAATTAGTGTTTTATCCTTACTCTAGCATGATACATCATTATCAGTAATCCCAATCGGGATGTATTGTTATTAGATAGTGGCGATTAGTCAAGTTTCTGACAATAGGCTGTTTCGAAGGTTATAAGTCGTGGGTAAATGTGGGATGTTGCTCCATTTCAGGAGTGTCCTGATGTAGAGTTAAAATGGGCCTGCAATGTTGATTTTTTCAGAAAGAATTGATGTAAAACCAGACCCAATCCTGAGGTTCCCAGAAGCCCGTTGGGCCCGTGGAGCATTCGGTCCTGATAAGGTACACGAATACTGCCGAGAGGGGTCGGACCGGACCGAGTCGACATAAGATTACACCAAACCACATCGAACTGGTCACATCGCAAGCCACGATTCTACAGTAAACATGCATTTTCAACTTTGATAATTTGCGGGCTAAATGTGATAAGGTCGTAGTGGGAAGGGATATTTCATACGGTGAAGTTGAACAGTATGTCGACTGAGTGCGAATCGCTTGCGCACGACAACCTTTTGAATCCACTGGAACTTACCCCTACTAATCCCAGAATTGTATCGAGACCTGGTGGACCCGCGCACAGCATGAAGATGTTAGACGACACATCACTAAGCGAGACGGCCCTGCAATCCGAGAACATCTCACAAAATGACAAGACGGCACAACAACAATTCATTCACGAACTATGCATCCCCAAAATCGAGCCTTCCGATATTTGTGATCAGTCATTCTTAATCGACGAGGAAGCTTTGACGGATCTTGTAAGCATGTGATCGTTGTTGTGGTTCTACAACAGATTTTGATTTTACGTAGATTTTTAGTGTGTAATCATTCATGTTGCAGCTTCATTATTATTTCTCGGGTGTAAACTATTAATTACGTTATCCTAATTAAAATGCCTAGTTTGATTCGATTTGTACGATTCTACATTCTCTGTTATGAAAATCGGCGGGAGTTCAATCTCACCTTTTATCTCGAATTTAAATATTGCGCTGCGGTAAATAATTTCTTTTAGTGAAAATTTATGGTTACACTAGTTAAGAGATATATATTTGATTCTTGATGAGAATTTGACACTTTTAAGAAAGTAATTGAAACAATTGTTATGATACGACTTGTTTATCAGATACTTGTTATCCAAATGTTAATTGAATACTGCATTGAGATTAATAACTTGTATAACTTGTTTCAGAATTTGAATCGGCCACTTATACCCTTTGCAACGCCATATAAACTGAAGGACCCTGTGATTGTACTTGAACGATGCGACAAAATATGGCAAACACTAACATTAATAAAAAATGCACAAAGTATGACTTACAGTGGAGATAGTGATACTGAAGGATCTACACACGAGGAAGAAGAAGTTACAGAAGATAGAAATTCTAGCCCCAGGCTAACATATGTGCAATATGAGCCAGTGCTAGAGAATAATATTGCCAATTTCAAATTATCTGTGAAGACTACAGAGAGATTGTACAATTGTGTGACCTGTGGCAATTTTTATTCCAAGAAACGTGATTTGCAGGCCCATGTATATAAGTTTCATACAATGCCTGCAATTGATTTTGAACCAAATAATCATAATCAGTCAGAAGAAAAAATGGCCAAAGTGCGGCCAACTGAGAGAAGCAGGAATCATCGTAAGATAACAGATGGCACGAGGGAGCCAAAAACAGTACAAGAAACAATCTCTCATGTTGAATACGAGACGGACCAAGAAAAAGATTCAGATGGTCACTATGTAACATGTTTGCTATGTAATGTTTCTATTAAAGATGTAAAAAAACATTTAAATACTTATCACAAAGTTGTGTGTCCTGATGCGATGGTAAACCAATTCTGTAAACCAATCTCACCTGGAGCATTGGAGAGAATAGCAAGGAAGAACAGTTACAGAAGAAAAAACAATCAGTTGGAAAAATTACAAAAAATGACAATTGAGAAACCTGATACCTCAGTAAGCTCAACTCTTGATCATCAAGGTGGTAATATAACATCAAAAAAGAGAAAGGGATCTGAATTATCTCACGTAGAACCAAAAAGGACACATACAGTAGACAACACTCATGTATTAAATGGCCAAAATATACCGCAGTCCCAATCCAGTAATGCTGATCATCCATCATTGCACAAGAAACAAGAATCACAATCATCAGAAACTATTGCCAATGAGGTAGTTGACAACACTGGCAGCAAGAGTAAAAGAAGTTCAACAACAAAGAATGTCAATGACCAAGTGGACTCAGAGTTTACCAATAGTATATTTAATGACAAATTATTAAGTAATTCCGAGGAGATCTCAGAAACTACTTGTGTGTGTGGAAGATCGTTCCGTAATGCATATACACTCACTGCCCATAAAACCAGGTGTATGATTCAAAGTGACATTGAGGAGAGAGAAAGAGCAAGTAATGCTGACAAAGGTTCATCAGTTGGACTTTATCTTACTATCAAAAAACATAATGATTCATATGAAATTGTTGGAAGGAGAGGTGGAGAGAATGACATACCTCAAGATGCAGATAGTCTTAAAGGTGCAGTTGGTATCGATACAACAACCAATGTAAAAGGAGAGATCATTGTACAAAATTTGGGTGAATATAGCAAGAATCACACGTTTGTGAAACTTGAAATTGTTGATGAAGACATCATGGTGGATATAGAGGATGATATGACAAACAATGCGGATGATGTAACAGTTAATGCACTTACAACAGAAACTACATCGGAGACTGATATCACTGGTAAAGAAAATGTACAAGATGAAAATATTCATACGAAAAACTCGAAAAACAGATTGACTAGGCAGCGGGCTCGGAGATCGCAGCCGATACGCATAGATGAACGTGAACTGAAACCCCTAACAAATGGAATAAAACATGTTTGTCCCTGTGGTGTGGGATATGCGTCAGAGGAATCACTGAAAGACCATGTGCAAAGAGACCATGCATTATTATTTAGAAAATGTGGATACTGCAAAATGATATTTAAAAGTGTGACTGAATTAAACGATCATTCATGCTTAGTTATTAAAGGGGAGCCATTCATAAATTTAATTAAAGTTCCGTGCAGTTACTGCAATATGATATTAGATGTCAATGCGTTTGACGAACACATCTCCTCGAAACATCTAGTTTCATCCAAAAGTCTATTTAAGTGTTATGAATGTGTCTCTTATTTTGAGAATATGCACAAGCGGCAGCGGCATATGACAAGGTCACATGGTCGACGCCCCTGTAATTTTTGTTCAAAAACATTCTCAGCGAGAATAAGGCCGAAACACGCTGCGTACCATTTCGGCCTCGGCTTTCCCTGCCATGATTGCAAAGTGGCCTATTCGTTAATGAGCACTTTAAAGGATCACCGCGAACAGATGCATTTAAGGCGACCGAAATCTCTTTCGTAAGAGTGTAATTTTATAAGGAAAGATACCTTCTAATTACAGGAAACGACTTTGTATGTTGCTAGCAATTCGAACGTACTACTTTGCAATGTGGTCTATTTTTAAAAGCGGGCCTCCTTTCCAGCGTAGCGTAGATTTTGAGATATATATTATCTAAGGACCTTCCGTTAAGTCTTCAAAGAATATGTTTGTGGATATGTATATAATTAAAATTCTATTTTTGATGATGTACAAAGGATTAACTTCTTATGTGAAGCGCCATTATAAGATTGGAGACGAAACAGGTTACAGCAAAAGATTGATTGTTCTATTGTTACGTTTAATGTAACATTTTAAATTATTTTGAAGGTTTAGTTTCATATGTACTGACGTGGGATGTATGTATTCTTTATACTGTTTCCTGTTGAAAAAGTATTTAAGCACCATCTGTAAATCAAGATTACCTCGTTCCAGTCTTGGATCAACTGTGCATCTATGTGTGTGGGCTTTGCAAGAGGACATCGGCGCTATCGATTGTAGAATAAGTTATGCGTTGCGAAAGCGATTATAGTAATTATTTTCGGTATTATCTTTGCTTCCTTTATAATGCGGTCATACGATGCCAAGATATTTCTTTTGTAAGGCGTAGCTAACAATGATACTGATGAGGCCAAAGTACGATGAATATGAGATTTAACTAGGAGCGTTATTTATTTTTATACACTCTGCTTTTATAAGCATTGTACTAAGAAACACTGTGTTAATTCTTTCGATTAGTAGGAGTAAGATCTAATGTAAAAGGGTGTGAGGCGAAGTAATGAAATTGCTTGAAGAAAATAACGTTAAATTGGAGTCGAATTTTGTTTGCTTAAAGTGAAATAGGAATATTGTAGACAGGCAGCGGTTGCGACGATACTGCGATGGAGGGGAACGTACACGCAATGCACGGCAGAGCATGTTACTTTGTCCTCGAACTGTGTGAATAAAAGAAACTCATTTTTATACTTTTAAAAATTATGTTAGTCACTAATTTACCAAGAAACTAGTTTATTATCATCTTTCTCAAAGATATATTAATAATTAATACAAACAGGGTAATTCTACATGTAATCTCCAAACGTCCCAAGTATTTGCTTAAAGCATATCATTCTTAGCTATTAAATCCAACTATTAACTTTAAATTTTACTTTCAGAAATACATTTTCTTTCGAATATGTCGATATGATGCCCTTCGCATGTGCGTGAGGCTTGGCTCTTTATTTCAGTTATCCTTACATTGTATCAATAGTGCAATTTTAATTGTTGGCACCTTTTCATTTGGTCACATATATTACACTAGCGATTGTATGCCGACGCGGTCATATACGAAATATTTTTATTATGAACATTTCATGAAACAAAACGTCTTCGCAGAGTATCATTTGCTCCAATACGGATATCGTCAAGCATAGTTTTTGATACTGACCGATGAAATATAAATGTACAAATAAATACAATTGATGCTAAAAGAGCATGTTAATTCGAGTAACAAATTGCATTCCAATTATATGTAAGTTTGCTTCGACACTCGCAGTGTTAACTCAGTTCATTAGCTATAATGACAATAATTATACAACCCTATGCTTATATTGTCAATACTATATACATGCATCTAAGTGAATAACGGAAAATAAGACATGTAGTTATTCGCACAGTGAAATCGTAATTTGACATATCAAAGATAACGCACCTCTACAAACCGTACTTACACCGGGCTGCATTCTACCCTACATGCAAGCAATATCACCTTTCGCCATAGAGTTTTATACAGTTAGTATTAAATTCGGTATCATAGGGGAGGGTGTAGGTTTTCTGTGCAAAGGGGGATTCGATGGGTTTCCTCTGGGCGGGCTTGTATAAGACATCGATAAAAGATCAAATTTCGAGTGCGTCCTGCTGAACAGACAGAGCGGCGGAGGCAGCAGCGGTGGCGATCGGAGCAACGCCGACGAGTCGAGCATTCGCAGCTGTGCGCTCGAGTGGGGCAAAGTGAGGAAGAAGAGTGGAACGGGAGCATAGAAGAGCGTACCGCACACTGTAGACGATAGGCGTCGCTGGGTTCGGGGCGCGCTGGTCGCCATCAGAATAGTTCAAGCCGGAGCCGATCAAAGCCGTACGGAGTTTCTCGGAGGGCGGTCGCGTTACGCTCGGTTTTTCATCAGTCGGCCAGGATCCTTCACATAGCGCAATATACATCTCTACACGGCAGCATATATATGGTTCGGTTCGTGCGCCGGGAAGCCTGCGGAACATGACGGAGCGTCTTGTGATTTGACAGTGGAGAGAGACATTTAATGGGAAAAGTGCCACGGTATCCTGTGCCCAGTAAACCCGGCAGACTGAAGGACTACACGGTAGTTTTGTAACTGCTCGCCACTCACTTCTCGGCGCGTCAGGATCATCGAATTCACAGGCGATTGCTCGATAGCGTGGACCGCTCGTTCCTTCTCTCTCTCTTTCTTTCACACATAGTACATACGTACGGACTCCTGCCGCCCCGCGAATCGGGTCAGCCGAGTGTAGGAGGGCGAATCGCTGGAAAAGGGCTTAAAGCATTGATCGGTGAATCTAATCTCGGATTTTAAATGCGCGCAGTGAGAGGACTGGGGGACCGGTGTTCCTGCCGATACGTGTGTATCTATGACAAACAGGAATCCCACTCAGCCAATAGCCCGGGGCAGGAAAAATTCAAGCCTTGCGAGGAACTCGTAGCCTCCTCGCGTGAGAGCCACTTTATATCGTACTATGAAACACGTTCCTCTCTATCGATCATTCTACTCTACCGCCTTTCTCAGTCACCACTAACGTTATGAGTTACTCCAATCCGTCTTCTCTTCCATTCTCCCTTGATATTTTCATATTGTTCTCAAAAAGTGTCTGCGACACGATAATGAAAAATATATTATTCCTCAAGCTTTGAAAAAACTTTCTCCCGGAAAGCGTATTTCTCACTATGATGTTACTGTCAGTGGAATCCGGGGAGCGCACCATTTGTGCCGCAGTGCATTAGGACTGGTGCGCGGCTCCTGTTAATGAGCCAGTCGCACGGGGATCAAAGGAAGCGCGGTAAAGCATCACTCCCGGCCCTTTTTGTCATATTCCCGGTCATATTGTTGGGGGTCCTGTCACTCCAGCTTTGCGACATCCATTTCGACAGTGTACACGCGTGGAACTGTATCGGAACGGTACAGGGGTCCCCTTCTTTTTTTTAGCAGCACTTGGTTGACTGCTTTCATCCGCTCTCCCACAAGCCCACCACCTTTCGTGTCTCCGCTGGCCGAAACGATCTCTGCCCGTCCCGCGCTACGCTCGTTGAATCCTCGTCGCTTTTATCGCTCCCTTCGTGTGCTCGAGAGGCGCGCAGTGCTCAAACGGGCACGGTCGAATCGATTTTCCCTGGTCCCGCTGCCGACTCGACATACAGTCAGCGCGTACCACTTGGACGAAAAGCATCTGCTCCTCTTCGATATCAATTGTCTATCGTGCCAGTCGAATTCAACTCTCACCATCGCCTACCAACCAGTCCGTGTGCATGGCTGTGATGGTCGCAAGGAGTCCGTGCGACAACTTCCCCGTCGCTCCAGAACACTCTGGGGGAAGTTGAGACGCTGGTACCGCTGCTGCTCGCACGCCCAGTCTCGTACGCGACGGTTAACATTACACGAAACCGGCGAGGAAAGCGCGTACCACTTCAAGAGCGTCTATAATTAAACGATGATCGAAAGCGTTCCGCTGGCGGCAGTGATTCCTGGTGCCCTCTGCGGCACCCGCTTGTCCGCGGGCTTCCTCTGGTGAGCAGCTTGCTCCAGCAGATCAATATTTCCTGTCAATACATACGTGCGTGCCGCGATCGTCTGGTTCAATCTCTTATAGATACACTTGGGATTAAACTTTTCCCCGAATGCACTCATTGTTTCCGTCATACGTGCTACTTGCACGCATACCACGATTAGAGAATCGATCACTCCCTTGCAATACTTCCAATTCTCATAAGACAGTTTCTTGAAATCGAGAATAGCATGACGTGTATTGATATACGAAGATTTCTATGTTGAAATATTGGAACTGTTTTATTTTATTAGAATTGGAGTTATACATAAATCGTATTGGAACGATAATTGATATTCTCAATGTCTTAATAAAAAGACGATCGTTCGATGTTCGACTGCCGATGGCTGTTGCTAACATAAATCGATTAGTTACTGATTGGAATGTAGTCCGTTTAGTCGGTCTTAGATTACTAGACTCAGCTCACGAGGTATACCGTTATACCACCCGTGTAGTGCATTGAACATCCTAAAAATAGCTCTACTGGAAGAAATAACGAACGAGAGAGTGAGAGATAGAGAGCACATTTTTTCTTGGCGTTCCTAATGAATTTTCTGCCCGGGATTAGTGAGTTTGTGCCCGTGACATTTATCAATCGAAGAGGGTTGGATGAAGCAACTGGAAGTGGAATAGGGAAACGTGTTACAGGCGGGCGTTTCTCTCCTTTTCACTGACAACTCGATGTGCATGCCATTTCTCAATATTTACCTTCAGAGAGAACTGTACAAACCGGCCCTATTCCTCTTCCTACGCAACCTCGGATCTCGGATAACGTTGAATAAGATTATCCGCTCATCCGTGTCGTATCTGGCTGGGTTATCAATTTCGAGCATGCAATTTCCATGGAACTCGGTGCAGATGATAAAGGAGGCTCCTAGGTGTTTAACCATTGCGCATAAATTGTCCCGATGATTTTCTTTATGATAGTACGATAACTGTTCATAGTCTATCGGAGTTGCTCATCCCGATTTGCAAGTGGGCGGTTACTGAATGTAATTGGAGTAATTGTACTTACTGAAAACACATTGTAAAAAAATACTGTAAAAATGTGTCTATTTTTTTTATAGCTTAAAATCTATGGTCTCGCCGGGATTTTCATGATACGAAATTGTTGCTCGGTTATCTTTCCATGAAAGGCAGCAGCAAATAGTCCTTCCACCTTCGTTGCGGCAAACGGTCGAGCAATCTAGCCTCGGATGAACTCGTTGATTTTGATTCAAGTCGTGGTCGGCGATATTACAGCTAGATCGAAAGGGCAATTATCAGCTCGAAGGGGTTAACTGATCGAATTCGCAGCAGCGGGATGCACAAAATTGTTTTGGAATTCGTAGTGGAGATGTCAGTGACACTATGCGCCAACAGATTGGCATATGCATTTCGCTCTCTTTGATGGAGCTTTCTCTGCTGGCTAGTTCATTAAGATTCTCTTGGCTTAATGGGTCGCAACATATCTACTAGGAGAATCATGTGCGTAGCATTTGAAATGCATGAACCTAGTTTCATTAGCTCTGAACATCGTCATAATTTCTCAATGAACGTTTGTTTGAACGAAATACGAGTGACATTAACATTACAATATATAATAATCTTCCACAGTTTTTACAAAGCAATTCTTTAGTATTCAACATACAAAGTAAAATCATTCAACATTTCGAACCTCCACACGACTTTGCAGCATACTATCGCGTCTCGCGTGCATACTTGAGAATCTAGTGACAAGCACGAAGAGAGCCAGAATCTCTATCATCCCTTAGAGTGCATGCATAATCCGTGTACACGAAAGCCAAGAGAAGTGCTCGAGGAGAATCGTTGGCATTCGTCACTGACATTACTGGGATTTGTGCATCCCTAAGCAGCGATGACGGTATCAAGTTAGCCCTTCCGATCCGGCGACTGATCGTCTCGTTCCCAAAGCAGATATCCGGATTCTGGCTGGCGGTGCGACGACGCTGAGAATTAGTGGAAGGGAGCTCGGTGGTGCGGTAACCGAGAGGGTGAGAGAAAGAGAGAAAATCGAGGCAGTGGGAGAAGCCCAGGGAGAGGAAAGCGAAGCGGGAGAGAACTGCTGTGGGGAGCAGGAGGGAGAGGCAGAGAGGCAAGAGGGCGGTGAGGGTGGTGAGGGTGAGACCACAAAGCCGAAGTGATGACGGGCGAAGAGGGGAAGAGCGGGGCTGGCAGCGGGGGCGGCGGCGGCAATGCCGGCCTACCGGCGAACACCAACATAACTGACAATGCGAACAACGTTAACGCGAATGTGCACGGTAACGTTAATGCCAGCATAAATGTCAGCCAGCAAAACGGCGGACCGGAAAAGGCACCCGTCGTCGGCGGCACCAACGTCGAGACGCTGCCGAGAGCTGGAAAACAGGTATGATATTCACTCTACACTTGGCACTAATAATACGTCGACGACTAAATTTCCCAGCGCACGTCTCTCACTTTTAAAATTTGTGTCAGGGAGTTCTACATTTGTTGACGTGGAGAGAGCTGCCTTTTTATACTCGTTATATTCATTAAGAGTTGGCTATTACTTTTCGGTGTTATGACATACTACAGTGGGATGCTTGTTTTTGAAAATAACGAAAATAAGAGGTTTTTTTAAATCTCTGCTGTCTCTCGTTTGTGAAACGTCCAACCTACCTGTTGTTATACATATTTTTCCCCTTTTTCTTATTCCCCTCTTCACTTGGAATTCCATGGGGAAGAGTTGAGTACCGTGCGTGTGGTTTTCCTTCCAAGAAACATTGGCACAAGGAGGGGTGGACGGCATAAGTGAGAACATTATTTCCCAGTTTAACTGCAACTTAAGAAGCCCGCGCCAGCCGTATGCGGGCAATCTCGATAAAATGTTGTAACTGGACGCATTCAAAAGAGAAGAGTACGATGACACTGGAACTCGTGTATCCAGTTTCTCCTACTTGCGATACCGAGAGTCTCTTACTATACATATGTAATATTGGGCCAACGTGCATTTAACCTCCCACCACGTATCACAAACTTTACTGTTAGTAAAGTTCCACAATATTTCCAATGGAATTCTTAACAAATGCAATATACGTTTTCTATTTAAACAAAATCATTTTCTTGTCTAAAATGCATGATTCGTTAAAAGCCTCAAAGTTTAAACTTATTTATGGGCCAGAATTTGTTGCAATAAATAATTGGCGTACTTAGAATTCCAAAGGGGAGACTCACCTCACTATTTCCGGCAGTGTGTGCCTACTATTGACTGGATGGAACGGTTGGATCGGTATACAATGCCTAATAGCATCGGGTGGTGAGGCTTTGGCACGGCGGCGATTCACAATTTAGGCGAGTCGGGGAAGCTCGACTGGAGGGTTTGGTGCAGCTGCACTCTCGCACACGTACTTACACGAACACTCGATCCGCACCACTCTCGGGCGAGAAATCCACAATTTCGTGTCAGCGCCTGCTGCCGAGTTTATTTCAGTCCTCGCTGAATCACACCCTTCGATCGATAACTAGCAATATTAGTTGTTACTCGAGATTACACTCTGCAACCACCTTGACATGTTTGACTTTCATAAATTTTGCTCCAATTCTCTCTTTTCTGAGTTTACAGCGTAGGTGACTCAGTCTCAATATTGTTTATGCGAACAATATATTTTCTAATAATATTAATAATACGTTTTAAATAGACTTTATACAAATATATAAACATTGCGCGAGACACGCGGCGCGGATTGTAGAAATTTCAAGGGGAAAAAACTAGTGCAGATATTTCTGGGTACGTTCGTTGAAAAAGAAGCATCGGGGTTATCCACGCGGAAATACCTTTGCTGGTGGAGCCCTGTACAATAGAACGGCGATACACCTACCTGAAGCATCGGGCATAAAGGGAGCGCGCGTGCTTCTTCACGCGGATCGTTACTTTGCCTAGTAGTGTACATGCAAAGTGACTATTACGACTAGTAAGCAATTGTTCAAGCTCAAAGGTCACGGTTACGTAGGATGCAAGTGTGCTGCTGAGAAAGTAGCAGGCGTGGGAGATCCAGTCTTGCATTCGCCGTTTTGCATGTGAAGCCGCAGTCTCACGTTGTATGTACTTATTATTAGCCCATAAATAAAACCTCCCCCTCTTAAATTTTGTACCGCAAAGAGCTTTAAAAGCTTTTAGTTGAATGAAAGTAATTTCAAGTCAAGATAATAAAGAACGTGTTACAATAGCTATAAGAAACACAAAGTTTTTCTTTCAGTTAAAATTATCTTTTCAACTTATCTTTGAGAATGTAAAGTTTTGAGTTATAAAGGCAGGGAAACTGGTGCTCAGGAAACAAAAGGATTCGAGTACCATGGGCTTTCCTGAGTATCGGCCTCTGTGATACTGTGTAGTATCTCGAAGGAAGATTGAAGTAGAAGTGTGCTAGGGCAGAGATCTGTCCGGGTTTCTATTCAGTTTCAGCAGCATTGTTAGGTGTGGCAAGGAAACCCACATACGATTTTCTAAAGCTATGTTTCAAGCTCCAGTTGGTACCAACGGATACTGGCACTATCCGGCGATCCTAAGAGTAGGTTGTAGTAACCTTTTGACCTGCAGAACCCAATAGACGTACTTATGGGGTATGTGCTCAGCACGTTCAGAATAAGTGCCACCAACGCTCCCCAGGTGTCTAAGATAAATATAATTCGATTATTTTAAAGGTGTCTCGACATAATTAACTTAGAAGTGCAATAATAAATGTAGTTTCAGCAGCATGCAGACTTTTTAATAGTTTCATAATAAAAGTTATTCGAATTAGTTTATTTGAACAGAGATGATGGCATAACGACAATCAGCTGCAAATTCGTTTAAAATCCAATTGTTTTCTGCTCAATGTAAAACAGATGGTCTGTATTTCATATATTTTTGTATTGCGGGTGGAATGTAATTGGTTTGGAATCTAATTGTGTCCAAAACACGAGCAATTGCTTTCGGCAAAGTATGAGTTTTACTCTTTGTGTAATTAGCTTTTATTCCTCGCGAACATAGCACGATTTTTATTGCGAATTATTTCTGGTTGTTAGTGAAATGTGAGCTTTTAGCAGAATTTTGAAACGAAGCATGTTTTTATTCCAAGCCAACCGATACTACCTCTATTTTATTTGTTTGTTTTATTATTATCATTTTCCACATTTGCATACTTGATGTGGTGACGTATGTGTTAATGAGCACTGCCGGAGGGTAGTAAAATATACACGAGCGTGTTGTGTTGTTAGCAATATTCCAGTAGACAAGTATACCAGCAGACAAATAATTCTCGGTAATGTGCCATTTGGCTGAAATGTCAAGCCCGAGCCAAGAGATTAGAGCTCAGGAAAAAGTGAATCACTCTAAATTTGTCATGGGCCGCTTGTGGACCATTGCCAACGGGTTTTATTATTTCAATGCCTTCTTTCCTTTCGGGAACGGTATAAATCCTCCATTGAACTTCGTATTCTTAATATCCAACGTCAACATTCTTTTATACTCGTGAGTGCAATTTGAATCTGTTGAAAATCGGACTAATTGTAGCCAAGTACAGTCGAGGGCGCAGTAAGGGCCTTTAATTCGAAAAAATCGCTCCGGGGCTCAACAGTCGACACTCACTTTAGTGAGTTGGGCCGAAGCATGTCCGGCGTGCACGATTACAGGCAATGAGTACCGGTCACCATTTATCTCGTCCGTACGCTGATTCCTCGTGTGTACGTAGCTTCGCGTATGATTACATCACCGGCTCAGCGTGGACCCTGGTAAACGGACCTTGAAGCGCACTTCGAGGCCACGGTTACTAGAACCTAGGAAACTTTCTAGATTTGCCAGCACTCCGCGCGAAAAAAGGCCACCACCATGTTAATTACCGGCTTGACAAATATTAGGAAAGCTAAGTAGTTGGAAATTCGACTCTTACGCTCTCGGACCGCTGTTTTTCTTTTCGTCTCGTTCCTGGGAAAATTTAACGCGTGTGTTTTCTCTGACTGCAATGAACAGTTTTGTTTGTAATAATAAAAATCATTAAAAGAATAAACATAGACATAAAAACGGCAGACGATGACTATTTACAATATACCCAAGATTAATTAGCAGTAAATAGCTTATCAGTCGAATTTGCATGATACTTTCGGGCCACCTTGTATGTAGCTGCGTGACTATTGCCATTTGGAATAACACAGGTCATACATATGTGCATCGTCTCGAGTAGTTACTGGTCCACTGAACAAATGTGTTTCTCATGCTTTTTATGTAGCATACTTTTTTGGGTTGTTGAACTTCCCAGGAAGATTGCAATGCAGCTGTGAGCAGACTCGAGAGTGGCTCACTTAGTGACTCTCCGGTTTCACGAGTACAGACATTGCTCTCATGATGCATTAGTAAGCAGTAGAAAAGATTTTGTTTTGTTATCTTCGTTGTTGACAGAGTGTATTTGAATTTTCTTGTTAGAACTCCAAGGGATTATGAACTTGCCCTACAATTTATGCTGGCAGTGTGCAAGCATGACTAAGTGCATTCATAATAATAACAAAGACTTGGAAGTAGCCGCGCAGTTATGTATTAGGGGAGGATCATCACAGGATCATCAGAGCTGCCCACGTTATGACGTGTTCCCATCGGAAGCCTTATGAAAGCAAGCGCGCGAAGAAGAACGTGATGAGCGTCCGAGTTACGAGTCTGATTGCTTACAATACTGTGGTATGCAACACAGCCGCCCACGCCGCTCAGGAATAATGTAACACGCGTTTTTTACCCTACGTGTCATCCTCTTCTTTGAAATCATTAGGTACGAGATTCGTCCAATCACCACTTTCGACAGAGTAACGTCAGCCGTAACAGTTAGTGGAGTTTATTGCATCCGTCAGTGAAAAGGTTACTCTTCATTAGGACGATCCAGTACTATAACACTTTATTATCGCTTCAAACTATATTGCATTAAATGCCCTGCTGATGTTTCTCTCTGCATTCATTATTGAGCTGTGATTTTTTATATTCCCTCGAATTGACTTGATTAGTAGAATTGGATTTGTGATTAAAACAATCAAAATAAAATATTGTTTACTTATTATCGAAATACAGTAATACGTTTTGAGATGCAGTTTTCATTTGAAGACAGTAAAACAACAGTTTTAGTTTCTTCAGTAGGAAGTAGCTTTGATAATGGAGTGCTAATGGAGAGCTAGTGAGGCGATAATTAATTGAACTGCATGCAATTACCGGCAACTACTTTGCACGAAATGAGATGATCCGACTGTATGTTTCATACTTAAAATTAAACTATGTTGACTATGTTATATAATTTATGGAGAAATGTATTCAATAATGATTCAAAAGGAAGACTCTCGGCAATGCGGTGCTCTATTTTGCACGTCTTCGGATGATGTGTGCTGCTTCACCCCTCTGTTAGGCGTGCGCACATTCTTCCCGGGCGAACAAAGCTTCCGCTCAATAATGGAGTAATTAAACTGCCTCTAAAAAGCTAGTCAGCCTCTCGAGCGCGCACGTGTGCACGCATATGCGTGTGCCAACTCATTAAGCCCATTAGCATTGTCGATATTCGACGCATGATTGATTCGCACCACTTTAAATTTGCATCCGCAAACGGCCCGGCATTGTTCCGAAGTGTTGCAACATTTGCAAAGACCCCTTTCTCAACGAAACGCCTGGAAATTTCACCAGGAAACTCTTGTTAAATAAAAGGAATTAAACAAAATGGTTAGAAAAAATTCGATATTCGCCCTTCAGCATTTTACCAAATTGCCAGTTTACATTAATACTAATTGCTCGGCTGCTTTTTAGCCGCGGCATTTAATTATTGACAGTACACGTTTTGCCCAGTTGGTTTATATTTCAGCGAGCGCGCTTCGCTCGAGGGAAAATAATTGCGCCAGGCGTAGCTTCGACGTCAGTGAAGGGACAGGGCGGTGTACACGTCACAGACGAAGCAGAATATTCCGCACCACTGACTCGACGGAGCAGTTTAGCACGACTGCATTGTAAAGCCGGGTAAACGCGAAGCGTATGCTTTCAGCGGCGAAAACGTGAGGTCCACCCTCCACTCCATTACTCGTGAAAACCGTCGCACCCCCGTCAAGCTTTTGCTTTCAAGTCGCAACAAAGTACCCGCGCGGCGCTTCCGCGAAAAAGAAGCATTCCTTTCCAGCCTGCATTGCGAATATCGATATCTCGCTTTAGTCCATCATTCTCGGATGAAAAGCGTTTAGAGTCTATTTTATAAATCAACAAGTCTTAATTCTATGTTGGCAAGGTATTAGTATGTTGTAAGTGAAAGTATTATAAATAGAAAATATAATAATCTTCAAGACAGGAAATGTCAAGAAATATGTGAAATATCACATCCCTTTTGAAGTTACTACTATGTCGGCTTTGAAGGTTTACACGTAGGTAATATCTCGAGAGTTCGTACTTCAAATTCATATCCCTCATAAGTTGTAATTATGAAGCGTTAATAAGCATAGCGAATGCACCAGCATAAGCTTGCGAAGCGAGTGTAATAACCCCGGAAATGCAACTTCTGACTGGAGGATTAAACTTACTTTCGCCATAGACGAGTGCGGTAGGTCAGTTACGGTGGAGAGGCTTTCCTTCGGGTCTCATGCTGGAGACGTGTTCGGCAGGATGATAGCATACGCGCGCAATATGCACCTCGATGTTACTTGTATGCTAGCCACGTGTGCTGCTAATATTGCAATGGATGTGACTTACGCTTGGCAAAAAGCTCGAGTGCGAATCCAGCCTCACATATGTACGTTCGTGAATGATGATTGGGTGCTTGGGCTTCTAGCCACGTTGAAACGACGAGCATCACATTCAAGTTTAATAATTTAGTTTTAGTGAAATTACTGGTACGTTGGAGACTTATAATTACTGAAAGCTACATTAACACATAACGCATATTGTGAGTAGGATTAATGATGTCGAATTATAAATCATACGTCATGACTTCTGAATGTTCGCCCTGAAATATAAATGTATATGGATTTGTTCTATTCATTTTTATATGTTGTTTAATATTATTTAGTGAGTGATAGACTGATCTACTCTGTCTTTGTTGATTCAAGTGGAGGAGCTTTTTTTTATTATAAGCTGTACTGATAAAACATCTGCAAGCTGAGTGAGTTGTTGCATTCATTGAAAATGTTCGAACTATAAGTAAATTATTCATTTATTGTTGGAGCAGCTCGTTCCAAGTGGTGCGCGTCTATTTCCAGAGTAACGCGATTCAACTCTCGCGCTTGAATTTGCATCGGTGATAGCTTCTCGCGCCACTAATTACTCTAATTGAACCGGCCTATTCAATTCGCGCTTCCCATTTTCTGACGTCAGTAATATTTACGGACCTTTGCATTTCGCGGGAATGAATGTAAAATTGCCCAAGCGTGCCTCTCGTTTTCATTGTTAGTGATGGAGTTCAACAATATTGGAACAGTGTAATTTCCCATATGGGGAGTGCTAGCTTTGGGAAACAATAGAATATTCAAGAACATATAGCAAAACTCGATAACAAAGCAGGATCTAAAAATTATTAACATTTCATTTATTTTAAGTATTACTCATTTATTCAATTACAAGACTAACATCAAAGTGTAACTTGATTATCACTTTATTTACTATTAATTTAATTTCTGTTGAGATTCGGCTTTAAAAATGACGTCCGTGGAATGGACCAAGGCAGTGAGGCTGTCCCAACCCAGACATTTGCCAATAATGAATTATGCCAAATAAGCAGAAGGTAGGTCTGGGCTGGATGTGCCGAATCGGCAGGTTCGGGGTAAAAGTGAAGTAGAGATACTCGAGGCAGCTGTCGCGGGAAGCTTCCCTCGAGAAATTTGGCGTACTGCCCTTGAGGCGTACTTAGCCATGACGTGGTAATGCTGAAAGCACCCAGTGATTGACCCAGTTTTATAATGTCTCATAAAGCGGGCTCCCATCGCCATCCTAGTCGGAGAATAGCCGAGAGAGTAAGAGACGGAGAGGGAAGGGAGGGCTTTGTGGGTGGCTCCAGTTATTCATACGACCCAACAATTGCCTGGGATGTGTCACACAGGGTGATTCTAATTTCATTATAAAATCATCGCGAATTGGGACTGTTCGCTCAATCACCGAAACAGATTTATTCTGTATCAAAGATGGGTAAGAGTCTGACAATTAATAAATGGAGAAGACAAAGTATTTAAAGGACTAAGTGGTTAAAAATTTGAAACTTCAGACAATGAAAAGTAAAAAAAGGTACATTTACTGTAATAGTATAAGGCGCGAACTTTCTTAAACGAATATGTATTCAAAAAGTGGTGGTTCGCCACGAGGGGTGCTCACCCCGCCCCGTATAGTCAATACTTCCTCCTACCCCTTGTTGGTTCGACCCCGTAACCCAAGTGCCGCTCGACTCCCTTCCTGACCCTCTCCTAGCTAAACCTTGAGTCCGCTCGCTTCACCCTCCACCCTCCGCCACCTTTTAATTTCACCCCCAAGGACTTGCCAAGAGGCGCGTCCCCACCCGTCGCGATGAGTCCTCGTTAAATAATTTTTCAGTCGCTATACGCCCCGCCACTTCGTGCCTAATCGGCAAACTTGAAGTTCATCCCCCTAAAAGATAGAATTCGAGTCTAATTATCCATCATGAAGTTCGCAGTCTCTCGCAGTTCTTTTTAGAAAGGTAACAAGAGAATTTGGGTTCATAACCTTTCCTGGGAATAATCGGAGGCAGGGTGTTATTTCAGTATTTCCTTCTTCCGCCTGTCGAGTGGGATTGGCATTTTGAAATTGCAAGCTTTCTGTGAATGCCGGGTAGTCACGGCAGTTATCGAGAATTTGGGGGTGGAGAGTTCGCACACGGTACTCTCCATCCACAATGGTTCGGTGTCTGATATTTCGGAGTTGAAATAGTTATCCATGAAAACAATAATGTTTGAAGTTGTTTGAGTTGAACAATAAAATTGGAATAATAATAATATCAAATTTCCATGTATCCCTATATTTTACTGTTAGTGATTATTTTTCTATTTCTCTCAGAATATAGTAAAAGGATTTGGATTATTGGTTAGAATGTTTCATTCTATTGGCTGATAGGAATCATCCTTGATCTCAAGAAACGCGTTCGATCACAAAGGTTCATTGATGAGTGCAGATGATTATTTGGAGGATGTCATGGTCGAATGGTTTCGTGAAATACCACTGAGAAATAGAGCCGATACCTATTGGTTCATCGGGCAGTCGGCATTGATTGTCAATAGCAGGCATTACAACGTCGAACAAAGAACGGATAGAGATGGAAAGCGGAACAAGTGGGACAAACGATCGCGCGATAGTACGTGTTAGAAACGCTCCAATTTTTCGCTGACAATACATTCACCGTATCGTGTAAGATGTCTACTTTCGTATTCGTTTCTGGTAGTGAAATGTCGGTCAACCGTTTCCGCTGGCGGAGTTCAAGGGAAAGATAAACACTTAATTATACTAAAGCTCTACTATAACAAATGAGAATGTGAAGAAATTAAAAACTATAATCTAATATAAATTAAAATAAAATATACAACGAATTACAATTAAACCTTCAAAAGTACATCGAAAACAAAACGCTGTTACTTTGAATCTCTCTCATTTAAAACACGCTGATACTGTTGTGAATAGAAGCTGTCATAGCTGCTCGAATGTCAGAAGCACAGCAAGATCCTTATTTACTCTTAAGTCTACTTAATGCTACTTAGTTTCTACTTAAGTTAGGCTGGCACTCTTTAAACGTAGAAGCAGCGGACGAAGCGGAGAAGTCCATCGTTGAAGAATAGCGGTGCACTTTTTCCCGAGCCGATCAATCAGTACAATAACCCACATTGATTAGCGTGGGCGGCGGAGGTGCAGTGGCTGTTAGCCGGGCGCAACAACGCGACTATCGATTATCGCGCGCGACAACAGTTAGGTCGGCTATTTTTTCCCCAGAGCCGATGGATAATGCACCCGCCCGCGGCAGGATTACTGGCCGAGTAATAATAACTCGATCCCATAAATGCGCCGCGCCGGAGAGACATTATGCGCCGGGAGACGACGACGACGACGACGACGACGTCGACGAGGAGGCGGAGAACGCGCGCGGCCAAGCAATTTTTAATCAACGTTTTTTGCTCCCTTAACTATGCCATCGCCACAAGAATTCCGCACAGTTCGTTGGGAATTTATCTTCACTTAAATGCCGATGTTAAAGTTGAAGCGGAGGTGGCAAGCTTAGATTGATATTGAAATATTCATTAATACAGTTATTTTTTTAACTTGGTTATATTTATAGCTTTATTCAGTAGTCGATAGCTCGATAATGACGTTCGGAATATATTTGCGTAGAACTTTGTACTAATTGCAGTCAATTAATACTAATTATTACGAAGGAAGTATATTCTTACAAATTTCTATTTTATTCCACAAAAGTTTAATGAGTATTTCAACAATTAATGAGTGAATGGGTTTTTCCAGAGTCTAACTTTAATCAGGTCTTGGAAATCCGTTTAGTCAGTATTTGTTAATTCAATCCCTGGTCCGTTTTATACTCGTTTTTCCTCGGTAGTCAGTACATATCTGATTTCGTGCAATGGCTAGGTAGTATATAATTTTGCAGTAGTAGCGCTCGACTAACCGTAATACGAAGCTCCGCGTAACTTCATTGTGCCGCATTGCTCGATTGCGAAAGAGCAAACTCTGACGAGCAGCCGTGTGCATAGATTTAAAGCACTCGATATTTTGGTAGTCTTGCTGCGTTGACCTTTCAGATTCTCTCGGTTGAAATTATGTAACTCTCACATTTACATATGTATACGCACTGTAAATGGCCTGTTCCACGTAGGATTTAATACCTGAATACACTAGTTTTTATACAGCAAAATATATTATTACTGGCGGAATAATAATTTATATAAGCATAGGTGTAGTTAAGCATTAACATACATCCTTGGTAAATCATAAATTCTGCCAGAAACTGGAATTGCTCTGTTATTGGTATCGATCTGTTATTTCATACACACACACTCGAACCCTTAATAACTACCACGCAACGTTGCAATCCAGGACGAAAAAGTGAAAGCCTTGGACTCCCCGTGGAGCGCAAAAAATATATCACATCACATTTCAATGAGGTTGCCATCGAAATCCTGTGACTCGTATTCCCGCAGTCATTTCTATCGGAAACCTACTACGTCAGCAATCCAATTGCTCGTAAAGGGCTATGGATCCGTTTAAAAAACAGGATCAAAAGAAGCTATAAGTCGATTTAAAGAGAACAGTGATCAGCCAAGCTTGTTCTTCCCGACGGGTGTAATCGCTGTGGCGCTTGTCTTTCGGTCAGGCGCGTAGAAATCATTTTATCCGACAAGTTTAATTAAGGGTGGGTGTCGTTGGCGATCGAATGATAAAGAGACTCGGTGCGCCATGAGGGTGGATACGGGTTCGGCTTCGGTGAGAGAGGAAAAAGCTGCGGGAAGAGGAAAAGCGAGGGGCGGGTGGGTGAGAGTTGGGCGGATGAAGGCGAGGATGGCGAAAGGGGTAGTGAGATTGAGAGAAAGAGAGGGAGGGTGAGCTCGAGTTGCGAAGGAATGAGATAGGGGGCGGTTTGCAGCAATAGCGCTGCCGCGTTCATATCGACCCGCACCCCCTGGACTCCATCTTGCTTGCCCCACATATACACCTACACCCCGTACATTGCTGGTAAAAACTCGAGCGCTGGTCGCAAATGAACTGAATAATTGGCTGCCTACTTCCGCGGGTCAAGGAATAGTAGAGTTTTTAAATGCTTTATCGCTGGAAACGTGTACTTCCCTATATTTTAAATGCACGCATACCTTTCTATCGTGTTGCATGCCGAAGCTCTGTTAGAAGTTATCTAAATCCTTTGATAGCACTTTATTTGGGCGTTGGCTTTGTAGATATTTGAATCCTTTGCATTTTACGCAACACCTTTGTAATACGATATGTATAAATAGAAATTAATGTCAGACATGGTAGCTTTTTACTGGTTATTACTTTATTGCTTTAACTATTAAGAAATTGTTGGTGACATTGTGGAAGTGTTAGAAAATTCCTTGGTTGATTTTGTTACCGCCAATTCTGTGTTTGTTAGCTCTTTGTGCGACAGTTTAGTTTAACTGATGCGAGTGTTTGAATTGCTCTTTTCAATGCAAATTAGAGGACCGGGGTGCGAGTTTTTGGCCGGGATTGTACAGACTGTATATACCTATAACGCCCCCCAGGTGTACATATGTCCTATACGTGTTGCCCTACCCTGTTCTGTTCTGTCACGTACTTCCTTCCTCCAGTTTTTGCCTTCTTCTGTTACCTCCGGTGCCCTCCACCTTTCACTGCCATTCCCTTCTCATTCTCTCTCTTCCGCGTTTCACGCCCTGATGTCTTCCCACACTTCCATGGTACACTCGACTGTGTGTATACTTTTAATCATCTGGTTTGCTTGATGCTTTTTGGTTCGCTGATTGCGGATATACTCCGCTCTGAAACAAGCTATCTCGTTCCGACTGCTTTCGATGGATACAAAGCAACATCGATTTCTGTGTCGCCATGATATCGACACCCACGCAAGGGAGCGCGTCACACTTTTCTGACTTTCTAGACACTTCATGGGATTCTATTTACGGTTTTAGATGTCACAATACACTTGGAACATGCTTCGCCACTTGGAATAAGTTCTTGTTTGTTTTGGCAGCTGGTATTTCATTTGACAACACAATGTCTTCCTTCCCTGTAGTTTGTAGTTATTTTTGTCTTAAAGAGAATCGTTGCTTCGAAAAAAGTCCTAAAATCACAATGTAACCCTTGCGGATTTCAAACTGCTTTGCGTAATAGACGGGAGTATCATATTAAGCATATGTGCACAATCATACGTAGAACGTACGAGATAGAGCTTGTACGTAGAACGACACGGGGAAAGTGTCCCGTAACTCTTACCCAACTATTTTCAGAAGGTAATATTACAAACTGGAAAAAGGTCGCGGCGATTGCGCAATCAGCAGAAAATATTTCCACGTACTGAAACAACAGCCGATGCTGTCTGTATTACTTCACAGAGTAAATTTGGATAAAGTAATATACAATTTTTGAATTAAATAATGTCTTGCTAAACTTTGATTTTCTTTATCTGTCAAGGATTTATATTAAGTACAGATTTATCGAAAATCTGTCTTTCCATCCAAAATTCTGTGACACGTCGCATTTCCTGGCCGTCTAAATATCAATTGGCCGACGGTACGAAAGGTCGTGGCAAAGTGGATTGATCCACTTTCGAGTCAGAGTCTGCGTAACCCCAACGCGGAGGGTCTGTTTGACTGGACGAGAGAGCACTTAAATGCGAGTGACACGAATTAGGGACGAGGTACTGGATTCAATGTCATTGGACATTGACCTCGACTTCATCTAGCACCCTTTAATCCAAGCTCTCATTTATAGAGAAAATTAGCTGCTTAATGAAAAACGTCATGCTCAATTTAAGAAATGTCCCTGGGGAAATCTTCCCTTCAATTTAAGAGACAACTTTATATAAGTAATAACAAAATGACTAGAATCTAAATAAATTTTATATTATTATTCCACATTAACATTGATAGTTCATATTAGTTGCGCAAGACGAGAATCTCAGCTGGAATTGATTGGAGTGCTCACATTGAAGTTTGTTTTGCTGTTACAGCATACAGTATATCACTTTCATAATGTATTGATTACACGAGGAAATTCCCCGCCTGCCTCCGATCCTTTCTGCGTATTGCAATGTGCGTATTGATTTTTAACTCCCATGGACTTTCTAATGTATTCCTCAAGTACTGAGGGATATTTCCCGAATTCTAATTTACAATCCTATAATAAAAAATCAGCGAGAAAAGCTACATAGTCGACATACTTTTTTTAGTACTTGGTGTTTCGTTGGCATGTCGAGAGCCATCTAAGCCGATCCCTAAGGGCGTGTGAGTCGAAGCTATTTGTCTCAATCGGATATACGCCGGATTCCATCCGGTGACGTTCCATCTTTCGAATTTCGTGACGAAATCCCTTTAGTAGGCGGATCGCAGCAAACGCGCAGGAAGCTCGGACCGGCGAATTCAGGAATATATCTGCGTTCTGGGATCGGTGCATGCGCGTTGGGCACGACCTCGACCCTTTCAAGCACACACATTCTCCTCATTGGCCCCGTAGTCCTGCCGTGCCCGTTTCCTCCCGAGCGAACCGGCGACCGGCGTGTCGCTCGTAACATTTAATTAAGCCCTAGTGAAAAGGACGCGTTCCCGACGATGAAGAGATTGCGCTTCCGTATAAAACAATCTGACACATATTCCCTGCCATCGTGCAACGCCGTCGTCTTTTGCGATCTGAAATCTGGCTGCTCCGCAGTTTGCTTCGGCAAACTTCTCGTAAACATCACTTAACCAGATCTTGCGCAGTTCGTGGTTGTTGATTGAGATTTCCTGTGCCTCAACTGCACAGTGAATATATCGAATTATTATTGTTGGTCACGGAATCATTTTGCATTGATCGACAGAAAGCTAAAATGTAAGAAAGTTATTTTTTAATGACAATGATATTTCATCATAAATGTCGGTGATACGGGTGAACAAGAGCCTGGTTTATTGATTAAATCATATTTCTTATGTTTATTAGAAAACTTACACTCTCAGTACAATCATACGAGAGAAGCGCATAAGTGTATTGATCTAGCAAATGACTGTGAGCAAACACAATTCCAAAGTGATAGACGTAACTCGATTGGTTAGAGCTCCTATTGCGGTGTCTATTTGATTCGCTGGAATGAAGTTCGTATTTGAGGCCGGAAATCGAGTATACCGAATCGTGTAATTAATCCTGGGCTTCTAATTTTAGAATGTTCGTTTAACAGGTTCATGGTTGAAGCGATTAACACTGTCACCTAGATCCATTCCGCTCTATCCATTTCCCGGAATTACTGGAACGCTTGCCACGCATTTCAAAGTTCATCCTGTGACCTTTCGCTTTTAAACAGGATTGGAGCGGACAAAAGAATGTAATGATTATTCGTCGTGCGGTTGATAGAGTAAAATTCGTCCAAATAACACGATAAATCACTGAGATACAATGGGACAGTTATTCAATACTAGTGAAAAGAACAGAAAAATACCACGAAAGTAACATTTTGTTACAGAATTCTGTATTTATTTATAATCTGGATATAAACACTAAATACTCACTATTCATTTGAATACCGAATTATTCTATAAAGTTCTATTTCTCTTACAGTACTGTCATAAAAGCTGTAATGATTCAATAACGTGTCGGTCTTTAAGATTACGACTTCGTTAGTCAAAACACGTATTTCAATGGTAGGCTGGATTATTATATGTCAGTGATAGGTTCGGTTGCGCCACATGGAGAATACGTGTCCGTGCAAACGTTCATTGATTGCTTGCGGCGGTCTCTTCGCTGCAGTTTCTGTCGTGCGGCGATTCACGACGGTAAAATACGGATGAGTCATGACTGCACTCGGCGGACTGCATATGAACTTGTCTGAAAATTGGGCCACGCAACGCGCGATGAGAAGACAGCTCTCCTCTCCTCGTTGACCCGCGTCCCAATTTCCAAAGGCGCCGCCCAATCCCACCAGCTCAATGGTATACACGCGCTTCGCATTGAAATTCACATATTCTTATTGGCAGCGAAGAGTGAACGATGGGAAAAATAAAGGTTTATAATGGAATTACAGACTTTCAAGCGGTATATGTTAGTTTCGACGAGAGTCCAGATCATTTAGCCACCACGACTGAAGTAATTGAGGCTGCTGGAGTACCGAGGCATTTAGCTACAGTGCGTCGCCCCACGGGGCGCGTGAAAATTGACTTAAGACTGAAAGTGTCCGTCTGGCTTTGTCCTAAGAGGAAACACTTAACTGATTTAACATGAGTACTTCCGTCCAAGCGATCGCTCTAAACTGACATCATACACTGTACTACCATCTAGCTTCGGATTAGCTACCATCGTCCAAGTACCTTTACCCACTTATTTATAGTGTCTGGTGCTACAACTATTTTCATACTATTTATGAGACAAGAATACCGCCCCGCGTACGGAATAACTGCAACGTGCCTGTCCACTTCTACTACGTCATGTTATAATTAAACGCGCTAGTTGATTTATGCTTTAGTCAGCCGTACTATCAAGCCTTTATGAGAGGAAACCCCGTTTTTCCTTTGCGAGTAAAGGAGCATCCGGAGAATTGCGATAGGTGTTTTAGATTCAAACTCAAAGATATTACTGTTAAATTACAGTAGTTGATTTTTGTTCAGAGAGACTCACTTGGAAAGTTTGATCGAAAAACACGTATGATTTGAAGTCGTAGGCTTTTGGTTACGTTCGACACTAGGTCGGATGTGAAAGGATCTCTTTTCTCGGATTTCAGGGTACAGGAGTTCTACTTGGCAGACATCCAAGTGCACCACGAGTACACAGAATCTAAAAGATAACAGAGTACCGTAGAACTGCGACCAAGACTGAGCTTTTCGGGCGGTTTGCCTTGTCAAGTGCCGTTGGATAAAAGCTTTGCTCTTTGATGTTGCAAGTTTGATGTGTGTGGAGCCAACTAGGCTTCATACAAACATGATTTCGCTTCGTTGACTCCGTTAGCAATAGAAAAACGTGTATCCAACTTTTTCAGTATTTTTCCACTGGCTCTTTAATCTCATAGGAGACACTTTTTTCTTGTTACTATGAAATCCGAATACCAATAGACGATACAATTTATACAATTTCTTGCGTCACAGTGATACACAAAATTACGAATAAATAATATATATTTTCCAATTAATCCAATCGATGCACTGAATATTATAAGTATATTCACTAGTGATAGACAAGAGCTGTCGAACTTCCTTCCTGCATAGTAACATTTATCCGCTTAACAATATTTATCCTCTTAACAATATTATCTGGGATTAAGATCGAAGTCTAGTTCAGAGCGAGCGCTTAGACCGGAATGGATGAGGTGCGCTAATCAGATTCCGTAAAAACCTGTACTATCGAGCCGGTCGTCACCTTGATGACCTCAACGCTCACAACGTTGGGCATGATGTCATATGTCCTCTCCTCGGTAATGTGCTTGTGCGCGCTTACGCAAGTGGTGCCTGTGCAGAACGTTCATGACAAGATTGCCGTGGCGTGGCCTGCCGGCTCTCGCTCGGGGCCAGAGGAGTTCTCGCAGAATTCGATTGCGAGAGTAGGGCCTCACTACCATCGAGTTAACTCGGTCGAGGCGCCCTTAATTACTCTCAATTAATCTAGACTCCTGTGCCTTTTCATTGGATCTCTAAACCAACTGCGTCTAATCAATCGAAATTGGCCTACGTTCTACACACCGTTATATTTTCGCTCGAATCCTCCTGTAATTTCTATTTAATACTATTACCAAAATAAAGACCACATTAGGTCCTTTACAAAAGTAGAAAAATCGATTTTTTGTTGTATTCTCCTTTGAATTTCATCCGCGTAGGTTTTGTCCATTCGACCTTCGGAAAACCAATCGCCGTGTATCAAAGGAATACCAGGACCACGCGTTTCCACTGAAGCAATGTGACTCTTTCGCAACATGCAACAGACTGTACTTTTCCCCAACAAGTGGCACGTATAAAAACCGGACCAGACAGCCATCTGACACCGGTGTCACCCTGTTAAGTCAATCTAATCCATAAAGTGATTCTCAAATAAAAAATGGAAGGGTGGCGTGTTCGGCGTGACGGAGAGAGAGAGAGAGAGGGAGAAAGTTTTCCAGGTCTTGGCCGCACGATTATTTATACATTTTCCCCAGTGACCTGGAATAGAGTGATCAGCGTTTCGGAGAGTCGACACACATACTATGTGCACACATACATAATGCGCACTGGTGTCGTCCTCATTGATAAACGACGTCAGTGCGAAAGACGAACAAGATAGATATCACCTTGCCGGAGGCGCGGGGATGTGGAAGATTTGCACTTATTCGTGAGAAGTTCCTTCCTGCGGAACCCGCGGGAACCTTCGTGCCCGGGGATTCCCAGCAGGAGAGATAAATCTAATTAGTGCTCTGGAGAAGGACGAAGACTCTCACTTGGAAAACTGCCTACCTCGCCGAGAAAGAGGAAGCTTCGCTTGCACGGCAAATTCTCTTTCTCCCTCTCTCTCCCTGTCTCTCTTTCTCTCTTGTGCTTTTGCACCTTGACTTTATTTTTAACCATTGCGTCCAGCAGATCGAGTCGCAGTCGGTTGAAACCTCGCCCAAGAACTCCTGCTTCTGTCTTGTCGAAATATGGCCCAGATGTATGTAGTTTGGATCGCCCCGAACCGTCTGTGACAGTTGTTGGCGTTAAAAAACATATTGACCTCCTCAGACAGGACTTTTTCTCAACAATTCTTGGAAAAAGAAGGTTTTTATTCTGGTTGAGGTTGGTTCGGTGGTAAATCGGGCGAAATGAAATGGAGAATATAACATCGATAACTTATCGTATTTAGGTTCATTTGTTAGTTAATATTTTAATGAAAAATATAACTGCAGTCAGCGTAAGATAGTATATGAAGTTTAGCTAAGACTAAGAAACTTGCTGGAAATCTGTTCTGCATATACGTAGATAATAGAGTGCGTTCGTAGAATAGTTAATGACATTTTGCTTGTAAGCTTGACCCAATTGAAACAGTCATTGTCACGCCTTGTCATTATCACCTGGTTAAGACACACCACCGTGTATACGATTACCGGCGCCTCGCTTCGAATTCTATGACACGTGTCATTGTACTCCGTGAGACATTGAATTCAGCATGCGCATACTGATTCACTGAAATTACAGCTGAATATGTGCCGCTCGTCTTCCTACGCGCCTATCAGGCTTTCCTTTGATTAGTCGAGCGACCGCTGACACTGACATTAGATATTTGTAAGTTTGTTCATACAGGGCGACTACTCTCATTGAATTTATTCAGCCGCAACCTTTTTTTTTATTCTTTTTTTTAAGTTAATATATAAATAGTTTAATAAATATGTAAGCATATATAAATATACGAAGCAATCCATTGATTTTTATGGTTATTTCCGGAATTTTCGTAAGCTTCCACGCTTTTATCCAAATATTTGTTCGAGGCTTCGTTTCTGAAAGGGTGAACGCAGCGACGTGAAAGAGACGAGTCGGGATGATATTTGCGGAATGTCACGTATGCGTGGAATCCGCTTTAAGTTTTAGCCGTTTCAAAGTGCGCCGCTTCTTTAGCTCCTCCCTCGTATTCTCTTCATCGGTGCCGACGATCTCGACCTCATTTTGTTATTACTGCGCTACTAATTGCAGTCCTTCGTGACGGCTTCCATACAATTAAATGCCGTTGACCCTACTCGAACGATTAGACCGAAGCAGTTCTTTCACTCCTTCTTCTCTTACCTGTTACACTTTTTGTTCAATTTTTTCTGACAATTGTTTCAACACTACGCTGCTCCAAATAAAACTAATTACCATTCGTTTTTTTATGCGGCTTTACAACTGTCCGTCAAAGTATTTAAAAAGATGTTAAAAGTACTTTTACTAAATACAAATCACTTTTTTTTAAATCTGTTCTTGATTGTTGATGAATACAAAAAAATAACTATCACACTGCGCTCGGAAAGTGATGAAAAATGATGAATTTTCATGTAAATTGCATATCATCGTCATTCTAGAAGCAAGTACGTGTACATTCCACTCGTGTGTTTACACGAGTCTCGTTACGTAACTCCCGTGACTAATTGCAGCCGGCTTTTGCCGGGGTTTATTGCGTTACATCCAGTTTAAGAATATGAAGAGTGAGAAGCTAATAATATCGAAGCCGATGAAAGTCGAGGCGCGATGGAGTGCAACGAGCAGCGGCCACGTACAATGGAATAAGGCTTTCGAATTATGGGAGACCCTTTAGATTGCTCTACCTCCCTCTTTCTCGTTTCTCGAAGCACCTTATCCGAGGGCCAATTTTGTTAAGTACACTTTCATTGTCCAGTCGAAAGTCCTCGCGATGCTTATCCTACTTTCGCAACTTTGTGTCGCCGGGATTTCTAGCTCAACCACTGGTGCTCGAAGGTTTTGTGCACCGCAGAGCTCGAGCGGGAGAAGGAAAAAGTGAGGCTCCGCCACGACGATGGCGGAAGGATCCACTGACCCTGTTAAAAAAGGTCAACGCACTCCACTCTTTGTAAAGCCGTGTCCGTGTGCCGGGAGCGCTACGAAATCGATTCGGCCCTTCTGCTGGAACACCCGCGCTTTTTCCCGTGTTCAGATCCTGTTCAACCATTTCGTACTCGTGTAGGATTTGTCCGATTCTACACTGTACACTGCAAAATCGATTCGAGCCTTCTGTTGGAACAAACGCGCTTACCCTTGCTTTCCGATTCTGCTGGAGTGTTCCAAGTTCCTGCAAGAGTTCCGCCATCTCATGATTAAATCGAACATTCAATATCTCGATCAGACAAGCCAGATAGAATCTTGCATATATTGTAATAAGTGGCAAAGTAGTCTCGGAAAGATTTGATTTCCTGGAATTGCATTAATACTAATGAAACAACTTCACCAACGCATTTCTGATGAAAGTAGTGCAATATACCCGAGTTTCAACAATCACAAGTAATACTTAGCGCGTCGAGTTTCCTTCATACAAATTGCAAACTGACTCCAATTCTTTTGCGCCAAAAATACAGACATTCTAATTCCACCGCGTCAGTTCCCAAAAAAGAGACAGGAATAATTCCCCGGGTGCAAAATAGTTTCGCAAGTGTGTCTAAGGATTTTAACACTAGCGCGAACTAGTTTCATCAATTGGAATATCAAAGGCGATCATAGTAGAAGATACTCTGCAACGAAGTAAGCAAATTAAGTGAAAGGGAGTTGGAGTGGTCGAAAGAAGTTGCGGTATCCTTTAAGGTCAGGGTTGGAAATATTTTGAAAGAGCCAGTAACAGGAGACAGATTTGCCGACGAAGGTGGCAGGGAAGCGAGCGAGCGAGAAAGAGAAAGAGACGACGACCAGTTCCTGTCGTCATTTTACAACGTGAACCCGGCTCGGTCATTCGTGCACACGCATTGTACGCGCGACTGTGTGGTAGCAGCCGGTTTGGTGCACCACCGTGCCCGGCTATAGTTAGCTTTGGTACACAGCCAGAAATTGCGGGAAGACGCATAGCTATTACACTTATCGCCATAATACCTTCGCCTCGCTGCAGCCAACACGATCGCACCCTTCCGATTCGAGCGATAAACCGTCAAGGCAGAGGTGTCGGACGATAACGGAACCGAATCGTTCACGCTTTTTTATATGGAGCGTTTAATACCCAAGGAATCATGACGAACTTGATTATTATCGTTGCGCGTGAATTGTGTTCGCTAATTGTGTGGTTAATAATCGACGGTCATTTATAAAATTCCTCTGTTAATTATACAAATGATCGTGAATCCATTGAATCAGTTTGCTTCGTTAATTAGCTCACGTATCAGTTCTCCTCCGTTATATACAAAACTCGATTTCCTTGGTTAATCAATGTTTCGCATATATTCAATTCAATGCTAAACGTATTTGTGTTTCAGTAATTATAAAATATTAATATTGTTAGTATAAATCCAAATTCATTGTATAAATTAATTCATTCAAGTAAATCACGTGTGGAATATATAAGAGTATTTTGTCTCGGGCTTTGCGATACAGAGTTGATAGATATATGTTTTTAAATAGGACATTAATTGAAATAATATTAGACCTGCATTGGTAACACGCGAGTGTTCCACATTGTGCTTCGTAATTTCATGAATCATAATTTAATACGGCTCAACTGGAGATTTGTCGCCAGGTTACAAAGAGAAGAGTATTAAACCGTTTGATATGGATCGAGTGTCGTTCAGCCGATCTCCCTTTTAATCATCGCCGGGAATGTTAAATACACGATTGAATGAATAGCCGATCAACGCGGCTCGTTAAGTCGCTCGACTAATAATGAAATGAATGACCTTCGTGTTCAATAGTATACAAGTACAAACAGATTAGGTTTGATGTCGATGAGCGGCATTAATATAGAAAAAAGCGTGTGGGTTGAGCATAAATCGGGAGTAGACTTGATAGGAGGAAGGTAGCGGCGCTGACTACGCTATGTTTAGACTTAGACTTCTTTCATGCCTGCCTAAGGGTCTCAGGAAGCCCTTAAGGCGTCCCCCCAGCGAGACGGTGAATCAAGATACACACTCTCACCTGCATAGAAGTCATTAGCCGCAATGGTTTCTTCTCCCTGGAATGACCGGTATATTCGCTGTCCTAGCCCTTAACCCCTGCCTTCCTCGAGAGCCAACCCATCACACACCACGCCACTTTAATTAAATAAAGAGGCCAATGAAAGCACTACACTCCCAGAGCCCTGTCATGGTTCAGGTGTAACGCTAATTATAGTGTCGCTCTGCTTTCGAGAAATTTCATGCGACACACCGTCGCCTTTTTCGTGAAATCATATTTCCGGTTTTTACATTCTTACCAATGCCGCTACCTGTGTGTTTATCTGTACAATTGGATGTTCTGACAGTTACGGTTATAGAAAGCGACAACCCTGTAATCGTAACTCGTTACACAATCAGGAGGTGAACGCGTGACTGGCACCTGTGAATTCCAACCTGTCAGCGGACTAATAGATGTACAGAGTTAATTCGTGACAGGCCATTGTCTCGAGGCAATGATCTTGCAAGGCACATCCGACTGTTTGATTCGAAGAGGACAGAGACTTTGAACGCCAGGCGTGATTGCTTCTTCTAACTCCTCTGTTTCTTATTATAGTTAATGCCTGTTACTATGAATACATAATACTCCAATCTAATACTTTTAAACTCTATTAAATAATTTTTCTTATCATTTACGTGCCGTTGCCTCAGAGATGGAACATTATATCTCGGCGAGTAAACGACGGGATAGCACGTACGTGTGGAAATGTTTCTTTGAGTACGTAGAACACGTACTGGTGCACTTGCTTTCCTGAAGACGATGGCATCCGATGAACGTCGGCCATTTATGGTGAATCATGTCGTGTGGCATCGACTACAGCCGTAAATGGCAACCGAGTTTGCCTTATCGGTGTAACTAGATTGAGACGAAGAAAGTAAGTTGACAACCGGTTTCTCGGATTCGGCGAAGGGCGGTGTATTTCTACTACGGCTGACATTACATGCCGATACACCTTCGAACACACACGCACACATACTACGCCATAAATGAGCTCTTACTATTAGCGTATTACATATTCGAAGTACAATGGATTCTATTTCATAGACTGAATCGTCAAAATCCCAGTATGAATGTCAAAATTGGAAATCAATGATATTTATAATGTATTAATCGACAAGCCATGAACGTGTATCATATAATAACACTATGAATACTTATTAATTTTCCACATAGTTAACAATTAAATCATCAATCGTCGTTAATCGTCAACTCTATTAATTCCTGTATGAATCTTTAGAACAGAATAACCCAATCCACTTGTATCTTCAGGATATTGCAGATAATTGCAAAATCCAAACCTGTTTCAGTTTTACAGCATATTCATATACGATCTATAATTTATACCATGCATTACTAACATGTTGAGGACAGTGATTTTCGTAGTAGAAACCAGCTTATTTGCATGAAGATACTCAGTCTAGTAACGAGTACACTCGTGGTGTAGGCCGGCTTGCGGCTTCCCATCTCTTCGGGGAAGATGCGGATCAGGCGCCTTGAAGAAATGGGAGTCTCGGGCTGTCTCAGGTTGGCCAGAGGGCGAGAGACAGTGAAAGAGGGAAGGGAAGCAGTGGGGGAAGGCTGAAGACAGGCATAGGGACTATGCACGTGTCGGAGTAACGGTTCGTTGAATTATTTAAGACTAGACGCTGGACTGCAACACGGCAGGTTGTCCGCGCGTGCACCGCATACGCGCGCGCACCGAGCTACTGCCACTGCTTCGACTTTAAAGCACGCCGCGAATTTATTCGGGATCCGTGTCGCTGATTGCGCTATAAATATCGTCATTGACTGGCCATTATCGGTGCACCGTAACCCTCCTCTATTTTCTATGCTTCGCCAAGCTAGGAAATTGGAAAATATTCCTTTGTCTTGCGGTAAACCAACCAAGTCATGTCTGGGTATAGTAATTCTGTGGTAAGTCATCGTGTATTAATTGTAATAACTGTAGAGAGGTTTGTAAAAGGAATTCTTGAGATAGAATGGTTCGTACGAGTGTTGGTATTATATTAATATCGTGACAAAGCTAGTTTTGAATGGCATATCAATGAAACAGTCATCTAAATGTAAATATCGGTCCTCTCGAACTCTTCTCACAGAACCCATCATTTATACGACTTCCGTTGCTTTATGGAAGATGAATATGATGACGTCATCGAGAAATAGAACGCTACCTGTAATTACATACGATTCGACGATGAGTCATACAACACAGAAAATATCGAGTGGAGGGGAGAAGCTGATGAGGAATCAAGCTCGCCCGGCGCATAGTACTTTTTTGTTCAACGAGGGAAAAAGCTGATAACAGTTAAAAAAAAAAAAGTGAACGAGCCGCGGGAATGTTCTCCTCGCGGCGATGAGTTGTAATTAATAAAGTGCATTTTGTGGAATGCGAGACTTAATTATATGAGGAGCAGCTGCGTCTGGTATCGACGCCGAGAGACCAGGAGGAAACCCACCCCTAATATCGATTTATCGCGAAGCTTCCGTTCCCAGCCATGGCGATAGAGCGCTGCACCCTTGTCGCACCGAATGAACCATGCTCTTGCCGATGTTATTGGTGTAAAGTATGCCGAGCACTTTTGCCACTCACTGTTTGTTATCCGTTCATTCCCACGACTCTTTGGTGCCAGGAAAGAGAATGCGGGTCATCCTTGTACAGGCCGAATTCCTCGAATGTACTGTGCGTTGGATAAATTGTCTCTGTCACGGTACACGGACTGTCAAAATATTTGAATTGATTTTTCTCTATATTTGATACTGAGCAAACCAACAATTTATTTACCCCATTTTAATCGTATGTGCTGTGATACTTTTATATTGTACGTACAATAATAATTGTAGATTAAAAAGTGATTAAATTTATGGGGCGAAAATGAAAATGAATTATATATTCTCAAAGCAGCTATGTTTCTTGTTCGATCTTTGATGCTTAAGAAATATATTCTGACATAGATACTATGGATAAGACTGCAGTGGAGCTTGGAAACATGAATCCAGGAAACGCCTGGCACACAACTCTGCGTACATGCTTATTTCCTAAAGTTTATTGACTCCACTGGGAGTTGTGTACTTGCATCGTGTACGTAGTTGTATGGAAGGTACACCATAGCGGAGGAGTCAACCACACGCATCCTGTCTTGCTTTCCGTTTTGCCGGTGTCATTATCCCCCCAGGGGCAAGGTGGTTCATGGGAACGGCACTTTTAGTCTCCCTAGGTAGCCTCTTCGTCTTGTTAAAGCACTAGCTTTACTATTAATAGCCAAAGGCCCTTTAAAATCAAAATCCATTCTAGTTTCTAAAGGATCACAAATTTCTAGCATCAATAAATTGTAAAGTAATTGTAAAAGTCATATATCTATTTATACGAAGTAATCAAGTTCTAATATTAATATACAATTAAATTCATATAAGTTAGCAAAACACGTAATGTTTATATACTTTATCTCGTAACGACACTCCTTATATGTGACTCGCACGTTGTACGAGATAGAAGGATCATATTCATCTTCCAATCATTCCCAGCCGTTAGCCCAGTAATAGCGGTTAAGCAGATACATGTATACGCCATATGAACCGGGATTGGTTTAACCTAGGATAAGTTATTGCGTACCGCACGTCCGAACAATACTTCCTCGGTGCATCTAACAATAAGTAATGTCCTGGCGGGTTTACGCTATCATCCGCAGAGCCACTGCCAGCCACAGCCGACGGAATATATCTATGGCGCTCGATATATATCGACTTTTACTCCCGATGGGAATCGAGCTGGCGAGGATATCGAGACGAGACGCGAAAGGGTGCGACGGTAAACTGGGCTGACGGGTCGAGAGTGTAAAAGGGGTTCGGCGAGTTTTGTCATACTCTCTGTCAATACAGACCGCCTGGCGCCGCACGTCGCGCGCGTTAATTACTCACCCGCAATATCATTGCAAAACAAATCTCAATATTTTCTTGTCTACCTTTTACAATGATTGCGGATTTTCGCATCGTTTGAAGTTACTAGTCCGTAAATGTTACGTTTACCACCAATTTCTATATAGTTGGGTTTGAATTTTTGATAAAGATTCTTTTTTTTTTGAACGAATATTTGTATGAATAATATAAAATTTATATATTATTATTAATAGGTTATTTTTTTATATTTCCATTATCCCCGATGTGTTGTCACATCGATGACAAGAATTAATAACTCAGAAAGCCGCTTAGTGCGCACTGGCAACAACAGGAGTTTCTCCCACTGCAGATCTAATTGGTCGGATTCGACGCGATTACGGGTTTGTTAATCTTATTGTGCGATACTTAATAGGATCTGCCAGGCAGGATTTGGGACGCCTACGGTTTAATCGTATTCGAGCGTGTTTCGCTTGCTCTTTTTACTAGGGTGGATCTCTTGTTGGACCTATATTGCATTATGCTGGTAAGCATAAGACTCAGAACACAACTCGATAGGTCACGATAAACCCAGTCCAGTGGCAGTGGATCCCTTTTAAATCCTGTAACGATATTAACGGGGCGCAAGAGGTTCGTGTTCGTGAAACATAACATCCATCGTCGACGTGGATCGAGCATAACCAATTACAGTCTCGTTGGTCTCGTTGGACTAATAATTTTACGATCATTCTAAATTGCAACTAAACTGTTGTAAGAAAGTATTAGGCAAATCTTTCTAAAAATAATTTCGTACTACCCAATTGTAATAATTATGTGTAATATAATTGATAAACGAAGAGATAAGAGTGTAATTTAAAATTTGTGTTTTCTTTGTGTTACAGAGCGATCCTAGCACAGCATTTCTTCGTGCAGCTCGAGCAGGACAGTTAGAGAAGGTTCTAGAATATCTGGAATCAGGAGTGGATATCAACGCTTCAAACGCTGTAAGCCCAATCTTTATTTCGACCTTTCTCGCGTAGTTTTATATTAATGTCATTTTAATATTTATATTTAAAAGTTTCAAACGATATTTTAATCGTTCCAAAAGACGATTTCTTGAGTTTAATTTGATTTTGGTCTGGCATTGTTCTTTTGAGTAATACTCAATGTACTGAGAGTATAATGGAAAATTCCATGAATTGCAGAATGGCTTAAACGCTTTGCACCTGGCAGCTAAGGACGGCCACTTGGACATTGTAAGGGAGCTTCTTAATCGTGGCGCAGTTGTCGATGCCGCTACCAAAAAGGGAAACACGGCGTTACATATAGCTTCTCTTGGTGAGTGGATATTATGGCACTACTCGCTTTTTATGTGGGACAAGGACCCAATCGCGTACAGTCGCATATACATATGCAGGAAAACGAGATATCAGACTTGGATCGATGGCAACTTTACTCGCTGCAACTGTGTGTTTCTAACAGATAAAATTTTAAAAATTTTCCTTTCTTTCTATTTTCACATTTCTATTCACCAAAACTGAATTTATCACCAAATGAACAATCGGACGAACGTTATCCTGTTCTCCCGGAAACAAAAGCAAAATTATGAATTACATTCAATTCCCTTCAATTCAAGGATAATAGATACGTAACTTTTGCGAAACAATAGAATGTAGAACTGATTGTTCCGGTCCGGAAATACCAAGAGTGAGAGTACAATTCGCTTTTGACTCAATGGAGTGCAGTGAAAAAAACCTAGCGCTTTTTCGCGCGTGTATTCGTGCCCGTTACATAGCAAGCGAGTGCATAAACGTGGGAGGTGCATTTGATGCGGTCTGAAATTAATATGTTCTGTTGCAGCTGGACAAGAGGAGGTGGTACAATTGCTCGTGCAACGAGGTGCTTCTGTGAATGCACAGTCACAAAATGGGTTCACGCCGCTCTATATGGCTGCACAGGAGAATCACGATTCCGTGGTCAAGTACCTCCTCAGCAAAGGTGCCAATCAGACCCTGGCCACCGAGGTTCGTAAGCAAAATTCGCGGCCAGATCGTGTGTCATCGTGGCACAGACACGTAGCGATAGAAACATTTGATACAATGGTTGTAATGAGATACGATATTTGCATCTTACTGGTGATTGTATAATAACGTCGTTACCTTCCCTCCTATTGATCTATCCTAGCGTGGCTTACGTAACTCTCCGCAAAAACAGGAATAGCCGATGACTCGATTTCAATGATCTTGCATGTTCTCTTACTTAAGAAATTCGAGAAATTTGACTGTTATCACACCCCAGGTTCAACCTCAGTAACCTAATAGTGAATAGGTTTACATTGTTTCACATTGTAGATCATGAAATATTAACATGGAACTTACCGCAATATTAGCTAGAAAAAAGTTAGATGGAATTTAAGAATAGAATAAAGATTGGTAAAGAGCCAGATTATTTGAAATAGTTATTTTGCTACGCTGACAAAGTAGGAATTATTTTGTAATACGCAATGGTAAATTCGATAAACCAGCAAGACAAATGGGGTCACCAGGCAGTCTGAGTGCAATTGGATATTATGTATGTATAAGATATCTCATCTGGGATTTATGTATTTTCGCAGGATGGCTTCACCCCTCTAGCAGTAGCGATGCAACAGGGTCATGACAAGGTAGTAGCAGTCCTATTGGAAAATGACACTCGTGGTAAAGTTCGATTGCCTGCCCTCCACATCGCTGCCAAGAAAGACGATTGCAAAGCAGCTGCCCTACTTTTACAAGTATGTTGTAAGAAATTGTCATGAGAGGGCCGCATTCCATCTCGCTGTACCAATGAGCAAGCCTTCGCACGAATTGAATTCTTATCGACTGTCTTCTCTACATCCATTCTCCTTTCAGAACGATTATAATCCCGACGTGACATCGAAGAGCGGCTTTACCCCGCTCCACATAGCCGCACATTATGGCAACGACCGAATCGCATCCTTGCTTTACGACAGGGGGGCGGATGTCAACTTCGCCGCAAAGGTAAATCATTGTTACTGCACGTAAGAAACTTTCGTACACGTCTTTATTGCCTGTCGCGCTATATTGCACTTTACAATACTGTCGTGGAGTCTAAACTTGTTACATTGAGCTGCATTTCGTACGCGCAATTTCAAAGGCGCGTGGGACGAGAAAAAGGAATACATACAGCTTTTATTAGGGTGAATACCGCGAAGTCGCATACTGAGTCATCATTGCTTCTTTCAGCACAACATCACACCGATGCACGTAGCGGCGAAATGGGGCAAGATCAAGATGGTGAATCTTTTGATAAGCAAGGGAGCAAATATCGAAGCGAAAACGAGAGATGGCCTGACACCTCTGCATTGCGCCGCTCGATCCGGTCATCACGAAGTCGTGGACATTCTGATCGAGAAGGGTGCTCCGATTGGCGCGAAAACGAAGGTGTGTTTACTAAGCCGAGAAATTCAATCGTTTGACCGGAGATGAAATCTGTTGTCGGTTACTTGAATTTGTTGCCACTTGGTTTCCGTTGACAGAATGGTCTTGCGCCGTTGCACATGGCTTCTCAAGGGGATCATGTGGACGCTGCGAGGATTTTACTTTATCATCGCGCGCCCGTCGACGAAGTGACAGTCGACTATTTGACTGCGCTGCACGTGGCTGCTCATTGTGGACACGTACGGGTGGCCAAGCTCTTGCTCGACAGGAATGCCGACCCCAACGCGCGGGCACTGAACGGCTTTACCCCTCTCCATATCGCCTGCAAGAAGAATCGCCTGAAAGTCGTCGAGCTCCTCTTGAAGCACAAAGCTAGTATCGAAGCTACAACTGAGGTACATGCCTGTTCTTTGATCACCCATCACTTTTATTTACCAATCCGCACAGGGAATAAAGTTGTACGAATTACGAGAGTCCATTTTTTTCTTTATAGTCTGGCTTGACGCCTCTTCATGTAGCGAGTTTCATGGGATGTATGAATATAGTCATTTACTTACTGCAACATGCTGCGAGCCCAGATATCCCGACAGTCAGGGGTGAAACCCCGCTGCACTTGGCCGCAAGAGCAAACCAGACTGACATTATCAGAATACTGCTTAGGAATGGTGCCCAAGTTGACGCGAAAGCGAGAGTAAGCCTCTTTCTTCTATTGGATAGATTTTCAGTCTCATTTGTATGTATATTTATGACTTTATAACCTTTTATATTTATGTCATTGCAGGAAGAGCAAACTCCTCTCCACGTCGCCTCTCGTCTGGGCAACGTAGATATCGTAATGTTGTTACTTCAGCACGGTGCCGATGTAGATGCCACAACGAAGGATTTGTATACGCCACTCCACATTGCAGCTAAAGAGGGACAGGAGGAGGTACATTTCAAATGATAGATTAAAAAGCACATTCGCAGTACTATCATGCAGCATAACTAACTAATGATCTCTTTCCCGCAGGTTGCATCTGTATTATTAGAAAATAGTGCGTCACTCACTGCGACAACTAAGAAGGGCTTCACTCCCTTGCATTTGGCAGCTAAATATGGCAACATGAATGTCGCTAGGTTGCTGTTACAGAAAAATGCGCCGGTTGACGCGCAAGGAAAGAACGGCGTGACACCATTGCACGTAGCATCTCATTATGATCATCAAAATGTTGCATTGCTCTTACTTGATAAGGGTGCTTCGCCTCATGCTATGGCTAAGAACGGCCACACGCCATTGCACATTGCCGCACGCAAGAATCAAGTAAGTCACATAATTAATCAAGATTTGCTGACGTTAATTAGTATTGCTGAACCGTGATGAAACTTCCATTTTTTTTGTATTATTTTCCTAGATGGATATTGCAACCACACTATTGGAGTATGGAGCAAAAGCAAACGCAGAATCAAAAGCTGGATTTACGCCGCTACATTTAAGTGCACAAGAGGGCCACACCGACATGTCGACGTTACTTATTGAGCACAAAGCAGATACAAATCACAAAGCAAAGGTACGATAACAAACGTTTTCAAGATATTATTGGTGACGTATGTTTCAACACGTAATATTTATTTTTCGTTTGTCTTTTACAGAATGGCCTCACGCCGCTTCATTTATGCGCACAAGAAGACAAAGTTAATGTTGCTTCTATCCTTCTGAAAAATGGTGCTCAGATTGACGCTAAGACTAAGGTACGGCATTCAAACAGTCCAGTAAATAAACTGCCTATACCACGATTCATCATAGAAGTATAATATGTTCGATGCAATTACCGTTCTGTCATCACCAACTATCAACACCTCGTTTATAATTTAATGAAAGCATATTTACCGCTTATATAAAGTCCCCCATGGGTATTTCGCGAGCAGCCAATCGTTAAATTACGTTCAAACATGATATAAACTACACTACATCAAAGGAATTAACGGAGTTTATCGGAGCATAAATCTTCTTTCCATATACCTTTAATTATACTAATAATGGTGCTTCCTGATTCTGTTGTAGGCTGGCTATACACCATTACACGTAGCGGCACATTTCGGGCAGGCAGCTATGGTACGATTCCTTTTGCGGTCGAGTGCGGGCGTCGATAGCAGCACCAATGCTGGATATACCCCGTTGCATCAAGCTGCACAACAGGGTCACACGCTCGTTATTAATTTATTACTGGAGGGTAAAGCGAAGCCGAATGCTGTAACTAACGTAAGTTTTTCTCCCGTATGAAGAAGTGCGCAAGAGGTGCGTGCCGTCAGTATACTCAGAGAGCGGCCAGGTATAAATCGTTAATTCCTTCTGGCAGAACGGGCAGACAGCTTTGGACATTGCACAAAAGCTTGGCTACATCAGTGTGATCGAGACATTGAAAGTTGTCACCGAGACTGTCATCACGACGACGCATACAGTAACCATCGAGGAGAAATACAGAGTTCAGGCACCAGAATCAATGCAGGAGACATTCATGAGTGACAGCGAAGACGAAGGGGGTAAGTCTTTCTCGGTTTTCAATACCGGCGAATATTTAGTATAGTTATTTTTTGTGCCAATGTCGAAAGTGCATTCTCTCGTTTGCTGATTTAATATATACGACGTAAGACGTGATATCAACATGAAGAAAGTCATTACGATTAAGTTTTGAGTCTTGAGACAAGTGTAATATTAGTCGAAGAAAAGTGTATCGTTCTTCTTCGTGATATCACGTAGGTGCAATGCAGTATTAGTTGCAGACTTAAGTGTGACGCTTGTAGATATCGTTTGGATTCGTGCGCTTTGTCTTAGCGTATTAAGTGCAGAAAAATAGTATACCGAGAAGTGATTCTTCTTAGAATATGAAGCACAACAATAGATTACGCAATAGAGAAACAGGTTCGCAATATATTTAGGCTTGCTGCATATAGAACGCTCGGCTTATAAGAGATCTAAAATCATGCGTAGTGTTGTACTTAAGCCGTCGATACTGTATGAATCACGGACGCGAATAGGTTTTATATATAGAAGAGGTCGCTAGAACTTTAGCACCTAATAAATTCAGAATATCGTCGTGTATAATTTGCAGTCTACAAGTACAATTTCGTGCATGAGGAAAATGCCGGACTAGGCTCGACGCTTGTTTGTCATTGGAGACTTCGAATTCATGTTTCACATTCTCTACTTCGGTGTAATGGAGAAAAAGATAAGAGAACGTGGAACCGCTTTTAAATTCCCACGTGATATATTTTATTAATCCAACACTTTCGGGAAAACATTCTAACACTGCAGTTCTTCTATCTTAGATATGAATGAAGCATAGCTCGGTTACAAATAGATCTCTCGCATGCAACAATTCTGCATTTAAACTTTATCTAGACACTATTTCACATCATTTTCATAATTATCTCTCATACATAAACTACACAGTGCCTCGTCATGTAAAAAGATAAACGAATAATTTGCATACAGTTATACACTTACACAATTGTTTTCGGGAATTAAGCAGGTCATTTCCAAATAAACTTAAATAGACGAGGAGACATCAGACTCGCGTCTATTCTTATTTATTTTTTGAAGCCTTCTAGAAGGATTAAAATTGCTAGATGAATTATGATTTGCCTATTTTGTCGCCTTTTTGTTCCCTTTGTTTTGGCCAGACGCATGTGTCGTTAGTGTACGTTCACTGGGTTGTTATTCATTAATTTTCGACAAGCGCAGTCCCGTTTAATTAGATGCAGATTAGTCTTTAGGCACGCAAATTAATGCTAACGGTAGTGCTCGATAGCAGCGTAATTCGCCCGCACTTGCGCGCCGCATCTTTACTGAAAATGGAATTGTAGCGTTGCCGCATTTCAAACAAAACCCAAACCATTGTTATATAGGTAATATGCTTTTGCGAACAATTTGATTGCTATAAATATTTACTATTGATAACATGAATAACATACTTTAAAGGTGTGCGAAGCACTGCTGTTATCTGTGTAAATTCGTCTGGTAGACAGTGTACAACCGTTTTAGAGGAATATGCGGCCACTTCCAATTAGATTGGACAAAAATGGATTAGATTCTTAGATGCCGCAATGACAACATCGGTATCCCTGTTACGATATTTTGCTGGTTTGCTTGTTTGCTCGACTAACACTAAGATCAGCACTCTGCTATTGACAACTGAATTGGTAGCAATTGCTCTCCTCCTAATTAAATCTGAAACCCATTCTATTCTTACTAGATTTCTATAATGCTTTCAATTAATACTAACATTATTATTGATCGCACTTACTATATTAATACAGCAATATTATTTTATCATACAACAGTGACTTCCAATAGATCAATGGATCGTATTTTTCTGACATCTGCATTTAAATTCGCAAAACCATTCCAATTAATATTAATAACCGTAATGTTCTGCGTAATTTCTCTTCAAACACATATTGATGCGACCCTCCGGTTGAAAATCACTGTTGAGCATATGACAATCATTCAATCTACACCGATTACCTATTCAATTACAAAACGGAACTCGGGAAAAGCGGCAGTGCTCTCGAGCAATTGGTCGAGGCAAACGAGCAAACGGCGCATCCACGCTAGAAACATGAATAACGAGATCATCGAATGTTCGGCGCGGCTCTCATTTAACAACCCAGTGATAGCGAGATTTAGTGACAGTGTATATGGTGGTGAATTAGCGCTCTGATAAGAAACAGTGACCTTACTCTCTCTATCTCTCTCTCACTCTCTCGACGGCGTGTGCGACTGTAGGTGGTGATGAAATCGGCATGGCAGCCATGAATGTGTACGGGCAGCCTCCACACGCACAACACGTGTACCTTCCTTCTTACTACCAGGGCCAAATGACCTATACCCGTAAGTTGTCTGTACTCTGTTTCTGTTTCACTCTTGTCACATGTCACACGTGCGCGCATACATATTCTTATACATACATTTCGACACGCCATACACGTACATGTCACACAGTTGCATACAGGCGCCTACTGCGCGCCTATCATTCTTACGTACTCAGCCGTTTCATGATCGATCGATCGACCAGTCGATCGTATGAAAGATTCATCAGCTGATCGATTCACCCTGTCAATCGAAAGTAACGGGACACCAGCTATATCGGAAAGCCATAGCAACTTTGTTTTGTGAAACAATTGTCATTGTCTACCTTGGAGTTCTTACTGGTTGATAGTTTGTTATGCATTAATTTTAGGAATAGAATATACGATTTTGCTTTGTCATGTCAATCAAACACGAAAATGTTTTCCTTGTGGTTAATCGAGGTTTATTTGGATTAATAAGATATTTGCCAGTGAACAAATATAAACAATTTCCGGTGGGAGTTCCAAGGTAGTTTTTTACTCATACGAAAATCCACATTGAATTATAGAATCCATATATCTGGTCGTCGTAGTGTTTACTACGAACTTTTAACACGCAATTATCAACGCTTTGACTACTTAACGCTTCCCGATTTCACCGGGATACAAAGTCAAGAGCATCGAGCGACTTCACACGAGAAAGACACGAATACAGAGACATGCACAGACACATCCATCCTCGAAACCGCTAACTGTTTCATACTCTCTATTACGCTCATCTTCTCCTAGTCGTTCCCTTTCTCCCCTTTTCTATGTAAGACTGTGGAGCTTCGTTTCTTGCCGAACCGAAACAATGAACCACTTGGTAGTTTTATGCGTACTTACATTTGAGCGACCCCTGCAGCGTGTCAACTCCACTTTTAATTTGGTAGCCCTTTTGTGCCATTTCCAACCAGCCTAGATAGTGTAACGTTCTAGATAAATCCTGGCGGCCACCGGAGAATCCTATTCGAGCAGAGGAGGAGTGTTACGCTTGGCGGAGCGTATTAGAGTAGCTTTTTGTCGAAACGCGAACACTTCAGCTACGTGTACATAATGGCTATTTCGTTTTTTTTCCCCCTTCCGTACGCCTACTCTAGGTGCGCCTCTTACCCGCTGCATAATGCGCTGCTTATTCTTTTCAAAAGTAATCTTGTCGAAATGAGCGAATGTGCAGTAGGGTGGAGAAGCAAACCTTTTTTGCCACTCTTGCGTTAGAATCGTGCATCCAGATTTGCTAGCAATCCGGTAAATCTCGATCTCAGTTTACGACATGTATTTTTGCAGGAAGTGTTTTACACAAGGTATGGAGTATTTGTTTAATATAATAGGAGAAAATGTATGCTGTGGTGTAGCAAAAGAAAAAGTTGGGGAATTGAATTTGATTGTATTTGTTTTTTTTTTATTAAATTAGTTAAAGTAATTATGGTTTACCATGGTTTGACAGGCATATTTTTAGCACAATTTTTTCCTAGCTTTTTATAAGCTCTTTTCAAGTGCGACCTGCACTGATTGTTCTATTATTGGAACGCTACAAATTAGCATAATATGATTCCGAGAAAGAAGTAGATCGAGAAGGGGAGCAGAGGCAATGAAAATACTAAGCCGATGACGTGTGTCCCAGATGGAATTGAACAGGTTCATTATGACAGCTACGTGCATCCTCCGGCGGCTGCAAGTAGCTCACGTTAATAACTACTATTTATTACATTTACGTCAGCGACGTCGGGCTGCGCGATCACTATCGCTATTAGACTGACAGGAAATTAATATACACCATTATTGGCAGACGGCGATTTCTGCCTTCTCGAAACGAACCTCGTACTTGTACACAGAACCCCTCTTTGTTTGCAAACAGCACTTCTTTAATGTTAATTAAAGAGGAAATTCCAAAACTCTTACGCTTAACAGAAAAACTTTATAAGGTTTATTGTGTTCTATAAATGAATAATCAATATTAGAGGTAATTCAAAGCGACGTTCCAGGAATGAAGTTTATTTCGGGATGTGGTTTCGATAGCACGATCGCGGGTGACCGTTTGGTGAGCGGTATCATCGACGAAATAGGGCGCGCGCCGGCGCTGTTAATGCAATTTGCATAATAATGAATCGCACTGACGATCATTAGACGCGCCTCGCAGAAACAGACCGGCCCCCGGACTGGCCTGCTTTGACGTATCATCGCCGTGCCTCCACGCATTTGGTTCGGGAGCAACCTGTTATGCAACCTATACAGAACCGACACACACGCGTGCGCATGTGTGTACTTCTGGTTCCGAGGCACCACATCATCGGTGCTGTTACCAGAGCCCTTGCTACTTGGCAAGCTTCCAGTTATGATCTCCGACCGAAATACGTGATTCTATTGATTCTACACAGATAGCCCTGAAAAGTATTGTATTGGCAGCCCCGTATCGATTTTTTCATCATTATTTACTGTTAATTATCTTTTGGAACTCAGGACACACCCCGATCGATTTAATTTGTTCCCCACAATTTACCATAAACGATGTTCCTAATTGAGTTTTAAGCGAGTGAGCTGTCGAGTGGTAAATAGATTTATAAGCGTCCTATAAAAGCCATTAGTGATAATTAGCGAAGCTTGAACCGAGCAAATGAGTTTTAATACACTTTGAGCTTATTTTCGAGCGCGGCGCTTATTGGCAATTCTTCTTCAAATTAAGTAATCCTATCAACTATTGATCGTTACACAGATTATTTTACTTTTTCGTCATATTTTTCAGCGATACCTATTTAAGTAATGAAACACAAACAAACTAGATGAATTTTTCTTTTTTATTAGATCGTTATACATATTTATATTATAATATCATATTGCGGGGAGATATTATTTCTAATTATACCTTGCTAGTCGAAGTTGTTCGGTTTTCGTGATTTTAAGCAGTGTCTATCAAGGTAGCTCGCTTGTTATCCCGATTATACAACGGGGAAGAATCACGCTCTGTGACAAAAAAATTGCTTGTGTAACTGGACGTTCTGCGTCTTGTATAACACTGTCGCGCGATGAGCTGTGTCTATCGACATTGGCGGTCGCTTTATTGGAGCAGCCGTTTTCCATTGAGTCTCTTTTGTCAATATTGACGAGCATCTGACAGAACTTTGCTGCACCACACGTGGGCATTGTTGAGCTAATCTGCCGTTGTTAGTTTTGATTCGCTGAATCCATTTACACTCCAACCATTCCGGCAGGCTTCCAATCAGCATACACATATATCCGCGAAAGATGTCTAAATGAAAATTGTCGGTTAAGTGTGTCATTCCATGCTAAATCAATACTACATTTCCTACCTTCTCAGATCTCGATGCAACTTTAGTATTTATGTCCTCTCAAAATTTATATTCGTCTTACAAATTCAACGAATTAAAAAATTGAAACTTTAGGTATTCCTTGAAATTCTGATCGATATCTTTTCTTAGGCAAAAGGAAAACTCAAATAAATGAATCTTTTACCAATATCTGCAATTTAACTCTTTGTACCCTCTCGAAGGTGTCACATCCGAATGATTAATTACACCCTTAACTAGAACATTTTTTTTAAAACGCCTAAATTCTTGCCAAAGAATAGTGATTGTTATATTCACGTGCTGACTTCGGTTTGGTTAGTCGGCGCTGTTCAACGACGGTGATCTCGTGCGATCATCGAATCCCACGCGACGATATCGCAAATCTGATGCGAGGGGGGTGCGCGCGAACTCGAGATGTAAATAACGGTAGCGGAAAAGCTCGCGGGCAGTTACTATTATAAAATTGGTGATTCATGGAATGAGGTCACTAACGTTTCTGTTAGGTAGACTTGCGTCGAACTCGTATTAATCTCACGGCACCGGCGCGCCGGCAGTCGCTGTTCCTGAAGTCTCCGGAGCGCATTGCCGGGCCGCGAGAGTCGCCGCGCAGAAAAGCTCGTCCTGATTCAGCTAATTGCAAGTTCGAAGCGAATCTAATAGGAAAGAAAGTGGAGCGTGGACCTAAAATTCGCGGCGACTGTTTCGAGTGAGCACAGGATTAACCCTTCGCATTAACACTTTGCCTCACGATTTTTTCAATATCAATTTTTCTTCGTCAGTATATTCACCTTATTCGGCTACCAATATAACTGATTAAATATTCTGTACAATAAGTCAGCCGAAATCAATTAATTTTGAATCGCAAAGAAATAATCAGGAAATACATTGCATAGAGAAATCTAGTCACGTGCTTGACAGTAATAATTCAATCTGGCACTTGTCATCTTTGAATTATAATTTGCAACATACGTGAACTGCATCTACGCGAGGGCAAAGTGTTAAAGCAAAGTCAAACGGTTTTCCACCGGTCTTATTGATTTAACAGACCCCCCTCCTATGAAAACTGAATATTGTTTCTAATTTTTAAGGTAAAAGGTCGGCATTGAGAAAGATTTCGAAGTAAATCTATAAATACATAGAGGGGCGTGATTCCAAGCGCCCTTCGATCGTTCGAAACGAGGGGGGACGTGAGTGCACCCTCCTTCAATCCCCAATCGCGCGAAGTGGCCTGCGCCTGATAAACAAACGCACCGGGGGGACCTGGCAGTGTCAGTGTGACGGGGAGCTTGATTAGAAGAGCACCGGTGCCTTCCCAGCAAACGCGTCGCCGAATCGACTTTAATTGTAATTCCTGCTCTGGTGCTACATAGACGACGTGCAACCAAGCGCACAAAGTATACGCGTACACATATAACATACACAGAGAGTGGAAGCTTCATATCGCCAGTCAGCTGGGTTGGTTGGTGGGTTTGGTGATGTAATTAGTGGTGTACGCGGCGCATAGCCTCCAGTACACCGTGCACCACGTTAGAAGCAACACAAAGTTGGCCGCCCGGTGTGCGTAACTCGTACTACCCAATAGTGGAAAAAAAGTCCGACCGAGCGATTAGTCGATTGCCACGGACGATTGGTAGACGCGCGTGTCCTTGGGAAATTCGTACGAGGACCAGCAACATGGCTAAGGGAAGAAACAAGGGGAAAGAATCGAAGGGGTTGGCATGCTGCGGCTGCACACGCAGCAGGAACAGCGACACTCTATGTAAATATGAGTATGGTTGTGTAATCGACTCAAGCTTCTGCTTCTTTAATACACATTGCCAGGATGATCGAACTGTATTTAATGTGATTGGAATGAATTCGCCAAGGGATTCGTACCTTCACTAGTTTCTCGTTGTTCGATGACAATCTCACTTCAGAGAAGTGGACTATATTTTAAATTCAAGGGGAGGCTTAGAGTTTCTAGATGCTTGCATCCGATTGACTTTGAATTACTTTTTACTGCTTTTTTATATCCTGGATAAAGTTTTATTCGTTAAAGTTTTATTGGTGACCGTCGTGTCTGACTTGATACGGACTAAACCCCTGAAATCATATTCGAACATATGCTCGCATATTGACACGAAATGTTTGTCCAGGCATTTACTACTTAAATCTCAGAGGTTCGAAATATCAAAAGGTTCTTTTAAACTATATATTTTTTAGATATGCATTTATTTAATTTAATAGATCTGATAATATTTTCTGTCAAATTCATGCATCATGATATCGAATAATAGTATCAAATGCAATGATGTGTAAATATCGAAATCGGACATTTAATTTCTAAACAATATCTTGAAAATGTCAAAGTAAATCTCCATACAATCCTAGTTTGGAACTGGGAAACAATGTGATAACCAGTGCTTGCAAAGTGATAACACAGGCATTTCCACACACTTACGTACCCTCGTTTCTCAATGCACCTAAAGGCGTTAACAATTTTTCAGTATCGCTTTTGTTCTCGTTCTGAATGCTCGTTACTTACGAGTGTCGAAACCGTGAAACACTATTTCAGTTGAGACAACAGTAACACCATTGTCGCGTGCATATGCCTTTAGTCCTGTCGCATGAATATCAATGAGACACTTTTCATCCGGGGCGTGTTTCAGTAATTTGATTTACACTAATCCTCTAATGAAACACCAGGAACTAACGCATTGTATTCCAAAATGAATCTACCTCGAATCATATCATATATTTATGAGCAAATACCCAGCATTTCTTAACCAATTCGACAATTTTTAAGATTTTCTACTAAAAGAAACGTTTTACTTCATAACAAAAGTCAAGTAAAATAAAGTGAAAAAAGATTACACGAATCATTGATATATTCTAAACAATTTCCTATTACAAATACTTATTTCAACAAAAGGTTAAACATCCATATACGCGCCAGTCTTCTTTAAGGGTTTAATTCCATTTTAATTACCATAGAATCAAGTACATCGCGGCGTAAGTAAATTTCACATTAATTACTGGGCAGTGCATCAATCGGGATAATTCAGTTGGAAATACTTCGTATATCGAGTAACGGCGGCACCTTGAAAGCGATGGTGGTACATTTGGTTCGCATTAGTCAATTGGATTACCTAATTGCCTGGTGGTGCGGCATCAATGGGCGCAACGTGCGCCACGTATTCGCTCTATAAAGCGGTATTGTTGGCTGTACGGGCGAAGTGGACTAGATGCCACGATAAATTTCGTCGTCCTTGCCGGCGCATAAACCTAAATACCAGAGGCAAAATTAGATGCATATTTACGCGCTGTGGCCACACGCGCGCGCCCGCGCGCTTCCTCACCGTTTCTGGGTGCGCACGTTCTTCTTCGGCACATGTGCCACCTGAACTTCGAACAATTCGTTTTATAATAAGGCCACGTCACGCCACAAGTCGCATCAATTTGCATTGTTTAAGTTAACGCTTCGAACTGTGCAGCCTTCGCGAAAAATTCCTCCATTCTCATCGTTTGAAAGTTATGTTGTTTATTGTTAATCTTGCGTCCGTAAATTTTGATGAGTCTCTTGATTTGATAGTACAGTGTGGAATTTCGATGCGATTAACTTGTAATCTGACTTATATATCATTAATTTTCATTATCTTTGATGTCGCAATGACGTTCGACTCTTTCCGCATAATGAGCTTCAATCCGTTGGATCCTGTTGGATCAACAGAAAATCTCAGAGTACATCGAGCCTTGAAGTCGACGACAAACATTTTGAGGATTCTAAGAAAACTAATACTCATCAAGTAAATCTTCATTTCTTGGCATCCATTACAGAGTACAAAAGGCTCTGTCACATATTATTTTCCCTTTCATCATTCAAAATTCGTAGAAGCATTCGTCTGCTCATTTTATTTCGTAATAACGGAACTTTCATTAGGCGTCGCTCGACTTAGACGTTACTCGTCGCTCAGCAGTCTGAATTCAAGCACGAAGAAGACGTATACAGTGAAGTAACGTGCTTGGCAATCAAGTGGATTTGCATTCGTATCACATAATTGCATATCTTGCGATCAGGAGAAGGCGAGCGATAAACCGGTGAAAAGAAGGCCGAATAGGGTGGTGACGACAATGTGTCAAAAGGTACGAGGCCATAAACGAGTCGAGGAAGCGGAGCGAGTGCGCGCGCGCTCGCGCGCTTAATTGAGCGGCTTGAAGAACGTGACTATGATACGCTCGCTATGACATAACAATGAAGCGGACGCATCAATGACATAAGATGTGAATGATGATATCGTGAACCAACCACGCGGGAAGAGAGGGCAGTCTCGAGACAAGGTCGACCAGCTTCTCTTTCGTTGAATCTCGGTTTCGCACGGAAACTCTGCACCAATCAATGTCATGGAACCGAAGTATAGTTGCATTATGCACTTAGACTTCATGGCACAATTGTTTGTCGTGCACCGACTACTTTATGCCCTTGCTACTTCATTACCGGCGCGAAGTAAATGTGAAGGAATTTCAGGAAGTTTAAGAAAGTCGATTATTTAGTTACGTTCCTTTAGTTTTAGGAAATCTAATTGTTGCACTAAATGGTGTTCCATTGACTTCGGCAGGCACAACTTTCTCTAAATAAATTTAAAAAAACTATAATATTAAAATATATAAATTAGTTCTTAAACTAGGAGTAAATGCATTGATGATGTATGTTTACTAAGAGACATTAATCTTATCCTCGTTAAGTACACATTTACTTTCTCCTTATTTGTCATCACAACTCTTTCTTTTTTATTTCTTACATCTACTTAAACTCTATTAACTTCTCCACATGTCTCGCTCTCGATCTCCAACATTCCCCAAGCAGTGTCTGCCTAGACTGTTTTTCTGTCATTTTTTCTCCGTCGGTTTTTTCCTGCCCCGAGGTATTCTTCATACTGGCGCGGCCAGTTGAAATAATGGCCGATACACACGTCAGAACTAGTCGCGTCCTTATCTCTCGAGAATGAAAGAGCGAGTGGCAAGAAAAGAGTACGAGAAATGATTTTGTTGCCGGCGCTCGTCGATTCCTCAGTATTCACATGCGTTCTCGAGAGTCCGGGTCGATTTGCCGCTGGCCACTGCCGATAAAGATAGCCGGCAATTGACGATTGGCGCCCGTTGACGCGCGTCTATTAAACGCACACAATCCTCCTGGGCACACGGACACATTGGGAACAATACGCACTGTAATCTCTGCCGGCCACGACACAGTGCGCCAGTGTATCGCCGGGAATTTTGCGGAACCGTACGCGCCAGCTTCGCACCGGCAATTCGAGATTTCTCGCTGTTCTCGCCTTCTCGTACAAACGCCACAAGCACCGCAGAGCTCGAAGGAAACAAGCTCGCCTGTTATTTCTGAAATCATTCCTCCTCGAAAGCAACCACTCCCTCTCGCACTTCCTAGCAACTCTTTCTCTCCTGATATAATTTTAACCGGACGCCGAAACTCTGCCTTTGAAGTGTCTTGCCCGAAGAAGTTTTGAGCCACCGTTCGTAGAGGAACGCACCGTGGATTACTGTTTGAGAGGAAGTACGGAAAGTTTGTGATAATTGGAGAGTTTTGTTTGCGAATATTTGCTCTTGGAAGTGAGGAACTGGATTGGATTTTAAACTGGGAGCAGTTGTGACACTCTGGAATAAGTGGAACTTCAGCGTGAGAGTGTAGGTTTGTAATTATTATCGTAAAGCGATTGCTTGGCGGATATCAGGAAGTACAATCTGATGTTAGGTAGTAATTAAGATTGACTCCTGCCACTTCGAATATCTTGCTAAGTCGATGGTTCGATACAAAGTAATTTATTATAGTGGAAGATGTTCATATAACTCCAGATTTTTTCTTCAAGTATTTGGCATTTGTTAGATTACCAAATAAAGTAGATTGACAATTCGAGTACAAAGGGCTGAAATATTATTCACTTATTTAATATTTGTGTAAATTAAAAATATGTTTGATATCTATCATTGTTCACATCGCATACTCAGACAAAGCACATTACAAAGTTCACTACACTTCAAGTTTTTCTTGCCGATAACGATAGCAATACCGTCGAGTATGAGTAATCGACGAATTTATATTGTGCACACCAGGTTTAATTACGTGTCTTAAACATATTAAGTATTAACGAATTCGTAGAGATTAAATAATATCATTGTCTTACAAAGTTCAATTTTATTAAGAGGATAATATGTTGAATTTAAACACGTTAAAAGCATTTTTAAATAACAATAGCATGTTCAAGCTATCTTTTATCTGTCATTATCCTGAATTATTCTGTCATTCGTAGCGATAACTGTTAAATCTGGCCGGTGTCTCGTTCATTACCTTCAATGAGCGAAGTAGGAACAAGTCATTCACGAAAGCGCTCAATTGCGCACGCTGGAAGTGTCAATCTGGTGTCCGTTACAAGCACGTGACAATCGCTTCCGGAGAGTGAAGTCGATAGAGACACGATGAGCCCAACGATGAATGATTTCACACTTTGTGGGTCATTAGAGAAAACATTCCACCATAAGAAATGAAATCTGAATGAAAAGCTGATCGTTATTTGTTCTTTTAAACTATAAACGTGCGAGCCAACATTAATGTTGTTAATCCGTGTTACTAATTCGATGATTTATAAAATATAACTATGTTAATATTTCATGAAAAATCATCGAATATCCAATGCAGTAATGTTCTGTCAAACTTTGTTAGTGTTTAATGACTGATGACATAGATCATAAATTCGACTATGAGCAAGAAGTGGATTGGACGAGTAGGCGCGTGTGTCCTGATGATTCGGATTAGTCCTATTCTGGTCCATGACGCGGTCGTTTAACTGCATTGAGACGGTGATTCGGGGTGATTGCATGTGTCGGTTACCGGTTTTCACAGAGGCACAGGCATTTGGGGAAGATATAGGTCAGAGGCGGCTGCGTGTGAGGTCAACTGTGTTCATAGATAGAAACGGTGCTTAGAATATGTGCCTGTTTCCTCAGACTTCGCCGCTCCCCTTCGGCAGGTTGTCCTTGAACGAACGGTAAAATTAGAGCTTTCGCGTTACAGTTTCTCCATGTGCTATCGCCACTCACGCTCGCTTCCCCGATATTTATATTAAATTTAGATACTATTGATCGACCCTCGTACATACTCCGCGTATAACGCATGACATCATTTGTATAATACGCGGCCATCATTTGTTCCGAGCCAAACGGCAATTAACGGCTCCCAAACGAGACTTTTATCGCTTTCTTCCGATAACCGGACTAGTCAGGTGTGGATGGTTTCGAAAGATGGGTGCAGCGATTTAAAAGTTCAGCTTTACTGATGCCTGCACGATAAATTTGAACATTTCCCTGGGGACATCCATTATTTAATGGCACCAGTTTAGAGGTAACTCGCGTTTCCAAACGCTTGGATGCTCGATCGACTTTTTACGTTGTGTTATAATCGTGAATGAAGATCGTGATGATGTCTTTCATTCGACCCTACATTGATTCAATTTTATGGCAACCAGCATTGCACGTGGGCAGGGAATTTGTAGGCTGACCAATTATTAGATAATTGTGGCCTACATTCTTCAAATATCTGATAACGCTCTCGGGTATATATGGCGCGAGAGCTGGCCTCTCTATGTCAGTATTATCAAAAATATGATACTGTTCTCACATTATTTTTCTTCATGCCTCATTAAATTGAGTCTTGTATGTTTGTCATATTCGCGATAACCTTGCACGATCTAACTGAATATCACGCAAAAATGATAATGTGATCAATGAGTTTTAATATCATACGTATGTATACACAAATTTGTGTGCATACATTAACAAAATCTGAAGTGGTCGAGTCTGTTTCTTAAACATCTTACGCATTTGGAATCTGCATATTCACAATATGCAAATACACTTGGCAATACATTTTTTATGATTTTACTTGCGGCTATTTGGTAGCTTTTCATTTCAAACATTTATCCACGATTGTTATTTTTATTGCTTACAATCATTTGACGATGGGTATTAACATTATCAAGCATAGCTACATCTTTACTAATCTCCACTACAACAGTAATCGGAATATCTATCTAGTGTTACTAAGGTATTAGACATTATCTTTTAAGTGAAACCTTTGCGACCTTCTCCAAGTATTTGACCACCAGTACAAAGTAATTCGTTACAAAATGCCTGCAAAACTAATAGTTTATATGGTATCTACTTATTTTCAACTATCTTATATCTGCATCCTTAAAAACCCTTTATGAATTGCGTAAGATTTAGGTATTTGATACTTCCTCTTATTTACTTGGTTCCTTGAATTGTAAGACTGACATTAACAGTCCTCATCTATGCTTATCACTTTGCCAAACGAGCAAGTAGTTCAAACTAGACTAAAGGATTATTACTGTGCAAATTATCATTACATTGACATGTACTTTCTCGTGTGTCTCGTTTTAATCCTGACAACATTTATATGCTTTACATTCATATATTTTTGATATGATGTAATTTTAAGATTTTAAATAATTAAAAAGCTCATTACTCGAATGATTTTTGAATAGGTCGAAACTCCTTATTCGACTGGCAAAGTGTTAGTGTTCAACTGACGGCAAGTGACCTCGCTTTTTCGGCTTACTCGAACTGAGTTACTTGGCGGTAGTTCCTGTTTTCTTTGCAGGCTCATATCCATCCTTGTATACTCATATTCGTGCATAAGTTTCTCTCACGTTCCCTCAATAAATTGTTTGCCGTAACGTTCGTGGCCGCGCGGGCGACACGGCGTTTTGCAGTAAACTTTTATGTTCTTCCTCATTTACGACATAGAGGATTTAAAGCGTTAATTGCCGAGAGCTTTTTCCGTAATTAACAGGTGCGATTGTGTTGATCACAGGTGAAGATCCGATGCTAAGCGACCAACAGCAGTATCGATACATGACTGTTGACGATATGAAGTCCATGGGGGATGATTCGATGCGCCTCAATGTGACGGACGACGAGAGGGACAACCGACATTCCGGAGGTAAGCAATAATCTTTCTCAACTTTGAACAATATAATCTTCAATATTCCTTAGCTTTTGTTGCCTTCTTATATTATTTTTTATGTTCATTATATTTTATTACTTTAAACAAATACACTCAAAGTTTATAATAAGGTTAAAAGTCACATGTAATTATATTGCAATCACTAAAAATGGACTGTTAGTTTAAAGAGTTTGTTATTAATTGTTCGCAGCACCAACTATTACGGAGATGATTACGAAGGAGAGTTATCAGCGCTCAAATGCCGCCAATCTCAAGCCAGACAATGTAGACATCAACAGGCACCCAGTACACGTCGGGTATGTCCTCTCGGAATTTGTTAGCCCTGTTTTTTGCATTTGACATAGACATTTGTTGACCAATCTTGGGTTACCCCGACGTAGGGTACGTTAGCTCGTAAATTTGGAATTGGCTGTCGTACCATCATGTACCAGTGGTCGTAAGCATGAAACAGTTGCTCTTCGCGTGAAATTCTTCCTCATTAGCTGCTAAAGCGCAACCGAGACAATTGAGCAAGGACTCATGGGTGCGTAGGAGTATTGTACATACGTAAACCTTAATTGCAGAGTTCCATTATATCGCACAACGATGGGTTAATTTTCTTTCACCTCGATAACTTAATTGCCGTTCCATTTAGTTGTATTCCCTTTAGTCGTCGATTTTCAGTTTTTAGCTCTCGGCCTCTGCAAGGTAATTAAAGAATTTACAACTTGAAAGGCGCATTTAGGTTACGCAACGTACATTCGAATCGATGCTCGTTTTAATGATTTGTACGATTTTTATTTATGGTTTTTCAAATAGTTGTCATGCCAGAGAGTAGTTGGTCTTTTAGTTAACGAATTACGTTTTTCCTTTCACAATATCCCAGAGTGTTATTGTTTCTGTCAATGTTTAATAACTTTATCCTTACGCACCCAAAGTATACGGAACGTACCCTGCGACAAGTAATACTTAACTTTCCTTTAATCACATATGTAACTTATACAATGAGATCGCGATTTCAATTAAAAATCAGTGTAACACCAAAGGAAGTCTTGCAAGCTCCGCTCTTATGTACTGCATTAGGGTATTCGTGGACGGGTTCTAATGCGTGCACAGTTTACGGAGGCACATTTACACCTCGTTTTGTCCTAACTTTTCAAATTTCGCAAACAGTAAAATTAACTTTGGAAATCGGCTGTTTTATGGCATTGCTTTTCGGGAAGCAGAAAGTATGCTGTGTTTGCAAATTTATGAAATATTACCTCGATTAGATAATAAGTATTGCACGCGCTATTTGAGGAAGCATTAAATTGGATTGGCGGTGATAAAAAGAGATATCGAGAAAATCGATGTTTGGGAGAATCTCTAATCTCTCCTTGCATGGTTTGCTGTGGGACTATCTTGTGAGAGTACAGCACATATCTTGACCATTGGCGTGTTTTTAAACCAATCTCCTCGTCTACGCAGATACTCATTAATAATCGTCCATATTTCTCGAGGGTTTGACACAAACATTAACAATTTTATTGGATTCAAAAATTCCAGAGAAATCACGTTACTCTCTGATCCTATTTTCTCTACTAATACCAATTATTCGCACTACCTTTTTAAGAATAAATTAATGATAATTTCATGCGGGATTAAAAACTTTGCGAGTACCATGAAATAAAAATCCGGGGGGGAGAAAAATTTGGAAAAGAAGGATGCAAACTTTAGTCAAAAACTCTATTTGCCGGCCGCAGACAGCAAGTACTTTCCATTGTAAGTTTGCATGGAGGCCTTCAGAGGCGGCCAGACAAAAAAAAAGAGAGAAGCAAGAATTGTACATAATTGGAGTAGGAATTTGAGCAGCGTGGGAGCATAATTTGCATTCCGCGTTCCGCGCCGGCGTTAGTCACTGCTGACGCTGCTGACTACAAGACGATAATGCAATGATATATTGTGTATTATAGTGTGACACGGTGTGTATTGGTGAAAGTCTCTGTTCCGCTGTAACTAACCCCACGAACTATTGGCTCGCACATCAATTTCATTCTGCACTTTTACTACTTCTGTCTCTCCTCGAATTCTCTCGCACTCTTTCTGAAATCTTTCGAATATCGCGCAACTTCTGCTTCTTGAATAACTCTAATAACTATAACTTGGTAACTTTCGCATCAGCTTCACGAGTGCGACTCTCACGCATTACTCTGCGAGAACTGCTTCTTCTAACTCTGAATTACACGCAGAATAATTCAAGCATGGCGGAAATTGACTGAAATTATTTCCCGATTTTTTTTCGATTTCTCGGTAGAGTATGTAATCGCGGGAAAGCCAAAATTCATGTAGACACAAAATTAATAGACAAGTGTACTAACATAAACATGCAAATAGTAACATTTCCTACTATTAGGGTTGTTACTTTCATTTCAAACTCGAAAAATGCCACTTTAATTGCAATGTGACTTGATGTATAACTTCACTCGACGACAATGACTAGTGCATTACAGAGACGTAACATTTTTTGTATTTTCTTTTTCACGGTGATGATGTCGCGTGTCATTAACAACATATTACAGGCGTCTTTTTCATGTTCCAATGACGCAAATTTATACATAGCCTTGCACCGGAAGTAGAAAGTAGAGTACTTTGGATATCGAGAATTACTTTTCAAGTTTTTTCGTTGGCATAATGGTCTCATGAACGAGATCCGTTCCCCGTCGGTGGGTGCGAAAAAAAGGCCTCCACATGTAACTGTGACGGGCGCACAGTAATTGACGTAATTTACTGTTACGCAATGCCGGGTGCGATGAATGCATCACGGCGTGTAGTAACGGGCATCATCGCGCGTTATTACATTGCCATACTGGGTGACCCAGAAATTGCTAGGCTGGCATCCTCCTCGGAATACAGATATAAAAATTTCTATGGATTCTTGGTATATAATATAACATCGAGATCCATTATCGAATTTCAATGAATCCACTGTTAAAATATATATATTTTATTTTTGAGGTATTTACTTTCGAGTTTTTATAAACTCATGAGTAGTAGAATTGCATATGAAATTAATTTATTCATTTCAATTTATAACTTTTAATCATAATGAATAGTAAAGTTTATTAAATGGTATTATAGAAAGATTCAAGAATGGATTCAAGTTTATGTTTTGTACCAATAATTAATTAGAATTGTATATTGTATTGGACACCAGCGTATCGGAGAATAATTCTGGGTGATCTTGCATGGTAAATCAAATCCGTAGAAATAGAATCAAACTTTACTGGAATCGACGAAGAAGAAATGGGATCATCAGCTATACGTTCATCGAGCTGGTGATTTCTCACGCTCATCACGCATCACGTTTTCTCATGTCACGAGCTACTTTGACATCACTGTCTTTTGGTTTTTGCCTACTCAAGGTTAACACACCGTAATGTTCATTTTGCCGAGATTTTCCGTAATTTCGCCAGTCAGCTACACAACTGCGCCAAACCAATTGCTTGGTGTTCCACGATGCAAGCCTGTTTTTCTGCTGGTAGAAGCACCTTCGACTTTAACCTAGTAACACACAAGCATGTAGTTCTTGCTCGAGAGATTCTGTGAGTTTCGGCGATGATGAATGGAATAGTGCGTGACTCTGTGTGATCCTCTCATTAACAATCATTCACCTCGCTTTGTATTAATGTCTTAACATTCATCGTCTCATCGAGAATGTACGATGCTAGCGGGATTTAATGAATTTCTTGGAAACTCGTTACCTTTTCTACACCACATGCAACCTCATAAAAATGCAATATTCTTAATGGATACGCACCTGTTGCCATTGAGTTAGCCATCTACCATGAAATTCTCTATTTAACGAGTAGTCATTACCTCATAGTAGACGATAATTTAATGGAAACGGTAGTACGAATTTATTAATCGGGCACTGGACTTAATAAAAGAGAATGCCTTCAGTTTAAAGTAGTGTACAATACAGAACGCCGTTGTTGTTAGATCAGTTCCTTTAAATGCAATGAGATATGCTTAAAGGAATAATTAATTAATCTGAAATACGTATACTCACACTCATCGCCCGAAACAATTTAAACTTTCGACATTTATACTAACAGACTTCTAATTTCCACTATGAACTATTATTCTTCTCTCGTTTAATGAACTCTGTATATCTGGCGTCTTCACGCGACAAGCACTCTCTTTGACATTCGACTTTTGCACGTACTTTTGCACCCGGATGAGTGAATCTGAAGTTAGAGCGCGTGACAGTGAAGAGTGCCGAGCGACTTGATAGAGAGTGTAAAGTTGTAAGTTCTCGGGCGCGCAAGCAAGAGAGAGAAAGGAAATGAAGGCATGAGCATGATATCAAAGTTATAGCCGATAATTCATACTCGGTTCTGTTCTGAGATTAGCGAGCCCCTACGATCCTTAAAAACATCGCTGGCAGCCCTCGGTCCCGTATCGAAAGGACAAGGAATGTGGAGGGACAGGTACACCATGTCCTTTTTTTATTACTTTCCCTCTATGTGTTCGAGTTCTATCTATGGTGATGTTTAAACTAAATCTTTGCACTCTCGAAAAGTCATATCACATTCTGACTAACTGGAATAATTGATACTGTGCAATATTACTGTAATATCACATACGTTTATGCCATTTGAAAATATAGAATTCTTTAAAGTACTTTCTGTACAGGAATCAGTGCTTGTATATTATTAAAGTTCAGTGTAATGAATATAAAGGCAAACACTAAATTAATATACATTTGCTAATTCGTTAATTGTAATTTAAAATACGAATGTCGATACGGATAATTGATTTCATTGGCGTACAATAATTGAATAACTTATTTAAAGTTTATCATTGTGCAGCATTACTATTATAAAATCTTATCGTGCGTAACATTCGAGAATGCAAAGACTTAGCTTACAATGTAATAAAGATTTGCACAAGTATCCATGTCGCTGTACAAAGACAAAACGGCGTATAAAATTCACTCCTGCGTCTTTGATATAAATGTGATTTGCCTTACGAATATACGTTTTGCTAGGCCTGCTGAGAACGTCTGGTAATAACTATCAGTCTAGTGTTTATCTAATTCATCCATCTAGATTCATTTGTATAATAAAACCCTGATCGTAAGTATTTCTTATCATTGGAAATTAGTTATCTGACACTTTGTTCGGAAGGTTTAAAGTAATTATTAACGTATATTTATTACTTAGGAATGTTTGTAAAAATATGCGACTTTTTTTTATTGAATACTTGTTATACCATTCCCAGTTTGCATTTTGCCACATGTAACATTCGCTTTCAAGTGTCACACATGTGTGTATGTATTTTCAGAAATAGTGCATTGTCATTTGACAATAACTTGCAGACAGTATTTACGAAAACGTTTCTACGTAGCATTGGAGCCCGCATATTTCACACTTTTTATGTGGTTGGTACTTTATACAATTTATGAAAAATCGTAGCATCAATACTGCGAATGTTGATGTATTTATACAAAGCAGGCATCATATTTATCCCTCATATTTCTCTCCCATCTATAAATATATCATATACTTCTTGGTAATAGTAGTTGCTGCTCTTAAAGAAGTCTATATCTTACGGTTAACTCGACTTCGGCTACTTTTTTTGCTGAGCGTACCGAAATCTGTCAAGCGAGCAACAATTGTCCAAGCTCCAAAACATTTTCAAAAGAAAGGAAGAGAGAGAGCTTGCTACTGACACAAAAATCAAACGTGCCATTTTCTTTTCCTCTTTTTTACCGCCCCAATTGTCTTTCACGGAGACAACAGATTTCGAGACGACCGATTTTCTGTTGGCTGGTCCTCCCCTCCGCCCTCCCAACCCCCAACCCCCCAAGTATGTGTTTAATTTTCGCCGAGAGTGCGTCCGTCTGTCTGGGTGTGTGTGTTACGTACGACATGTGGGTCCCGTTTGAGTCTTCACTATAATACAGAATTATTATTGTCGACTCCCTTTGTTCTCTGGTAGCAGTCCTGAATCGGCCGCACAATAGGACAATGACTTGCGGGCGTCAGAAGATTACCGGTTTTCGAAAGTGTGATCGACGACTGTTCCTACTTTCCTTCTCTTTTTTTTTCTCTCTCTCTTTTAAATCATCCCGAGAGGCAACCAGGAGTGGGAAAGGAAGAAGTGTGCGTGCGCTCACGGGATGCTGAAAAATGGGAGAAACGAGACGTTTGAGAATCTGTAAACTTTTGCGCTAGTATTAGAACCTCTCGACATCATCGCCCCCCCTACTGTTTGACCGTTCATATCTCTCTCGTCTCCATTCACATTCTCACCATCACACCATCTATGTATATGAACGAATGGATACTAACGCGTTTTTTATTTGTTTCCGATCCTCTCTGTTATTTTATTTGCGCTACTCGCAGAATTCCACAGTGGAGAAAGTAAGTGACTCTTCTCTTGAAAATCTTAGCTTTCCGCCACTTGCCGTATACATATTATACATATATATATATCTCGCTCTGGTCGAATTTGATCCATCTACCCTTTTCTTTCGTACTGCTCGTCGTAGACTTTATGTATGCGCCCTGTGACCACTGCACTACGCCCTTAGCCGCTCAATCTTAATGTTAATCACCCAAGGCTGCGTGCTGCACAGTGGCCATAAAACTGTTTTCATTTCATTCCACTAGTGATTCGCTGGATTGTTCGTGCATAGAGTGTGCAATACTCCAATCCCCAATAAGATTTTAACACGCGATAAAATTAAACGTCACTTTATGTGTGGTGTTAGTAGTAAACATTATTGCTAGTCTGTTAAGGTTACAACAGTAAATGTAGCAAACATATTTCTTAAAAGTCTCACGCAATTGTGGATAATCAATGGTTATTCTGTGTACGTTCTATGGTAAAGACATTTGTTTTTCATGACCAAGCTTGCATTTGACTTGCATAGAAAATGTCATCACTATGTAAACTATGCATTTGTGAAGGCAGCTTTTACCTTCGAGCACATTCCAATGACTTTAAGAAACTCCATTATGCATGGGGTAAGGAGTATTGCCACTGTGGGATGTACTACCACAAACACTCGAATGATTTCCCGCGCATTAATTAAGCAAATACCAGGCGAATTGTTGACAGATGATTCCAGCTGCGGAACGCATGATTCCACCAGCGTCGTTTTATATTCACTGTGCACACATCGCGCGGACCAACTTCCTTGTGAATAATCGCCTAGATTTACTTGTTGGAATTTACGCCGACACAGCACACCAGCACTGCCGCCGTCCAGCATACTATCGAGCGATCGAACTGATACAAGTTCGATCATTCAATCGCCATACGATCTACACTTGATGCGAATTTTTCTAATGCTATGGAAAATTGGATGTCATTGTTCGTTGTCATTGATACCCTTTTAAAAACAAAGCTGTCAAAGGAATGAATTCTCTTCAGGTTTTGGAACATTTGAGTCATTAATTTTTTACAGAGCAGAAACTGTGGATGTTGCAATGTATGGCGCTTAAGCACTGTTCAAGTACAAATTAATGAATCATGTTTCCAAAAATGCAGAAATTTTCATTGGGTTTGTCAATTTTGTATGACAGGTGCATGTGACCACAAATCTCTGACGGTCACATTTTTTTTTAGTATTAGACTGATTTGTGCTTAATGTACGGGTCGTTCAATGCCAAATTTACTACCTTTTATCACCGAAAGAAATACAATGAAATACTCAACAAGTATATAATATAATAATAATCTCTTTTGCAGAACTAATTCTCAAAATATAAGTAATCAAGGTGCTGTTCTGCTCGCTGTCCTATCATTTTCAAAACTCACTGTCAAATTATATTTTTACAAAAATCCTTTTTCTATATCGCATTGACTATATTACTTTCCGCTCCTAGTTGGATCTGGAGCCAGGTTGGCAAAAGGTGATCCATTTGGCATGAAAGGGCCTACACCCTTTTTCACAGTGCTTGACGTTGTTAGTTATAGTTTCGCGCTTTTACAGCCAATCAAGGCTCGCTTCAAAACAACTGCCCCACCAGCTGCAATTCACCCAATTCGTAGCTAGTCTGTTTTTACTTTACGTTGCTCACCATCCTTCACTATTATCTCATCGATATCGTCAAATCGTCATACCCTTTTTTCTCACTTCTTTTCCGTTTCCTTCATTAGTCACTCCCGTGGATAGATGGTGTACATATACTGTGTACCATGAGATCCTCTATCGACGAGATCTCATCCACCGTGAATGCAGCTACCATAAGCGTCATCACTGATAGTACAGTGAACTCGGCTGATACTAACGTGCAAGAAATGCAGAAGGCACAATAAATGACCCTGAAACTTAGATATTTTGATGTTAGTTATATTTGATCGATTTTAATTGATAGCAATTAAATAAAACAGGAATGTGGCGAGCCATAATAAAATAGTTATTATTCATATTTTCACTTTTTCTATTCAAAGCAATAATCAAACGTACGTATATGCCAATGACCTTGAAGATATTGACTGATTGAATATTCATGATTGTTTACACTTTTGACTAGGTTACATACGAAAAGATGTAGTGCCAACTGCATTTCTCGTGCGTCAGCGTCATTTGAGTTCAAAGTATTGCAAATGACGCGACACGTCGCATTAAGTGTGTTAAAACCTGTGTACTTAAGGCTGTAAGGATCTTGCGGCACCTAAGTATGAGATAACCGTAATCCTTGAGATGATAACGCTTTTGTATCAAGAACGTCGCACGTGGAATCCGCTTCTCGGCTTTGCGCGCTTACTTAATACTTACATATCGTTCATTGAGCAACGACACTGATCTATACAAGTGTCTTTTGTGATTCAACACTTTATTATAAATACACCTTCTACTATTGCCCGCTGAGAAAGAGGATTACGGGGGAATTACTTTTTTTCTTGTCGCTGAACTATGCCGAATGTTGGGCGAGCTTTTATTCAAAACCTACTGTTGTTGTATGTGTGATAAATTAGGCACAGTTGTTAGAGGAATTTTAATAGTGTAGTACAATCCTACATTACTGTAGCAGAGATCTTTCAATTGTACTTGATCAAACTACGCAATCATGACATCTATCGAGAATGCTGTTATTATTTTCGTAATCTAAATATATTTGACATTTTTTTAAAATAACTCGATTAAATATTCCAAGTTAAGTTTAATACTGAGGAGAATAATTTTGATAGCCATTCAGTACGAAAAAATCATCAATACCGATCATACAATGATATCAATCATATTGTTTCGAAGTTTTTGTTATTAGAACTGTATTTATAGAAACGTAGGTTTTGGATAATTGTTCACTTCACCCGTCCTCTTAAATTCGAATGAATTATCATTTTCTCTGTACAGCAAGAAATTTTTGTTGCCTTTTTGTAAACATCTAAATGTCTCGGGAACAGATTGGACGGTCCTTCAGAAAATTAAGTTACAGCAAGCATCCGTCACCTAGCAAGAGTGTACCCTGCCCAATCCTCGCCTTGAAATGCCTTTAGCTCAAAACCAATGGCATGGATAACGTTCTTTTCTGAAGGATACTGTCTTCTCCGTTGCAATTTTAATTATGCGATCTCGCACCACTGCCGTATGCCAATATTCAAGCAATCTTTTACACGTGCCATGATGTAATCAGTCTCATGCAGTTCGAAATGCGACATACCTGCTGACGTGTACTATCTACCAATCATTTGAGAATGAAACATGCGAAAGATTCCTCGCAATGTGATAATATTAAACATACTATATTCCATTAAATAATTATGTTCTATATAAGAAATAATTAAATAACTATTAATTATCTAATATTTCCAAATCTAAAAATACTACTGGATTTCTTTTTAAAAATATCGCATTCAGCAGTCATAATGTTTCCTAGTAATCATTACAAATATCTCCAATATCTAATGATTAATGAAGCGGTATCAAAAAATACCCATTGCGAAGATGACACGCTCACATCTCTTTCTTTCTCTCCTCTATTTTTATCTCAAATCCTTGCTGGAGAGTCCGTCAGCCGGTATGTCGAGCAGGCAGGCTGAAGAGCAGTGAGGAGAGTTCTATGAGGGTGTGTTTTAAAGGGTGTATTCTGTGAACATTAGCTTCCTGGTGTCGTTCCTGGTTGACGCGAGGGGCGGCGCGATGCGGGGCTGCAGACACAGCGGTGTTCGCGTGATCGTGCCGCCAAGGAAGGCGGCTATGCCGATGCGCGTCACCTGCAGGTACCTCAGGAAGGATAAGCTGACCAATCCACCACCTCTTATGGAAGGAGAAGCATTGGCCAGTCGAATCCTTGAACTTGGACCCGTGGGTGCAAAATTCCTAGGGTACGTCCATCACAGAAAACATCAAAATTCAAATTCTGATGTTTATATTAAGAATATTCATCTACTATTTAAAGTGGTTCTAGTTCCGCGGGAAAATGTCAATTTCACATGATAGATTACGATTTTATTGTGACAATTTTGTATCATCGACTTTAAAGTATTATTCTACAGGGTGTCAGTGTATTTTTGTGTTTTCCCATGAAGATGAATGTTATAGTGTTTCAATTTTCTAAACTATTATCGCTATTAATGTTAAATCGTTCGGGGACGGGTTTTGAAATTATCGTTTGACGAAACTGATGGAATTTCTTTGAATGAGCAGACCCGTGATAATAGAGGTACCGCACTTCGCCTCGTTGCGAGGGAAAGAGCGCGAGATAGTGATACTCCGATCGGACAACGGGGAAACTTGGCGCGAGCACACCCTGGAAGCCAGCGAGGAGGCTGTCCAGGATGTGCTAAACGAGAGCTTTGAAGGAGAAGGTAAGAATTCCCCATTCGTAGACACAGCGATTCACATCTCATCGAATCTTGGCTTATAAAACTTGCATTGCTTGTAACCTTCGATCAGAATTAAGCCAGCTGGAGGATCTCCAAACTTCCCGCATCGTGAGGATACTTACCGTAGACTTTCCGCATTACTTCGCGGTGGTGTCTCGCATCAGGCAAGAAGTCCATGCAGTTGGACCCGAGGGTGGCACAGTTTCCTCATCGGCAGTGCCCCAAGTACAGGCTGTCTTCCCACCGGCAGCCCTTACCAAGAAGATTAGAGTCGGTCTGCAGGTAAACGTTTCTCCTACTCAAATGAAACTTAAAACTTCAAATGACTACAATCTATGTTGAAACAACAGATATTTATAATATCTTGAACAAGTGTATGAAATATTATTATTACATAGCTGGACTTCTGATAAATGTTTAATATGAAGGTACAATTAATTTATAAACGAATTATATAATTCACTATTTAGGCACATCCGATACCAGCAGACCTGGTGGCCAAACTACTGGGCAACCGAGTGGCAGTGTCACCGATAGTAACGGTGGAACCAAGGCGACGGAAGTTCCACAAGCCGATAACTTTAACAATACCAGTTCCACAGGCGGCGAACAAGGGCATGATCAACCAATACTCGGGCGACGCGCCGACCCTGAGACTTCTGTGCAGCATCACTGGTAATATATACTTGCACGTAACATTGTAGAGCAGCCTACCGTCTTACTGGAGAATCTCTTACCGATTACTGCTGGAGTAATTCTGTCACGCCGCATTTCAATCCTCGATGTACATACGCTCGCTCTATCTCTCTATCTATCTTTCTCTGCCGTTTTTTTTTTGGTCAGTATCTATTTCTTACAGTTGAGAGTCGACGTTCGGTAGATTAATTAGCTGGCATGGAGCCAATCGTAGGTGTCTGTCTTTTGTCACTGTGTTTCTCAATCGGTGGTTTTCTGTTCGAAAGGCGTGTCGATCGCGCACTTGTTAAAACGATAATGAAACTCTTAAATCGCTTATTTCCTTATTTGATTTATATTAACCCTTTTATTGAGAGTAAAGAATATTGAAGTGTCCGTTTGTCGACTTGGAGTGTAATGAATGTAATAGTAAATTCTGAAACAGTGATTCTCGGCAATGAAAGGGTTAAATCTGTTTTTTAAAATACTAATTGTTGTCTGGGCTAATTTAGCATTGGTATTGTGTAAGTTTAGAATGGTAGATTGAAAATTCAAGGTAATTGTTTACTCTAAATAGTTTTTTTCCCAGTAGATCTGTGTGCTAAGTTTGTTTTTTGGTAGTTAATTACCGTTTTTTCAGCCTTAATGTAAGATTTTTGCCGGAAAGTATATACTTGATAGCCTTTGGAAATTGTTCATTTCATTGATTATCTTTTTTTATCGTCTTTTAAGTTCAAGTACTTAGTCAAGTACTCAGTAAAACTTGTTTATATAAAATCAGTTGATTCACTTATAATGTGCCGTTTTTTTTAAATGTGCATCATTATTCAATTATTATTGGGGCCCTCGATTTTGCTGCGAATGTGACATGATCTGTTTTGCATACAAATCGTGCTAAATCGTTTATCGGTGAAAGTGACATGATATTTCGGTTGATGACGAAGAATGCGATGGCATCCGACGAAGACGATCGGTTTGAGATTTAAAAGGGAGATGGTAGCTGCACGTTTCATAAAGAAACATTTCGTTGAGTACCATTGTTGTATACATATCTTGTTGTGATTCATTGTTAATGCTTGCATATTGTTAGGATTGAGTCATTTAGGTATGGACTATTAATTAAAAGTAGATAAAAGTTTTACTACCTAGCTCATTGTAAGCGTTAACTTCGAAGTTTTTGTTTCAGCACAATTCGTTTTTGACTGGTAATTCGCTTCGATATTATGAGCCTCGTAATCTGTACATAATACCTGTGTACCGTACATAAGATTGTGTCCTACCAAATATGAGACACCATGTCTGTGTCGCTGAGCTCGCCAACAACCGCCTATGGCAGATGTTTCTCTCATCGAGACTTTACCTTAGACGTTCTGGCATCCCTCGATGCCGATCTTTCGTTACAGCTACACTGATCACACAAATTCCTCTTGTATTGCCAAACCACTCTGTATATACCGCGTTGGTTGATTTTTTTCTCTTAATTTTCCTTCGAGGAATGATTCTGATACCCTTGATTTCGAGTGAACAATCAATTTTGAAAACATTGCGTTAATGGAACGAAATTGGATTCTTGGTCAGTTGTACTTAAAGAAAAAACCATACCGATATGCTTTCTTCTGATCGAGTGACGAAATTCCGAATGTCTTGTTTGTCATCTCACCAGTTTCTCGATTATTTTACGCTTAGTCGCCTTCATACTCATATACTCACCGACGCGTTCGCTTCACCTATCACGATACTTCTGGATGACGCTTTTTACCTCCTTTTCGCAAGCATTATCATTCCGGTCGACATGCATTCCTTTTTCTTTTGGTACTTACGTACACACTAATCTGAAGCACGTTACAACAGCACACTCATAGTGACCGATGTTAAGTACAATGTTTACCGGGAGATAGACTGCTTGAAGTATAATGTAAATCACACGACAATTGCGAAACAGTGTATTATTGAAAACAAACTCGATTTTGAAATACTTGTAATTTTTATTGATTTATATTATTTTTCAAAATCTTCAGTGTATAATATTGAATTCTATTTTTATAATATTAATAATCTCGCAATTGGAACTTGATTTAGCGCTTGTTAATCGATTGGATCATCGCTTTCTGTAGCCGTAATTCTCTTTCCAAGTAGATGATTTCACATTTATCTTGATGAAACAAGATTACGCGTGGTAAATACATTATACCGTGACCATGGACCACAGCCAAACGCTGCTGGTACTCTCGTCGAAATTCATGAGCGCGTAACATGAGATGCTTCCGTGATAGTTAACACTTTAAGCCTAGCATCGATAATGTTATCGCGGCGCTTGTTTACTCAAGAAGCTGAAGGTAGCGGAACAGGCCAACAGATAGTTTTAAAGTGCTGCCGTCGAAAGAATGAATGGCGTTATCGGAACTAATATTCAGCATACAATCCCCTCCTTTTCAACTTTTATAGTTGGAGCGATGGAGCCTGAACGTTCCTTCCGATTTCGCGATTCAAAACCCTTTAGTCTCTGATCGCAAACTGCGAACTTTGCCAAAATATAAAAATCACAATTCATTCGAATTACGAATTTTAAAAACCGAACAATACTGTTATTTGGAACTTTAATTTAGAAACCAGGACTTTACAAAAATAAGTAACATAAAAAAATGAAAGTTAATTAGAATTTTCGCATGGAATGAAAAATTGCTGTAAAAGTATGAGGTTTTAATTAACTTTGTCGTTTCATTGCACATTGCATGAAAGTCCTCGTTGCTCGATTGTCATACGATTGGGAGCAATTGCGACGTCTCAGTGGAACGCGTTAGCCGGCAATCAGGGGTTAATGGCGCTTAACTAGCGTTAGGGCTGAAAGTGTTACGGCGTGTACTTAATCTCGGTCGCACTACGATATCTGAGTCTCTCTCACACTGAATTCACGTCTGCCACCTGCGCATTTGCGGCACGGACATATTTTAATAATGTTATTGGACTTGGCATGTATGTCGTTCAGGGGGTCAGTCTCGGGCAGTGTGGGAGGACGTCACAGGCTCGACGCCGCTGACATTCGTCAAGGATTGCGTATCCTTCACTACCACTGTGTCTGCTCGCTTCTGGTTGATGGACTGCCGAAACATTTCCGAGGCCACCAAAATGGCTACGGAACTCTACACCCATGCCACCCATGTGCCCTTCATGGCTAAGTGAGTCCTAAATTTCAATTCTTTCCATTCGACAATCCTAATTGAATTAATAAAGTTAATGGATAGAATATAGAATTAAGAAAGTTAATATGAGAAATTTAATTTCAGCGTATCGAAAGCGTAATTCTTAATAAAGCAATCGATCAATTCATGTCCAACTATGATATAGTGAAATTAATTCTTGCGCAATTTAGTGACGGACGTGCTCAGAGTTAATAACAGTTTGTTAAGGAATTTTCATTTCTTTCATTTATTTGTAACAGAATTAGATGATGTACATTTTTAATCAATAAGTTTGATAGTAAAATATAAAATATATAGTTCGGGAGAAATTCCACGGAATTCTCAACATTCAAACACATGCTCTGTTCAAATATTGCTTAATGAATGTCGTTTACATTCGTCAGAGCTTCTTACTGCTTCGCACTGCGTGCCAGTCATCAAGATTGAAGGCACGCAAGTCTAAGCAATAACTCAAATACGGCCACATTTAATATATACGCCAGCCATATTGATTTACGAAATTTTTCTAGCATTTTCCATACAGCATTCCTGATGAATGAGTGTTATATACGCCGTGAGTTTGTGCCCACGAATTAATATCACGGGTAAAGTACTGGAGTATAAGTTCAAGAAGCAGGTGAAACTTTATTGTAGTCAATCTTTTCATGTTGTACTGTTAAAAGCTAGAGGTACACATTTTTTACACTATCAAATTTTAAAGCTACATTATTCGAAAATGAGAATAATTAAAATACAAATCCTTTCGATCACGTAAAAAGAAGTTATTGCAAACAATCCAAAATCAAATTCACAACCACACATTTATACGAAAATTTATACCAAATGGTTCCTCACTTGCCGCAGATTCGTCGTATTCGCGAAGCGAGTAGACCCACTGGAAGCGAGGCTGCGTGTATTCTGCATGACCGACGACAAGGAGGACAAGACCTTGGAGCACCAAGAGCACTTCACGGAAGTTGCGAAGAGCCGGGACGTAGAGGTGGGCATAAATCACTTTCCCAATCATAATTACACCAGGCTAACTCTCATTTAACCATAAAATGCTCGGCGTTCTCACAGGTACTGGAAGGAAAGACGCAGTATATGGAATTCTCGGGCAATTTGGTGCCGGTGCTGAAGAGCGGCGAGCAGCTGCAGCTGCCATTCCGCGCTTTCAAGGAGAACAGAGTGCCCTTCACTGCAAGGATAAAGGATCCCGATGCCGCGGACAGAATGGGCCGCATCATGTTCATGAGCGAGCCGAAGGTTCCTAAGGGCGAACTGCCGCAAACGCCGATCTGCACGCTCAACATTCTCCTACCGGAGAAAATCTCACCCGAAACTGGCGCATCCGAACTCGATTTACTCGAACTCTCGAAAAATTATAGCTTCCTGCGCGATGGCGGCATAAGTACGTACAATTTTTCTGTGGATCTAAAAATTACTTAGTCGATTACACAACATAAGAAATAGAGAGATATAGATTATTGAAAATTATTTTGTTTTTTTCAATTTAGTTAAGTAATTTCTAATTGTCAGTAGAGAAATATGTATTAGCAGTCCTCGAACGATCGCAATTAGTAACCGCAAAAGTAGGCATTGAGAATTAATGATAACCTTTTATGTAATGTTGTACAGGTCGCCCAGATACTATACATAGAGCTACCATACGCCTGACAGACATTGCAAACCTGTTAGACAAAGATTGGGAGAAGTTGGCTGAAGAATTGAACATCGCACCAAACGATGTGAATCTGATTAAACAGGAAAATACTGATAAACCCGCCCAGCAAGCAGCCGCAATGTTCAAAATCTGGCAGAGCAGCGGAAATAAAGCCACCGGTGAGTATTCAACCATCAATCACACTGTGACGAATTACAGTTCTCTCATGATGTGTCTTCTTACTAACAAGCCGATCTCTTCATGGCCACTTCTTGTTTCGACGCGGTTAATGATCTGCATAGTGATATAATAGCTTGCGTAACACCAGTATAGCTATAAATAATCTCCCAAGGAATCAAATTTACCATTTTTCATGATCACTCACTCAAAATAATTAGCCACTTGAGTGATATTTGATCAGATTAAATTCAGTGATTTTTTCTATGGCTAACTCAGGAAGTCGAATGCATTCCTTGTGATCCTTTTTCCAGTCACGCGCGAATCATTTAAGCCGTGTCGTACTTATCATCGCTAATCATCGCGGCAGCAATAGTCGTATGTTGCATCTGACGCGTAATACGAAATAATTGACGGCAATCGTCGGTCATCTTTATAATTGTTCGAATTACCGCCGTCTGGTTCTCATAGCTTATGATTCAGAAGACGATCCGAGTATTTAAAAGTAATATAGCCCCGCTCTAGTACTATTACCATTGCGAATACCGCTGTTGCTAATTGTGTAATGCTGACCACACGACAGTTCCAAGAATTTTATTTTCGATAATAGAAACATCACTATTTCTACCTATGCAGACACACGTAACTTTTTAATAATAATTTTACATATTATGATGTAATATAATATCTCCAACAAGTAGCAAGTATTTCGCGTGTTACGTTAACAAAAAAGCTAAAGTAATACACAATTGACCTTATATTTCTTCAAATCGGAGTGTGACATAAATCTGATACACTGTACCTCCGAATCTACCACCGATTGGACCAATATCCTTTTGCCGGGCAACCTAACAATATACTCGATGACTCCATCGATATATACAACGAAATGTCAAAGAGATCATCGGCGAGGTAACAAAATTCGCGAAGAACCTGTTTGCCGACAAGGTCGATCAATCAGAGAGACATGCGGCGGTCGCATTGACTAAGGCGCGTGGAATCTCGGCAGCAACGTAGTTGGGTGATCTCATCAGGCATTATTATGCCTGACATAAACCTATGGACTCTTTTTCCCCACCTTCCTTTCTTCGTCCGTCCGTACTCGTCGCTGGCGTCTCTCCTAGTGGATTACACTGACACGGTGCCGCCACACCACGCCGCTACGGCGATGCACATCCTTTCTGCAATCGGCAGAAATAACAATCGTTCGTGTGCTACTGTGCGCTTGCAAATAAGAATACAGTGAAAGTGATTGACTCCGCCGGACGTCCTCGGACACCTCCTTAACGCGCCTCCGACGTACTCGAATTCCCTGTTTCTTCTTTATTCAGTTCTTCACTGGCTTTTTAAGGGAGTTATTTAATTGGACATTGCGCCTGCTGTGTTTTACAAGTAAAGATGTTTATATCGCTGTACCAAGAGTACGAGAAGCCAGCGGAGAATTCGTACGTCAGTGAATTGCTCGTGGTATTTAGGCGAACGCCCGAGGAACTGCGAGTTACGGCTAATGCAGGTGTGTGTGTCCTCTGGGTGAATGAATACAGGTGTACCAAAGAAAGTGGATGGGCATTGTGCAATCGTTGGTGCTCAGCCAGGAATAACACACATACCGATCTCCGTTAAAAGAATTGCTCGTTAACATTCTACTCAATTAGTATTATATTTTATTCGACATTTTTATTTAATTTTTCAAATTTGTATTGGAACCAACGTAACTATAACAGTTTCTAATACTACTATTGCAATCGTTAGTATAAAATAAAATATTAAAATATATTTATAATAAAACAATAACAACTCTCTTAAAATTAATGGATATTTAACAAAAAGACCTCTGTGTAAGTGTGAAGTGATTGCAGTTCGGTGAAGTACAACGGAGATTCTTGCTTAATTATAGGAAACACGCTCGAGAAGGCGCTGAACAAAATCGGTCGCGAGGACATTGTGAAGAAATGTATATTCAATGTTGAATTGGTGACTGACGATGTCGAGAAGGCCGTCGCCAGAGTACGACTCGATCAACCTGGATTCGATTCTTTGAAGGAAGAATTGGGTCCTTCTAGGGACACCTCACTGCGTCGCGATGCGACGATGGATCCGAAAATGGACCCAGAGTACGAGGAACGCGATCGAATGAAGGTTTGTACACGTTCATTCAATTTCAACGTTAGCTTTCGATAACGATTTGATAAATGAATTGAATCAAATAATTGATCATTACAAAGAATATTTAATAGTATTTTTTTAAAGTAATTTTACATTAATAAAGAATGTATATTGTATGGTATTTTTTCTGTATTACAGGAGTCAGAGTCCGTAGAGGACCTCAAGTCCACTGGCGATGCACATGACAAACGAAGTAAGTACATTTAACATTCTACTCCCTTTTACATTATTCGCCCCTGGAATTGCCATAAAAATTCCTAGACCCGAAAGAATCTTGACTACTCCATTCTTATTCTATTTGATTACGATACTAGAAAGGACGTGATGTCATTGCTTGCATTCCCTGAATGAATGATACACGCCGGGTCGGGATCGTACTATTACTAAGAGCGAAAATGTTGAATCATAGAAGCAGCTATCCTTGTCCAAGATATCACACTTCCTTCCATTTCTCGAAACGCGCCCATGACATCCTGCAATTATGACGTCATCGTTCACTGTAAATACACCTGCTGTGGCGTTCCTTTTTTTGAAGTGCACCGGTCTGCAACATGGCGCATCAAACTCACTGTTAGAGCAATCATTGTGCCTGACACGCACAGTTTCCTCGTAGAGCAATTTTTCTTAACGAATTACTATTTTAATTGTCAAATATGTATTTTTCTGGAAATATGCCAATCGAAATCTTTTTTTAACATGGCTGTTGCTCAGCTCTGTATATGTCTATTATTTTTGCGGATGTCAAATAGATGTTGCATTTATTAAGTAATGCAGTATGCCTACGCGCAAATTATTACAGAGTCAAAACAAAATCTTGGTAAAAGTGTTGGACATCACGGAGTAAATAGTAATGACTATCTCGGCCGTTTGAACTTGTTACCAAGATTATAATTAATATGATAGAGAGTGTAGTGATCCTGCACATTGAAATTGCCACATGCAAAACGAATAGTTGTCCCACTCGCACCTTCAGTGCACAATTCGATTATTAGGAAACACCTAGGCTTGCAGTTCGGCCTGCGATTGACTTAGAAAAGGAGCAAAGACAAATCCACGATTTCTTGCACTTAACAGCGAAACAGCATGTCACAATCACGAACGGCACTGTATTCAACGGAACCTCGACCCCCATCAAAGACAAGTACGCGAGCGACGAGAAGGAACTTGGGGATATGATGGCCGAATTCCTCGAGCACAAGTGTCACGTCGCTGACACTATGAGCAAAAAGTCGCGCGATGACGAGCTCGACGAGGAGAAGGAGAAAAAACGACAGAGGGCAATCGCGGATGCCAACCGAATCGTCGACGGTAAGTCGCTTTTTCCAATCCAACAAACAAACAACCACTACCACCAGAACCGACCAAAAACCAATAAAAGTACGAGAAAAACAATACGAGACAAGAAACCCCTGACAATGGAATGGTGGGTTGAGGGGCCGTGCTTGGATTGCTAGCAATCGGTTCTCGGACGCCAGACTTACTTTGCCAATTTATTCCAGCTAAGCCATTGTACTTTGCATCACGCAAGTTACCGATTTTTTGCGGCCGAGTTGAACTCGCTAATGATTGGCCTATGAAAGTGTACCACTTGCCGAATTCTCAATAGTCTCACTCTGACGATGAAGTAATATCGATTACACTATTAATTAGTTCAGTTCTTTAGTTATTTCTTTGGAGCAAATTTAATGTTCATTCATTGTATAAAATCATCGGCAAGATTGATGTTAACTCGCAAGGGTACAATTTCATAAGTCGAGCTTCATGGTCTTGAGGCATCTGATACAACCGCAAGAGACTGCGCAGCATGATAAAACTTTAATACAAACCAAGCACACGCTTTATTGCGCAATATCAATTTTTATATTAACCACTTGCTGATACGACTTTTAGTCACCCCCGCCGTGTCGACACACCGCCAACACTTCGCACAACTTTTTTTTTTCATTTCTTTTTTTAATCGCGAACATAGATGGCGAGTTATGCTTTGCGGCGAACTTGCATTGCACGTTTCCGACCAACTGATCAGACATTATACAGGAATGTACAAAGGGATATCCTGTTAGATCAAAATCAATTTATACTTAGGTACAATAAGGAATTGGGATTTAGAAAAAGTTCGAGAAAATTTCGTGTTTTTCGGACGTATTAGTCGCATGGGAAAATGGTATAGCAAAGTTTAGTGTAACCGTGGATTCCTCGTAGCTAGTTGAGCCAATGGATTTGCAAGTTTTGCTTTTGCAAGTGTTATCACGCGATTGGTTTGAGTTACACCTGATTGAAAACGGCATTATGCAAGCGCGGCTGTCGTGATATCGTGTTCATAGTTACGGTAGCATCCAATCGGTTTGAAGTGAAATTCCATGAAGCATTTTTCGAACTAACTAATTACTATCTTTTTTTTTTATTTATTTCTTTTGCATTAAGAAAAGGCAAAGTATTTGTCCCAGTCTTAGTTCCTTTCTGGCATTGCATTTAGTGACGTGAAGATTTACAAGTACTTGTATAAAAAAAGGACACGTCGTCGTGTGCGTGAAGAATTTGTCGACGAGTTTCGTTTATAGTTTGCTTCACTGATGCACGTAGCACGTGACATAACTAGTTATCGGAGTACGAAAGGAAAACATTAGATATCGTTGTGTATGACGTAAGTAAACGTATATCAGTGTATGAAACTTACTGAGTATGAGAGTTAATAGTTGGTAGTTAGTCTCACGCGTCTTAACACAACACGATTCTACAGACACACGATTTTCAGATAAGAGCCGGCAGAAGTACTCGGAAAAGTATAGTGAGTAACATTAATAAGCGGACGATCATGCAACATTTTTACCAATTCGTTCTTTAATACGATTATTTTTTAATCAAACAAACATGATCACTTTCTTTAATCTCTCACGAATATTATTCCTTAATATTAACTAAATAATATGCGACTTTATATTTACATCTTATATTATTTCTTCGACAAAGCCCAAATATATGATTATCATGAATAATCTGAAAATTCTTTCCCCAACTATTTCAATTAGTATAAAAAGTTATTCGTAAGCAATTAACATCCCGAAGAATTCAATGAAAGTCACTGTATCGTCCGACTATTATTGTTACGCAATGTACAGTAGGCGCAGCGGCGCATATTAAGTGTGGCACCAAGTGCAATGTAGCACGAGCGAATGATTCTGGACACGATTCACGTTTATATCGGCAAAGGAACTTGGTTAGCTTGGTCAGCATTGTATTATTGTCGTGCGTGTCGCACCGCGCAACTAGGTGTAGCGTGCAAAAGAGAACGAGCGACAACGTGAGGCAGCGCACTAGAAATGTTTAGCTGGTTGGTCGTCCCTTTTACTTTCACTCACAGGTGTGCTGGAGGGCCGCTGGCGGACTTCTTCGAGTATTTGGCAGCTTGCTTTACTTCATGTCATACATGTGTAACGGCGTAATCTTTCACCTATCGATGCAGCAGCTGCAGCAGCCGCAATCTTCTCTCTCTTTCTCTCTTTCTCTCTCTCTCTCTCTCTTTTTCTATCTATCTCTCTATCAGTCTCATACGTCTACTGTATTATAATGCGATTTCTATGTCTTCTTCATACTCAAAGCGCTCACTAATTCTCTTCCACCTATTTCTGCGAACACCACTCGAGTACGATTTACGTTTTCGGCAATCGAGGTTTACCGCTGCAATTGTACCGGGTGTAAACCTTCGTATCATTGATTCAAGCCAATGATTTTTTATTGAGTCGAGAGGTAAGTACGTGTATTGGAGGATATGGTGATTCACGCGGCAGTTTGTTAGTTGTTAGTAGCTGAACATTCGAGGAAAATCAAAGTGTACCCAAGCAACTTGTATATTTGAATATCAATTGAGTTTTTGTTTGATTAATCATCGCAGAGTAATTTTAATGCAAGTGTGCGTTTTTATTAGTCTTCTCGTACGCAGAAGTTGAAGTTTTATGTTGGCACAGTAAGAACTTGGATATCGTCATTATCACTGATTTACAGGAATCATTTAGATATTTAACAATCAGCTGTGGTCAAAGATTTTTTTAATTTCTATTCCGTTATAACTAACAAAAGAACGTACGGATTGCAAACTTCTTTGATACATGTATGTGTCTTATAATTAGTCACAAGAATCACTGGTTTCAAGTAATGGCACATGAAAGTTTACACGCTGTACATAGTGTATACATATTTGGCGTGTTGCATGAGCGGCCGATATGTGTGGCCTAACTGTGCGGGCGCACGGAGCAGCCGTCATCGATCACCATTGGCAACGGCTTTTTAATTAGTCGTCTTCTATAGTTTGTGATGATTTATTAGTAATTGACAGATGTATTAGAAATCGTGCCAATAAGGTTACGTTAACAGTATGCGTGAGTATGTAGTCAAAATACTATGAATTCTCGAATTTTTTCAAATCGTTACGAACATTAACAATTGTCACAATCTTTTCTTAATATCCCTCGAAAAAGGACTCTAATTTTTGAAGTAATAACGCGTCAAGGGTTGCAATTACCCACCAGAATTTATTCAACAACAGCTTTATCAATTCCTGTCGAGGGGCGGCTGCTCCCCAGCACTCACTATCAACGCACAATATCCACACACAAAAAATAACCGCTGTTCTCAATTCAAGCGAGCAATGTCGAGCGAGCCGGCTTTCACTAATGACGACGAAATACCGAACCCAGAGTAAAGCAAAGCAAAATTGAAACAAAACAGTGGTCCCCCCCCAAAAAAGACACCCAAACCAAAAAAAAAAAATCATGTGCTCTATACTTTCTGCCAACTTGACAGAAGCCTAAAATATGTGATACTTAATTAACAGGTGTAATAGCAGACGCAGAGAAAGAGATGGGGAAGTTAGCGAAGGAGGGGTGGTCGGTGGTTGATGATGATGATGATGATGCGCGAGGCAAAAGCGAGGCGAGAGGTGCTTTAGGGCAGACAGTATCAATCGTTCACATAGGTAGTAAGGATAGTAAGGTCTCAAATCTCGAATCTGACAAACATAGCACTCGGGTGCCGGTTGTAGAGCCGATGATCGTAAAGAAACAACAAATTCGGGACCCGAAAGTAACGATCGTCTCCTCGAAAACAATAGTTTCAGTTAGTGGCGACAGATCGTCTGAACAGCCTGTTGTTACACAGACAATTACGGTTAAGCAGGTTGACCGTACAACCCCACAAGTTAGTCAGATTTCCACCCCTGAAAAGAAGGGGGCCATAAGTGAGAAGGAGAAGCTCTCTAAGGAAGGTAAGGACGTAGATGAAAAAGTTCGCCAGGTGACTGGTGAAGTTAAGGAACAGGTAGATCAGGTGAAAATAAAGGTAGGCAAACCCGACACCAGTCAACTCGTAGAACAAAAGCAATCTCCTACGAAAACGAAGGATAAAGATTCGAAAGAAAGTGATGATAAGCAAAGTGCGGCTTACAAGGATGTTTATACCGCACAACAACCGCGCGAGGACTCTGGCGAAAAGTCGGAGGATGAATCTAAAAAGAAAGACAAGAGTGCCGGAATATTATCCGGTATATTTAAGGGAACGAAATTGAAGCGGACCAAGTCGAAAGGATCAAAGGACACGTCCTTTGATAGTGGCGAAGAGGATACTAAAACAGCGTCGAAGGATGCGGAAGCACAATCGACGCAATATTCCACCAATTATTTACAAGAGATAACAAAAGAAGCAAAGATACCGGATGCAACACCCGTACCGGATATAAAAGTAACCACTCAACAATTTCTGGATGAATCCAAAATGGTTGCAACGATGTTGCAACCGACTCCAGATGAATTGGACGCTGCTAAAAAGGCAGCATCCAAAGAAGAAAGTAAAGCAACTCCCAAGGAAACGGAGGAACACACAGACGATGAAAGTAGCAGTTCCAAAGATAAGTCGGGATTCTTCTCGAGCTTATTTAAAGGGAAAGGCAAGAAGGACGAACCAGAAAGTGTCAGTACTGTAGACGAGAAAAAACAGGCTGATTCTTCGAGTGAAGCAAAGAAGTCCGATAAGAAGAAAGACATTCCTTCAAAGGAAACTGAAGTTGTTAAAGAAACAGTGACAAAAGTAGTCGAAGTTACCACTGAAGAACGTTCCAAACGAAGTGAAACACCCACAAAGACTGAGTCGAAGCAAGTTGAGGAAGATCGTAAAAAGGAAAAGCGGGATAAGTCTCCACCAGCGAAGGACGATACTGAGGAGAAGGAAAAGAGTAGTGGCTTCTTCGGCAGATTCAAAAGTCCTAAGTCAAAGGAGAAAAAACTTGGTAAGTCGAAGGATGCTTCCTTCGACAGCGGAGATGAGGAACTTCGTGCCACCACTGAAAAGTTCCTTGACGACACCAGGAAAGTTGCGGAAGCAACTGCAGTAGTCGCAGCTCCCAAAACAGTAGAAATCAGCACGGTACACCGAGAACAGATTCGTACATTCACTTCACCTACACAGTATGAAGCAGACACACCTAAAGAACGAATAAATGGTCACTCGTATGCCGTTTCTGAAGCTCATAGGAAACTCGAAACCGACAAAACTCAGACTCACAAGGATATGAACGGCAAATCGGCTGCAGAAAAAGTGAAAGATCGCAAGGAAAAAGAGAAAAGCATCGACGCCTCAGATGGAAAAGTCACTTCGCCGGAAACAACTACTGAAGAAGAGAAGGACAAAACCGATGAGGAAAAAGATAAGAGTGGCGGTTTCTTCGGGATCTTTAAGAGTCCGAAATTAAGAACAAAGAAGAGAAGTCGATCGCGCGAGCCAAGTTCGTCAAAGGAGGCTTCCTTCGACAGTGGCGACGAGGAAGCACGAATTGCAACTGCCAAATTTTTGGCAGACACCAGGCAACTTGCTGAAAGTACCCACGAACCTTTAGCAAAAGACGTCACAGACTCCGTTCTGCGAGTTAGAGGAGAAACTCCTGAACACAAAAAGCACGCACCGAAGGATGTATCCGATAGTGACACGGAGAAGGAAAAATCTGGCGGGATTTTCGGCATTTTTAAGAGTCCAAGATTGGCACGCAGCTCTCGAAGCAAGTCTCGTGAGAAGAGCTCGTCTGGAGAAGAAACGACTGACAGCTCAGGACCGGAATTACGCGATGCTACATCCAAATTCTTGGAAGACACGCGAAATGTTGCCATCACAACGTCAGAAATTCCAGACTTAGAAACAGTAAAAGAACAGGTTACCGACGAAATAAAGCAAGCAGAGAATGGAGTAATGACTACTTCGAAGACCGTGAAGGACAAAATATCGAAAGCTGGAAAACCAGCAGTCGAGAAAGTCAGTGAAGGAATAAAGGAAGTTTCAGCAGCAAAAGACAAAGTTGTCAAAGAAGTCAAAGAAGACACCAAAATCGCTAATGAAAATCTATCCGCCGCGGCAGATTCAGTTGTCGATACTTCTGAAGCAGCCAAAGACAAAGCAACAAAAGAAGCAAAGAAAGCCAAGGAAAAGACAGGCGGCTTTCTTTCAGGATTATTCAAAGGTGCAAAACACGCCACTGATGAAATATCGTCGGAAGTAAAAGAGTTCGTGGAAGAAACCAAACAGGAAGCAACAGCAGAGGAAGCACGTGCTCGAGAAACAGCAGCACAGAAAGCTTCAGAAGTAGAAGAAGCGAAGGACAAAGCAGTAGCAGATGCCAAAAAGTCGAAGGATAAAGTTGTTTCTGCTGTCAAGGATGCAAAGGACAAAACAGTTACCGCAATATCCGAGGAAGCTCATAAAGCTGCCGAAACTGGCAAAGCAGTCAGCCAAAAAGTAACTGAAGGAGCAAAACACACAGAAGATAAAGTGAAGGAAACCGCGCAGGACGTAGCCGATAGTGCGCGAAGTGCAAAGGATAAAATCGTCCTTGAAGCTAAGGAAGATGCACAAGCAGTCCATGAAAAAGTCGCAGCCGCCGGTGAAGCTGTATCCGACTCGGTCGAAGGAGCAAAAGAAAAAGTTGGCAAAGAAGCAAAGAAAGCAAAGGAAAAGGGCGGCGGCTTCCTCTCAGGACTATTTAAAGGAGCAAAACACGCCGCAGAGGAAGCTGCGGAAGACGTAAAGGAATTCGTCGAGGAAACTAAACACGAAGCAGAAGCAGAAGAAGCTCGAGCTCGTGAAGCAGCGGCACAAAAATTGAAGGATGCCGAAGCTACGAAGGATAAAATTATTACAGACGTTAAAGAATCAAAGGATACCGCTCGTGTTTCGATCGAAACTGCCAAAGACAAGGCTGCGGAAAAAGTTTCAGATGGTATGCAAAAAGTTAGTGATACAGCTACATCTGTGAAAGACGGAGTCGCCGAAGGAGTAAAGGATGCTGCGAAAAAGGTAGAAATCACAGCAACGGAAGTTGCGAAGAAAGTGGACACAACTGCAAAGGACGTAGCCAAAACTACCAAAGATACTAAAGACAAAGTATCAGAAGAAATAAAGTCGGATGTAGAAACGATTAAACACAAGGTTGCGTCAGGAGTGGAGGAAGTTGGCGACGCCGCCGAAAATATGAAAGACAAAACAGCAAAGGAAGCCAAGAAAGCCAAAGAGAAGTCTGGTGGTTTCCTCTCCGGTTTCTTCAAAGGAGCAAAGCACACTGCTGATGACGTCGCCGAGGACACCAAGGACTTTTTGGAGCACACCAGGCAAGAAGCTGCTGCGGAAGAAGCACGAGCGCGAGAAGCAGCTGCCCAAAAAGCTAAAGATCTAAAAGAAGCGGAAGAGAAAGCTGCGGCTGCCGCCAAAGAGGCGAAAGATAAAGCTAGCGAGAAAATTTCAGAAGGCGTTCAAAAGGTTAAAGTCACAGGAGCGATGGTAGGTGAAAAGATATCCGAAAAAGCAAAGGACACAGCTGATAAGAGTCAAGCAGTAGCACGTGACGTTGCTGAAGCAGCAAAAGACACAACCGACAAAGTTACCACTGAAGTCAAAAAAGATGCCCAAGCCACAAAGGAAAAGATCTCCTCAGGAATCACTGCTGCCGGAAAAGCAACCGAGGCGACAAAGGATAAAGCATCCAAAGAAGCAAAGAAAGCTAAAGAAAAAGGTAGCGGTTTTCTATCAGGATTATTCAAAGGTGCAAAACACGCAGTCGAAGAGGTAGAAGACGAAGTAAAAGAATTCATGGAGGAAACAAAGCAAGAAGCTACCGATGAGGAAAGTCATGCGCGCGATGCTGCGTCGAAGAAGATGAAAGACATCGCAACAGCTAAGGATAAAGCAGCAGCAGACCTTAAAGATTCCACAGAGAAAGCAGTAAGCGCTGCAAAAGACGCAAAGGATAAAGTAAGCGTCGAAGTATCGAGCAAAGTCCAAAAAGTGTCCGATGCTGGAAAAGCTGTCGGTGAGAAAGTTACAGAGGCAGCAAAAAAAGTCGATGAAAAAGCAAAATCGACCGCACAAGATCTGGGAGACAAGGCTAAGGATGCAAAGGACAAACTTGTCCAGGAAGTTAAAGAAGACACGAAAGCAGCACAAGACAAACTTGCCGCAGGAGCCGAAGCAGTAACAGATAGCGCCGAAGCAGCAAAGGACAAAGTCGAAAAGGAAGCAAAGAAAGCGAAAGAAAAAACAGGCGGCTTCTTTTCTGGTATCTTCAAAGGTGCAAAACATGCAGCTGAAGAAGCAACAGACGATGTAAAGGAATTTGTCGAAGACACGAAAGCTGATGCGAAAGCTGAGGAGGAACGCCTTCAGAAAGCAGCTGATGAAAAGTTAAAAGGCCTGGAAACTGCAAAAGACAAAGCTAGCACCGATTTGAAGGAAACACAAGAAAAAGCGTTTTCCGCCGTGAAAGATGCGAAGGACAAAACAGCGACGAAGATATCAGAAGGCGTCGAAAAAGTCTCCGAAACCAGCAAAGCTGCCGGTGAAAAAATTGTCACTGGCACAAAACAAGTCGGTGAAAAAGCGGAAAGTGTCGCAAAGGACGTAGCCGATACTGCAAAGGATGCAAAAGACAAAGCTGTGAAGGAAGTCAAGGAAGATACTGAAACAATTAAACAGAAAGTAGCATCCGGCATAGACGCTGTTGCTGATTCCGCCGAGGCTGCGAAGGAGAAGGCTGCCAAGGAAGCAAAGAAAGCAAAAGAAAAAGGCAGTGGCTTCCTTTCCGGCTTATTCAAAGGTGCAAAACATTCTACAGAGGAAGTGTCTACCGAAGCAAAAGAATTCATCGATGAAATAACACAAGAAGCTGCAGCTGAGGAAGCACGTTCGCGGGAGGCTGCCGCTCAAAAGTTAAAAGAATTTGAGTCCGCAAAAGATAAAGTTGCCGAACAAGTAAAAGATGCGAAAGACAAAGTCTCGGAAAAATTATCGGACGAGGCCGACAAAGTAGCAGATGCTGGAAAAGCTGTGGGTAAAAAGATCGATGACGGAGCAAAGAAAGCAGACGAAAAAATAAAGAGTACTGCACAAGACATTGCTACAGGAATTTCTGACGTTAAAGAACGTGTCTCGAAAGAAGTAAAAGAAGATTCTCAAGCAGTAAAAGAAAAGATAGTTTCCGGAATCGAAACTGTAGTTGATTCCACCGACGCAGCCTCAGAAGAGGCAGCTAGAGAAGCTGAGAAACTAGCTAAAGAAACCAAGAAAGCGAAGGAAAAGGGCAGTGGTTTCTTATCCGGTTTATTCAAGGGCGCAAAGCATTCAGCCGAAGATGCAGGAAAGGATGTCACAGACTTCGTTGAAAGCACCAAACAGGATATAACAAGTGAAGGAGTTCACATTCAAGAAGCAGCAGCTGACAAATTAAAGAAAGCTGAGGAAGCTAAAGATAAAGTTGCTACCGACATAAAAGACTCGAAAGACAAAGCAGTTGCGTCAATGAAAGAAATGAAAGATTCGGCTACCGAAAAAATATCTGACGGAGCTCAAAAGGTCGTCGATGCTGGAACAGAAGTAGGCAAAAAGGTAGCAGAAAGTGCGAAACACGTTGGAGAAAAAACAGAAGAAGTAGCACATGGCGTCGGAAAAGGAGTCCAAGAAACAAAGGATAAAATATCGAAAGAAGTAGAAAAAGACACCCAAGCTGTCAAAGAGAAGGTATCTGCAGGAGTGGAAACAATCGCAGATGCCGCCGAAAGCACAAAGGACAAAGCTGCAAAGGAAGCGAAGAAAGCTAAAGATAAAGCAGGCGGTTTCTTCTCCGGATTATTCAAAGGAGCAAAACACAGTGCGGAGGACGTTGCTGATGATACAAGAGACTTTTTAGAACACACCAGGCAGGAAGCTGCAGCAGAGGAAGCTCGTATTCGAGAAGCAGCAATTCAAAAGCAAAAGGACTTAGAAGCAGCCAAGGACAAAGCTGTTACGAGCGCAAAGGAATCAGCAGATAAAATCGCAACAGCAGCTAAAGACGCAAAGGGTAAAGCCAAGGAGAAAATATCAGAAGACATCCAAGCAGTTGCCGACGTTGGAAAAGCAGCAGCTGAGAAAGTATCCGACACAGCCAAACACGTTGGCGAGACTGTAGAATCCGCAGCAAAGGCAACCGCCGAAAAAGCTGAAGAAACAAAGGACAAAGCTGCCAAAAAAATCAAGGACGACATTGAAGAAGCAAAGGAAACACTGGCATCGAGTGCAGCGGCAGCGGCTGACACAGCGGAATCCGCAAAAGACAAAGCCACTAAGGAAGCAAAGAATGCAAAAGAAAAGGGCAGCGGCTTCCTGTCCGGCCTGTTCAAGGGCGCCAAACACGCTGTCGAGGAAGTGAAGGACGAAGTAAAGGACTTTGTCGACGAAACTAAAGAAGAAGCACAGGCAGAGGAAGCTCGTGCACGCGAAGCAGCAGCGCAAAAGGCAAAGGACTTAGAAGCTGCAAAAGACAAAGCAGCGACAGATGTTAAGGACACAGCACATAAAATCGTAGACGCAGCAAAGGATGCAAAGGACAAGACAAGCGAGAAGATATCAGAAGGTGCAAAAAAGGTGTCTGATGCTGGAAAAACTGTCGGTGAGAAAGTGGCCGATGGAGCAAAGCAAGTTAGCGAGAGTTTAAAGGGCACTGCACATGATGTGGCAGAGAAGACACAGGATATGAAAGAAAAAGCGTCAAAGGAGCTGAAGGAAGATGTCGCAATGGCGAAGGAGAAGGTGGCTTCGGGTGTCGCAGTGGTTGCTGACACCGCGGAAGCCACGAAGGAAAAGGCAACGAAGGAAGCGAAGAAGGCCAAGGAAAAGGGCAGCGGCTTCCTTTCTGGTTTGTTTAAAGGTGCAAAGCACGCTGCTGAGGATGTGAAGGATGATGTGAAGGACTTCGTTGAAGAGACAAAGGAGGAAGCTCAAACTCAGAAAGATCGAGCTCGCGATGCCGCAGCTGAGAAAATTAAGGATGCTGAGGATGCTGCGGATAAAGCAAAACGTGACATCAAGGACAGCAAAGAAACAGTCACATTCGCATTCGTAAGTGCGAAGGACAAAGCCAGTGAAAAAGTTTCTGATGGACTGCAAAGTGTGGCGGATGCTGGGAAATCTGTAACATCCAAAATTGAAGATGAAGCGAAGCATATTGGAGAACAATCTGATAAGCTCGCCAAGACCGTTGCTTCTGATGTGAAAGATGCGAAAGACAAAGTTGTAAAGGAAGTGAAGGAAGATGCCCAAACTGCGAAAGAGAAATTGTCTTCAGGTGTTGAAGCTGTGGCAGATTCTGCAGAAGGAGCAAAAGATGCAGCTACTAAAGAGGCAAAGAAAGCCAAAGAAAAGGGTAGTGGCATTCTTTCCGGCTTCTTTAAAGGTGCAAAGCATGCTGCTGAAGATGCTGCAGACGAAGTTAAAGACGCTGCCCATGAAGCTAAGAAGGAAGCTGAAAGTGTAAAGGATAAGGCTTCCGAGAGTCTTAAAGAATCAAAGGACAAAGTTGTAAGCTCTGCTTCAGCAACAAAGGACAAAGTAGCCGAAAAGGTGTCAGACGGAATTCAAAAAGTAACCGATACAACTGCGACTGCTGCAGATAAAGCAAAGGACGAAGCCAAAAAAGCCGCTGAAAAAGCAGGAACTACTGCACAAGACATCGCGCAGGGTGCAAAAGATGTAAAAGACAAAGTAGCAAAGGAAGTTAAAGAAGACGTTAAAGCAGCCGAGAAGAAACTTGCTGAAGGTATTGATGCTGCTGCAGATACTGCGAAAGCTGCGAAGGATAAAGCAGAGGCTGAAGCCAAGGAAGCCAAGGAAAAGAGTAGCGGTTTCCTATCTGGTCTAGTGAAAGGCGCCAAACATACTGCCGGGGATGTGACAGGCAATGTAAATGACTTTTTGGAGAGAACAAGACAGGAGGCTGCTGCAGAAGAAGCACAAGCACGTGAAGCAGCTGCTCAGAGAATGAAGGAAATGGAAGCTGCAAAAGAGAAAGCGGCTGCAGATGCGAAAGATGCTGCAAGTAAAATTACAACTGCCGTAAAAGAGACAAAGGATAAAGCCGGCGGAAAAGTATCGGAAGGTCTGCAAAAAGTAGCAGACACTGGTGCAGTTTTAGCCGAGAAAACCAAGGCCGGCGTACAGCATGTGGGAGAAACAGTGGATGCTACTGCGAAAGGTGTAGCTGAGAAAACTAAAGATGCAAAGGATAAAATTGCCAAAGAAGTAAAGGAAGACGCCGATGCTGTAAAACAGAAAGTTGTTGCAGGTGCCGAAGCAGTTTCTGAAACAGCAGGAGAAGTAAAAGATAAAGCAGGCAAAGAGGCGAAAAAAGCTAAGGAAAAAGGCAGTGGTTTCCTTTCCGGTTTATTCAAAGGTGCAAAACACGCAGCAGAGGAAGCAGCGGGAGATGTGAAAGAGTTTGTTGAGGAAACAAAACAGGAAGCAGAAGCCGAAGAAGCTCGTACTCGTGAGGCAGCTGCAGAAAAACTAAAAGATGCCAAAACCGCCAAAGACAAGGCAGTCGAAGGTGTGAAAGATTCTATGGAAAAAGTAGCAACATCGGCAAAGGATACAAAAGACAGGGTAAAAGAGAAAGTTGTAGAGACATCTGAGAAGGCCCACGACGCAGCAAAAGCCGTAGGCGTAAAAGTTGCTGAAACTGCAAAACAAGCTGATGAAAAAGCTCGTGACACTGCTAAGGACATCGCGCAAGGTGCTAAAGATACAAAGGACGCAATAGTAAAAGAAGCTGAGAAAGATGCAATTGCAGTGAAAGAAAAAGTAGCCGCAGGAGTAGGTGCAGTTGCGGACACTGCAGACGCCACAAAAGACAAAGCAGCCAAAGAAGCGAAGAAGGCAAAAGAAAAAGGTAGTGGTTTTCTCTCCGGTCTATTCAAAGGCGCCAAGCATGCCGCAGACGAAGTCTCAGAGGATGTAAAAGAGTTCGTCGAGGAGACGAAACAAGAAGCGCAGACGGAAGAAGCTCGTGCGCGTGATGTAGCAGAGAAAAAGATGAAGGAAGTCGAAACAACCAAGGATAAATTAAAAAGCGATCTTAAGGACTCGAAAGATGCAACAGTAGCTGCTGTTAAAGATGCAAAGGATAAAGCCGGAGAAAAAACAGCCGATCTTGTTGGAAAGGTATCCGATGCTGCTGCAGATGCAAGTAAGAAAACTGCTGAAGTAGTCGCTTCCGGCGTTGAGAAAGCAGGAACCGTTGCAAAAGACGTTAAAGATAAAACCGTAAAAGTATCGAAAGACGGTACTGAAGCAGTAAAGGAAAAGATATCGTCAGGAGCCGAAGCAGCTATCGAAACCGCCGAAGCTGTCAAGGATAAGACTGCTAAAGAAGCCAAAAAAGCAAAAGAAAAGGGTACTAGCTTTTTCTCCGGCCTAGTTAAAGGAGCAAAGCATACAGCTGCTGATGTATCCACTGACGTAAAGGACTTCCTAGACATCACTAAACAAGAAGCAGCCGCTGAAGAAGCCCAGAGACTGAAAGAACTCGAAGAAGCTAAAGCAAAGGCTGCGGCAGATCTAAAAGATTCTACGGGCAAAATATTGGAAGCTGCAAAAGACACCAAGGATAAAGCACAAACCCAAATTTCTGAAGATATGCACAAATTATCCGACGCAGGAAAGGCAGCTGGAGAAAAAGCAGTAGACGGCGCCAAGAAAGTAATTGATAAAGCAGAAACAACCGTACATGACACAACAAAAGGAATCCATGAAACAAAGGAAAAAGTCGTTGAAGAAATAAAGGAAGACATTCAAGCAGCAAAAGAAAAACTATCGAGTGGTGCACAAGCAGTGCTTGACGAGGCCGAAGCAACTAAAGACAAAACTTCAAAAGAAGCCAAGAAAGCTAAGGAAAAGGGGAGTGGTTTCTTATCAGGATTATTTAAAGGTGCAAAGGACACTGCTGAAAGTGTCTCCTCCGACATAGAAACAGCAAAGGATAAAGTCGCTGCTGATGTGAAAGAAGCAAAAGATAAAACACAGGAAAAAATATCGGTCACTGTTCAAAAAGTCACAGATACAGGAAAAGATGCCGCAGAAGTAGTTAAACAAAAAGCAGATGCAACTGTTGAAGGAATGCGCGATGCAAAGGATAAGATTGCTACCGAAGTGAAGGAAGATGTTCAAGCTACAAAGGAGAAGTTAGCAGCTGGCGCTGGTGTCGTTGCTGAAGGAGTGAAGACGGCAGGCGACAAAACGGAAGCTGCGGCAAAAGAAGTTGCAAAGCAAGCGAAAGATGTCAAAGACAAAGTTGTTAAAGGAGTAGAAAAGGATAGTGAAGCTGTGAAAGCAAAAGTAGCATCAGGTATCCAAGACACCACCGACACAGTGGAAGCGGCAAAAGAGAAGACAGCCAAAGAGGCGAAGAAAGCTAAAGAAAAAGGAAGTGGTCTCTTCAGTGGACTCCTCAAAGGTGCAAAACATGCAGTCGATGACGTAACTGGTGACGTAAAAGAATTCTTGGACGAAACAAAGCATGAAGCTCAGGCTGAAGAAGCACGCGCTCGTGAGGCTGCTGCCCAAAAGATGAAAGAACTCGATGCCGCCAAGGAAAAGGTAAAGTCTGATGTCAAAGATGCTGAAGATAAAACTATTGCTGTTGCGAAGGATGCTAAAGACAAAACAGTTGCTGCTGCGAAGGATGCTAAAGATAAAGTTGCTGAAAAAGTATCGGAGGACGTGCAAAAAGCTGCCGACACTGGAAAAACTGCAGTGAAACAAGCTGTAGAAGGTGCTAAAGATGCTGGTGATAAAGTGGCAAAAACAGCAGAAAGCATGGTAAAAGGTGTAAAGGATGCTAGTGGAAAAGCAGCGACGGAAGTGAAAGAAGGAGCCCAAGCTACGAAAGAGAAAATTGGTGCTGGTCTAGATGCTGCTGCTGAGTCAGCGAAATCAGCACGAGAGAAAACCGAAAAGGAAGCGGAAAAGGCTAAAGAAAAAGGCAGTGGTTTCCTATCTGGTCTAGTGAAAGGCGCCAAGCATACTGCCGGCGATGTGTCAGGCAATGTAAATGACTTTTTGGAGAGAACAAGACAGGAGGCTGCTGCAGAAGAAGCACAAGCACGTGAAGCAGCTGCTCAGAGAATGAAGGAAATGGAAGCTGCAAAAGAGAAAGCGGCTGCAGATGCGAAAGATGCCGCAAGTAAAATTACAACTGCCGTAAAAGAGACAAAGGATAAAGCCGGCGAAAAAGTATCAGAAGGCCTGCAAAAAGTAGCAGACACTGGTGCAGTTTTAGCCGAGAAAACCAAGGCCGGTGTACAGCATGTGGGAGAAACAGTGGATGCTACTGCGAAAGGTGTAGCTGAGAAAACTAAAGATGCAAAGGATAAAATTGCCAAAGAAGTAAAGGAAGACTCCGATGCTGTAAAACAGAAAGTTGTTGCAGGTGCCGAAGCAGTTTCTGAAACAGCAGGAGAAGTAAAAGATAAAGTAGGCAAGGAAGCGAAAAAAGCTAAAGAAAAAGGCAGTGGTTTCCTTTCCGGTTTATTCAAAGGTGCAAAACACGCAGCTGAAGAAGTTGCGGGAGATGTGAAAGAATTCGTTGAGGAAACAAAACACGAAGCAGAAGCTGAAGAAGCTCGTACTCGCGAGGCAGCTGCTGAAAAACTTAAAGATGCCAAAACTGCCAAAGACAAGGCAGTTGTAGACGTAAAAGAATCAGCAAAGAAAGTAGCTTCATCAGCAGATGAAGCCAAGGATAAAGCAAAAAAGATGGTCGAAGGCGGAGCGCAAAAAATTGCTGATACAGGAAAAATGGTTGGAGAGAAAGTGACGGAAAGCGCAAAGCAAGCAGACGAAAAAGCTCGTGACACTGCAAAAGACATTTCCAAAGGCGCAAAAGATGCAAAGGACGCAGTAGTGTCAGAAGTGGAAAAGGATGCAGGAATAGTCAAAGAAAAAATAACATCAGGAGTAACCGCAGTTGCTGAAACTGCGGAAGCTGCAAAGGACAAAACAACTAAAGAAGCGAAGAAAGCCAAAGAAAAAGGTAGTGGTTTACTATCCGGATTCTTCAAGGGAGCAAAACATACTGCTGATGAAGTAACAGGTGACGTAAAAGAATTCGTCGAAGATACAAAACACGAGGCAGAATCTGAGAAAGCTCGCGCCCGTGAAGCAGCAGCAGGAAAGCTGAAAGATGCTAAGACTGCGAAAGACAAGGCTGTCGAAGATGTGAAAGACTCAATGGAAAAAGTAGCAACATCGGCAAAGGATGCAAAAGACAAGGTAAAAGAGAAAGTGGTGGAGACATCGGAGAAAGTCAGCGACGCAGCAAAAAGCGCAGGCGTGAAAGTCGCTGAAACTGCAAAACAAGCTGACGAAAAAGCTCGTGACACTGCTAAAGACATCGCGCAAGGAGCTAAAGATGCAAAAGATGCAATAGTAAAAGAAGCCGAGAAAGATGCAGCTACAGTTAAGGAGAAAGTGGCCGCAGGAGTAGGTGCAGTTGCAACTACTGCAGAAGCGACAAAGGACAAAGCAGCCAAAGAAGCAAAGAAAGCAAAAGACAAGAGCATTGGTTTCCTGTCAGGTATAATCAAAGGCACAAAACACACAGCTGAGGACGTTTCAACCGACGTCAAAGACTTCTTAGAAGAGACCAAGCAAGAAGCATCAGCCGAGAAAGTTCGAATGCAGACAGCAACCGATGAGAAATTGAAGAGTGCTGGTCAAAAAGTTGAGGATGTTGCAGCTGGAGTGAAAAGTACGAAAGACAAAACAGTTTCTTTTGTAAAGGACACTACCGGAAAAGCTGAACAGGAAGTTTCCAAGGATGTTTCAAAATTCACCGACTCCACTAAAGCAGCAGGACAACAATTAGCAGATGAAGCGAAACGAGTAGGTGGAAAGATAGATGAAACTATGGACGTAACCAAGGATAAGACAACTAAGGAAGCAAAGAAAGCTAAGGAAAAGAGCAGTGGTTTACTATCAGGCATTCTTAAGGGAGCCAAACACGCTGTAGAGGATGTCGGAGATGACCTGAAAGGCTTCCTAGACGACACAAAGAAGGAAGCAGCTCAAGAAGAAGCGCGCTTGAAAGAAGCAACAGATAAAAAAGCTAAGCAGCTTCAAACTTCAAGAGACAAAGCTGTTGCTGAACTCGAGGAACGAACAACAAAGATATCCACCACCATGCAGGAAGAAAAGGATAAAATAGCCATGAAAATGTCCGAGACCTTTGGCTCAGCCTCTTCAGTTGCGGAACAAACTAGCCAAAAAGTGAAAGGCGACATGAAAGACGCTGGCGCAAAACTCGAAACCAGTGCACAGGACTTAAAACAAAAGGGTAGAGACACGAAAGACAGAATCGTGAAAGAAGTGAAAGAGGATGTTCAAGCTGGAAAGGAAAAAGTTAAAGCAGAAGCATCAAAAGTAGCGGATGCAGCAGATGCTGCTGGAGACAAAGCTTCGAAAGAAGCCAAAAAAGCTAAAGAAAAGAGCAGCGGCTTTTTCTCTGGAATTATTAAAGGAGCAAAACACGCTGTTGAAGATGTAAGCGATGATGTAAAAGAGTTTCTAGAAGAGACGAAACACGAAGCTCGCGAAGAAGAAGCTCGTGCTCACGAGAAAGCTAAACACGATGCTAAGAAAATGTTTGGTAAAGATCAGGCATCCCCGCAACCTCAGATTCGATCAAAACAAAGTTCCGAACAATCGGTAGAAAAGATCAAGCGATTTTCGCCGGAAAAGGTAGTTTCAAGTCGAACGAATGTAGTTGCGGTTTCAGTCTCTCAGGGAGAGAGTAGGGTTCCCGATTTAGAAGACAGACTAGTAGAGATTGACTTAAAGACTGGAGAGCAATTAGGCGACGTAGACAGGTTTAAGAAAGTGTCTCGCATTCCGAAAAAAGTGAGCCCTCCAAGGGAGGGCAGTGCTAGTCCAAGTAGTTCTTTCGATCGTGCTGTTAGGGTAGTTGAGGTAACGAAGGAGGTGGAGCACCTCGAGCCTCACACACGGCAGACCGTCACCACAGTCGTAACAAAGTCTGTGCGAACGGCAACGACCCCACCACCCAGTCCCGCCGAGTTCACTGACGGTAGAATCGAAGGTATCTTGCAATAATTGCGTTATTCATATTACATACCAGCTGTGTGTAACATGATTAATTAAGTTGATGCTTTTCTGTAACTTAAGTTTTTGATAGCCATGTATATCCAATGTGGCCACGGCACCACGGGCCATGCACTTTTGTCATCCGTAATATATAGCCTAACACTCTCTCTATCTCCGATCTCAATCTCATCATTTTGTTTAGTCTACTAATGTCTATATTTACGAGTATTCCATCTACCGGACAGCAATGTTCGACATACTATAAAGTGCGGCTGCACCGCCATCTGGCTGGTGATGAGAAACAAAAAGACAGAAAAATAAACGACCGGGGACAATATTGAGACTCTGGGCGCTGATACGTACCACTGGCACTACTGCTACCGTATAAAAGGATCACCGGTGTGGGTAGGGTAAACGAATCTGTGCACTCTCCTCTCTCGACTCGTGACTACAAATTACAAGTTACACTGTCAGTCGGTCGACGTCGAAACAAAGCTCGGACTTTTTTTTTTTGCTCTTGGCGATGAGTTACTGTTTGCCTGGATTTTTTACACAATGGATCGATCGGTTGCTGGTCGATGCTGACTTTCTAATCAGGAATGCCACTTTATAGTATGACATGGTACTAAACCAAGCATCGGACGATAAGAGCCCGATGGAAGGAAAGAACAATGAGACGTTTCTTTCTTCTTTGGTATATAATTGTGTTTCCTTAATTTGCTGCGAGTTGTCTCTTATTTTTCAGTCTTGTGCGTCTTAACGTCACCCTGTTAACAGACACTTCCGTTCAGTTTTTACTTTGATGAGAATGCATGTGTTCCAGGTTTCTCTTACGCTAGCCCCCCCCCCCCGTCTTTTGATTTACAAAACCTCTCTCACACGACACGATCGATATAATCAGAGCTGTTTATATCTCGTTCGGTCGAACGCAACAACAATCCCCACTTATTCGCCGCTCTCCATTTACCTTTTGTTTCTAGCATAACATAGACATTACATGTTATTATTATGCGGTAATATGTATCATTGAATTAACAGGAGATATACCACAACTAGCGAAGCATGAACCGAGGTATGCCATGCAGGGAAAACAAAAATCATCACTCATCTAATCTTTGTTCAATCATTGCTTTCAATGTACAAACTGACAGTACCCCGAACGATACTCACGCCTTGTTCAACTACTTTTACAGATGTAATCGAAGAGGCTTCCAGGCGCGCCCAGACACTCGCCGACCAGGCCCAATCGATGTCTAAAGCAGGTAACGTAAGCCCTTGACGAGCAAGTCAGAGACACATGTAACGGGATCACACAGATCACAGGTTGAAGATCAGTTTTACGTTAGCGGAATCTATTTTGGTGCCCTCATTTATATTTAGCTTTATCTTCCATAGTTAGCACCTGCCGACGCTTTCACACTAACTATTGTATTGACTAACTATAATATTGTGCGCACGTCTCTTACTAAATAGTTACCACTTGGTTGCGCTGTACCAGACGACATTTCTACATACTATACTACCAGAGCAAGCCATTCGCTCTCTCTCTCTCTATCTCTATCTATCTCTTTTCTCTATCGTTTTCCCCCGTTCTGTAAAGTGACGAATTTTTTGGGAACGTTCGAGGTATTCTTTCCTCTTTCATTCTCTCCGTGTACATACATACATTGATTATTATAGCCAAATGGGTCCTGGTGATTTCTAGTTTGGGACAATGTAGATTAGAGGTTCGTTTTCTCTCTCTCTATCTCTCTATCTCTACTCAACCAGTAGTTCTTCCATCTATCTATCTCTGTCTATCTCTTAATCGTTTCACTTATTTCTTACTGTAAAAAAGTATCTTACATGAACGCTTGATCGCGCGATTTCTTTCGCAGTTGGAGGGATTAATCGCGCGTTGCATCGATCGAGACTCGTTTGCCATAGATGATCTATCTCTCCGTCACTCTGTCTCTCTCTTTCTCTATCTCTCTGTCCTGTGCAAGTTGTTGTTTGTCAGGGTACATTTTAGTAAGACTCAGGCGCCACGATCAGACACCGTTTAACTGAGTGTGTTCTTTATAAACAAACTAATCCTGTTGCAGTATTGATACTAACTAAAACTAAAGGTAGAGGCGGGCGCTGCTCGCGCGCACGCACACGGACACGCGTGACGCGGTGTCGGCGGGTGTGCGCGCTGGCAGACGCCAGTTTAGTGTGTATGCGCACGCACACACACGATATTTTATACGTATGTGAGGCAGACACGCTGAAACTTGTCCAGTCCAACTTTCGCGAGCTGGGCTAGAGTTGAGATTCTTAGTGTGTATCAATGTGCTTTATGTCCTTGTTCCTGTTCTTGTCCATGTCCTTTTGGATGGGTCAGGGCATGATTCGGCTGAGATTGATGGGACTGTAGAGAGGCATGCTACTTCTGCTCCAACAAAGCAACCTGTTCCCGCCCCGCGCCAATCCACCAGATCGTCAATCGCCAAATCAGAATTCCGCCTAGAGCTCGCGGACACCTCACGCCCACTGTACAGTCCCAAAACTAAAACGAGCGAGCATTCAAAGCCACCGCCGCCGATGCAAGAACCCACCTCCCCTGAGAGGTCCAGCCCCAAGAGCAGGATACCCGTCAAAGTAAAGAGAGCACAGGAAGAACACGAGACACCCGGCAAATCACTCCAGGATAAGAATGCCACTGTGCTTGACCTCGATAAATCAACTACCAAATCCATAGAGTTCGAACTACCAAAAGATCCGTCCTCCACATCACATTCCATAACAGAACTCATTGAAACAGATATTAAGTCCCTTGCCAAACCTGAAACAAAGACCGAAGAAACTACAATTATCACAACCGATCCAGTAAGCCACGAGACTACCGAACAAATACGAAGAACAACGACTATCATAACAACTTCCGGCGAAGGGATTGATCCTGCGAGACTAGAGGAATTGATGAGATCCGGTGCGACCGTGGAGACCACAAGGACCGTCACCATCAGCACCACCGAGAGCGAACTGGACCCGAAGACGGGTGAAAACGTAGTTGTCCGAGAGAGCAAAGTAATCGAGGTCCTACCGGGCGAGCACATCGAAGCCATTGCAACGACATTAAAGACTGACAAAGACATCGCCGGGGAAACAATAACCGAGAGTGTCGTCGAAACCTACAGGACTGTACAGAGCATTACTAGCGAGTCCATGGAGACGCAACAGATCATGAGGACAATGACTGGCGGTGGAGATTACGAGGAAGTCTCTAGGATAGTTAAAGCCGCCACCACCGACGAGATCGAGCCCTGGCGACAACGAGATCTGGCCGATCGGCCCTTCCCCAGTGATGAGAAACTGGAGCAATGGGAGACACAGTACTCCCAGGATACGTCGCCGGGCTCGGGAAATGGCGATATTTACCCAAAGAACGGTAGCTCACGGCATGATTTGACCGACACTGATAGTGACGGCTCGCCACAGCCACGAAGGAGATCACCGAGCAAGAGGCGTACGTTGGGCAGTTCCAGCGGGTCTGATGTAGCCCTGCACGAAGGTGCGGAGCTATCCCCGTTGGAAGACGACCAAGGTACCTCACTCACAGCTAACCTTCTAAGTAAGCCATGTAAATAATTCCCGCTAACCGGTTACCCCAGATACGCCATCGAATCCACAGAGTATTATTCTATACCAACGATCGGAATTATATGCGCTTCTGTTCTGTGACTCGCTTACCCCCTCTGCATGCCACCCTGCAACTTGAGATTTCAGTTTTTCTTCCCTCCCGCGGTATACAGTAGCCTCTACTTCAGTATTGCCGTTCTCGCTTTGCCCACTGCAACGTGTAGTAGATACATCAATTTTGCTACCTTTCATAGTAGAACACTTTGCGATCTATGTTTGATGAGATATATTGCTTTGTGATTGAATTGCTTTTTCTATAGAATTCGTATTCTTATTGTCGGGATTAAATTGAGCGAGCGAGAATGTGGCGGCAATACCCTGTTACCGAGTCAGTGTTGTCTGGACACGACGTTGCATGATCGAAAGCTTGTATAACAAGTGTAAGGCGTATAAGAACGACAATGATCTACGACGAAAAATAAAGCTTGTAAGAGATAAGTGGTAATGCATTGCGCGCGCGTGGAATCCTTTGATTGTGCAGAACATATCTGCCGTGTTGAGGAAATAATTCAAAAGGACTTTGGGAATCAGGTCAATGTGCTTTTCTGTGAAGGGTATAAAATCTACTTTCCTTTATTGTTTACTCAATTCAACGGAACTGTGAGGGGCTTTGGGATTGTACGGCCAATATTTCATTCATAATCTATTGGCCATTAGGCGCACACGAGTTCTGATAAAAAAAAAAAGTAAAAGAAACAAACGTTTCAAAGAATCTAAAGTCTACACCCCATTGTATGAAATAGCTTCTCTTCTTAGATCTGTGAATTTTAATCAGAACTCGTAAAACATTACTATTTTAAGAAATCATGGATTAGCAAACGCGCGAAATAGAGTAGAAGTATTTGACGGAGTACGGACTAAGTGTAATTGTACAGCGGATTTAAATGAATTCCGACTACTAAAGTAATAGCGAACTCTAGGGTAATAAGGACGGCGTATATTTAATAACTTACTGTTACAATCTTTAGTTTAGACTGAACAATGCAGGAATACAAAACAATACGCATAAAGTTTGAAATTAACACTCTGACATCAATGTCTGGCAAGTGTGATGTTGAGAAGTGAAAAGTTAGAGAAAGAAATCAACAAAAAAGATACGATACGAAAAATGCAAGTATTTCGAAGTAATCCGTCGGTGTTGTCCATGATTTCACGCAGGTCTCTTTTTCTGGTATCCACAGATTTATAATATATATATTGGGGATCGTGTGACAATTGGTGCTTCTCAGTGTTAAACGGGAATTTGAACCGCTTATCGTCATGTGCTTCATTAAGTTCATTTGTCACTAAAAAGTCTCTCAAATTACAAGAAATTAATAATTCCACCTGGTGACATCCGGCAATCTGAGTCTAATAGGCGAACCTAAACTACGGTGACTCAAAGATAAAAAAAGCAACTAAGGACTCTTCGTCTGCGGAGTCACGTTTCTCCACATACTAAACGGGGTATATAACCGTGCATTTTTGTTTTCTGTTCCTTCATACTAATACATATCATATACGCGAGGCAAAGGCGCATCTGGACGTGTCGAGCGATTAAACTAGGTGCATTATGAGTGGTGATAGTGCTCTCTCGTGGGCAAAACGTGATTCATGATAGACGTGTAATCCTTTAAGTGACAGAGAAGCACAGCTCGGTAAGGTCGATTTGTTCGAGCGTGCGACGAAGCACTGTAGAAGGGATAGCCACGGGGAAGAGTGCCAGTAGAAACAGCTGCACGTGTTGGATGAGTGTGGCTGCCGCTACCTTGGTGGTCCTACTAGCAATTTTCCTTACCTTGGAGCCACGAACTATCCAGCGTGTCATCTACACCCTCTCTAACAATGTCCCGAGGCAAACTGGGTACGATTTACCCTCATTTTTATGTATTTCTATTATAGCAAACCTACCACTGGCCGCGATTCGCCCAGATTAGGGACCATTTTCAGGATAACCAATTACAACAATCAACCATGAAACATTTTATGTTTATGCATATGAACAGATTGTTTCAGAAACGGACTGTTTACTGACTGAACTTTCACAGATTAGACATTGCTAATGTTGACAAAAGTCAACATGATATATTGTATATTGTACACTGTGTTTCCATTTTCATCAAAGTTGCATTTTCTTTTGACGGAAAGTGTTTGACGCGAAGCACAATACTATAATGTAAATCTTTGGCATTTAGACCAAAATGGTGAAAAGGCAATTTCGTTAAATTGCAACGTTATTTCGTGAGGTATTTATTTAGGCGTAGGCCACTTGAGCTAGGCGATCTAACAAACTAGAAAGATAACAATGTCTCGTTACATAGGCATATAGCATCTGCTGCCTAGTACCAGCAAACTCTAGCAGCGAAGTAATCTGAGAATATGGGGGCAGGTAATGCGATGCGGCGAAAGTCTCGCAGAGTGTAATATGCGTATACAAGCTTTCTTTTTCTGACGAATGACACCTTTGCCAGGTATATAATACAAAAGTGTGCTGCATGAACCCTAATACACCACGCATGAACTCAAGTGCTGCATCCAAAACCAATCTTCAGTTTGGCCGGGCACCAATTAGCCAGTGCAGTGACCACTGTTCGAAGAGTTGCGTTCTACAGCATATATAGTTGCACGTACGAGATACCCAGAGAGACACACATACACACACACGCGCTCACACACTGACACACTCAAGTCTTGTTCCCTGTCTTTTCTTTCTAACAGAAACGAGCCTCAGTTCTTCTGTTTGATTTGTTACTACAAGCATCCTTCTATAGTTCACTATTTACCCTTTCTAGCTCTTCTGACAATAAGCAACTCAAGATAAAGCTAAAGTGTAGAGGGACCAACAAATCGTTCGTGTTCTCTTTTAGTCGCGTTAGGATTGTTAGGCGAATCGTCATGTAAGTAGCCATTTATCTATGTACACGTGCGTGTCTACATGGACAAGTACACCGTAGCACAAAAGCCGCGCAGGAACAGTACGTACAATCAGTACGGATGAGAATGTATGCAATCGCTGATAAGGGTGAGAGCGGTTAACGAGAAATTCATGCAGCTTGCTGAACCACAAAATCAGCTAGTCAGCACTTGTGCCCTGACAAATCTCGAAGCGCTACTCAATTGCACATGTGACGTCAGAAAACATATCCACCATGAAATAGTGAAATACTGCCAAGCAATCTGTCAATTTCCTACTTGCCGTCTTGGCATAATCAGAGTTTCTCTTTCACTGTCGGCTTCTTAGAGTGGGATAACGCCTTTAAGTAGTATGAGTCGAGTGTGGTCAGACATCCTTTCCATTCGAAAGTATTATTATTACAAGTAGTAATAGTACTCTATAAGTTGCAGAATACTTTCTACTCCCTCATTGCATTAAGCAGTAACAAGTTATATTGTTGTATAATAATTGCAGAAACTTACTTTGTATTGTTATACCATCAAAATGAGTACGTACTAAGAAATCGGAATCTATCAATTTTGCAATATTAGATACATTATTAACATTATATTATCGTGAATCTTCACTCGTTCGTAAACTTTGTAATTAAGCACCTTGTTATTCGGAATATTGATGAACTCAGAAGCATTAATGTTGAAAGGGAAGCTCTGTACTGCACAGAGATGCCGAAATGCAATTAGAAGCGCCCCTGTCATCCTGCAAGAAAAGCTAATACCGTCGAGCCTGCAATAATCGTCCTACTCTATACTTGACCGTTCGTCTAACAATACTAACTGATATAGTTAGTACGCGCCCCTTTAAACTTATTGCCACTGTACACGCAGGGTGTATCAATGAGCTACGGTCAAAACCGGAGAGCGATTTCCTCGGTCGAAAATTGTAAGTACGAGAGACTGCAACTTAAAACAGCATAAGTTCGACCCCAAGGGGAGTACGACTTTTCATTTCTAGACGTTGGCAAGTTGACGTAAGACTTAATTTCTCGGTCGAGCAACTAGTCGGCTACGATAAGCAGTGTACATTGAATGATAATGTATACTTTTGAAGTCGCTGCGTTTAGCATTCTGTAAAGTGTAGTGGTATTTGTAAACAACAAGAGTGAATTAGATCCTTTAATAGTAGATAGTAAATCGTGATCTTCTCTAGTTAATACTAGATTATGTTACAGTTGTTCTTACTTGGTTTCCCACCGAAGAAATGCCCCTTTCAGTTTTCACCGTAGTGTATACTCTCTTTAGTTACTCCAGAATCGTTGATTACTGATATATATATATATTTATATATATACCTTCCGACTAACTGCTAAACGCTTTATTAATCAGCAGCTTTTATCAGCGCTTCACACGAGCTCGCTGCGCGCAGCACAGTTCTGCCTGCAAGGAGGGTTCCCTTCCACTTTGATTTCACGAAAATTTGGATTCCTTCTAATGTAATTTAAAATTATGGTTTTTCAATAGATTTTTCATGCCATAGAGTCTTTCTAGAATCATTAACAAGTTTCAATACTCGTGTTTTTTTACACAAGCTATTCGTTAGAAAAATACGCGACGCCAATATAGTGTTCCATGAATACTTGATATTATATTAAGAAAGTTAATATGTATTAATTTTTGATCTATTATAATTAATTTTCTTTGTTGTATTGGCAGAATTTTCCGTTGACTTATGTTAAAGAAAAAGTTGCTATTACCATTCAATATCTATTCTGACTTTGTGCAGAATGTTGCTCTTCTAGTAATGACCCTTGATTACTTTAGAATTGATCGTTGCATTTTCGGAAACTAAAGTGGATGGAGATACAAACTCTTCTTGCACGAAGTATTACAAAACGCCTTAGTAATTACATCCTACATAATCACGATTCAATAACGAGTCCGGAGTTCTCGGGCGCTGTTTTAGGGGCGCAACAACTTCCAATCGAGCGTACCGAGAACGGTAGACGTCGAGATTAACAGACACGCGATCGAAAATGCACCCTACGGCACTATACAGTTGACATTTAGGAATTACAATACACTCATAACAAAAAGCAAGCTGTCGCGTAATAACCAGAACGAGAACAAATTTCTCTTCCGAAATGCTGAACCATTAAGATAAATAACGCGAGATCTGAAGAAAAGCGGTTGCATAGTTTGGCTGATTAAGTACAATTGCGTACCATATATTGTGTATCGTCGATTGTTTAGTGATGTTGTTACTTTTTTTATATGTGTCTAGTATTATTACCCCTTGGTTTGGGCATGATGTAAAATTGAAAAGTATACGATTGGTACTTGTATCTATGTGAACAGCCAAAATAGCAAAGAACAACACTGCGTTTAATCACGATCGGCACATTGTTTGATTAATCCTCGTTTGTTACGCAGAATCTGACTTTTTGCAACATAGTGAGCCATCCTTCATGGAAACGACAACAACCGAGGTGGATCCCGAAACACAAGAAAGGTATACATTCCTCACTTGCCCAGAATTATTATCTAGAATCACTTAACCACATAATGTATACCCGGCCAACTTTAAATAATCATGCATAAAAATATCTACATAATTGACCATTGTTTATCTTGCAGTATCACAAGAACTGTACAAGTAGTAACGACGACGACCACCATGACAAGCAGAGGAGGTGCCGACAATGTAGATGACCCGATGCAGCAAGTCCTCGACCGTTTCATGGCCGAGGAGAGACGAGGCCAGTGAGAACTGCAACCAGCACATACGGGCCATTGCGTTTCGCGCAGCGAAAACGAACAACATTGCGGCGAAGATAGATAAGAAAAGCGTGTTAATAAAAATTCTCGAGGCTTAATCCGGCGGGATGGCCGTTCGATCAGGTGCAATCCTCGCGCGCCCTCCGAACGACCTTCCGTCGAGAGATTTGGCAGGAAGGATACTTAGGTATGGAGCTACCCGTCTGTCTCTATATACTTAGGAATATCGATTAAAACGATATCACGCTATCCTCGCGGTGCTACTACTCATTGTCAGTGGTGTGCCACTGCTGCCGCCAACAAGAAAGCATGCACGACATCATTCACTACACGCTCATGGCCTATGCTTCGGATTCGCTTGCCTGTTCGGTTTATAAACGTGTTCAGTTGCCTTATGCATCGTTGAGTTCAGGCCCGGCGGCGATTCGACGATATGAAAAAATCTCGCGCCGTTGCTAGTCGACTAGCAACCGTCTGCTAGTCTTCACTATGCCAACCCGTCCATGTACAACGGTCGAACTTTTTCTCGCGTTGTTCTAAGTGAAAGTAGAGCAACAGAAGAGTAGAGGAACAGAAGGGAGGATGAGGGTAGAGGTCTTCTTAACGGGTGACTATGCGATGCTCGCCACTTGGCGCAGTCAGTTTTAGCTTTAGGATGGTTGTGCATCAATCCACGCAATATACATATATACATACACACACATACATATATATATATACATAATATATATATATATATATATATATCTCGCTTGGAAAGGTCGGCAACATTTTCGCCACACACTTTCAACGGAAGGCATGTCCACACAAATGAGACACGACGCGTAATGCAACTTAAGTGACACGCAAGTGTAGAAGCATGTAAACACGGAGATACTGCGAAAAATGAAATGCGATTCTTGAGGTCGATCGATTCGCGCGATTGCTGCATTTTCCCACATTTCGACTCGATTGACCGCAAGAGGCCGAAATGTTTTTATGGATCAGGATACAATGTAAATTTAACTTATTTAAAAGAGTATTTCCTAACAACTTTTTAATTGTATATAATAATTTCTTAGCGTATAGCTTATATAAATGTAATATTGTACGATTGTAATAATTACAAGATTATGACACCGAAAAATTTTATTTATATAGAAACAACTGATTCGATGAGAATTGTTCAATCACACACATATGAATTGTATCGATCGAAACAAGATGTGACCATTATGTCTAATTGGCGGTTCGTCGTTCGTGATAAGGAAAGCAAAAGATTGTGTAAACTATAATGATTACAAAAGCCAGCGGCATGTCGTTTGTAGAGAATACGTTGTTTAAAAGTCTTTAATGATTCGAACACAGCATTAATATATTTAAGCAGTGTTAGCTTTCAGTGTAAAACACAGTTTTCAAAGGCACAGAAAGGAATCATATAGTATGTATTAAAGAAACAAATATATATATATTATACATACTTTAAATAAGGTATTCTATTAATGTATGATATAATTGAAAGAATATGATTATGCATCTGAAGTTTATAAATTATTATCTATAATGACTGTTACTCTACGTTTAATAGACTTGCCTAGAGCCTATCTGACCTAAGGACCAAAGGCACAATCACATTGTACACACAGGCGCCCATCATAATTACAAGTGAGAATGACATTAAGCTCTCCCATATACTGTCACGACATTTTACCACATTTTACTACACAAGAGTCAGACCATCATGGCATCATGGCATTTCCGTGTTCTTGAATGCTACACTGTATGGTTTATATTTACAAGATAATGTACTACTACTATTTTACTTTTTTACGTGAGATGCGAATCGATGTATGACACGCATACACACACTTATACGCAGGACGAACCATTGTAAAGCTCGCGATGGATTTACGCGCAAGTGTTTCGTTGGCTCCCACGTTGTCCCTTTCACGAAGAATCATATGCTTTCTACTGATCGTTGTCACTTTCACTATTGTCTATGAGTCATTAATAAATAATGCAGCAAACTATCGAATGCAAGCCAAGTGTAATATATGTCAATCATTTTCTTCATTCTCACTTTTTCTCTTTCTCTCCGTCTTTCTTTTAACGACTATCGAAATACATGTGGCCTCCGTACGTTACAAAACTTGGTAGTTCATATACTACAAATTATTCTAGCAACAATGTAAGGCACCAGGCAATTACCCCTGTTGTTCTCCCGGATCACCACACCGCATACCGTAATAGTAAACCATTGTAATTGATGGTACCATATAGCTATATAGTCATATATAGCTTGTAAGATACTACAAATCGGGCATGGACAGATAGGAAAAACTGTACAATACTATATGCTTTATTGTGTGATCGATCTGGCAACGATATTATATTAAATAAACTGTTGCATTATAACAGCTGACTTGCAATGCCATAGAAAGTATATTTATGCTGTGCTTTACGAGTCAAACGTTCTACGTATACACTGCGGTAAGTAATTTCTGAGATGTAAATATTAATTACAGTAAACATCGTGCAATTAGAGCAATCTGTGAACTCAATGTATATTTTTGAGCCGTAGTTGTTTAAAGAAGCTTTGCTAGTTATTCAAATATTTATGTAGTACGCTGCAAAGTATATACTCAATAAATCTTTCTTTAAATTTTATTGTTAAAACTTGTACATTGGAGACATTTTCATACAAATATTCCCAACTTAGGACAACATGAGTTAACGCAAATACTTGTACAGAAACTTGTCAGGTACAGGATTAATAAATTCAAATTGTCTGGGAACAATAAACATTGATTTCTAATAGTTAGGGGTACAGTCATGTAAATTATATTTCGCAACAAGGTTACAGTAACGTGATATACAAGACAATTGTGTGAGTTTTCTTGAAATTGTAATACTCATTGATCTGGTTCATTTAAAAGAGTAGTACATCTTTGTATTTTCATAAGTATATGTTTCTCATACAAAATAAAAATGTACAAAGGAAAATTGGATACATGGACAATGCATTAGTTTCTATACATAAATACATGACTAAAAGTAAGTTGGATAACATAATTATGGTTTACAGTCTGCTAAACAGTTCTAAGTATCCTTTCAAGCACCGTTCGCAGGAAATGCGATGGCTAGTAAATTTTACAGAGTTTCGAAGTGAATATACATTTTTTCTTGTTTAAGTGAAACACAACATTACACAGACAACTGGCAATTTATTTATAGATACAGACAATTGGCTACTTATCAGAGAGTAATTTTAATATCTTAATTTGCGTCGAATTGTTACGTGTTGCAAAACAAACAGATTTCTCCTGTACTCTTGTACCATTACCTTTAAGTATAATTATACAGAAGGTCATCAGATCTGCAAAAACAATATTCAATCGTTAATCATTTGGGAACAGCGTATGTGAAAAAAGTAGATATTATAATATCTCCTCACGTTGTCAACATCATCTTCATCATCGTCACTGATCTCATCCCCGAACTCGATATCTTCATCAAATCCATCCTCCACAAAAGTGACGGTATCGTTGATGCGTACTGAAAACACAAATGTTTGCATTATAGTATATACATGGATTAAAAAGATATTGTTATAATTGTGAATGTTTCAATAAGAATATTCTTGTGTATAGTAATTTTAGGACAAGATCACTTACCAGTTTCTGGGAATTCACCATAAGTTTTCAAGTTACGTGCTTCATCTGATGTGTACTTTAATATAACATCTGCCTTTGCGTCTTGATAATCCCTCAAACCGATCAGAATAATATCACCCTGATTTATCCACACTTTTTTACGTAGCTTTCCTCTGATATGACACAATCGCTTGACGCCATCGAAGCACATTGCTTCTAGCCTTCCATTTCCAAGCATTTTTGTGACTTGTGCATACTCTACAAGAGTAGGAATCTTTATTAGTAACAGGTGTTTTGTGCTGATAGATTAGAGCTTGTCTCTATATGATAGTGTATACGCATATATATTTCATCCCACACAAGATGGAAGACTCATATATAGTCAATTTGGGTTTTGATACCAGAGTGCCTAACATCCTTTGTTCGGACAGTAGTGTAAACATAAATTATCTCTGCAAGTTACCGATTACACCTGATAAACCGTTAAATTTCGTTGAATTTACGCGTGTTAATGGAGAAACTTAAAACAACATTTCTTGAGTATTACAAATAAATAGCTCATAATATAATATATACATTGAATATAAATAGGAGAATATATACGACATGCGAAGTAAATAACAAATATTCGCTGTATAATATTTTACGATGGCATGAGTTAAGGGACGCCCCTTAAATTGGTAGTAAAAGCAGTAAAGTCCTACCTTGCCCATCCTCCTTGAACACCAACTCTCTCTTCTCTGTTTCGTTCTCATTTTTACCTCTTCTCCTATTCTTTCCTCCCTTTCCTGCGGATAAGCAAATGCGTGAAGAATTGTGTCTAATAACGGAGCAGAAGAGATTCCCATGCGAGTCTCGTCTGTGTCCCGAGCGAGGTTGACACTAACAGGTTAGAACAAACTAACCACATTGCACATTGGCATTCGCGCGATCAGAACTAACGAGACTCAGCGCGACTTCGAGCGAAAAGTCGAGCACGGGATGCATTAAACAACTACTGACCCTTATTTTTTGGCATGTTGACCTAATGAAACGTGGTCGGGCACAGGTGTATTGGATAGTCGCACGGGTCAAACGAAATCAGGACGAAATTTCACAGTGCGGAACACCCCCAACCACTATGCTCCTCATGGGCACAAGTCAGCCAAAGTGAGCCATCACGGAAAATTTTGTGTCAGGGTGGCAAATTTTGAGGCAATAATAATACCAGGACTCTCGGGAACCAGGAATATTTCTCGAGCGAATTAATCCGCGAAAATACGATTCGTCATTTCGATTCACGCGTAACAAGAAATTCAATAGGAATAGCACGGATCTTTAACGGGTATATCTTGCCGATTAATCGCACGTCATTTGTTGTATTAAGATATATTAAGATCGATTAATATTTTGGATTTTTCAAAGTCTGAAGATTTTGCTCTCTTATGAGTTAGGGATTTCGTGCTTATCACGACACTGCATGCGCGAATCGCAGAATAACTTGCTGACGTTCAATTTTATTTTCTATTTTTACAAAAAACTAGGAACCGTCAAACGGTTCTTTTGTCGGTCAATCACCGTCAAACGATTTGCCATAAAAATAATTGAAAAATTCTAACATTCGAAGGCCAACTTTACGGAGGTCTGATTCGCGAGTTTGTACTTTTCTATAGCTGCTCGACGAATGAGCGATTCGACTGCCCGTTCCTAGTGGTTTGCTACGTTTGCTTGATCAGTTGATTGTGTCACTTCCAAATCGGTTTCAGTGTTGCCGCGATCTACTGCGCTCGTCGCTGACCGATTCATATAGATGATAACAATATTGACCATTACAAAAATATAAAATACCAAACGTTACATAAAATGATCCGTAACATTGGCTTAAACACCGTAAAGCGAGCAATTCCCCATGAGACTCGCACGTTTAGTACTTTAAGGAAAGCATGGATGTTGAATATTCACCAAAGTAATGTGGGTTGTTCTCAAGAGACACAACTGTTGAAGCATCACAACCCGGGTTTGTGCACGTTTAAAAGATTGAAACATCAGAATAAGAAGCACGTAAATACAATAAAAATTGCTGCATGAATTTTGGTAATCCAAAAGTTTTGCTGTTTTCATTCAACACTAAATGTATTCAACTGAATACTTGACACAGGTTAAAGCAGTTTCGGATGCACAAGATGAGGATACTAGTAGCTCCGAGGATGACAGTACAGACGATGAAAGTGACAGTAGTTCAGAAGAAGAGAAAGAAAGAAAAAAGGCGGATGCGGATGTATTTGAGGATTTGCCAGTTTATATGAGAACAAAAGATACGTCTTATCGTACAGTCGTAGTATCGTCAAACCGATTGGATGCTGTTGCTAAAACATTATTTGGCACATCGCGCAAGTGAGAAAATGTTACAAAACTTACTGACATAAGAAATCAAAAGTCTTTATAATTTAAATTAGTAGTCATAAAGTAGTATAGTTGTCTACAGGACAATAATTATTGTTTAAAAGTTTTATTTTAAATCATTTTCAATAGTTTGACATTTTATAAAAATTGAGTAGGTACATATATTTACTATCCCACAGGAATATTGATGTGGAATTTTACAATAGCAAAATACGTGTGAATGGAGAATTACAAAGAAAAAAGAGTGTCGCAGTAAGTATATGATGTTTAGAAATAAAATCTCTGGAAAACTCTGTCTTGTACTATTGATATACCTTATAAATTTTGCACAGGTTAATACCGGGGATGAAATAGATTTAATTATTGGTACAAGTGAAGAAAATCCAGAAATGCTTTATATAAGACGAGCTTACATATCTAATACAAACTCGGTAAAAAAAGGAATAGAAATAAATGCTGCTGTCCAGAAAAGATTACTCATTCAAAACTATCCATCACCTTGGAAGCCAGCTGATTAAGTAACAATGTTAGATTCTCTAGTTTAAATATTGCCATGCTTACAATATTTGAGATTTAAAGAGTATGAAAATAATATGTATATATAATAAAAAAGCAATTTAATATGAAACTTATAAATACAGATTTATATACAAATTCTAGTACATATGAATTCTGAAAGGACCTAATCACCCAATCAGATAAAGAATGATCATATGTATAAATTATGGTGACTTCATGTTTGCAGTAATACTTCTTGAAGAATTGCTCGACACTGGAATAGTAAGAATTATACTTCAAAATAACTGCTTTGAAATCATAAAAATGCGAAGTATAACTCACATGTGATGTCAAGAGCATCCCATCCGATTCTAGTTGGGTGAGATAATTTTCCACTTTTTCTACTGTAAATTCCTTCGATAAAGTCTAGAATGAATTGGAAGTTAATTTTTTATTTTATTGGTACCTGTTTTCTCCAAAAGGTCTAAGATTTCTATTATATTTACTTGTAGAACTATTTGCTTATCGGCATCATTTAGGAATGGTAGAAGTGCCACAGCCAGCTGTGGTTGTTGACTTTGGAGACAATAATTAACAATGTCCATGAATTGTAGCATGTGCGACATAGGACAGGAATGCAAAAGGCGCAATACATTTATACAATTATCAATTTGTTTTTCACTTGGTTGAATATCCATGGTCTTAAAGGGCTCTGTAATAATAGCTTGCCATCCTGCTAAGTATCCATCAGAATTGACAATAGTGCTTACATTACGTAAGTGCAACAATATATTTTTTAATTCATTGATCTGAAAAGTATGAAGTATTAATCGACACCAAGAGAATCCACAATGGAATTCACATAGCCTACCATTGATAATTTTGACATTTCATTTAAAGTTTTATCCCACAGTGTATACTCATATATATGGAAATCGATGCATATGTACGCAATAAGAGATAGAGCCTGTGCAGAACGGCACTGTGTTTTCCACAAAATCTGAACAAGTTCATGTTTGGAACAAGCTTCAAATGTTTCCGTACTATACACTAAACCCAATGCTTCCAGTTTCCCAATATATTGTAAAGATTTCATATAATGCCTGTAAGTGGTGAGATATAAATTCGTGACTTCTTTGACGATCCGTTCAATATTTTTACCGACTTTGTCATACCTGATTGTAGTTAGATTTCGTTTAGTCAGATTTTCTAAGGCATCGGCATCGAGAATAGTTTGCAACACTTGAAGTGCTCGGTACCTGGCTTCAGGGCCGTAGTTCTTATTACTATCTTCAAAACCAATATTTATAAGGAAATTCGCTGATAATTCTACGTTCCCATGTTCAAGCATATAACAAGTCCTAAAAATATACCGTGCTAAATTGAAATTCTATCGCTGAATGTTGCATTAATCAACTTACCGCAGTAAATTATCATCGTGTTTTGGATTTTGCTTCGAAGTATAAAGTGTAGAAAAGTCTTCGGTAAAACTTGAATCAATCTTCATGGAAGTGATATCCGGCTGTAACCATTCATGCAACAAATCCAGTCGTATCTTTACTAAATTAATTGAAGTAAATAGCTCGGCAAGTTCGTCAACAGCTGCATTTATATCTGGTCTATGGTCAGTAACATTCCGATATCTTTCAGGTATGCTGTCATCACCGTATAAATCTCGTACAAGTTTTTCAGGATTTTCGATTAATGTGAGATATTTATTCACTCCTAAACCGTGCGTGCGCAATATATGCTCACACGAAAACCGCAAATACTTCAGTGTAATTTTCTGGAATAATATAATGGCCAAAGTTACAAATGATTTATACTTCTTCCTTTTCAATAGATCATTATTCAGTAGATTTTAGTTCTTACAGGTTTGACTTCTAAGGTAATTTTATTCTGGCCAGTACAATTATGAGCGAACTTATAACATTCCCTTGCCGCAGCAACTAGATCAGCTCCTGTAGATTAACATTAATCATTAACAACAAATAAATCAGCTGTGACACTAATAATTATAAGATAATGAATAAAGTTTACCAGGGGGTGTATGATTCACAATATAATTCAGAGCTGTTATGCTATAATATTCTGCATCTGGACCACTCATTCGTTCTATACACTTTTTCACATCGTTCAGGAAAGTACTGTTTCTAGGGGAAATTGCCCATTTTTCATATTTATCTTTAGTTTTTATATCGCCCCAAACACGACTTATTTCTTCTTTGACTGCTAAAGTGCATATTACATTTGGCTCGAGTTTTAGGGCAGGAGCAATGCACAACCATTTCTCGTATGTTGTCAAATTTAATTCAGGTTCTGAAATGTAGAAGGATATTGGTGTACAAAATCTTTTCTGCTACCCAACATTCATACAATAATGCAACTGGGGAGATTGTTAAATGAGGCATTACGTACTTATAAAAGTGTATAATTCAATTTTCGGTAAAAATGGTAATCGCCACTTTGCTATTAGCGGTAGTGAAGTATGACCCGGATGAAGCTGCAGCCACTCATCGTATTCATCGATTGTCGGTTGGCTGGAATAATTCAAATACTTCTAATAATATGCAGTCAGAATGGTTTACTGATTATTACAGATAATTGCAGTACCCATTTTTAGACAGAATACTGTGTTGGGAAAACATCTTACCCAATACGAGTATAGTTTTGAAGAAAGTAAATGAGATTACTATGGATCGTATTCTTATATTCTACAAGATTCATCAGAATGATAAATAGTTCATAATAGTAAAAGTTTACCTAAAACAAACATACAAAAATTATTAACAGTTTATAAAAGTCTATGTTTTTATGGAAGATGTTATACTTTTGGCCAGAGTAACGAGATACGCTCTTTCAGTGCATCTTTGTCAGGTATTTTCGCAGCGATTTCAATACATTTTTGACGTATTTCGCTTACTTCGGTTTCCGGAATATGTAATTCTAAAAAAAATTGTACCAAAAGTTGGTGAATTCTGAAATAGGGAATTGTAGGTGCTGAAATTTTACCTTTTTTGCCCCTCAACGTAGCAAAGTCCAACGTTGGATTCCATGTTTTTACTAGGGTCTCAAGATATAGTAGGAAACAATCAATCACATTGAAGCCAAAGGCAGTACAAAAATCTTCAATAATTGGTATCATGTCCTTTACATTGGAACATAACAGACGTTGTAATACCTCTCTCTGACCAGTGCTATCACACGGTAACATTTCTGTAAGTAGAATTTTATTATAAATCTACAGTATTAGTTCCCTATATCTGATTCAGCAGAATTAATGTACCTTTATACAAAACCGAGTTCTTCGATAATCGTTTTGTCCAGTAATGTATTGTTTTATAATAACTAAACTCTATGAATTCCTTATTCTTATCCTTTAATAAACGGAAATATTCACTGCCAAGAATGGACGATGTCGCATGTCGTGCATAATCCTTTTGATAACTGTAAAGCCATGTTCAAAGAATTAGCGCGTACACTTTTAAAAGAAACATACTCTCACGAATATTACAAAATAATCTTACGACTTGTGGGCCGAATAAATAAACTTATACGCATCCCGCTCTGACAACATGAACAAGCACGATAAGCCAAGCTGGAGATCGAAAGTACGAGCACTCAATACTTTCTTCAGCAAAGTTTTTATAAAATGAATTTTTATTGTCCTAATATCTGTGAGTAATGATGGACTAGCATTTTCCGCAGCGCAGTATCCATAATATAAGTTTTTTACAATTTGTAACAAACAGTAATCGTTGTGCTCCACTTTTACTGTTCGAATTTTGTTGAGAACACTGTTGATAAATTCTTCTTGAGGTGCCTATATATATAAAGTAACAATAGACGAGGTTTAAATTGTTGATATATAATATAATTTGAAAATAAGAATTTAGAGTGATCGGTGTGACCTTTATTACCTTTTCATCAAGAATGTTTAATTTTCGTTCTCCTGAGGAATAGAATCCAATTATTTCCGTCGATAACTTAATTAAAGCACAGTTAGTAAGAATATTTTTTTACCAGACCGGAATCGATCTACATGAATCTTCTGAACGGACAAAGTGTCATGCAAAAGTGGCAGTACTAAATGATGTGTCCCGATAGCAAGATCTCTGTATATCGAGTAAAGTTTCCAGTTTGCGTCAGACGCTTCTTTCTTTTTGTCGAAAGAAGCTAAATCACGATGGCGAAAAGACTCGTAATAGAAGCCCGCATAAGTATTCGGCAGTACACAGTAGTTAATTAAATCTGCGAATATATTTTTCACTATACTAATGTTAATTTTTATATAACATCAAGTGAGTCAATCTACAAATTTGACTTACTGGACGAGGCATCACACAGTGCAGCACCACTCAATGTTTTAATTATTCGTGCTGTATTTGTGTCTATGTTTATATGCTTGAGTGCTAAGAAGCATATTTCGCTAATATATTTGGATTCCTCTGTACTGAAATTCAATTTGCCTTCGTGCCTATTTTATGGAGAAAACAAAATTAATTAAAAAAACTTTTGATCTTGCCAAGCTTGATATGTATACGAAATAATTTACGAACGCTTTAAAGTATTCTAAAATATCCTTATTCTTGGTATGTTCTATTAACAAGGATATGACCTTCAGTCGTTTTACACCGAGCAAGTCCCCTAATCTAAAGGCAGTCTTACAAATTGCACCCAAATCACTTGACTCTTCAACATCTATGCCATAAAATGAACAAATAGTCACATTAATAACACCATTTCCATAAATCGTGAGAATTCATCGGAGATTCTCACCGTTACATAATTTCTTTAGATAATTCTGTAGAATCATAATTTTATTCATTTGATATTCCGAAAATGAAAGATTTATACTAAGTTCCTTTTTCAAAGCTAACAATGGTTCAACTTTGCTTATGGTAGCAAGGACATTGCTACAAATAGTTTCATGTATTTTGTTCTTCGTCAATATGATCCCTATTCGACATTTTATCCAGCCCAGTAGCTCCACGTGATGAGCCAAATCATCGAATGTATCCTATTCAATGTACATTTGAATATAAACACTATTAAATAAACATTATATTACTCACAAATTACCTTTAAGCTCAATGAAGCAGCAACATAGTTAACAACTCGCAAACAACAATAAACAAGAATATCGTCTTCAGAATTGTTTAATACTTTCGTAACAATATTGAAGTTTCTGCAACAAATAATCAATGTCCAACAGTTCGAAAGCAATAGAAGGACAAAAGCATATAATCGTGCCTACGTTACCCCCTAGTCAAATAATAATTTACGCAGCAGGCAAATGCATTTTGCTTCGAGGACCGATCATTTTTAGTTAGTTGATCAAGGTGAGTTAGCATATCATCATCATTCACCTTTATTATACGATATATGAGTTTCTGAAATAAATTCTCATATTTCAACAATGTTTTTGAAAACGTAACGAATATCGATTGAAGTATATTTGTCAATCAATTCTTGTTCACTTAGGACTTACGTCGTTTATGCCGACGCGTTCATAGCCATATGTCTTTAATATCACTTTTATGGGGACATAGTTACACTCCGTTCTTATTTCAGAGGACAAAACATGGTCGAAATTACTACTTGTTTCCGCCAGCATTGCCATAGTTGTACTCCAAGGAACAGGTGCTTTCCTTAGTACATCCAACGTTTGGCGCAATTTACTCTAAATTATTTTAATATTGGTTAAGGATCAGACAATATGCTTTTAATTGATTTGATATGCTTTAAAGTAATATTATCTGGAATTGGAACTTTTAAATTTACCTCAATGTTCTGAATCAAGCTGATTATCGTAACGGCCTTTTTCTCCCACGCCGCTTCCTCTCTGGACCACCAACTTTTAGAGTTTCTTATAAGTTTCTAGATTAATGCGAGAATATTGTTATCTCAGAAGTTGATAAAGCTTTTAAACATGGTGCACAGATTAAAAAAGTGTCGTCTAATCTAAAGACCTTAGATTGTATAATTAAATTTTACGACAAAGATGTCATACCTGAATGTACGACGAAAATACAGTGTCAGATTGTAGTGAATTATTCAACATATATTGCGTTAAGAATGTATCAACGAATCCAGGTATCACATCTACATGAATCCTATTAAGAAGCGTATGACAAACATCCATGGGTTCGCCGCTGTACGCGTCCAGAGTAATTGAAAGCCTATAATATGTGATTCCGGGCATTTAAAGTCGATCGCAGATAATAACTTTTGGATTCGGCGATTAAACACCAACTCGAATTCGTCACTCACCTATAATTAAGCTTCAATTTCTGGATGTCGGACAAAGCTTGCATCAATAATATAAATTGTTTTAGTGCAGAATTTTGACTCGAGTATTCTTGGTGAATCGAGGTGCACTGACTGTTCTCATCGAATCGTAATAATTTTATAAACTTTTCCACGAATTCGATACCGATCTGTGGCCAAGCTGTTCGATGCGAATGCTCTAATGCTTTTATTTTACTATATCCCCAGAGTATCACTTCACTTATTGCGTCCGGCAGAAGTGATAATAAGGATGGCACGAAATGCGATACCCATGCCCATAATTTATTTGGGCTAATATCTTTGGGGATAATTGAAAATATTTCCTGCACAAACTTCAGTGATAACTCTGTTTCGGTACCGGACAAATGCCTGGTCCAAATTAGGGCGGCTGCTTCGAAATTATGTTCTTCCCCCTGCACGGCAAATCATTAATTACTCTTTTATATGTCATTTCTTATTACAAACTATGTAGGAATAATCTTTCATATCCAACCATGCGCAGATGTCTCTTATGTTCCTCCATCACGTTTGCGCGTGAGAATCTAATCCATTCCTTCAACATACTCTCGTCGTCCAAACAGTTTTTTTTCTGCCATCCGTAAATCATGTGGAACGTTTCCAATTTATGTAGCGTATTGTTTATCGAGTAGAGTAGATTTAAATGCTCATTGCTTTTAACTTTCTAAATGCATTTAACCATACAAGTTATTAAATAATAATATTGATAAGTTTGGGGGAGAATTAGTTTGTACCTCATCGTTCTCCATTATCCGTTTGCGAGCATAAAAATGTAGTTGCCTCATTAACTTGTATTCGACAACAAGTGCTTTGCTGCAGCATTGCACCACGTACTCAAGATTATCTATTTTGTCAAGTATCGCTATAAATTTATCAAGGTCCAGGGCGACGGAATCCTTCTTCGCCCAGGGACCAAGTTGCGACATAAACAATGCCGCCTTCGTGCAATAAATCGTCTCTACGGATAAATTATACTTCCGTGCAAAATACTCCGCCTCGTCGTACAATCCCCGTCTGACTAATCGTTGCAGCTGATACTCCGGAACACTTTCCGACATCGTCTTAACTCTTATTGTGTCGATATTATCAGGGCGATTTGTACTATTAACGCATTCCATAAAAACAATTCCTCCGTCGCAATAGTCGATGATTTCAATCAAACGTATGAAACCTGACACTGTTATCTGAATCTTCTCCGTAAAATCTAGATACAAGATAAACGAATTCAATGTTTTAGCTATATAAAAACGTGGAATAGACAGCACCGTAAAAAGAATACCTGGAAACAAGACTAGCCGCAAATTCGACGATCCGTTTTTTTCTGATTTTGATAACATCAGAATATGACAGTCGCGACTATTTTCATCTCCTATTATAGTAAAGTCGTCGAGGCATTGGTCGTATGTCTTTAATCCGAGCAAAGTTCGCGGGCAAACCAGATTCAACTTATCATCGGTACGCAAGCACAACATTGCACTAAATGTATCATATTTTCCATTAGTATAATTATAAGCTACAGTTATCCAAGGAACGCAAAATCCAAAACAGACTAGTCAAATACAACACTCACTTATAACTTCTTAAAAACTGTATTTTCCTGTATTTATATGGCAAATTCGTAAAATAAGTGAATTGCTTACTGGGCCAGACGAATAATGAATTAGTACATGCTAGAGCAATTTGTATTTCACCGTGCACCAATCCCGCATTTGCATACATCACCTGTACGTTCGAAATAAGGTACGTATAGTGATTTATATTGATCTTAACTAAATATAGATTTTGTTAGATATATTCTACCTCATCGTTTGGATATCCTTTATGCACTTGAGAACAATGAATATCGGCAATGATATCATCCATCGAAGGTCCGTTTTCACTTTTAATTACAGATTCGATTTTTCCAGTGTCAATACCGGACACTCTTAATATCGAACAATTTGATATATAAATATAAAGCATCTATTGTAAAGGTTACAGTATGATTGATTATAAAATGTCAATGTTTTAAATTACCTATAGATTGAACCGTTTGCAGTAATCAAAGTGATATTGGTAACGTCGGCCTTGTCTTTCATTGAATACATCTTTATTACTTTAGACGTACTATCGATAACATTTCTGAAATTTTTTTTTCGCATCAATTGATTCGTGAGCACGTATACGCGCTCATAAATTTTACGTCTATTGTTTCACTTACTTCGAAAAAACAACTTGTCCACCTACTGCTAAATGTAAGCAATGCAAAATTCCACTTGCCAGAACGACGAAAAGAAAGGAACCGCCGTCAGGAACGCAGTATTCGGATATCAGAGATCCGAAACTAACATTTAGCAATATAACATCACATGTCTCATCCTCGAAGATGGTAATTGATTTGTCTACAGCAATGCATATTCGGTTGCACTGCACTGATGCCGAAATATTTGGACGACCGATGACCTTGAAGTTCAATTCTAGCATCAAATTATGGACTAATCCTGATATACATATGTACATATAATTCTATACTGATCTAAATGAAGTCGAAAACACTTTGGAACAATTTATATTTATATTATACGATGAATTACATGAACAAGATTAGTTATAATATTTGCATTGTATGTCAATTGCTTTCGGTTCCAGCAGTAAAACGAATACTAATACAATATATAATTTCCTCCAAAATTTTATTACACTTCACTACAGAAATGAGTGAACAAACAACAATAAAATTTGTGTTTATAATAATATGGTCATGTCAGAAGCGAAGAATGACTGGTCGCCAAGCTTCAGGTACATAGCCGTAAAACATTCTAAAACCTCTTTCGATCACAAGATGGTCTGAAAACTATTTTAAATTTTTGAAACAGGACGTTTGGCGGTATCCGTTACGCCGGTTTGACACACACGTATAACGTGCAGCAGGCCAAGAACTAGGAGAGTAAAGCATGACTTTACGATACCTCTGCATCGGCTTGTATGGTCGCAAGCGTGGAGGTTTCAAAAAGAGAGCCATCCTTCTCGGCCACCGCTCGTGCACCGAAATTCACTGTTTCCTCGTCCCTGTCAAAACCACACACCACTTTGTTCCACAACGCCATTTCAACTGATTTCAACCGCGAAACATTCGCAACTGACTGGCACTTGCGCGTTGCACTACCAGTGCGACATCTATCCTAAAATGTTCTTTATGATGCGCCTCATGCACCACTCTACACCCGCTGCTTTAATAATTTCAATGGACATGTGTGCAAAGAAGAAATTGCATATATATGCATGCATTTTCCAAACTTACATACATACTCCCTACCCTCATCTACACACACTACGCCAGTCACTGGCTCGTACACGTGATCCCATGGTATTGAAGAGTTCTTGCAGTCAAAATATTGCAGTCGCTGCAATGTTTTGAACATGAAGAAAACATTGTTAGCGCGGCTGGAGATTTTTCAAAATTGGTCTACTGTTGAAACAAGATGGATCGATTTCACATACAAGAGGCATTTACGGTTTTAAAACCGTATTGCGACGCGTTAATGCGGCAGCCGGATATAAACAATGCACAAAATGTTGCCGACACCGTATTGGGATTATCCGAGAAAGTAGTTCAAGATTTATTCGAATATATCTCTTTACCTATAACAAGTCACTTGTGTAACGAAGAGTTAAGGTACTTGCTGTTTTACTCTAAATCCATTGACATTCATTATAACTTCAATTTTGAACCACAGAATTTCATGTATAACATTTGTTTATATGATTTTACATGGTGGTATAATGATAAATAAACGTTGTTACAGCAAGAACATCAAAGAAGAATTAGTGAAGACTTTACAGAGTATAATATTAAAGGCTAGAATAAAAAGGCTGGAACACTTTACCAAATTATACTCTTGTTTGTTAATACAGATATATGACAAGTCTCAACCTACTCTGGGTAAGAGTAACACAAGGAGCTGCATTTAAATAACAATAAATGTGTTCAGTATTCATAGTGTATTCATTTCAATAGTTGAATTATTGTTACAGTGATCAGAGGTCATGAAGAGCTTAAGTCAGCAGTTCTCTCATGTATCATGGCATTAGTACACTCTAGTTTTACAGATGTAATAGAATCACTCTATTCGAAGAAAAATGCTCCCAGAATTGGCCAAGGGATTTTATTGTCTATAACAATAGCTAGAACTGAAAAGTCACGTACACTTGGGTAATTTTATATAACTCTCAATCATTTTGATATGATACAAGCAATAAATGTGTTCGTATAGACTTATGTCACTTTCAGACTAAATGCAATTGAAACAGTAATGGCTTTGTGTCAAGTCGATGACACAAGTGATCAAACAGATATTATTTTGCAAGACCAAGTTGCAGATATCATTACATTGTATTTACCAGGTATTGTCAGTGGGTTACAAGAAATAGCTATGGGAAATGAAACCCAAGGGCATAAAGTTACAATGGTAAGTGATATTTATACCTAAGGCTGTGAAAATAAAATTTTAATTTGCACATATGCTTTTCAGTTGGCTTTAAGAGCTTGGGGTAGAATAATATCGCTTGTAATGAAGGATAAATATGAGGATGATGTACCTTCATTAGAAATTCTGAATTCTAAACAGAATAACGAACCTATCAACATTGATAAAGTTTTAAAAAGTGGGGTAAGATCTGCTGAGTGGTATGAGGCTGCCGCATTAAAGCTTAAAGTGTTGATACAAGAATTAGATACTCTTAAAAAGCACTCCCACTATAAAGTCAGGAAGGAATTGGCAGAAAATATTTATTTATTATTGAGGACTTGTTCAAGGTATATTCTTTGTTGTATGAAGACAATTAAGTTTCTGACACCATTCTTCAAGCTTCAATACTTTTTTGTCCCACAGAAACATGAAACCAAATGTTATGTTATTGATCGAGTACTTGATTTCATTATCTGAGGATGATGTCCCTGAAGTCAAGCACGAAGCTGGCACTGCACTGGAAACTGTTAATTCATGTTATATGAAAAGCAAAGATATGAGGCCTTTGGTAGAGCTCTTAGAGGAAAACTTTTACAACTTACTTACAAGGCTACCACAGGTCATTAGGAGGTCTGGTACGAATTAAAACTGGTCTTATGTTTTGCAGACAGTTCTTATAGGAGTTGTATTATTTGAATTTATTGTAAATATTTTAGATGATCATGAACAACTGGCAACCTTAAATCAAGTTGCTGGATATTTAAAACTTCTGGGACCTCAAAGACTACCACATATAATGGTATCCGCACCATACATACGAAGACTAATACTAGCATTAGTGTATGTATTAGAAATAGATAGCAGTGATATTTCCCTTCTTGAAACTGTAAACATTAAGGATCTTGATGACTCTGCATACACCTATGGATCTCCTTTGTGGAGACGATTAAAATTTATACAAAACAAATCCTGTCAGCAAAAGCTTCAGATGGTAGCTAGATTTCTTGGTCAATTTGGTGAATTAAGAGTTCTTGTTGACACCATACTTGGCCTGATACCCGACACCCCACAACACAAAAAAGAATTAATACTTCTGTTGAACTGGATAACTGATGGTATGTGCAAGAATCAATCAATAATTTCATTATATCGGGATATTAAAATTGTAAAAAAATATTTGTTGCAGTCCCAATGACAGATGAGGCAGTTTTGCCTTTGTACAAGGAGATTATAGAATTTTATATAAACAATGAACTTTGGTATCCAACACTCGAAGTTACCGAGGACGTTCCATTACGTGTTGCACAAAGCAACGTTCTTCAATGTTGTTTGCTGGTAGAAGGTTTAGGATTAATAGCTCTAAACCTCAAGACTTTTTTCGAAAGTTTTCTTCTCAAAACTTTATATTTATTGATTGAAAGAGCTGGTAAGAAAACAATGCGCGTACAGTTTACGTTTTCAACATATGGGAATCCATTTTAATAAGGTACACTTTGTAGGGAGCGGACATAGTTTAATAAGTTTCGTTGGAAGTCAGGCATTAAGCAATGTCGCAAATTCCCAAGGATTCAATACAGTAGGTGATCTATTACGCGTGAATGTGGATTATTTTTCTTACCATGTTACTATAAAACTACGTAGGGTGGAACGAAATCCTGGAGTGCTTGATGTTGTTGGTGTTGTTATGAAATATAGTACTATGGATGTTTTGCCATGTTTAAAAGAAATTGTGGAGGATGTGCTCTTACAATTAAATAAGAGTTTCCAAGAGAAAAATTCTTATGCCTTCCTGAAAGTTTTTTATACGTTTATAATGTGTATAAAGCATTTAACTAATCCAAAGACAACAAACGATATTGAAGAGAAATGTAAGGAGGGAACAAGTCAATCGGAGTTAGTCATTCTGGCCCTTTTAGAGTATTATGATGCGAAGAAGATTGAGGAAACTATTGATGATGAGCCTGAGGAAACGGATGATGAAAGAATGACTAGTTTCGATCAGATAACGAAAGAATGTACTAACGACAGTGTACCACTTTCTGAGGACGACGGTAAATTTGACATTGTCCTAATTTGTGTATCAATATAAAGTTTTTTGCAATTTCTCAAGTATTCTTATAGTGCAAGTAATTTTTTTATTTACTCTGTAACTTTATTTCAGACTTAAAGAAAACAAAAGTACCCCTATATATAAAAATGGTTGAAGATGTTATGAACCGTTGCTTGCATTTTTTGCCTTCTAAAGACATACAAAAATCGCTAATGGCAATGTTAACATTACAAGAAGGTCTTTATGTTCTGTCTGAATGGGAAGATCAATTACTACCCATCGTACATTTAATTTGGCACCCACTAGTAGATAGATTTCAAGGTGAAAATCTCCTTATAATTAATCGAGCTTGGCAATTATTAAATGTGCTTGCACGGGTTTCCAAAGACTTCATACGCTCGAGGACACTCAAGTACGTTATTAACTATTACTTCTCGTGACATAGAAAATCTAAATACTACAATAAAATAATACTATAAAGTATTCTTCCCATGTTTACAGGCAAGTCTTCCCCGCGCTTCAAAAATTTTTACGCGATTCTGCAAAAAAGAGTTACAAGAAAAGCACTCACGACGCTTATAAATTTACACAAATATATAAATTGCAAGTCGAATTATTATCTCAATTAAGCAAAATTGCAATAGATTTAAAACTTTGTGAACGAGAAATATGGGATATTCTGACAATCACTGAGCCATATCTCAGTTGCCATCAGAATCCAGTATTACAAGTAATTATTTCATAATATTTAAGCAGTTATATACGCTTCGACACTTACTTAATCTACATATTTCAGAGTGCATGTTTAAAATTGTATACGGAAATCTGTGACTATAATGGTGATTTGACTTTGGTAAAATGTTTAAGTATTTGGAATTCAAAAATAGCTAAGATTCCAACGGATGCTTCATTTAGGATGGAGGACTTAAAGGTATGTTCTATTATACAACCATGGTAGGTGAAGCTGTTTAAATACGTTTCACTAAATTATTATGTGTTCAACTACACATTTCAGATAAACGAGAATGCAACTGGAAACGAATACTACAAAAATATACAAACAATTTTAAACACTATCCAAGAGAAAACTACGGCTGTAAAAACATGATTTGTAACTATTTCGTTTTGATATATATTTGTTTATAGAAAACAAATATGTATCAAAAACATGCACAAATATGTATACATTGTAAAACAAATGGTTGTTGTGTACAGTCATTAAAAGTTGTAAATTTCTACTTATACAAGAAACCTGAGATAACTATAAGAATTTAGCAGGAAACAGTTATAATAGAGTTTTATTTGTATACAATATGTATTTCGTAACGATGCTCCACATTGTACATTTTGCATTACTGTTTACATTCCTGTTTGTACAATAACTTATGTCTATTTGAAACTTTACAGTTATCTACAAAGCAAATAATTATTCTATACAACAGAAACTCTTTACGTGTATCGTTTGATATTCACAGATGGTACAGACCATTTGATATTCCTTTAGTAATGTTTAATCTGGCAAATTAAATTAAACTGTTGCATCATATAAATAGCATTTGTATTCTTTACAACGTCATACACTACGTTAGTTTGATTTCGTAGTAGTGGTAGCTCCAAAGTGAATGTTCTATCAGTAAATTGTAATTGGTGAAATTGTTTTTCTGTTTTCTCCGCATTACGGAGTACAGATTAAGAAACAATGGTTAAGGGTCGTGTAATTGTCTAATAATGTTTGCGAACACAAAAATATTAGAAAAATGCTCATAAATGCGGAGAACATCCACGAGACTACATTTTTATAATACATTTTTATATAATAAATAGAAGTTTCCTTGTGATAAAGTGTTTGGCTTAAGATTGTGAAACTATTACTGGAGTACGAACAATTCCGACAGAGAAAATAAATTAATATATCTACAGGAAATATTATATATCATGCGTATCCTACTTTCTTATGTTTTCTCCGATGTCGAATATCATTCATTTTTCCTTGGTTCTATTCTATTAAACGTAATGTAACCAATTGCTGTTCTGAACGTACGTAAAAGAGCAACCCTCGATATAATGCTGTGATGTTTCTACAATTTTGCGACGAACCATAAGTCACCTGACATGTATGCGCATACATAAAACGTTTTCTTCGGTCATCATATAGTGTTCTTAATCTACTTTAGGATAATACCGAACATACAAATTATGTCAGAGTTCGTTTGCATTTTTAGCGCTGTTGGTGAGCAGAAGCACTGAATCTGCAAGTCTCAAACTATTATTTTGCAAACAAGCCCAGTTTTCGATACTATTTTTTAATCCAAATAACTTGCATTTTTGGGCTTTATATATCTATTGACACTTCATATATATCTCGAACAATAAAATCGATATTTTTTTACCAGCGTGCTTGTTCTACGTATACGCCCACAAAGTGTGATTCTGAGGGAAATCTGTGTTGCGAATTAAATTAATAGTTTGCATTCATGAAAAAGTAATTTCATTTTGAGCACGTTGTCAGAGTTACTTTAATAACCTAACGATTAGCGATCATGGTCCACTCTGGTCATACGATGGCTAGCACACTTGGGTTTAAACCATTTGTAAATATGCTATCTAGTGTGTGCGTTCTGTACCAGTAAAAGGATAAGTAATGTATATATGTACTTTGAGATACTTCAGGTAAGATAATCAATTGTTTAACATTCAGTTTCCATTAACTTTAGCCTTTTATAAAACAGTATTTGTTTTTTTTTACAAATCATCTTTAGCAAACACCTTCCACCCTTAGTGAACATATATTAAAGAATGTTTTGCATTGATTCGCTAGCGAAACGAAACATCATTTCCATGCCTGCTTTTGAACTTTCTGCGATGCTAGTTTCTTTGTAACATACGATGATACCAGCAGGGCCGTTAGCACCATCACGATGAGGTAATAATCAAAGTCTTCTTTTAGAACATCGAACGTCTTAGACGGAGCGACTCGAGTGTAGAACAAATCTGTAAATGTTGTTAACGTAAAGGAACTAGTCATACCTGATAAACAGTGTAAAACAATATGCAGATCTTATAAGAAACAGATACATATTGTACGAAAAATTTTGATACTTGTATTTTTGAGTGATTCCAAAAGTAACAGGCAATTATTTAAAGGTCACAATAGTATATAGAAGAAAGTATAATAGCAAACTTACCAAGACCATGTACAAAAACTAAACAAGTACTCTCAAGGCCACTAGGACTAGTGTGAATACCAGATACCCTGAAGACACTTTGATTATAATTAATGATAGCCTCCATGTGGATAGGTATTTCAGGCATATACGGTATTACACCTTCTTCGCGTATTTCAGGATTAATAGGCCGTCGTGGGTCGACCATCATCCACGGTAATTCTAAGATGCCACCATTTGCTAAAGCCACTGCGCGCACATGAAACATATTAGAACAGTATGTTATTCATGTTTAATAACAAAAAATAAATACGGTTGTTCTTTTTAATATTTTAACTTCCTTTACCGATAATATGTTTGCTAGTTATGCCCTTCTCTGTAATTGTTTCCCGCATACTCTCGATCGTAGCTGGGAAAATAAAGGCTTGCCTTTCTACAATTGGCAACTTGGTTGTGGCCAAAGATGAGAACACTGAAATAACTTGTTGTTAATATATATGTTATAACTTATAAGACTTCGGCCCTACGCTTCTTAGTTTTTATTAAAAATAAGTAAATGATAAACTGGTTATACCTGTGGTATTACTCTGAGTCTTCCCTTCATAAAGTTCTAGCGTGGCAATTTCTGTTCTACGACTTTTCTCATTAAAATAACTATACACTATCCAATTTTCTGAATGAACAATGTGGACTGGACCACGTGCGCGTTTGTGCACTATAGAGAATATCATTGCACCAGATACAACGTCCAATAAGTAGAAATTAAGCGTACCTTAAAAATGATAGAGGGCTGGTAAGTATCTATCATTCAAATGGAGTCAAGCAATTTTTGTTATAGTAAAGACATGAATCATTATAGTCGTACTCACTTTTGTGGATGTGTCCAACACCCTCAGTTGCTATCGCAACTAAATTAGGATTAATGTACTTATAAAGAACAGATCTGTCACTTAAGACTCTACCCTGGGAATGAACACGTTCTATTGGATTTTTTGATACGACTTGTGTAATTCTTTGGTTTTTCGGTAAAAGCGTCAACATCCATACTTTGTGGGCGATTAGTTCCTATAAAAACAGAAGGATATGTAAGATAAGGTAAATCTGACATTTTTGCCTTGATAATATATTAATAATACATACTTGCGCAGTGCTGTAGGAAAGAGAATATGCAGACAATATGCCGGTATTTTCATCTGCGGTGAATATGTAAGTATGCTTTCCAAGTGATGATGCTACGGCCGTAGCAGTTTCAGGATATACATGAACCTTATCTTGCATGTCCAGAATAAGGATACCCCGCAAGAAATCATCAGTCGGAACATGTAGTAACATAGATTGCTTTATTTTGTATCCCAATTTTACTAAACCATCTAGTGGTTGTCCGGTAATGGGATTAAAAGTATATACAACGCCGTCTCCAGTTTTCTGCAATAATTTAATCTGGTATTTACATATATCCCAATGCCAATATTTTTAAACACATATATTAGTTACCTTGTCCTCGGCTAACAATGCACATTGTGGAGGATGAGGGAAATGCCTACTTCCACGCTGAACATAAAGGATTATTGTATCGGAGAGTTTTCCAAATCCACGAATACTTGGAACTCTAAGCTGCCATATCGTTTCACCCTTTCTTGTTTCAATACCGTACAGCTAATAAGTAAATGGTTAAAAGATCATGAATAAAATATAAACTTGATTTTATATGCTTAATTTATAAAATTACCTTTCCGGCGGATGTCACAAGAACGATCATTTTGTGTATACCAAATTTATCGCGAACCAAATCAATTCGATGGTTCGATTGAGGTGGATTTAATAGGGATTGGAAGAACGCCTTTGCTTGATTGAATTGGGAACTGATTCTTCGGGTCATCATACTCAGTATGTCGCCTATATGGTACACAAAATATTACATTTAATAATGTTACATTTACTTTCGTGATTCTGGCAGCACCTCACACTGCCGTTTGTACATTGTTTTTGGCAGAGCAATTACACTTAATTATATTAGAACCGCAAAATACGAAAAGGTCAAAATATAATTACTTATTAATAAACTATTGCACTGAGTTCAATAAAACATGTGGAGTTACTGCTTGTTCTCGAATCCATCATGCAAAATTATTCAGTTATTAATATCATTTATATTAATATTACACACTACCATTTCTGTTTAATTTACGTAAACAAGTCTAATTACTGCAATATCTCACGAAGTTCATGCAAAAAACTGTAATTCACATTCGTGATCAAAAATACAGGGGAAAAAACAAATGAATTTGAATGAAATTACTACTTATATCAGCAGCTGTACAAACTTAAAACATGCGAATGCGGGAGAGCTTTAAACAGCAGAGAAAGAGAAAGTAATTTTCAAACCAGCCCTTGCTGCTTCACTACTTACATGAACTGTCTACATCAATACCTGCCAGCAGCCATTCACAAAAGAAAGGTAATTAATACAACGTAACAAATACTTCTTTATGAAAAATAGGTTGCCGGTAGAATATCGGATAATTTAGTTGCGATTGATAGAATTTGTATGAACAAATCTTTTATAAATTTTGTTAGACCGTAAAAGAAGTATTATTTTGCTTGGTTGCTGATGTAGCGTTGTGTAGTTGGATCACAAACTGCATACTAGAGTTAATTCATATCCGCAGAACATTTCAAGAATTTCGTACATAGAATGAAGAATATTAGTTGGTTGTATTGTTGAGTAACTGTGAGTTGTAGACAAGGTTAAATAATTTAATTTCCTATACGCTCACGTAGTGTATCTATGTGTCCATGGGAACTACTTAAGTAAATTTAACTAGACAGGGATCGACAAAGGATCAATCGATAATCATAATGTGTTCTATAAAACTATCAGTTTTTATGGGACCACTACCTTATAATCTTTTAAGTACACTTCTAGTATTAATTTCCACAAAAAAGTAAATTCTTAAATGCCACTTTTGGAATTTGAAAAACGTACTAGAACAGTATTGCTATAGTTACATTCTCGAGTGTTATTCAGAACGATCCTGAGGAATTAATTCTATGTCTAGTATGATATATTAGTAGTAAGTACTACTTACTCTCTTTTTGATCAAACTCTGTTTCAATCGCTTGGTCTCTATCAGACATCGGTAGCTCGATGATTTCTACTGCTACTATGCTGGCAAGCGCCTCCTCTCTTGTCCATATTAATTTATTATGTTGCAAAAGGGAGACACTGTGGTCTTGCGATGATAGCAAATGACAACATGCCGCACTTGTCATTTGCCGCGGACAAAACGAAGCCACCACAGCTGGCATGAATAGTGAATGATGTGACACAGTTATTGATAAGTTTGGCAATGGTTTGGATGTTAAGAGTTCGGTAGCCGTAATCTCTGTTACCTAAAATTCAAAGATTGCATTCGCATAAAGCCTGTATTTACACTCAATGCGATGCACGATGAAGCGAATTTCTGTAGGAAAATATACTTACACCGTCTTTAAATGAAGTTTCGTACAATACTTTCTCACTATCAATAAAAGAAATAAAGAGTGCTGTATCTCCAGGAATATCTCTCTGAATTGGTCTAGGAGTATCCTCAACAATTATAAGTCTTTTCCTTTGATTCCCATCTGCAGTTATCGATAAAACAGAATCTTCCCCTAAGACGGCTTCTAACTGATATGGACCTTGTGATCCTGCTCCAAATATACTATTTATTGTAATCGACTGTGGTTGCATATTACCATCGTATAAGTGTACTAAGAAAAGTATAGGTAATGAATCGTCTCTTTTTATGCAAGCTAAATATGGAGCTGCTACAACACAGCTGCAATAAAAAATAATTGGATATTGATTACACTAAGATATTTATAACATTTTCTCCAATGCATATTTTAACATAAAACTAAACTCACTCTGTCTTTTCGTTTATAAATGGTGCTACCAATTTTCTAGTTTTTAACTTTTCGCCTGTTTTACTGTCGTAGGATGTTACTTCAACACCACTATTGTATATGGGGAGAATGTGATGCAAAGTTCCATCTTTGATATGCCATTTTATATCTTCCATCCTGGCAACATAAAAACTTTTGCCTTACAACTCTGTATACTCACAAATACACACATGGAATATTGTACATAATAGCAGAACTAAGCAGATTGCCGAACTTTGACTACAATCATTGTGCACTGTGAAAAAAACCATTTACTTCATAATTTTTATAGGCTAGAACAACATTATATGTGCATTAACTATAAGATTTCCAGAAATTACAAAGACTGTGTTATTGAAACATTATTTACTGGTAAGTGTTCTTACAAATATACCCATAGTACACTTATAAACATAGAGAAACCTGTTAGAACTGTACAATTCCAATGTTGAGAAGGATAAAAATGGAGAGTCATGTCTGAAAATTTAATGTTATTACAGACTATTTGGTATGATTTCAAAAGGATCTTTTCTGATCATAGAATTAATGTAAAGCCAAATTATTTCAGAAATTTTCATTTAGCTTTCATCACAACTCTAATTTGAGTTAAAGAGCGTATATGTCAGTAGCTACATAAATAAACTAAAACTTGTTACAATAATATTCATACCTATAAGGATTCTGTTCAGCTACTGGCCACTCATGTAGAATATGTCCGGTAGCTAAATCCCAAGCTCTGACAAGGGCTGGGACTCCCCCACTTACGGATATGAGGTCTCCATCCGTAACGCCACCCAATGCACGGATCTTACCAGCATACCCTTTTTCTAACACATGCCTCCATAGTATTTGTCCTATTAAAGGAAATGTTTGCATACAGGCAATCGGAGGATATGAAGTAAATTAGTATAATATTCGCTGTACTCCAAAACTGAGATAATCGAATCATTTCTATGACATTTTTAACCATATTCTATTATATGAAATGTTGGAATATTCAGAGAACAAGGGCAAACACCATTGTAAACATTAATTAGCATGATTATTTAGTTCAGGCATCCACTCCTAAATGGTAATGCTCTGTACTTAAGTATCCCTGTTATGGCATTGCACTGCCAGCAAAGTAGATGAAGAAATTGAATTAACATCTCAAAACGTGTCAATACTAAAATGTCGAAATAGAAGCGAATGGACGAGTGTGACAATTCCTTTTCGATCGAGTGAACCGTTCTCTTCGACTGCATCAAGCAGGAATGGTATGTTCATGTTTACAGCCCACCTGACTTCAGGTTCAGCGCGGCGATAACGTTCTCCTCGGTGGCAACGATAATCTTCTTTGCGGCCGAGACAGTGTCGAAACTGGCAAACTTGATCTTGCCCACATAATTCTGTCTCCTGGAAAATGTGATCGCGGTCTTAAAATATTTTCACACGGCACAATTATTAAGCGACACTCTGTCAAAGGTAGGGACATGGTGCTGCATTATTTAAGAGGTTCAGTGCTACGTGGATGAACGGGTGCTTTGCGTGACAAAGACGAATTACCAGTCGAATTTGCCGACTTGATCCTCATACAGGCAGAGCGAGAGATTACACAATCCGAGTAAGACGATGAGGAATTGCAATATTAGCACGTCAGTTAAGAACCGGCTCATATTCCCTCTGAAACTCCACGCGAAGGGAGCCATGACGACGAGTGTGAATGTGTCGGCGCGTTGACTTATATACTACAAATTCCCTCAACCTCTACACTTTTCTCTACACTACACCTTGTGCTCATGGCGTGCACATCACAGGCCGATTACAATGCGCAAGGGATTCCGCAAATTCAATACATAAACCGTTTAGTGTGCATTGTTATCGTTTACGTGGGAATTGCAAACACGCATTTTACAGTTAAGAATTGCATAAACCAGCGCGAATGAACACACATGCACGCATGCAATTAAAATATATATAGCTTATTAAACTGAAATTTCAACACATTTTTGACAATTTTTATCGAGTAAAATAAATAAATATATATATTTTATTTTTTTGCTGTTGAAACAAAACGCTGTGCATAATTGCATGATATATCCATGGATATATCATATCTAATATATATGTTATTTTTAATTGTTCAAGAGACATATCTTTTATTATATTTTTATTTAGCTCGAAAATTTTCGAATTAAAAACATCTAACATTTTGAATTAAATTTTTGAGACATTCTTCTATATTATATGAATTTAAAGTTCATTTCCCCAGTCAATCAATAATATAAATAAGTTAGTCATCATATTAGAGGGATATGAGAGGGGTATGAGAGAGTGCGTGATTCATGTTTCCGATAATCATCATGATATGATTCTACGGCTGAACGCACTTCATCTCGACTTCCGGTCGTTCATATGATTTCCCCATCAAGGTATCTTTTCATGAGTGGTTTCCTGCCGGAGGGAGATGCATGCGATGAAATACTGCATGAAAAGGTAGCTTAACTACAATTAGGATTTTTATTGGATAAAGTAGTTAATTTTTGAAATTAATTATATTTCGTGAGTTTAATTAATGAAGAAAATTGAATTGTATGTACATCGACGTACTATACTGCGTTCCTAAACAAATTTTTATCTACTCTTACTGCAAAGCGCAAAACCTATCGGTGTTCGTAAACACATTATTGTACGTATTGCGTTCCTATAGTCATTCGTTAAAGGCCTTTCTAGGGGCAGCAGGGGGGTACGCATCAGTCTGTTCTGGATATCCTATGCCAGTCAGTGAAAGAGTGGAGTGGAGTCGAGGTGTCGAAGTGTCGAAGGAAGAGCGTAAAATGGCGTGGATGCCCCGTAAACCGTACTATCCGCGCTCCGAGGCTTTTGACAAGTGCGATATGCCTCGCGAGCAAAGTGACTTTTGTGACGGAGAACTCGAGTGTTGAAAGTGAGCAAGAAATCATGCGTTAAAGATGTGAATATCCTAATCTTGAAGCGCATGGGAATCTTTACTTACTTTTAGTGGTTTTGGTGCTTATATTGAGTGAATAAGCAGCGTTACGCATTCGGATGATCCTTCTGTAGTGTGTATTCTGCGCGCTAGGGCATCCTGGGAACTCGGGAACTACGTAGACAGGTTGAATATACGGCGTTCTTGCCGCGGAACCGTTATCGCGGCTCGCCTTCTTCGAGGCCAGACGAGAAACTTTTAGCGCGCTCGATCGCAGGCAGTCCCATGGTGGTTATCACGCAAGCATTTGGACCCCCGTCGACCCCTCCGTTTCAGCCGAAAATGTCAACAGAATACGGTAGAAGTGTTCTCAGAATGGTCGTAGCTCAAATCTGCCAGACAATCGGCTGGCACTCAATCAATTCTACACCCCTCGAGTTTCTCGTAGACCTTATGCAAGAGTATATACTCCGTATCTCCAAACTGACACACCAGTATGCAGAAATCCGTGAGTTTCTCTTGTCGCTAGTTCCATTTATAAAATTAAACACGAACTTCGAACATAACTTAGTAGTGGCACGTAATTGGCTGGTTACAATTCATCAACTTTGCAAAAACCTGGATTATTTTCAGTGGGAAGGACGGAGGCAAATTTGGATGATCTTGGTTTAGCGTTCAAGCATATGAACATAGATCTTCAGGAGCTCACAGAATACGTTAGGAACGTAGAGTCTGTGCCATGTCCCATTCAAGTACCAAAATTTCCTGTCAAACGAGAAAATCATTTAAACTTCTTAAAACCAGGAAGTAGGGAAGTTGTTACAAGGCCTGTACATGTCCATGAACACTTGCCTGCGATGTACCCTGACACAGAAGGTAATAATCACCGCTTTCATTCTATTGTAAAATTGAAACTAAATGTGATTGAAAATCTGTATTATGAAAACAGGAAATGAAATAGCGGTGTCTAACTAATTATGCTTGTTATAGAAGAATATGTACCAGAGAAAACAGAACCGATTATTAATGGCACAAATGATGCTACTGTAAATACAAATGGACCAATCCCTCCTGTTACAACAAGCATAAGCAATATCGCAGGTAATGGTCCGAATGTATCTCCACATCGGACTTCGCCACAAGTCGTGTTCAAACGCCCAGGTGATCCGGTGTCCTTTGATAGTCCGATAGTAAAAAGAATGAAGGTATCTGAGGAAGGTAGGCCTTTGCGCGAAATTCATAGTGTTATGATGACAACCTCGGGGTTCTTGTCTCCTGCGCGTGAAGGCAAGTTACCAGAAGCACGAACTCCTCATCAAACACGACCAGATTCACCTCAGCCAACATCTTATCCTATGGTACCTCCAGAGCTTAAATACGATAAGAAGCCTAAGAAGTTGGTCAAGAAGTCAGTAGGAGATAGAAAGTTGGATAAAGAAAATAAGAAGAAAAATCGGGCAAAGCAGCTATTTAAGCCAGATAAGATAGACGATGCAAAAGTTAAAAAATTAGCTGGCATGAAGGAGTTGGCTAAATTGAAACCATTAAAACCTGGTGGAGGTAAAGCACAAGGCACTACTCCTGGGCCATCGAGTAGACCTGCTACTCCAAAGTTAATATCTCCTAAAGCAGCTGGAAGTCCGAAGCTTTCAAAGACAAGCCAGGCTAAAGTTAAACCAGAAAAAGTAATTGATCTCACAGTGGGTTCCCCACAGCCAGAAAAGAAAGAGGACAACATTGATAAGCTTCCATCAGAGCCGGATCGGCAGAAATTAAACATTTTCAAAAAGATCTCGAAATCGCGTGAGGATAAGGACAAAGATAAAGAAACCAATGAACAACATAAGTTCAAGGAACTCGGTTCAAGAGATAGTTCTCCAGGATTAATTATAGATGAAAATAGTGATAAGCATGCATCGCGTGTGAATGATGTTGAAGCACCGAAGAGGGAAGAAAAGAAAACTCCACGTACACCCGATGTTCACTTGCAACCAGAGAATGAAATAGTAGATTTGCAAAGTCCTGGCTCTGATGTGTACATGTTTGATGATATGTCACCACCTGGAACTCCTAATACACCCAAAACTCCTGAATTGAATGTGCCTACTCCGACAGAGCAGAAGAAAAAGAAGAAGGAAAAAAGCAGCAAGAAAAAGGAAACAAAACTAAGAAGTCCCAAACATTGCATAAGCCCTAAAAAGGTATGTGCATTGATATAGTTTTATCTGTTTTGCGGAAAAAAATATTCAATCTCTTTAGCATTTTAAGTGTTCAGCTAACTTTGTTTCTTTACACGCACATCGTAAAATTGTAGTATTCACGCACTATGTCTATAGTCAGTGTTAGTGCAGCTACTACTATTACCACGGTTTTGGTGTGTATCAAGCACTATTTATAGTTATCTGCACTTGAAATGTGTTACCCCTAGTGTCAGGACCTTAGCTTCTATGTTTCCATTGGTGATCGTTATATCCAAAATAATCCTGTGCATCCAAGTTTCGAAAATTTATAAGTTTTGTAGCTAAAGCATGATAAGAATTGAAAAAATGATGCATTCTGACAAAAAGTAAAAAGACAGACATTCGAAGACGGGAGTATTGCCTTTTTCAGACAAAACTCAACAGCGAGCCTGCTGAATTGGACATACTAGACCGACCAAAGACACCGCAAGCGCCAGAGCCTCCTGTCCACAGGGAACCAACGTTACCTCCAAATCTGCCTTTCCCGTTCTTCCCAACATTCCCTCCAGCACCGGGACTGATACCGCATCCTATGTTTGCAAGGTTCCCCTTGCCTTTGGGTAGAGCTGGAGCAGGCTCTGGTCCGGGCCCTCATCCAGCAATGCCCAATTTACCTCTGCCACCTCGTTTTCTAAACCCTGTAGCGAAGTGTGAAGATTTTGCTCTCGGGCCGAAACTTAAATCAATGGAACGAGATAAACCATTGCCGCCTTCTGCTATTGAGCCCAACCTACTGGCGCCTCCCACTACAACTTTGAAGCATGAAAAACAGGAGAAAGAAAAGCCCGAGAAGATGGGGAAATCATTAAAATCAGAAAAAGAGTCGCCACCGCAGACACCTGCAAATATCGTTGCACCACCTCCCTTATCTGCACCCGCAGCACCGAACGTTTATCCTACTGCACCATTACCCACTGTGCCACCGCCGCCTTCAAAACCATCTAAAGCCGAAAAGTCTGAGAAGAACGATAAGGTGAGCCCCTGGCCTCTTTTTTTTTGCTCGTATTGTTAATTACTACTGGCATCATGTAAATACAATAGAAGTTAATACTTCTTTTAACAAAGACAATCAATTATATCAACATCCCAGCATTTGGTATAATACATGACAATTAATGAAGTCATCATAAATTGAATTTTACAAATTGTTTGAGTCACATGAATGAAATTATTTGAATATCAAACTTAAAAAACCTTTGTAATACTCAAACGTGCACGCACGCACAAGCACGCATATACTATCACATGAGTGTTACTATTTGGGTGACTGATGTTTATATCACATGATATACGTAAATTTCTAAAGCTTCGGAGGATACACCGTTTTCGTAATCTTCCATTCAATTTTTGTTTCAACATCATATAATAGAACCTGCTTTGATTTTGTTCAATTATAGAAATCGAAAGAACATAGGAAGGAGAAGAAAGAAAAGTTGAAGAAGAAGAAGGATAAAAAGGAGAAATATAAAGAAAAGGGCGAAAAATCAAAGGAGAAGAAAGAGAAGCTAGATAAGAAAGATAAGCTCGAAAAAATTAAAGAGAAAAAAGAAAAGAAAGAGAAGAAGAAGGAGAAAGATACAAGCAAGAAGAGTGCGGTGCGTGAAGTTTAACAGTACACACCAAATGACTCAGTACAGATATTTCAATTTGCAGTTAAAGATATCGACTGACTTTTTTCTTTTATTTTGTATAATAGAAAGAAGATAAAAATGCGGAAGGCGTTCCCAAAATAACACTTCGTTTGGGAGCAGCTTCGCCAAGGCCACCCACGCCCGACAATACACCTATGAAGAAAATGTAAGTTTTTGTTGCTTTATGTTCTATTACTATCATTTTGTCTGATTATCCTATTTTAACACAAACTGAATATTTTTCTTCAGAACGATAAAGACTGTACTAAAGAAACCTGAAGAGGAAGTAAAGCGTGAGCCGAGCCCAGAATTGGCGAAAATCTCTGCGCTAGTAACACGACCGCCTAAACAAAAGTCTGCAAGTAAGAAAACTGAGGAGGGAACGTTAGACGGCAGCCCTGCTCTTTCTACAGATACTTTATCTGCCAATCTTACTAGTGTACCACTTGCAACAGTTCCTCGAGCAAAGAAATCTCTCTTCAAAGCCTTACCTCTGAGAGAATCAACACCTCTTTCTCACTATGATCCTGCTCCTAAGAATCCAAATCCCCTTACGATGCCACCACAACCACCGTATTACTTTGTAAGTACGCTTTTCACTACATTTTCGAATCAAATAGTTCAAACAATTTCTCGTGTTCAATGTTGTTTCGCATTTCCAGGGTTACTAGATATTTTAAAAATTAATATCACGTGTATCTCCTAGCATTATCTTTTGATATTTTATAGCCCTATAAAAGTATTCAGTAAAGTAGAAATATTCCACAATTCATAAACTGTTCGATAACCATTCAAGGGCGCTTTTATTTTATATGTAAGAAGCAATCCTTACGATATTCAGTATAGCAAAATCACTTAACTAAAAAGTTGTAAAATAATTTAGATATATCATTTTATGAAACTATAGTTGGCATGAAATATTAAGAGTATTGATATTATATTTTAGCAGTACTGCTTATAAACTGTTTCATCGAAATCGTACGCAGGTTCTTTTATCAGGGCAATCGTAACCCTATTTGCGAAACAACGTCTAATTTCTATATATGGAGACAACTAGAATCTGAAGATTTAAACCTTTGTAAGACAATATTTAATTGCAAATTCTGAATTTTTGTAATAATAAGAATTCCTAGGATTCTTAATGCCCTAAGTTTTATAGACTGGGCTATCCACAGAAGTTAAATTTTACAATGTTACTGTCATTATCGTAACGAAATACGTTTATGTAACAATCTAAGTGATATACGAGACTGCAATTATTGCAGTCTTTGGCAAGAAGTGACCCAACCCATCAATTTTGCTCAGGTTTCACCCTATCCTACAGCCCCAGCATTTCCTTTTGACTCATTATATTGAATGTACTTTCTTGAGTATCTGTGATCTGTGGTAACGGTATCATGTCTCATTTTCATTGCGCCTATTATTTGTATTCTATGTAGCAGTCTGCACGTTAGTTTGTGTATCAGATCACGTTGCTATTAGATCGCGTAATCGAGAAAAACTACACAACCACACATCACTCTAAAAGTCCTAAATCTGACAAAGATGAACATGTAATTTATCGCTTGTATTGACTTGTGAAGTCATCTGTTGCCTACGGAGATTAATATCAGTCAATGGGGACCAAATTATTATCAGCTCTTCAACAATCATCTCATTGAACACACACATGCAGACATACACCTAAAAACAATTTACTAATCAAGGCACACTAATCAACCATTATTCAAAACAAGCTCTACAAGCTGAGAAATCTCGTGTTATGTTATTTAAGACAAATGACTGTGAGGAACATCCTCTCAAGAAGCGCGTCACTAGGTCGAACAAAAGTTTGATCACAATAAGAAATTAGGATACGAACAAATTTCGGACTTGGCGCCAAATTTATCGTATAATTCAATCTCTTGGAGTGAATTAGGAGCTTCTGGCAAGTAGTTTGCCCTATTTCTTTTAGCTATTCTCTTTTAGCGGATTTTCTTTTTACTTTCATGGTCTTCACATGGGTATGCTACATAAGGTACTGCTCTAAAATCGTGTATCTCTACCGCTTGAAACTTTATTCTCTTTCAATATTTGATAAGAAGTAGTGTGTGAAGCATGCGCTTTCTAGAAAATGATTTGAAAATTAGTTAATATCTTACAAGTGCTTTTATGCAACTATTCTTCTGGTATCTAGTTTATGGAAAACATATAAAATGAATCATGGTGATTGAACGAATTAATTCATGTTACTTTTCAAAAGTTCATCCGAATATAAGTGCAAGTAAAATCGAGAAATTCGTAATAGTGAAATTTTATCGAGTAATTGTAGGGCAACCGTTGCTACTACGTTGACAATAGTAATCGGCAAAAATTCGAATATTTTGCATGTAAATTGCACGACGTGATTCGGACTTAGCATGCAATGCAGTTAGGAACATAACGAACGGTTTTGCCGGCACAGAGGCGAAAGCAGCCGCAGCTCTTAAAAAGGACAGTGCTAAGGAAGACAAAGAAAATGGCAGGATCGTGTTGCCTACAACACCGGCCACGACAGTGGTGAGTACAGATAGAGCATACCCGTTTTAACTGAAAGTCTTCAGCAACAGCCCAGTTGAGAAACAACAAATGATGAAATTACAATATTGCGATCATTGATTTCGATGAAAATTTCATAGGACCCTCGGAAAGTCATGCAAATTTCTGTATTTTTGCTTGATTGTGATCTCACTAAACAGAAGTATAAATTTTCTTCGAAATCAAACATTCGTGCCATGGGAGTGGGTATTTGATTATTTAGTCCATTGCGAAATTGATACTTGTGCAAAGAGGGATGTAGAATGCGCGTATCACACTTACTAGAATTCCTTAGGCTGTTTAAAATAGAATTTATAATTTAAACTCGAAATGTGCATGCCTTACATGCAACTGCATCAAAGGTTTAGAATTATCCTGTACACAAAAGGATATCAAAATTCTTATCTAGAAAGGGAACCAAATAAGTTAGGTGGCTTTAAGACTCAAACTTTACTTCTTTGAAAGTATGTACATAAATACCGTTTGTAGAGTTTGTATTTGCGACGTTCATTAAAACTCTAATCCAAAAACTATTTATCCATATTGGAATCGATGAATTTGCTAATAGGCGAAGATGTGTGAGCGCTTTTAATGGTTTGCGGAAAAAAGAATGGTTAATAGTGACTGAATATCGACTCACATAATCAATACTGTGAAATCATTAACACAACTTCACAAATTCATTGTTGGATCATTCGTCATCGCTCATCATCTCCTACACCTATCCGAAGGAAGATATAATATAATTTACCCCAATTTCTTATTAAAAACAAAGACGCGTTAAACAAACTCCCAAAATTAAATAACGCAGGATATATTGCATCTCTTGCATTCAAACGATAGCAAATATCATTGACGAGAGGGGGTACGTTTGTCTTATTACACATTTCGTTGACACGTATGGGGGTGAAAATGAGCCAACAAGTTACACAAGTTCGATGAAACGTACATGTAAGGGATCTTTATACTGATCCAACACTTGTTCGGCATTGAATAGCTCCTGAGTGAGCTCGCTGATGTGATGGGTTGGGTCATTGAAGTAAAGGTAGGGCAGAAAGGTGCAAAAAACAGAGATTATCGTAATATGAGTCTTCCAGGATCAAGGCGGACGTCAAGTGTGGATATGCCCAGCGTGTGGACTTCAAGACGATGGATCACCTATGGTGGGCTGCGACGACTGCGATGCCTGGTATCATTGGTAAGTACGCGGTTTACATAAGACCCTAAGCATTTCTTTTAACACAAACGGCTCTGTTTCAGGGTGTGTGTCGGTATGCAAGTTCCGCCGGCTGATAACGAGGATTGGTACTGCCGGTTCTGCATAGCCAAGCAACAAGAACTTCACCACGATAAGAAAAAGAAGAAGCGGAAGAAAAAGACGAAGGTGGGCGCCTAGTACAAGCTAACCGGGTCTTGCGTTAGGCCCGGTATGGCAGTGCAAACTCCCAACAAAGTGAATAAGGAAGGCAAACTAGGCACCAAACCAGCGAAAAGCAAGAAGCTACCAAAGAGCGATATGAAAATGCAAGTGAAAACGGTGAAAGGTAAATCGATTACTACCAACAAACCTAAGAGCGTTAAGTCGCCGGTGAAAGCCAAGCCTCTGAAGAAGAGTAAAAAAGTGAAGGATAGTGCAATGCAACTGAACTGAACAGAATGATCTGTCGATTGTGTTACCGTATCACGGTTACTTAGCTCCTTAAGGATATTGTAAAGTTCGGAAGCCTTTCCAAGGAAGGCATACATCGAAAGTGTCTGACAGACATCTAACTTATACTGCAAACTCAACCAATTCTCTGACCATTCTTGTTTGCATTAGATACTCGGAACTCAAAAGGAATTCAGAGACGTAGTTGGTAGAACAATAGATCGTGTTAGTGATGAGAGACTTTGTACTTTACTTATTCCTACAAGCATGGCGCATTCGACATAGGATTTTTTTCTACGAGTGATGTCTGTGAGACTTTCGGCGCTTCAGATATAAGGTTTGTAATGTATTTTGAAATATACAAAACGTGAATGAACGGCCTTAGATATTTATTCTTTCATTCGCGGAAGGTCCTTGATATTCTGGAGAGTGTTTTTCATGGATGATGAAATAATCGACACTTGCAGTTGTTCCTTGGACAAATGTATTAAATTGTACAAATAGTTGTAGTCATACAATGCATTAGTAATTTACGAAAAACTATGCAAATATTTAATAAACGCGCGTTTGTTGCTCGAGAGGAATGTGGGTAGAAATAAAGTCCTCGTTTTTGTTCATTATTGTTATTAATAAATCGTAATAACATTTTATGCACATTTTATGGTCTGAATATAATTATAGTAAAAACATAAGCCGTGGAAATTCTTTGAACGGTGAAATAGTTTAAATTAGTGATTAAGCTTGATTATTGGTTTGTATTAACAATGTCGTCTATCTTGAGTATGCTGCGCACTGTTTCAGAAGCAAGCGTAATAGCGCTAGTAGAAACGAGAAGTGGCTGAATTACGTTTTCTTGCAGAATATTTGTAATTGCACCCTTGCGAACGTTGATGCCAGCATTTATTTCACGCTGAGCATGCCGGTTACGAAGTTCAGTGACAGTCGCAATAGGATTTAAGCCTGCGTTTTCTGCCAAGGTCGACGGGATTACCTTTATAAACAGAGAGAATTTAAAATTATTGCAGCCATTCTTTGCCAATTGCAGATTTATTTTCTACTCATACGATAATCGGAGTAGAATATTCTGCAGATAAATATATACCTCTAAGGCGTTGGCAAAAGCTTGCACACAGTATGCATCAGCCCCAGAGAGATTTGGTCCATATGCAGCCAGTTTGATGGCCAACTCGATCTCAGGTGCCCCACCGCCTGCGATGAGGGCTTTTTGTTTTACCAAGCAACGGATGACGCAAAGCGCGTCATGCAGTGAGCGTTCAGCTTCTTCTAATACTAGCTTATTGCTACCACGCACAAGAACTGTGACTGTTGGCCCAGGGTTTTGAATCTTCGTGATCTAAAATTAATGGGTGCTGTATAAGTTCCAAATTGTGCGAATGTACTTGACAAGTACCGACAAATATTTGGATTCCGATTACCTTAACGAATTTCGAGTTACCGGTTTGCACTTCTTCGCAAAGTTCTGCATTTACGAGATTCTCAGGCACAAAGTGGTCGAGAGACGCAATTGGTCTGCAGCCCAGAGTTTTGCAAACGAAAGGAATGTCTTCACGTTCGATGTCCTTGACAACCATAACTTTAATCTTGTCCAAGAAGTGGATAGCAAGGTCGCTTACGGCATCGCGAAGAATGGACTTTTGTACTAGCAAAACATTGCAACCCGATTTCTTGATTTGCTTGACAATGTCTAAGATATAGGAACGTTCTTCTTTGAGAACACGGTCCATTGCTGCATAATCTGAGACTACAACATTGTGATCCATCTAGAGTGAACAACAAAATATTTGTTAGTCGCAGAAATTCAAACAATTATTATCCTGGATACTTTAAATCTTATTCATAACCTGTTACTTACATCGGTTTTTGGAGGTGAAATGCAGAACTGGATTAAACCAATTTTTGCTTTTTCTACACGCTTAGGACCAGTAACATTACACGCAGTTTGAGTGAAGATTAACCCTTGAACCAATTCTGTATCTTCAACAGTACCACCCAATTTCTTAATCACTTTGATATTCTGTCAAATGAACACAGATGATGTTACAATCTTTGTTTATCATCGAAAAGCTCTTTGCAAAATTAATTTTACACTTTCAACCTACATTAAGATCCACGGCTTGCTCTTTGCCTTCTTCGGTAATTTTTAATACTGCATCAACAGCAAGTGGGGCCAGAAGTGTTGAGTGTTGCGAAACAACCTGTAATACAGGAACAAGAATTTTTCATACTGAAATATTAAATTTCATACTTGAAAGTATGGATTAACTGAGACATACTTTAGAATTTAGCGAAGTAGCGGCTGCTTTCACAAGGGAACTTTTGTCTGCTAAATCAACAACTGTTGACATATTTGTGAGTATTTCTACAGCCTTAACTGCTGCTTTTTGAAAGGCGTCGCTGATGACTGTTGGATGGATACCCTTATGGAGCAATCTTTCAGCTGCTTCCAATAGAGAACCCGCGACAACAACAACACTGGTTGTACCATCACCAGCTTCTATGTCTTGTGCTTTTGAAAGTTCTACGAGCTACAGAAACAATATATTTAATCATACTGCGTAATGTAGAAGAATGTAACTATAACTATTCTCTCGTTACCATTTTTGCTGCCGGGTGGATCACATTCATTTGTTTCAAAATTGTAGCACCATCATTGGTAATGGTTACTTCACCATTTCCAGCTTGGATCTATTAGGATAAATTTAAATGTGGTAATTCTGTCTCAGTTTATCTGGACACAATATACTAAATCAATCATAATTTTACCATTTTATCCATTCCCCTGGGTCCAAGACTGGTTCGAATTGCATCGCTCACAGCTGAAATACAAAAAATCAATCTACACCTTCTAATGTTAACGAAAGTTACGTCAAACGTTAGATCTTGAAAAAATAGTGCCGTAAAAATCAAAGTATCCCGACAACGATTTGTTTCCAAGTATCAACGTTTTTATACCGCTTTAGAACTGTTTTTCATTTAAAGGTCAAGTTCCATAGTCAACGGTACATAACAAATTTCGGGCATTCATTTTGTTCATATTCGTTGATTATTCATACGAATTCGGGTCAAAACAAGAGTTTCAAATATATACGTTGTAGCGGAATGGAGCATAGACTTATGACAAAGTACGAGCGCGTGGGTGACATGTAAAATTGTAAGTCACGAGAAAGAAATCATGGGCTTTTACACGCCGTCTCGTGCCGGTACGCCAGCCTTACTATATAAGGTAAGATTTTTCAGATGCAGTGGTCATACTTCGGTCAGCCGGTTTTTAATCCGGATACGTCCAAATGACGTACATAATAATTTCATCGTAGAAGAAAAGCAAGGAAGAAAGAGACGAACCTTTGGCAGCATTAATATTGCTGCTACGAATATCGGTGGGTTTGCTCTTATCCTTGTAGGCTTGGCCATGGCTACCCCTGCCGTCGCCGCTAGCCGAAATTGCAGTCATTCTCGTCAAGTTAGTCACGTTTTTCGTATCAGGCTTGCCTCGAAGCTTGCACGCGAGCTTATATGGAACTTCGTTTCTTGTCGTCGATGTCAGCTCTCACGGCACTTTAGCAACTTTGCTTGGGATGTTGTAAAGGAAAAAGCACCGCTCCTTTATATCGTACTACTTGGATAACTTTCGCACGAGGTGCCGACTGCGCCGATTCGTCTCTTTAGCGTTTGCTACGCTTTAATGCCTGCGTTCACGAACCAACAATTCGTTGTCCAAAATTCATCGAGATTATTCATCGAAATCAGTCGCTTGAAGTTCGTTAAACACTGTATTGGAAAAGATGTCGCTGAAATTCGTGGCTACGTTCAGATGTCTGAATACAAATCTCTAACGAGTATACTGTGCGTATTTAAATAATTGCTGTTATGTTACCCGCAAATGCAGTACATCATTTGCGTCTTACTGCAGAGAAAATCTAAACTTCATTTGTTTTTTGCTCAGTACTGAACAATTCAAGCTTTTTGAATGCATTTCTCTTTTTTAGATAGCTAATAATTTTTTAATTCAAAATTTGTTAAACTATTAACTATAGAAACTTAAAAAGCGATACAAATTTGTTTTAATGGTTTCTTAGAGATATTGTAATATAAAGTATGAAAAAATCCGTTGCATTGTGAAAGGGTTATCAAATGCACGAAAGCCAACGGTTACGTGTACGATTGCTCGCTGAGCGTTGATGAAATGATAAATCCACACGAGTAATGAATATATAATGAATTTACATGCTTTGCATGAGCTCCTTCGCAAAATCAATCTGGATTGAGCGAGAATTTGCTCAACATGAGCAAGAGAGATCTTTCAGTACGTGGCAGGAAATTGGAAAAGTGGTTTACGCGGGAGAATTTTTTTCCTGGGATTTCAAACTGAAAAACAATGTGGGGAAGCATGCAAAAATATAACTACAAACCTTCGGCGGGGGAGCTGCGTTTCAGTGTGAAGTCAAGATCAAGAGAATATTTCCTTGAGAATTCTCTTCATGGTGTTCAGTACATCGTTGATCCCACGCGACCAATATGGGAAAGGTACATTTCCACCAATAAATAGATTTTTTTGTTATTTATTCTATTATTCATCCCCAATTTTTAAAGTGTCACAAATTATATTTCGGTCGCAGAATAGCATGGCTTATATTAACACTCACGTCATTGGGGGCGACAATCGGGATTATTGTAATCATTTGGCGTAAATTCCAAACGGAACCTACAATAACCGGAGTGACCGCCGGGATTTACGGTGGAGCCATAAATTTTCCCCAAGTATTCATATGCTACGATTGGAATCAGTTAAATACAACTATGATTGCTGAGGTATAGATCATGACTGAGACTAAATATAAGCACTAATTAACAATAACCAATGGTTATACGGGGAATTTTCATATTTTTTCAGTCTGAAAAAGACATATACAAGAAATTATATCATTGGTCTTGGAAGAATTCCAGTCTGGAGGAAATGACGAATTATATGGAAAAGGATAATCTTCGCGAGATGTTCAAATCGCTTATTCCAAGTTGCGATTCCGTACTGGATAATTGCGATTACAAGTACATATCGCGTGCGATATAATATATTGTTGCGAAAATGGTATAGCAGGTGAATTATAACCGATATTTCTTATTGGCCTTCAGTGGAGAGAACTATTCATGTGGTAAAGTGTTCGAACAAGTTATGGTTCCATTTGGAGCATGTTATAAGTATAACGGCACGAAGTTGATGACAAGCTCAGAAATACCGTGGAAATTGCAATTTGAGGCGTTGACATATCCTTTACGGTAAGGGTCTGAATACATTTAAAATTTGCAATGATTTTATTTTGTGTCCTAATTAAACACCACAGGTGATATTTATACGTTTTTTCAATAATACGATAAAAATATGTCAAAATATTATTATTTATATTAACACACATTGGCTACGTTTGCTCAATAACTTTCCAGAATTAAATACCCCAAATTCTAGGATCTTCTTAACGTCGCCTTTCGCAGGCGACCCTCAGAGAGACGATAGGCCAATGTTCGAGGTGGGCTCAGCACTGACGTTGCGCTTCGATGCGTACATAACGTTATCCGTAAATATCGAATCTTTAATGCGTCGACAGCGAAAGTGTCACTTTCCGTCGGAGCAGGAGCCGTATTTCATATGCCGGTTGCAATGCATCAATCAACATATACTTGATCGCTGCGCTTGCTTGCCTTGGTTCTTAATACTACACAACGAGCAAGAGTGCCCGGTTGCGAAGTACTCTTGCGTGACGGAGGCGTACTTAACGCATACGTGTGGGTGTTTGCTGCCTTGCACTTACAGCTCATATATTCCAACCAAAATTGACTTTGCCGCGGATAGGAGCAAACTCAGTAGCATTCAGATGGAGTCGTGGCCCTGGTTATATTTCGAGAGGGAGACGCGTTTTGGCTACTTGGATTTGCTCGTCTCATTCGGAGGAATTGGCGGTCTCTTCTTGGGATATTCTCTTTTAACGTCCGTCGAATTAGGCTACTACTTTAGTTTAAGATCGTACTGTGGTGCCGTGGTCGATTCGTCGCGCAAGAGACATAATATCAGTACCGTCCATGTTATCGAAGCGAAGAGAATGGCTACCCCGAATATCAAACCGATTTATTATCAATATGTGGATTAATTGTAGGTCCTGCGTCCATGTAACATGTTTTACTGGCGTTCTTCTCAGAATTGTAGTTAAACTTGATTATGAAGGCATAATCACGTATTATTAAGTGATAATGTTAGCAACATATACCTTTTGTTACATTATAATGCCACGTCAATTATATGTTCTTGAATTTTCCCACAAGCTACAGTGGCGCCACATAATACCACTCAACCGTTTGACAGCGGAAATACTCTACTACTATTTTCTGCAAGAATTCTCATATAGGCTTATTTACAGTATATATGAAGTAGTATGTAGCAAATTAGCACTATTTCCATGAAATAATAATCGGACCTTTCTTTAAAACATGTATTTTCAGTATTGAAATTAATAATTGTCTTGATTCAGCATATATTTCTACGCAGCAATAATTTATTCATGTTCTAGTTGCCTTCAGTGGTAGATATATATGGTACCAGAATTTGCAAAGCACCGCCTGTGACGTGTTTCATCAATCACGCCAAGATCATTCGTTTTCGCAAGATAAACAAAATTTATCCAGATTTCGCCGTGATTGGCGCTGCCGACAAAAGTCGTAGAAGTGCTCTCCATTCACCGAGCGCCACAGTATTACTCGAAAGTTCTCGACACCCCATGAAAGTTCTAAAGTACCGGTGCTCATTTCTTAGTCCGTAATCATTAGTACCCATTGTTGATTTCTTTGCCTAGAAACTAAGGGCTCATTGCAGAATTAAGTTACACACACGCTTTTGTGTATTTTGGCGGTTTCACATGATCTTGCGGAGCGCATCAAGAGGAAAATCGGTGATAGCGCCACCTAACCGTTTCCGCAGGTTCTTTTCGGAACGACCGGAACGCTACTTTCGCGAGCCGAAAAACGTGACCGTGCGCGACAAGAGCACTGAGGAGTACCGTGTGGCGATTGCACTCGGAGCGAATGTGTTATGCATGATATTGCATATTGACGTATATTGAAGTCACCGCGCGATGGTATGCAGCCAGCGAGATAGATTCGGCCGACAGTAGAACGGATACGGGTTTTTCTCAGTAGCACGGGTATCCGGGTGCCGGCATATATCAATCTACGCGAGCACAGAGATTGGTTATTGAAAAAATGGCGGCCGAAATGCAAAACAAAAACCGAATGATGGTTTTTAAGAACAAAGGCAAGGACCAGGAGGTAAGTGTTAAGCGTGTTTGTTATTGCTTGCGACAATGGGGAGCTTGCGACAGGGACAATCGCCCGTACTACGCTTCACCTACAATTCGAATCGCTTCGACATTCCTCGAACGGACGAGCTCCATTGCCATTAATGCCCTTGTATATTGTGAAATATATTTTCACGCTTCCCTCACTTTTGCGAAAGAGCATTTCGCGCTGCAACTCTGCGCCTTTATTATGCACTGAAATAGCAGAGAAGTTACGTTATTACGAAGCATCGAGACATTTCGTTCCTAAATCGCAACATGCGCATCGCGTGAAGCAAACCACGCCGTGGATCATGAGAGTAACAGGATATTGTCAAATGCGTAACCCTGCCCGATAGCTGCGCTTGATATTTTCTGTTACTCCATTCGTACCGCTCGCACCGCATCTAACAAAGACACGTGCAGTTCACCCTCTTTTTACCGAAAACAGATTCCACCGCGAAAGAATTTGAAAGCGCACTTTATTTATAGACATAGATGTTTTTTCATACTATTATTTTGCACGTTATATTTTATTCGTGGTCCCGCAGTTGTATTAAGTCTCCGATGCTATTTTCTTGTGAACAACTTGATTTGGAATTTTAATTGATGGTCAATAGGACAATGTGAAGAAATTTAGCGTGCTTAAACTATTAAATTATTATGCATCATCACATATAAATAACAAAATGTATTCTTTATATACATGCATCATATATTATTGTTGGTCCGTTGTATTTATATTGTATGCTTGTTGTTCACTCAATAGGAAATGCGAAGAAGAAGAAATGAAGTGACAGTGGAACTGCGAAAAAATAAAAGGGACGAAACCTTGCAAAAGAGAAGAAATGTACCAATTTCAGATTTTACAGGTGATTATTAACTTCTTGTAGTTTTATTTACATATGTTTAATTCGTGGATCCTTCTGATTTTCACATTATAAGCAAATATAACTTACACAGTTTGCAAGATACAGAGGTATAATATTGTTTAAATTTGTTATTTATCTCTCATATTGACAAACCAAAACTAAATATACACTGTACTTTTGCTACAGTAGAGCAAGTTTTATTACGAAACACATTGGTTGTGCTTCTTGATTAGAATAACATATATAATGATGATTTATTGTTCTGCATTTTTTGCAGATGATGAGGAGACTGATAAACCTTTGTCGAAAGCCCAACTAAGGGAATTGGTAGAGAATGCTTGTAGTCCTGACCCAGCAGTACAATTGTTAGCTGTTCAGTCAGCAAGAAAGTTGTTGTCTTCAGATCGCAATCCTCCGATTGACCCATTAATCCAAAGTGGAATCTTACCTATTTTAGTCCGGTGTTTAGAACAGCACAATAAGTAAGATTCTCATAATACTTTCTTGGTTTTTTAAAACAGTCAATCTATTGCTCATAATTTTGGAATTTCAAACTTCATTGGGCATTTACTTTCATAGAAAATTTCTCAGTTCACTGTTTACTGAGGATGGCTAGTCGGAACATGTTTGTGGTATTCTTTTTTCAGTCCTTCTTTACAATTCGAGGCAGCATGGGCGTTAACGAATATTGCAAGTGGAACATCAGCTCAAACACAAGCAGTTATTGATGCTGGCGCTGTTCCACTTTTCTTACGTTTGTTGCTGTCGTGCCAGCAAAATGTCTGTGAACAAGCGGTATGGGCTTTAGGTAGGTTCTTAGGTTTCAGAATTCTGAAATAATTTTTTGGTTCATAATTCAACATTTAATCATTCACGCTTTTGGTTTACAGGAAATATTATTGGTGATGGCCCAACATCTAGAGATTATGTTATTACACTTGGTGTTGTGCAACCATTGTTATCGTTTATCAAACCGGATATACCAATTTCGTTTTTACGTAATGTAACATGGGTGATTGTTAACTTATGTAGAAATAAAGAACCACCACCACCTGTTCAAACGATTAAAGATATCTTGCCTGCTTTAAATATACTCATACATCATACAGACATAAATGTAAGTATATGTTTGGTTCAAGCACTTAGTGTTCTATGTCTTAAAACTGATAAATGAATATCCTTTCGCTTGTTCTTTGCAGATTCTCGTTGACACGGTTTGGGCGTTGAGTTATCTTACTGATAGTGGCAACAACCAAATTCAAATGGTCATTGAAAGTGGTGCCGTGCCTAAACTTATACCACTTCTCTCGCACAAAGAAGTTAAAGTGCAGACTGCTGCTCTCAGAGCAGTTGGAAATATTGTAACGGGTACAGACGAACAGACGCAGACTGTATTGAATTATGACGCACTTTCGCACTTCCCTAATCTATTGACTCATGCAAAAGAGAAAATATGTAAAGAAGCAGTTTGGTTCCTGTCTAACATTACTGCTGGTAATCAGTCGCAAGTGCAGGCTGTTATAGATGCTGGATTGCTACCTCTCATAATTCGTAATTTAGAGAAGGTAAGCAGATTCTTATGATATAAACAGACATTATTTCGCTTGACTGAACCTAATGATGAGTATAATTTAATGTTTATCAGGGAGAGTTTCAAACACAAAAGGAAGCTGCGTGGGCAATCAGTAACTTGACGATAAGTGGAAACAGGGAGCAAGTTGCTCAGCTTATACAACACGGAGTGATTGAACCATTCTGTAATCTCCTTTCCTGTAAAGATACCCAAGTTGTACAGGTGGTGTTAGATGGTATCCAGAACATGCTCAAACTTGCCGGACCGTTAGTCGAACAAGTGGCAAACATGATTGAATCATGTAAAGGTCAGTATGGGAATCTTATCCCAGTGAAATAAGAATTTATGTATTTCATGATCTTTTATACTTTTGTTACTTTATGCTCACATATCTTTTACCATTGTAGGATTGGACAAGATTGAACAGTTGCAGAATCACGACAATGTAGACATTTATAAAATAGCATTCGACATTATTGACCAATACTTTTCAGAAGAAGTAAGTAGAAACTTCTATATAATTAATACTTGGTTAATTAATAACTTGCGAACGGTAACTGAGAATGTTCTTTGTTACAGGACGTCATGGGACCGCAGGTTGGAGAAGGTGCATTTGAATTCGATCAGCCGAGTATTCCGAGGGAAGGCTTCAAGTTCTGAGAGGGCCTCCATTATTTCTTATCCGATCGTGCCGTCCCCCGACAAACTCCACTATGGAGCCATTCTGCTTTCCCTTTCCTACACTTACACCACATTCTTGTTCCAATGATGACATGTGGCAGTTTCAACACGCCACCGCTGAACCAAGAGTCATATTTGTCTTGCTGATTCCGAGTAAAAGCCACATGACACCAGACCACAATTCTCAGCGTAGAATAATAACAGATAAGAGGACGAAAGTACATAGTACGGAAACTCTGATGAAGGAGTATCTGCGTTCTTCTATGTTTTTCTTTGCAAACTTTTTTAAATCTCGAGTACGTTACTATTTTAACGAAACACTAAACGTATTGGCAGAGAGAACCTTAGCTGGAGACAGTAAGTGAGGTAATACCTGAATAAATTATTCTACGTAATCTACTAATAATTTGATCTCTACATCGAGATGCAACCATAAAAAGACCTCTTAATTGCACGATCATGCTGCTCTCCATTTAAACTCAAGATGAGTCTTGGTTAGCGATGTTACATTTATAAAACAATTCGTGTATATTTTAGGCATGTTAAATTTATAATGATATTGATTACTAAATAAATGAGTCGATTGATTACTCCTCACTAGCTTAATTAATAATTGTGAATATTTCTGTAAGTCGAAGCAGACAACCAATAAAATTATATACAAATCTGGCATTTTCAACTACCGATCTAGTACTTTGCCAAGATTTATTGACAAGAAATTAGCGAATCGTCTGTATCACTTCAGATTTTTGTCGTGAGTGATTGGTGGTGTATACAAGACTATAATCACAAAAAAACATTTTATTTTAAAATGAGAATTTTATTTGCGAGGCTGTACATTTAAGATTCAATAGAGAAAGTGATTGAAGGGTTTTCAAAGTCGTGAACATCATCCGCGTATAGGTTTTTCAGAGGTACTTCTTTCTTGTCTGGAAAATACGTTGGGAATCGGGCCTTTACTGATTTCCTATTTGCCAGAATGGTGTCATACAAATAGCAATGAGTATTAACCTCGCCGGGTACATTATGACCCAGTAGCCAAATAACACTATGTTCCGGACTGACTCGTAACACCTGAAAAAAATATATGCTATGCATAGAATCTATAAAACTGAGAATAAGAAAATAATCATCTGTAGTTGATTATAGATGAACTAAAAACATAATTAGCAATTTTGTGTTTTTATAAGCAAGATTTGTAAATGACATTGCGCGCATAGGCTAACGCACTTGTATACATTATTTTTTAAATAACTCTACTCACACATATACACGGAACGTAAAATACGATTTTATATAATTAAATTTACAATAAGAAACACGGATATCTATATAGAATACTTTTTAAGTAAACTTCAAGCTCGGAGATACGTTTACTCGGGGATGAACGCAAACGGATTAGTCCATATCATTGTGGTCAATTTATAGAGAACTACAAAAGTTATGTATTATAAAGCATGTTGTCAACTTTGAATATTCTAATTTAAATTGTAATTTACGATTGATTAGCAGAAGTACGAAGTACTGTCTAATATTTCAATCACGTATATTCCAATTAAACCTTCCAATACTTATTATTACATTAATGGGATTCTTAGGATCTACTTGCAATTTGTCTGTATATTATAATAGTAACTGTGGTTAAAGATTATAGTATTAGACAACAAAATTTAAATTTTAGAAAAGGAAAGGATTAATAAGAAATATAAGAAAATAGAGTTATAGCATTGTATCTGTACCCTTAATCCTCTGTGTACACGCCATCGGTGACCCATATGCCCAGGCATTTTCGTTCCAGGGACTACTCTAGCACGACTAGAACCTGAACCGACGTTGCCTGGCCTCCTATGGGTTTTAGTTTGTCCATGACTAGCTGGCATACCCTTAAATCCCCATCTCTTCATAACACCTTGGAAACCACGACCGATCCTGTACATATATAGAATAAAAGTGAAAAGGCGAAAGAAATGACTACTACGTTGTAAGAAATACTGTATGATAAGAATTACGTTTTCGCTCTTATGTCTATAACGTCACCAGGTTGAAAATGATTCACAGATAAACGTGTTCCAGTTTGTAATGCAGCGTCGGGCGTAATTGCAAATCTTCCCAAGTACTTCTTTGGCATTAATCCAGCTTTGGTGAATATTTCGTAATACTCTTTTGTTAGCTATTTTAACAATTGTAACACCAGTGTAATCAATTTAATATGTTGTAATATAGGAAACAGTATAGATCGAAATAAGCAAATACACAGCCATTCTAACATACCAATTGTGGATCAATATTTTGCGCGCCAATTATTAGGTACCCATAGTTGTTGTCATATTTAGGTTTTATCACTGGGTTGGTTTTCTCTGGTGGTATATAGCTTACAACTTCATTGTCGGGTACCTACAGTAAAATTAAACTATTTTCATAAGGTATCATTTGGATAACGGTACAAGAAGAAATCTTTTTGTACCAGCAGTTCTTCTTAAGATACCTGAAGCAATGTGCTGGTCACCCTTGTTCCGTCTTTCAACCACATGGGATAGACGCCGATCTTTTTTGCTATTAGTCCTGTTCGTTTACTTTTTTTTGTTGGTGTGTTAATGATTGGAATAACAGATTTCAATGGGGACATGTCTTGCATTTGTTTCACATAATTGTCAAGGAAGCTTCTACTTTCTTCAGTAAGCGATTCTTCAAAGGGCTATATAAAAATTATGGGATTACAACATGCCTGAATTATCAACCGTATGCATTATTGAATGATGAAAAGAGATTGTTACTGTAAAATGCGAGAGATACCTCTCTTTCTGGTACTGGCAACCATTCTGGATTGCGCTTTCTGGGAATACCACACATCCTTGGTCTGCACCCTTTTGGAACACCCAGAGTGTTTAAGCTGTAGAAGTAGTGCACACAATACGTCAGAAAATGTATGAAAGTATTCTTCACAATGTAATGAAAATGTTCCATACTTTTGTGTTAATTGCTTGGAGAAAATTTGGAGACCGTTCTTCCAAAAACTTGCCATGATTCCCGGTGTTGGAGCACTCGACTCGAAACTTAACTTCCACTATTTATAAATGAGTGACGTGAAGCGTTGCATGTAGGCTACTATTGATAACAAATCAAAGTCAAGTTTGAGAAATGCTCTTGAAATTATATATATCTTTATTTAATTAATCGACATTTACCTCGTCTCTTTAAATACTTGCGAACTGTTGTAAACAGAACACACAAAATCACATGTAACCAATCATATCCTATGATTCGAGAGATTTTACTAATGCTATCTAATAATATACGTATTGTTGAATTTATTTCATCTACTGTTCGGAAGTGACAATCATTAAAGAATATTGCTTGCAAGAAAAACGTTTGGAAAAATGGGTTAGGCGTTAAAACACAATTTGGCACGATGGCCCCTAACACGAAGTTGCTTATCGAAAGAGTATCTCTTACAGTAATATGGTGGTCATCTCAGTCGATAACTCTTTCGGGCTGCTCATTACAGGCTCAAAAACTGTCCTCACGAGGGCACCACTATTCGTATATTCTACAAATGAACTTATAATCAGTATTTGAACGCCAAGGTGTAACCTGATTTTGTAAGTCTTTAATTATCCCTTCTAATATCTCGTATTTAAATTCATTTGACAATGGAATATTCGGCGAATTGTACTTAAAATTGAAGCACCTATTGTACGAACTGTGTAATAATATTTCTACTAATCTTAATGCTAGTGAATCATCTCGATTGCAGAATACTGTTGTACTATACACATCGAATTAGTAATAGCAGTGTTTAAGGAAATTGCAGATTTACTTCGACGAATTACCAAATATTCACACAGAAGTATATTAGACACAAGTATAACTGTAAAATCATACCCATCGTATGTTACCCAAGTTTAGATATTGCATATCAGATACAGAAATCTATCAGAGTATCCTTGGATGAGCCTGTTCGGATCCTCGAGGAATCGGGAAAGGTGGTACACAAATAAAAGGATGGTCTTCCCGGACATTTTCCGAAATATTTCCTACTCAGCGACGTGCAAGACGAACAGGTGAAAGGGTGGTATAGGCATCAGTAGAATGAGGGAGCAGAGCGGGTTGCGGGGGTGGTCGGAGGAAGGGGGTGGCGGGGGTGCAGGAGACCGATAGGATACGGGCTTCGGATGGAGTAGGATCTCTTGACGCGTGCATCGATGTCCACTGGCTCCCGAGGGAAATCCACTTCATGATGGGAATCCCATTATTTCCCGAGCGATATAAAAGTAGGTAGGTCCAGTCGTCCACGTGCTGTCCAGTTGAGGCTATTTCACTGGCCATCGTCTCTCCGCATCGGACTCCTCTTTTTCCTCTATTTCTCTTTCTCTCCCGTCCATTCCTTTTTCCTCGTTTTCTTTGCCTCCGCTACCCATTGTCTCCCTCTCCCGCTGTTCGCTCCTCCGAGTCCCACTGTCCCCCATCTAGCCAGGCCGATTCGCAATCCATTCGGACATCCAACCCTGCGCCGCCCCCGAAAGCGACACTCTTACCGAAAGGAGCTTTTTACTTCAGATTAATACCGCACATCGCCTTTGAGATTCGAGGTTGGATGCATTACTGAACCAACTTCCAATATCCAACATGCCTCGATGAATCTACTTTGTCCCTTGAAATCTTTCTCTCCCTACAATCTATTGGACTCTCTTTTTTCAAATGGATCGACCTATGTACAGGTCTACCATTGAACTACAAAATGTGACTCCTAAAGATTTTGGAGTCCTCATTTACTCAAGATAATCGGTCGCATTTGTCTGTAGCAGATATCTACCAGGATCTTTTGGAACAATATACGTCCTTGTCATAGGTTCAGTCTTCTTATCTTATCTTTATATAACAGAAAACTAGTTAAATTCCTTTGCTTCTAGCCTGAAAGCTCATCTCATAACTATGTTGATAGATCTAGCTAGTTAAGACTGTCTGCATCCCAAACCCGGAGGAGTTCAGTCAGGACAATTGGAGTCGAACTGCGGGCATTGGCAGTAATTATACGATCGCCTTTCGTGCGCCGTGTAAATCGAGAGCGCGCACACCCTGAAACCACGGGGGCTTGGGATGCTGTGCTGCCTCCGTAACCGTAGAGTTTCTCGCGCGCCGGCTGAGATATAGGTGTCCCAAAGTGACGTGGTCCGATATCGATTGAGCGCGTCCAGCGGAAGGAAAAGGCGGAGTTTTCCGTGGGAGCTTGATAAAGGATTCCATCCCGGGGCCTGGAACGGTCGTATAAGGTGCGGGCAGTATAAAATAAATATGTGCGACGCGGGGCTGGCACTCTCGAGAGGAGTGAGTCTCGTGGAGAAGGACCAAGCCAGTGGAGGGGGCTCTCGCAACCCCCAGTATATCTGCTCCTTCTACCTCTCTCAGCTTCTCCTCCCTCTTTTTCTCTCGCTCCTTCGACTGGCCGAGACCCGACGCTGCTCTGGTGAAGCGGGTGGTGCAGGAGAGAGTCGTGTGTGTTGCTGGGTAATTGATTTCTTTGATACCACCCGCACGAAAGGAACATTGTAGATGCCCGGCTGGCTGCGTACGTACGTGTCTGCGCCCCGCGTGCCTTCAGTAGTAGGGGTTGTTGCTGCCTCTCTTTTTCTCCCTTCGCAGAAACTCCCGATCTCTCACTTCCTCTTTCAGCGGAGGGTGGAGTAATTCGCCGAAGGTAGCCACCAGGAGAGAGTCTCTGCCGAGCGAGACGAGAGCTGGACCAGAAAAAAGAGTGAGACACGTCCTGTGTATGTGGGTGTGCGTGGGTGGCCGGGGGGTGGTCTGCTCGATGTATGAGTGGAGGAGTGAGAGAAGGAAGGAGCGGAAGAGAGGAGGGTTGAGAGTGCGAGGACAGAGGATCTAGCGTCCTTCGGATCAATGGATATCTCTGCGCCGGACAAGCCCTACCTCCACCCCGGCGTCTTCCCTCTGAGGATGACCAATAACAAACACCGGCGCTTCTCTCTCTAATGGAGTTTTTACCGATAAAAAATTCACTCCCGCTTCTCCTTTTTCGTCGTGGAAGCCACCCGGTTCCTCTGCCGGCCACCACCTCCGACGCCACCTCCGACGCTTTCCTTCGCTCACTCGCTCGCCACCGACCGCCACCGGCCACCATCCCCTTTTCGCTAACCCTCCTACGGGATACTCCTGCTCCTGCTTATACGGCGAGCTTTCCCTCGCGACACCTTCTGCAACGGAGGTGAGCTCCCCTGCTTCCTATTCTGCATCCTAATACACACTCTCTGCTTGAAACTTATGCCTGCTGGTGGCCGATAGCCTTTTTAAAATTCGACTGATTTTCTGTGCCTCGCTTGATCGAGTGGCTGAGCTTGCGTGTATTTTACTCACTGCGAGATGGAAGTTGAATCTGTCCGTGGAAAGGGAATCTTGATATATAAACTTTGAAAGTAAAACAGGATATTTTCTTTGATAGTTTGAGCAATTTGTTAATCAGTAATTAATGTTACACAACTTTCTATTTGCACTTTTATTAATTTTACAAAAAACATAGATTTCCCTACTACAACGAGTACTACGAATGAAATCGAAAGTACCCGCATGTGATCAGATGTTCATCCGGGAGTCTTTTTCGAGGTGTTCGACTAATGAGATGTAGCGTAAGTTTCGAATCAATAAATAATCGATTAAAAGTACTCGATAAGCTCTGTCGTGTGAGAAAGCTTGGCGTAAGTATGTCAGGTGGCTCTCAGCTTTTGCATACGATAATTGCACTTTTCCTTCAAATGGTCGCCCGCAGGAAAAGAATACAGCTTCTCGGAGAAAGCTCTCATAGGTGGAAGGCTGATAAAATAGTTTTGCGGCTACGGTGGCGTCGCAGCAAGTTATGCAAAGTGAAACGCGAGCTTCCGAAGACTGTGGTAGTTTGTGGTCGTCGAGCGGCGATGGGAAAAGGGGTCGGCGCTGCTTGGCTCAGTTCGTAGAATGGGGAATTGGGGGCTCGAGAGTCGTATCCTGCTGACGGCATGTATCGATTGTCTCTCACGTTATAATGCCATCCACGCACATACATATGATACTGCGAGCGACGTATCGCGTTCGCGTTGCCGCCGCCACCGTTGAAATTGTCTGGCTGCCAAATTCGCCGCCGGATTTCCGCCCCTTTGTCATCCCACACGCTCATCCTTTCCATTGATATATATTTATGAAATCGAATTAACGCACGCAGTTGAATTAGGAGACTGATTGATTAATATTGATTAATATTATTATGGGAATTCTTATTGCGGTAATGGTTAATCTATTTCTAGTAGCTTCAGATAGGAAAGAACAATTTTGAATATTAATTCCTGCTTTCATATAAATTCTATTTAAATAATGCACTTGGCAGGTTAGCTATCATTATTTAATTACCAAAAATGTGCAATCTGCAACATAGAATAACAACAAATCCTAAACGAAACAATGAATCATTCAACTTCGAACTTCTTTCTAACCATGGTCGACTCTGTCAAATTTCTCGACCAATTCATAATGAACTAAATTTTAAAATGCGAAATAAGTTTTAAAAAAACGCGCGGAGAAAAAAATAGGAACGAAGTAGAAAAATGGTAGGAATTGCGAGGCTTAGTGCGAGGAGTGAGGCGGTGAGGTCCAAGTCGAGGGAGCTCGGCGGCTGGCTGGCGTAGGTCCGCGCTCGAAGGAAGTCGACAAGCGAGTAGCGTCGGCGCTGCCCTTGCAAGCTTCCTCGCGTATTGATCCTCATAATTCGGGGGTGCGAGGGGCCGAAGGAGGGTGCGCGTACTGGTAGCAGCAGGGGAGAGCGAGCAAGAGAGAGAAAGAGAGAGAGAGAGAGAGTGAGTCGAAGGGTGAAAGTGGGCGAGCGGGCGGTAAAGAGAGACAGAGCGAGCGAGCGAGCGAAAGAGAGAGATGGGTTTTGGCGGGGTCGAGCCCCACCTCGGCGGCTGGGAAACGTATGCGTCGAGACGGCGAGCGCCGGATCGGGGGTGGCTCTCGTAGCGGCGGCGAAGAAGAAAGGAAGGAGCGAAGGAGGTTGAGAGTAGGGCGCACTCGACCAATAATAATCCAGCCGCGCTTATGATAATATCATATCATAGCGCGCCGCATATCGCTCCACTTTATGATTGGAGCCGCGCATCTCCCAATGGGGTTGCGTCCTTGCCACCGCCCTCTCTCGCTCTCCTCTCCCATATTTATACGCACACGTCGCATGCCAGGCCCTTACTTACCTCGACAAACTCCCCCCCCCCCCCCCCCCCCCCACTGCTCCGCTATTTCACCGTGCAATCTTTGCTCTCGCCAGACGCTCCGACGTCGTGTGCGTTTTACAGGTGGCTCTCCGCCATTTTGGTAGCGGAAAGTAAATGCTTGGATCTGACTTAGTTTTCATCATAGACATTTCTCATGTGATGAATCTGAGGATTGTCTTATTTCTGTCATATTTTGCCTCGTTTTGAGAAATGAAATATAAAATAAATAAATACTGTGTTTTTAAATTTAGAGTTGATTAAACATTATCTGGCCCGTCAAACCATCGAATTTTTGTTATTTACAAAAATGTCATATCTGCTGGAAATATGTGTGACTCGCATTGTGTACTTAGCCATTCGAAATTCGAAGTTGAGGTAGAAACAACTTTTGCCTTTCAATTCGCTTTTAATTATTTCCCGCAAGTATCTCGCCCGAATAATTTGGAACACTGCCCGCACATACCTGTTGAAATTTGGGCAAACTATTTCGTTAAAACGTTCATGAGTGCGCGCCCGCTTTAGTCGGAAGAATACTCATTCACATGTGTGCCCGCACGTAAAGTTTGAGCAGACGCGCGTTGATTCTGAGAGCGTTGGACGGTTGGGGGATAGAATTTTTGGGCTACAAATCCATCCGACCGATGCTTCCCCGTCACGAAATATATAAAATATCTAGTGCGAGCATTTATGAGACAGAACTGGCCCATCCACACACATACACACAGACACAGACACACATAGATGCCATTCGTCCGTATATATTGAGTATCAGTATGAGCCCCGGCCGCCTTTACATCAATATTTCTTTCCCAGCGATAAAATTCAACCTTTCAGCCGGCCAGTGTTTTACGGCCAATAGGAGGCCAGGAAGGGAATCGCCCGTATAGCGCAATACACGTAGGTATGGCGTTTTATTGGCGGTGGAAATGGGTTCGTATATAGCTTTCGGAGTATGGTATCGGAGGATATTGATCTTCGCGTCCGTCAAGGAGCCTGATGGTCTTCGAGTCTTCTCTCGGCCCTCCCACCCTCTCCTAGCTCGTCCTCGCTCTCTTCGCTCTCTCATCCTCCATCGGTCCTTCCACCAGCATCTACACCGCTCGCTTCTCCCGTCTACACCTACACGTCTCTCTATTTCTGTCTGTGCCTGTGTGTGTCTCTGTGTGTGTGAACTCAGCGTTACGGTAAGGGGAACAACACTTGTCAGGCCACAAGCATTCCCCGCCTATTAAGTGTATCGTTGTAGCCGATTATGGCTATTCTTCTCCGGCAGTCGGCGATACACGCTCTGCACGCATCCCGGAGTAGCAGATCGAGCCCACGAGGGACGTACATTTTCCAATAAAGCAGCTCGATCGAAGTGCGCTCCATCTCGCCGAATAAATATAGCGCGCTCGCGCTACAGAATAGGCAGAACGTCTGCCGCCCCCCGGAATTGCCGGCACTGACAGAATCGATGCAGACAGTGATAAGTTCGGATTCGAGGGAGCAACGATATCTACCCTTTCTCTCTCTCTCAGTTTCTCTCTTCTCTCAGCGGAGGAGCTCATAACATATTCGTAGCAGCGAGTGTGAGAGTGCTGGATTGCATCGAGGGAGGAGAGCCGCATTTGTTCTTACCGGATGGTGGCCTCCTCGCTCGACAGTCTTCTCGGGGCGGCCGGCACTTCTCGAGATATGTACACATATGTGGGAGGGGTGGGAGAGAGAAAGATGGATCGTGGTGGTGGTGGGAAGAGAGAGAGAGAGAGTGAGAGAGTAGTGGACTGGACTCGCTCGACCGGATACATCGGCTGGCCGATGTCGAGGGGGTGAAGGCGCGACGGGAAAAGGACGAGGCGAAGAGTGGCCAGTGGTTTACGATCCCGCGGCCAGAGGAGAGCGGTTTTGCGCGCACGCGCGCACCCCTTTTCCCTCCACCGACGTCTCCAACTCACCCGCCTCCCCCTCGACGGCCTGGCATACCCGCCACCTCCTCTACCCACTCGGTGGTCTCTCGGTCTCTCCACTCTTCCCGGAACTCGATCGCCGGCTGCTTCTTCGCGGCGAGACTCCTGCACCGGGCGCGACCAGCGGCGTCGCGGCGGCAGCAGCAGCAGCAGCTCCTTGCTGGAAAAATTCAATATTAATAACGAGGCGGACTGCCGAGGGCTGGTTGTGCCGCAATGCGCCACCAGCACCGGCGGCGTCCGGGGGTGGCGGCTGTCATGGGAGGCGCGCGCGATACCATAAACGCGGAGGGATGAACGCTCCAAGGGGACTGCTAGTCATAAGGTTGACCAATCGGCGCAATCGGCACTGCGTGCCTGCATGATGATGGATTTATGGATCTAATAAAAAGACCTCGTCCGATTGGTCCTCGCGGAATATGACGGGCGGGGCTGAGAACAGGACGACTAGCTACAACCCCCCTGAACCCAGCCGCAACCACCACCCGCTCCTGCTGCTGCTGCTGCTGCTGCTCCTGTCGAGTGTCACCCTCCTCGCTTTTCTCCTCTTCCTGCTGCTTCTGCTCTTTACACCGACGCCCGTGCACTAGCCGAGCCGAGAAGGGGCTGTGCATGTATTCTCCTTCTCGTTCTCAGACTCGCACGACGGATATCGTCGCTCCTTTTCCTCACGGTGGGGATGCAATTCTGATGTATTTCAACTCCTACCTTTTGCTCTTCCCTAGTTCGCACCCGCTTCTCCCCTTGCGCCTTGCTCCACTCTGCTCCTCCTTTTTCTTGGACTACGATCGGACGCCGGAACACGCGAGACAACCAACGCTGTGGTCTTGTTTAATAGGATGTAAGGGATAAGTTGTAGATTCGTCGAAATTTGAGATGAAATTTTTAATGGATTTTTGTTTGGTGATTGATGCTGTTTGGGAATAATTAATTTGAGGAATTCTGTTGAATTTATATTTATATTCATTTTGTATCGATTCATTGATTTCAATGAACTGTTCACCCGTGTAATTCCACTTTCGAAACGAAGCAATGTCATTCTTCAAACTTTTCTCTTATATACCTTTTTCCGCATACACGTGCTCCCATCTATGCCAGGGGCGAGGACCGGACCTATGAAGGAAACTTTCTCCTTCGTATCTGATTGCTGCCTACGGCTAATGGCCACTCTATTGATTTCTTTCTCCGAGCATGTATTAATGGTCCCCCACCCATTACCGATTCGCAGTCGAATCTTATCGTATATTTCCCAAAATTTACCAATCCAACAAACATTTTGAACATCTAACATTACAAATGTCCGAAAAATGCGATGGGAAGTTTCTCTTAAATTCATCAATTTATTTAATGCTTCATACTTAAATGAGTGGTCAATTTAGGGTGAGCTCGTCTTGCTTCATCGCCCCTGCAGCCAATATTAGTCGAGTGGGGCAGCGGTGAAATTTCGGCCGAAATTCCCTAGGCTGGCGGGTCTCCTAAGAGGGGATCGGGGAGCGAGGGTACTCTGTTCTGTTGTCTTGGTTCGACGGCGGGGTTCACTCGAGCGTGGATATAGAAAGATAGACAAACGATGCTGGTTCGTCCAGCTATGAGGGTAGCCAGTTACGCCGGGGTTGCTTGCCGGAGTTACGGAGAAAATGGTAGAGATAAATAATATGTCCGTCCCAGCCACGATACTTCGGATGAGACGGCGTGCGGGGCGACGGGCGGGGAAGGGGTAATTAATTCGTATAATATGCCGTAGTTAAGTCGGTCATCTGTTCCCCCTACCAGCTACCGCCCGCTTCTTCCTCTCTTTCTCCCTCGCTCGCTCTCTCCCGCCACTTCCACCCTCTGCTTAAGTTCCAGCAACGATACAGAGGAAGCCTCTAATGGTTCCTGTAATACTTAAACCTTCCTCTACTGCGATCGATACTAGAATGGGCAGCGTCATTAATATAAAGCAAAACGAAGGGAAGTTTAACAAAATTGTAATTACAATAAAATATCAATTATTCTACTAATTCATATATAATATCAGTCCAAATCAATCCAGTTAATCTTCAAAGAACAGATATTATTATCTCATAAAAGAGAAGTTTTACAGTCGTATTTCCCAAAAATATCAACATTTCTCTGACAAACCTATACAGATATAATTCTACCGTTCAATACAAGACTTTGCAAACTTAATACGCTTCCATTTACCTTTCCATCGTACTATTCCGTTAACAGAGTCCTGGGGGCGACTACCACCGTAGAGTCGGAAAAGTTATACTTCCAAGGGGTGGGCGGAGAAGGGGGGGATGAAGTGGCCCGATAAACTTATCAGCGGAAAGACCTTCACGAATCTGACGTATCGCAATTGTTTATCGGGCCCTTGGCAGCGGCTGGCTTCTCAGCCAGTAACGGCATTGCCACAATACACAAGAGGCACCCAAGGGGAGTTCCGGAGGGAGGAAGGGCGGGGGTGGGGGCGGATAAATCTTTAAAAACGGCAGGCGCGCGGCGAGCATAACTCAGCCGCTATCTGAGGGAATACATAGGCGCCTTCTCGCAAAGTAAACTGTTTACAGCGTGTTATTCCGTGAGCGGGAAACGTGCCGGCCTTTTTCCACAGCATTCAACCTTTCCCAATACATACATCTATATGTAACCGCAGAGCATGTGCATCTGTGTGCGCATAGGTACCAACACACACATACACACACATATATTGGTCCGGAGCCAGAGCATGGCTGATGGAAGAAAAGGGTGAACAGTCCACGTGGATGTTGGGGGCAGTGGCGGTGGCAACGGCGTGCAAAAGCCTGAGTTGCTTGCTTGCTTGCCTGCCTGCCAAGGGAAGTGGCGGAGAAGAGAGCGTGAACGGCCGCCTCTCCTATGAGAGTGAATGCAATGGTAGTGGTAGCGGACCACGAGGCACACCTGTGTGCACGCATACACTTTGGAGGGGCAGCGCGTGTTATCTAAACGCGTCGAGAGCCTGCCGGAGGTGAAACCTTCGGGGCTAAAACGACGGGTAAATCGGGGGGTGGTTGGGGGTTGGTTGGAAGGTGAGGAGCCCTGGTGCTATTGCATACCCGTTTATTCTTCATAGCGATTCCTTGGATGCTCGGGGGTGGATGTGGGCGAGCGTGGTGGCTGAACGAGGGGGTGGAAGGAGCGTCGAGGCGCGCCACCGGGAGGGGTGGTGGGGCGGAGGTGGGTGGGGGGCGAGATCAAGATATAACCACGGAGAGAATTACTCGCAGGCTCCGGGCCGCATTATATCCACGGCGAGTCGGCGGCGGGCATAGGCGGGGGTGAGTGTTTCGACGGGGGTGGAGTAGGTAGTGGAGGTGGAGGAGGTGGAGGAGGAGGCCGAGAGCGGAGAGGGATCCGTTGCTTCACGGCGATGGAGAGGAGGCTGCGAAGGCGGGGGAGCCGAGGAGAGCGCGGCTCTTTAATGGCCGGATCTCGGAAATTGTGCGCACATATATCTGCTGGCAGATTTATGAAAGTGCTTTTCTTCTGAAGTGGGGAAAGCTGCTGCTACTGCTGGCTCTACACTGCCGCGTCGCTCTCTCCTCTCCTCTGCTCTCTGCCGCGCTACTGCTAGTAGTATCGGCGCGCTCCTGTTCTGCCTCCACCGCCGCCTCCACTGCTGCTGCTGCTGCTGCTGCTGCTGCTGCTACTACTGCTGCTGTTGTTGCTGCCGCCACCGCTGCCGCTATCTAGCACTGGCACCGCCGGGCTTTGGACTGCCGGCGATGCCGCTGGAGGAGGACTCACTCTCTCCGGTGGTGGTGGTGCCGAAGGAGAGGGAAATATACGCGCTCTACCCCCAGCCCGAATCTGGAAGCTTCGTCTCGCCCTCCTTGCGTAGCCACCCTTGAACCACCCCGCCGTCCCTTTCCGCTCTGCCCGCAATCCTACTGCTTTCTAGCCCTTTCCTTTTCGCTTGTCCTCCGAACCATCTACTCGCTCTCTCAGCCTCTTCCTCTCCTGATGCTGTGTCTCTTTCGACCGTAGCTTGCCCTCTCCCTCTTTCTCTTTTCGCTCCTGCCACTGCTCGCCGCTTTCTCTGGCGTTCAGTCTCCTTTCTTTCTGCTTCTGGCTCCCTTTGCTATCTAGCATTGCTGTAATTTTCCAGTGGGAGATTTATGCGACATTAAGGTGTGTGTTGTATACCTTACTCCTGCGTCGCCGCCGCCTCCCACCGCTCTGATTTATCGAAATATTTGCCGAACGATGCGCTTTCTCCCGCTTGCTCCTTCTGCCTGATGCTTGCGAGGGTGCCTGGCGCTACTTTCAGTCTTCCTTCTTTGCTCTTTTCTGCTTGTATAGATATATATTCGTGTAACTTCGACCTCTTTTTTTGATTAGTAGAGTTATTTATTTCTTAAATAGTTGTTTTGTTAAGGGTAAAATATTGATTATCAAATTATGAGTATCGAAAGGAAGCTTTCTTTATTTTCTAATCAACTTTTTTGTTTATTTACTTAAACCTTATATTATAAATCGCTAAATTGAGTTTGAATGAATGAATTATTCAATTAATGCTCCATTGTATTCCAATGTTCGTGGAGATATTAAATAGCTCCACTTGTATTGTATAACAAATAATTGAAATAAATGTTCTCCGATTTCCAATCGGATTCTTCGGCGCGATAAAGCTCCACGGTACGAAATTTGGCGCGGCATAAATTTTGCGGAATAAACGCGCGCCTCCCTCGTACGTATACACGGGCCAGCAATCGCTCGAAGGGTTGAGCGGTCGGAGCTTGCCACCCCCTCGTACTTTCCCTTTTATTTCCGAGCGTAGCTTTTTTACCCGGCCCTTCCACCGGCCTCCACCTCTCGCCCCTCCCCCTCTTTCTCCTGTTTCCCTTTGGCGTACGTAGGTTGGCAGTGGATTAAAATCGCACTTGAAAGAAGCGCGCGGGCGGTCGCTCGATCGAGGAAATAAAAATGGCAATTGCACCTTTGATTCCCAACCGGTGTTTCCCTTTCGCGTCCTCCCTCTTTGCTCCGCTTTCGTTTACGCCTTCCTGTGGGTTATCGAGCAAGAAAGAAGGCTGCGTTCACTTTATTTTGTAAGGAATTAATGTTAGCGTTCAGTTTGTGTGTATTAAATGTTTTCCAATTGTTAATGTTATTTCTTTGTTTATGTAATATCAACTTATACACTTGGGAAATGATTAGAAAAATTATTGTTTTAAATCGATGAAAGATGTATGGAGAATATGAACAAGATTTATGAATATTTTGTATGTACTTGTATGTACCTTTCTTGTTTCCTTCACATCTTTTGCTGTCTCTCTCAGTGAGCGTAAGAACGCGGGGTGGTTTCTCCCCATCCGCACATGAACGGTTTTCCAGAAGTAGGTGTACGCGCGCACACTTGGGGTGACTTCTCCGCTTGATTTTCCAACACCGGAGTCAAAATTGATACGCCACCACGGGCGAGCCGGAAACTGTAGAAAGTCTTCTCCCTCACCTTTGGGGAAAGGAACCCACTTTGAAGCCTCGATATATTTCGCGCTTAGTCTTTGCCCCCATCATTTTGCGGCTCGTCGATGCATACCAGGTGGAGGAACACGCTCCGCCGAACTTGGTGTGCTTATTGAATTCGCAGAAGTGATTCGTTCGAACTTACTTGCTAACCCGGAATATAACCGAGTTATTTAATTTTGCAAAAATTTATTTCAATTCTTAATAAGTTATTAAAATATCTCTTTTTATTCTTACACGAGACATTAAATTTTGTGACAATCAAATAGCAAAGCCATACTTTACAGATCCAGTAGAATATACTTTAACCACTTGAACATCTCAGTTCGCAAATCCAAAAGCGAATGAATGGTTCAGCGATGTAAACGGATCCTATGTAAAACAATAAAACTCTTTACTAGCACTGACACGACGCTATATATTACAAGATGAGCCCAGCCATTACAATGCCAATGCAGGGCCAATCAATTGGGCCATAGCCTTTCCAATCTTCCTGGCGGCGGGGTTATGCCCGCTCCGAATGTCTGGATCCAGTGGCGGAAGTAATTGGAATACTAAAGGAGTAATGGCGAGTGTGTCGCATGACAGACGTAGAAGAGGGGGGGTGGGTGGGAGAGGGAGCAAGCAATAACTGGAATGCGTACGGTACAATAAATTTTGAGGGGAAACAAAGGCAGCCGAGGGGTTGTGGGACGCGGTAGCGAGGAGGCATTAGAAACCGATCGCAGTCGGAGAAACGGACGGAAGATCATCCGGTGGGCGCTTGAATTTAGCCGAGCAGAAGTAACGGCTGGCGTGGTTGTGACAGCAAGCCTTCTCCACCCCCTCTACGTTTCAAGCCTCGCACCCTCCCGCGGGTTCAACCTTACGTTTTCACCGCAACCCATCCTTCGTCCCACTCTGTCCTCTCAAAGTCCTCACTATCCTCTTCTTCCTTCTCTCCTCATCTAACCCGACTCCCCTCGACGTGGCTCAAATGTCTTAGGCGCCACGCTGTACCTGACGTTTGCAATCTTCGCTGGAAAATTATAAATCCGGACAACCGGCTGGAACGCAGCCTCGCCTTCTCTTGTTCAAGGTGCTCGCCCACCGTGCGGCATTTCCAAAGTGGAATCGGGGACCACAAATAAGCTTGTCAATCTGGTCTGCATTGTAGCGGAGAGAAAGAGAACGGGAGTCTTTTAATTGGAAGTAAGAATTTGCGATGTTCAATAAATTGTTGGTAAGGGCTTTTATTGTACTGAATTCTTTCCGATCATGCGAAGGAATGTGTATAGAAGATTCTTTGTATGCACTATTGTAAATCAGTTAGATGGTTATTCTATAAAAAGCAGTATGTATTAAATTAATATAAATATGTCTTTAAAATATTTACAAAATGATTGTTTTCAACATACATGAATTGTATGGAGGGTAAGCATCGAGCGGACATCCCCTACACTCCAAGTGATTGGAGGGATAGCAACCCTTCTGATAGCAGGGTGCTTTTTGGAGGGTGGACGCAAGGGTGTGGTAAGATTATGATTTTCTGTTATGAACGGGGCGATTCGTGGAAGGTTATTGGTCGACTGGTCCATTGTATGGGGCCAACCCATAGCGCTTCGATATCATATCTGGGTTGTGGTACGCCCTAGCGGTATGCTCCACCCCACGCAACAATAATTTAAGGCCACGAGGGGTTGGTTGCGCGCGCGCCATTCTACGGGAAAAAGGCGAAAAAATGAAGATAGCACTGGAAATACGGTCCCTTTAACTGACTGTGGTCGCAGGATTTCACTATTTCCTATTTCACGAACAATTTTATTTTTATTGTATATATTTCATTTATAAATTTACTAATTGTAGGTATGTAATTTATAACAGTAATTGTTATATTTTTTTTATAAGCGACGAATGATTGTGTGTGTCAAAGTTCATTAACAATAGATCTGATTCTGCAAAAAAGGCTATTTTAAAGAGAATCGCGTCGTGATTGAAGTAAGAGGGGCAAGAGCGGGTTGGAGTAGAATCCTGACGTCACCAAAGAGTAATCTTTGGGAGTCTTGGAGGCCGCCAGGAATGCGAACCCTCCAGCCTCATTAACATCTTGTATTTCCATCAGCCTCAACCCACTCCTTCCAAGACTCCGGTGGGCCGTCTTCATTTGCAGAATCCAATTTTCATAACCCAGCATACAATTATTTCCTTTATTCGTTCTCAAGATTATGTCAGATTCAATTGGAAAAAATATTACATTGATAAAATATTACAACAAATTTATTACATTGCTCTCCTATTTTATTCCAATCAATGTGACAATAAAGACTTCTACCAAACAATCTACGAAACAATTTCCAAAAGCGCAAACCAAAAGTTGAACTGAAACTATCTGGATATCGGAGAAACAAAAAAAAAGGAACGCTAACAGGATTGACCATCAACAAGGCTGTGCGGCTAATCAAAGAGTTGAAGCGGAAAGTGACTGGCGGAATCACAGAAATCGTAATCAAGCGATAACACGGCGCCGGTACTCGACGGGGAAATTTTAACCGTGGCGCTGCGTGTTTGCGGAAGCACGTCCATTAACATTAGGATCGGCGGCCGGTCAGTAATGATCAAGCGCCTTCCCATTGCCATTCGAGTACGTAATTCGACTGTTTTGCGTATCCGTTGACCCAGCACACAAAGTGGAGAGTACTCGGTGCCGTGATCGTACGAGCGAAGGCGGTTGCCGAGAGGTGAGAGATATACTGGTAACAAGGGAGAGAGAGAGAGAGAGAGAGACACAGGTAACTGCGACAAAGCGGAAGAGAGCAAGAGAGGAGAGCGAATCGAGTGAAGTGGAGAGAGAGAGAGAGAGAAGAGTGAGTGGAGTGGCGTGTTGGAACCAGAGAACCGGGATGTTTACGTTGGGGAAATCTTACTAAAGAATTGTACGGAAGAGAGAAAAGCTGCTGGGCAAGAAACCAGCTCGCATCTCATAACGGGGGAGAGCCAAGTGAGAGAGACAGAGAAAGAGAGAGGGAAGGACTGTTCTCTTTTCCCTGAGCTTCCTTTTGCTTGCTCCTTCAAAGTGCCACCAGTAGAATGAGGCCGGCGCAAGCCAACCATTCTTGTCGCGCGAAAAAGAGAGAGAGAGAGAGAGGTCAGCTCTCCTCGAGGGTGGTTCTGGGTGGTAATTATGCTACCGCTGTTCCCGGATAATATAAAGTGTCCCCTCGAAGCGTGCTGCCTTCTTTGTAATCTTGCATAATTTATTTCGCGCTATTGTTCTCCCGCCGAGCATCGCGCCGGCAGAATTTTTGCATCGCTGCCAGGGGAATGTCACGCTTCCTCCGCTCGCCGCTTGCCCGCTCGCGCTTCGTGCTCTCTTAATTTGTCAAAGAAAATTCAGACGCCCGAACGGCGGCGGTGGTGCCTCGATCCCTTAGCTTTTTATAATTCAGTACCTCGGCGTTCCAACCCTCTGCCAATAACTGGCAATCACGTTCTGCCCTTCTCAATGTTCGTGGTTTTACTGTCCTTTGTATTAAATCATTAATTACGATAATATATACTTTCGATATACCAAATGAAATGCATCAACCTCTTCTTAATACTTTCAAATCACAGACCAAGGAAATCATTAACACTAAAATAACCAAATGGTTGACACTTTTCTCCCAAGTGAGAAAAAGAATCACAAACGTGCAAATACTCGAGCAAGCATTCAAAGCGATCTGATATCTCTGCGAGTGGGCGCTTCTATCAGTTGAGCTCATGAAAACTTGAAGCGTCAAGCGGACAGGACGCTTGCGTTCGCATCTTGCCGATAAAGCAAGTATCCGAGGATCGGCCTCGCAGTTTGATCGACGACGAGCAGATAGTCGGCGAATTGGCGTCGGCGGCGTCAGCGGCAGGGAGTGCGGAGCGGAGTGGCAGCGGACGCATCCAGGTGAAAAACGGCGAAGAGCGGTCGGTTTATACAGAGCAGTAGAGCAGACAATGCACACGAGGCGAGCGACCGGTCGCTATCCGCCTATTTGATGTTAGTACAACAGCGGCGCCGTGTTTGCGTTGAGGCCCATATTGATTGCCACCCCTGTCGCCACCCCTTCGCTGGTGGTACAGCCACACCATATCGTGCGATACCACCTTCCCCGTCAGCCCCACAACCCACCCGCCTCCTCGTCCTCATCCTCCTCCTCCTGCTCATCCTGCTGCTCTTGCTCCTGCACCTCCTCCACCTCCTAGTGCATCCTACACACCATACCGAGTAAGAGAGAGGGATGAGGGCTCTCTGGAGGAGAGAAAGAGTGGATGTGTATATGTGTGTATGTATGTGAGAGAGAGAGAGAGAGAGGGACTGGATGCAACGTACATACATAGAGAGGTGGGTTACGTTGAGCGTATATCGCATCGCCCGCTCCGGTTTGGTCGGTGGCGTGCACCAGGTATACCGGCAACTAGTTACTACTACGTCAGCCGGCGATATTAACAGCGACACAGCATCGTTGTCAGCCGCAGCGCCGCCAGCCCGGATTAACATAAAGCTAACGTACTCTCCGGCCTCCACCCTCTTACACTGCGCCACCCTAAACCCACTCTCATCAGCGGCCTGATGACCGTCCGCTTGTCATCCTGACCGGTGTGTATCTCTGGCACCTCTTCGGCCGTCGCAACACGATCGCCGGTCCACCCTCGCTCGCGGCTGCCAACCTTCCTGCTTCCTCTCATCCTCACTCGCTAGCCTCACAGCTGTGATTTGCATCGCCATCGATGATTTTGCCAGTAACGTCGAAAGCCACAGTGTTTCCAAAAGGATTATCGTGTAAGGTTGATCGTTGTAAGGGAACTAGAATCATGTTGGAATCTACCAAAAGGTGAATGTTGTTGCTTTGGTAGTAACGAAAATGATTCGAGACTTATAAGATGAGTGATTTATTAATATTATGAGAAATGGAAGTACCTCAGATAATTGATTAAATTGATCAAAAGTATTACTATTTTTATTTAACGCGACTTATGTCAGGTTTGAGTTTGATGGGACAAAACTGAAGAGATTGAGCCTGGCACTTCGAAGGCAGCAAAGGGTTATAATATCTATGGAAGTGAGTGGAGGTGGGTCAAGGGGGGGTTTCTCTCGCTCGTATCTTTTAATTATTTAGCCAAACGGACGAGCGCATTACCTTAGTTATAAATGTGCTGGGCGCTCTGCATGCCCGAGTAAGGTTTATGGCCCTAAACCAGCTAAGTTGGGCAGAGTTGTACGGCGCGCGGTGCTTGCCGTATAAACTGTAAAGGGATTTAACTTTCCTTTCACAGGGAGCCCTGTTATTCGACTGGTATGTCGCCCTCTGTCTGCGCTGGAAAATTCTGGCCGACCTCCTCTCTCGCTGTCCCCTCGGCGATCGCGCTAATTCCCTCTGTCTCGGAGTTACCTGTTGTTTGCTCGACGCTAATATCCCATGGCTAATGTCATTTCAACCCTATCCACTTATGCTCGTTACGCCAATTTTAAAAAGCGCGCCGACTAACACGATTTTGGCGCTCCGCTCCGAATCTACACGCTACCTAATCCTCTGCTTAGCCTAATTATGTTGAGTGTGTGGCTCTCTACGCGCCACTATACTTCTTTGTCCGGTCTCTCGACGAGATCCAGTTTGAGAAGGATGGGTAAATAAAGTGAAGTCTAGACTGTGGGTTTTAAGCAATTTATTGTGTAATTCGTATTGCGATTGTCTGTTGATTATACAAGTTTGTTTAGAAATCAATGTGTCGAATATAAAATTAGTTATTGAGTAATAATAATATATATTTGTTATTATTTATTTCGTTGGCAATAAGATCCTTTTTACAGTGCAAGGTACACGCACGCTAGTCAACTACAGTGGCTACCCGTTTAGAAATTAGGTACAATTAACCAAAGCCTGTTGGACAAGCCGAGGGTCACCATTCCTGGCATAATATCCCCTAAACCAAACCCACCCATTTATACATGTAAAGTCTCGACAGACCGTATGTTTGTCACTGTATCACATTCTCTGTTGCATTCAAAAAACTTAAAACTATCTTTCCTACATCAATTTCCCAAGCACGAGTCGCAAGGTTGACTGCGGAGTCCGGATGAAATTCAGCCAGCACTCCAATTACTCATACAACATTGGAATCCAGGATCCATTCTCTTACAAGGTTCATTCCCGATGGACCAAGCGCTTCTCATTTTATCAGGGTAGTCGTAGCCCAGCAGGAGGCAGCTGCAATAAGGAAACTCTAACGAAGTGACTGGCATAAGTCCGCTGATTTACGGTCGGGTGGTGGTGGTGGTGGTGGTGGTGGTGTCTAGGCGTCGTCGTCGTGGTCGTGGTCGTCGGCGTGTGGCTGTCGATGTCGGCGGGAGGAGTGGCGGAGGGTGCCCGGATCTGGGAAGAAAATGATGCGTGGGTGACAAATCAGTCGATTGAGCCGCGCGATACCCTCAGCCGGACCGGGCAGCGGCGGTTGCAGCGCGTTGTGGAGGTGGCGTCCGGCGTGTGGCGGAAAGGCCAGGCGAGAGGTGCGAGAAAGAGGGAGTCGAGCGAGAAGGGTGGAAGCTCGGGGGCGCGAGAGAGACAGATGGAGAGAGAGGTGGAGCGGAGGGCAGAGAGGAAGGAAGAGAAGAGGAGCGAGAAGAGAGAGAGTGAGAGAGGGCCGAAGAGGGTGGACGGGGAGGAATGGCTGGATGGGTAGCATCGGATTCTATCTTCACGTATTGATCAACGCCTCACCACCCTCTACAGCTGCGAGGGGGGTGAAGCCCCGATCGCCACCCCCGCAGCTGCCACTACGGCCGCAGCTACGGCCACTGGACCGACCGCCGGACTTGCTGCTTGCGCGTGTGCGTACCCATATAAATGCGCCGCTCATCTCCGCCGCTTCACCCTCTCTGTGTCTCTCTGTGTCCGTCTGTCTTTCTATCCTCTCTCCTCTCTCTCTCTCTCTCTCTCGCATGCACTCCGTCTCATCCTAGCCGCATCCATCTCGCTCCTCTTTCCACTGTTCTCGCACACGTACCATCGGCGCGCGGCTTCCTCGCACTCTCCACCCCTGCCCGCCTCCATCCTCTATGGACACTGTGCTGGTTACGGACACCCGTTAGTCCATCTCGATCTGTATGCCCCTGATTGTGAGTAACAATGGTGCTCCCCGCTCTCCTTGTTAGCAGAGGAATATAATGGTTCGACATTCGAAGTAGTTGAGATCTTTGTATGATAGAATTTTCGGGTTCTTTGTTTTTGAATTAGTCTTGTTATGTTTGTTTAGGAAGTAGTGTGTAGGAATGAGTTGAAAGGTGGAGATTAGATTGTGAGATTATTTTGGGAGTTAATAAAAATTTGGAAAGGTTTAGTTAGAGTTAGATTTAAAGGATAGCTGAGCTTGTGAAGGTTTCTCGTGCTAAAAGGCAAAGTAATACCTTCGCATTTCCGATCAGGATAAGTAACAGCAATCAATGGTCGCGGAAATAATTGACCTAATCAAATGTGAGACTCGGCATAGCACTGTAATCAGCAAAGGAAGAAGCAACGGGTTCTAGCGCGTGTGTCGAGTAGCTCGTTGAAACACGTCCTTCAATCTGATCGTAACAATCCATGTACGTAGAATCGAGCCAATACTAGTTCGCCTGTTACAATGAAATACTCGTTACATCGCAAGGGCAAACGGCTGTTTTGAATCGTTTCGTTGGACTAACGGTTTTTCGATATTTCGGGTAACCAAGAATCCCAAAGGATGGCACGTTACTAAATTTATCTTAGGCTTTGTTTTTAACTCGCTTTTAAAACCCTATACATATTTTCGATATGTTCACTTTATTTTCTGCTGTTCTTTTGACCCTGTATTGGTGAACAAAGTCAGGTCAAAATTTACTCGTAAAATTTGGTTATATACTAAATTATGGGCATTAAATATCCTATCAGATTGTTCTTCAATAAGGCTTCATTGAAATCAAGAAGAAAATTGTAGGATGACATCTTAGCAACATCCTCACACGTAGCTCATCGTTCAACGATTCCTCTCCAACTTCCCACGGAGGAGAGAGTCTTACACGCTTCGTTCTCCTAGAAATCCTAGTTCGTAAACTTCGAGAACTAATCTAATTTACGAGGGCTAAAACGGCTGGCCAGCATTCACGATCAAGCTCGCGCCTCTCCCCCGAAGAACTCGCCACGCTCCTTCACCGTCCAATCTGGTGACAAAACAACCGCTGCTGGGGTATGAGAGCGCCGAATGTGCGATGGCGTCGTTCAATGGTCAACAACAATTTTGCTAATTGTTTCATTCGTCACTCAACCGATTACATTATCGTAAACAAAAGTAACCGATGTCTGAGCGCACCTGTCGCGTTAAAGTCTCGCGCTATTTCATTTCAACCCCTAAAATCACCGCCAAGATGGAATCTTCAAAAAGCGATTAAAAGACGCTTAGCAAGGACATTTATCTTAATACCAAAATTCCACTTCAGAATCAAAGAATTCCTAGCAGGGCACAACTAGAAACCAAGCATCCCTTTCATCCTGAACAACCAGTCTGCTTGCAACCCTCGGATACGCTACCAAGAAATTCAGGCTGAACGAACACAGAGCATTGTTTTCTCGAAGTAAAAGTCATTCCTCCCAAAGCATGAGAGATCACTCGTGTCGCGTGGTCGATCGAATTTCAGGAGGGCGAGCAACGCGAAATTCCGTCTATTTCGTGGCGGACTCTCATAACCGAGGGGTTGCGGCGATGCCTGTGCTGCCAAGGGGATGACGGCGGTGGTGATGCAGGCTGGTCAGCCTCGAGGAAGAGACAAGAAGATCGCAGGAGGTTGGCGGAGAGAATAGGCGAGTGAGAGGCGAGCATAGAGCGGAAGGATGGAAGGAAGGAAGCAAGAAGGGTAGCTAGGAGGAGAATCGTGGGTGGTTGGGTGGTTGAAAGGGGGGAGCGACAGGGGGGAGGTAGTGAGAGAAAGAGGGTGCCCTCCGTTTCCTAATTCCTCGGAGTCCTCAATAACTTGGCTGGTCACGGTTGCCCCGCTCTCTATATGTAGGTGTGTGTGTGTGTATGTATGTGTATGTGTCCTGCTAGGGAAGGGCAGTGGCCGGTGCGGGTTATTGGATGGCCGCCTCGCACTTGTCACGAGCGTGTGGCCGTGTCGTCCTGGAAGACGGGGACCCGCTCCTCTCTCTTCCGCCCTCCTACGACCCCTTCTCGATCTGGTTCTCCCTCTCGGTCCGGTCAGAGGGAAGCAGCAGCGCAGCGTCAAGAAGAAGAGGAAGGAGTCCGGTGGGTGGTGGTCATGGGGGGTGGTTATGGGGGTGTGCGGCTGTTACTCGCGTCGGCGACGGGGTGCGCGCCTGCACCCGCCGTCCCCCGTCCACCGCCGCCCACCCCCTCGGGCGGCGGAACCGGGGTAGGAAGCGGGTGCAGGGTGCGGGCGAACGAGGAGGGAAGCTCTTGGAGGGGTCGCTGGAAGGCATCATAGGCATTCCGTAAGACATACAGCCTTCTCCGTGGACGCCCGAACGGAACAGAGGGGTGCCGCTCTGGTCAGTGAGGGTTCTAGTTCTGCTAGTGACCACCGCGTCAATACACGGGGCCAGCCGGAAAAAGGGGTTGCGCTTGCGCGGCAAAGGCCATACACATTCTGACATACTTGCTGACCAGACAGTTTCACAAATCATCGGGCTCTCCCTTACTGACTGTATGTATGTATCTCTGCTTGTCCGAGAAGCCGAGCTCTTCAGCTTTGTACTTTGACTGTCTCTCTCTTTCTCGCTCTCTCTCTCGCTTTCTGGAGTCAGTCGATCGATCTGTTGGATGAAAGCACGACAGATGTCGGCGAGATTTTAACGAATGACAGGGACACGAAGGGAAGGAGAAAGAGAGAGAGGGTTAGGATCTGCGGAGGAAGGGTAGTTGATGAATGAATTTTTCGCCTGTCATTAATCGGACTGCTGCGAGACTTAAGTGTCCTATTGTCGGCGGAACCGATCTTGACAGATTGACTGACAAGTGTATCATACCTTTTTGACACGGGTCGCTGGTCTTTCAATGGCTTCAATGAAATTGAGAGGCTAATTTTTAAAATTTCATTAGCTGCATTGACAAGCATCGAGAGTAAGTTATTAATAAGCGCGAATAACATGACGATCTTTAGCAGAGTTAAAAATGGATTAATAACTCAATGTTAAATGAACATATTTGCAATAATTTGAAGTTATGTAGAATATTACTGGATGAACTTGTATATAAGAAATTCAGTAATTGTCTCCTTGCAAGGATTCCCATGAGACAAGAAAATCTCGGGCACTCGAGTGCCAGTTCCCAGTTTTCTCCGACGCGCCAGGCAAGCGCTTTTGAGAGTCGATGTTCCGATCGATCGATCGCCTCTTTATCTCCCCATCCATAAATACAAGGCGTCGCGCAGTAAAGGAAGGCGCAATATCGCCGTGGTAATGATTCTTCATTAGCACCGAGCAATCTTCTTTATGGCAACAAATCTTGTGCCTTTGGCGACGCTCCTCGTCCTTCTGCGCCTTATCCCATCCTCCACGGCCATCTTGTGCTCCGAAGGAATCATTCCTCCCAATATCCCTCCTTCCGCTCCTCTCGACAAAGCTTCGATTTGTTCTGCCATTCACTTGAACAGTATATGATGTGAACCGACCAGTGTTTCTCGTCCAAACGCCGTCACCATTTTTCACCGATACCTACTACTTTTTCTCCTATTTCTTGTGTATTTCTCAATGCTGCCACAAGTGAAATTGAACCAGTTAATTATCTGCCAATCGACAATACATGTAGTAACTTCCAAATATATTTCGTTTACGTTTTTTTTTTAATCAGTTAAGCAGGAAATATTGACACAAGGGTTGATACTTTATAAAAAGATGTCACTTAACTGAAGGAAATTACTTTTAAAACGTCGAGCTCCTAACAAACGAATCGAAAGTTAATTAAAGTATTATAATGGCAGGTTTCTGCAGTTGCAGTGACTATTATCGTAAGGACTGGGAGGAAATGGTAGTCCCACGGGCATTGAGTAGAATGGATCAAGAGAGGGAGGGAAAGTGCGGTAGCTAGATCGAAATCACAACTTCTGATATAATCAGGTCCGCTCGATGGTTCACCCTCTGGTCATCTTACGTCTATTTAACTCCTTTAATTTAGCAGAGGAAACTGTTACGACTAACACTAATGCTGGACGACCGAGTGGGTAAGGTAACATAATGAAGGTTCCTCCGTGCTTCGAAGTCCGCCTCTTTTCCTACCTTCGTAAGGTTAACGTCTAATCAAATTATACGTACCAGTCACATTCAACCTTGTCCGAGCCACCCTTAACGATTCGCCTTCTCGATATAAGCGACTCGTCCCACCGTAATTGGGATCATCTTTTTTTCAGCCGAGCCTGCAATACCTATACTTACGCGTCCACACTCTTTCATTACTGTTTATCGCCCCTCTCGCTTTTATTGCTTGCTGCATTGCAGAGGATACATACACGACGGAATTCTACATTTTCACACGAAACTGGAATACAATTCTTGTAGATTTCTTTTTTGTTTAATATGTTTCTGGTGTTTTAACAAAATAAAGACTATCAAATTTGAAAGATATTCCAACAAGCAATTTATTCGTTACACATAATTACAATAATTAAATCCATAATTAATTACTTTTATTCCGAAAGAAATGAGTACTTTAGTGATTTTGTCAAACAAGGGACTTTGGTCTGACTAGCATTTCTGTCTAATATCGTCCATAAATCACAGCACTGATTAAAAGCACTGCGTGGTTGAATCTGCACATGATTGGACGCAGGCGAATCCGCAGCATCATGTAGCGAGTGCAGGCTGGTTTCGAACAAGCGTATCGGAACAGATGTGGAATATGAACTGCAATGAGTCTCGATTGCAGGGTGTGTCTGGTGACAAGATTTGAGGGGGTGGCCGCGCCGACCCCCGGCATTCTGATATCCAGTCTCCCTTCACAGCTGATATTAACTACATTTATACGCGTTGTCTCAAATTAACCCCTGACTCTCCCATTCATCTGGCTCCTACACTTGCACCCTCCTCTGACGCTGGTATATCTGCCGAATGTCCTGTTGGTAATATGCACTGGCTGGCCCCATTACCATTATAATACCGAAGCCTGAAGGGTCCATGGTTTAACTATCCCGAGGATTATGCGGTTCAGCTGCAATGGTATTCCGACGCGTCTATTGCTGGTACTAGTCTACTTGATCCGATGAATCTTTCATTTCTACGTTGCATTACTAATTTATCCTTGCCGAATTTTCTACTCAATCTTTTGTTCTCTATCTACGAAGTTCGTATTCAAAGGATTCACATTGGATTGTCAATTTAGTTGTATTTATATTAGCAAGAATTGGTATAATATTTTCCCACGCTAGTTTGTCTCATTGTAAGCGTATTGAAAATAACTGAAGGACATCTTTCTCGTTCGTGCATTATCACGCAGGACGAGTTACCATCGAGGCACGCACACATATTGGCGTTGATATGCATCGGTGTGATGTTACAGAGGCGAGAAGCGGGTTTATGTTCGGCCGCTTGTTAATGTATTCAAATCGGATGCCTCTCTCCACGGCGTCGTGTCGGCGTCGATATATTAAATGGAAAGATTGCAAATTTCCCGACATAAAGTACCCGGCGTAAGACTAATGGTGCGAAGGGCCTGGGGTGCTAGGGCACCCTGGGAGCGGGAAGGGTGCGAAGGGTGTGAGAGAGTCGAGCGTCCATAGGGTGATACACACGGACCGTCACGTAACACACTGTTCGAAAGATGAACCAAGTAAAAAAGAGCCTGCTGAGTGATTAGAGTCCCGCATGGTGCGACTAGACCAGCGAGAAGTAAGATACAGTCTCTCGAGAAAAGATGGAGCTATACTCTGAAAATTTCCTGTTAATTTAATAAACTTGAAAGCGAATAAGTATGTTGGGCCGAAGATCTTTTGTGCTCCGAATAAAGAGTAACACACGAGTAAAAAAAAGAGCTAGACGGGTTAAATATAAATGAATTTTTCCCCTCAAAAATCTTATCATAGAGTAACTATCTTGTTCCAAAAGAAGGATAAGTAAAGTCGACGGAGAATCTACGAATGAGGCAGTACGAAGTAAGAAAGTTACTAGATCTGAGTGGATAACGAGAGAGAGAGATACAAGCAGTACATAGAGAGGGGAAGCTAACAGGGATGGCATGGGGTCAATCTGAGGCTAATCAAATCATGCAGGATCCGAGGGACTCGTCTCTCGCCGCGGGGGGGCAGCCAATGCGTGTCGATGCCACTTGGCACTTTCGTATATTGGTGGCGTCGTCGTGCGCCCCGAGTCCGACGCCAGCAGATTGCTCTAGCTCGCTTTATTAATTCCATCGACGATTCTAGGGTGGGTTGCTTCAACGTGCAGGAAGCCCGGTCAAAATCTGTCGGGACGATCGCTCTCGCTCATGTGACTAATGCACCGGGATCGGCAACCCCCTGGAGCCACCACGCGCGCGCCACTGGCACTGTGGTGTGTAATCACGGCCAATATGCGCCACCGCTAATGGGGCCATCGGCGTTTTTGCGCGCAATTCGCGCAGCGCGCGAATCAAGTGTGCTCTCGCTGGGCTAGCCAACGGGGCAAGTACTGGTTGATGGGGTTGCGGTGGAACATCGACCAGTAGTCTCCACTGCGTACTCACACTCCGCTGTAATTCAATATTCCGAACTAGATTCTCTGCATTGGCTCCTTCTGTCGCGACAAGATATTAATTGGAAGGATTTTTATGGGCTTGAATATGTAGTATTGAATATTTATATGAATAAGAATGATACAAGTCGTTTAAGTTGATAATTAACAGAAATCTGTGTGAGGGGAATGAATTTTCTATAATACGTTATTATATGTTGCGAGGATAGATTTAACAATAACAATCGAAAATCTCTTTGGATAATTATAATTGTTTCGACATACCTTTCAAAACTCACAATTAAAGCTTACCAAGGTAAGGATAGGGAGTTGCTCGGCGTTTACGAGAGCGTTGTCTAGAGCGGCGCGAACGATAGCGGGAGCTTTGGAAGATAAGCAAAGCTCGGTGTGGTGTTGCATATTGATTGACGCGAGGAGGACGGGAGCAGCGGTGGCTGTGCCGGATGAGGAGAGCGTCGCCGTGCGGTAGAGCCAAAGCGGAGGTGGCGACGAAGAAGAGGGTGAAACGGAGAACGGCGTCGCGGGCGCTTGTGGGGTGAAGCTTGCCGAGGGAAACGGGTGAGAGGGAAAGGAAGAAGAGGAGGAAGGAGGGAGAGGGAGAAAGAGGAAGAGGGATGGAGAGAGTTGGAGGCGGTAGCGGGAGAGCGGCGGAAGGTGTAATGAAGCAGCCGCGCAGACACACCGCCATGAATATTCATAATCTAATACCTGAGCGGAACTGAACTGAGGCGGGGCGAAGTCTCATCATCTAGGCCTTCTGCTATATTAGACATCACTGGCGGGGAGAATCGACGCTCACTACGATTCCATGCCGCGTGAATACTACCTTCCTCTTCTACCCCTGTCACCTTACTCGCCCTCTCCATCATCCCTTTCTCTCTTCCACCCTCAGACCTTCACTACGCTTTACATATTTCCCATCTCTCTCGTTACTCCAGTTTCTCGGCACTCCTTCGCCTTTCGTCTTTTATTAATCTCTCCCTTGAGCATCTCCGCGCGCGATTGCCGATCTCCTGAATTATGTCTCGAAACTTTCTTCTATACGAGTTCTCCCTCCATTTTCACGCGCTTGTCTTGGTGCATAGGGACGTGGGTGGAAAGTGGGTCGCTGGCTGATTGGAAGTTGGCTTTATCATTACTTCGCTGGGTAAACCATTATCTGCTTGGCTATTGAATTTGCACCCGTAGCTGTTGCCGGTTTCTGGCAGCAACTTCGGTTTCCCCTTGCGTGTAATTGTAAGTGTTTGCTGCTCACCAATTACACGATGGTAGAAGTTCAAAGTCGAGTATGTGTTGTATGAGAATAAAACTGTACTGTCTATAGTTTATAATTATTATAATCATTCTGAACAGGTTATACGTCAGACAGGTTGAGTCATACAAAACGTGGGAAAATAGTTAAAGCCACGCACCTCGCAAGGAACAGGTTTACATACACGAGGAGCATACATTAAAATGATATAATCTATAACCGTCTACAATTAGCATCCCATTACCAGCTGATATAGGCCAACGAAACATCGAAGAAGCTATTAACTCTACAAGTATGAAACCACCATAGCGAGGATAGCATGAACATATAAACCAATGGCGAGTATAAAAGAGTCTGCAGCCTTCGACAGACTTGGTGCTCGTAAGAAATCTCGACATTAATCCAGGAGCGTCGGCGAGAGATCACCGGCAACCCTATCACGGCGCGGGACACGATTCCCGATGGCGCGCGCACGGGACGAAAGAGGGGTTTGTCAGGGAGAGGCAGTGTCGCCCGGTGATTCGTCGTTTGCATATGAAAAAGTAGTAAGCCGGGCGCGTAGCGTAGTACGCGCGCACACTAGATCACTTCTTAACTCTCGACGGGTTCGATAGCTCGACGGCTGTTGGCACACGTACGTGTGATATAGCAGTGGCAGTGACGGCGTCGGCAGTGGCGGCGGCGGCGCTCCATCAGGCCAATATCCGCGCGATATTGCCGTTTTATGATAATGTTATCAGCGCCGGGCTCCCGATGAGCTAGCGCGATACCAGTCTACCCCCTCTCTCTCTCTCTCTTTCTCGTTCTCTCCCTTCCTCTCTTCTCGCACACTTGTGTGTTAGTAACACCCACACGCAGAGAGGAGAGGCAGACTCGGTTGGTTCTCCTGTGGGTTGACGCGCTCGCCGTGCCGTCGTCGTCGCAGCATCCAGAGAGACACGTACTACACCTACGTGTATGTATATACGCGCGCGCGACAGCACCCGTAGCAGCAGCAGCAGCAGCAGTAGCAGCAGCAGTAGCAGCAGCCCAGTTTCATCAAACCCGGGATTTAGTAATCTACCGAGATTTATGAACGTTGGTTCATCCCTCCGTTCCACCCCCGCCGTCGTTCCTACTGATTGTACCATTTCCCTCCGCCGACACCCTCGCCCCAACCCCCGCCCCACCGAATCCTCTTCTCACTCGCACTCCTCCGCCCTGGAAACCCGCTCCAACCACCCTCTTGCCGCGAGAGGAGGAGATCGCGCGTTTTCCTCCTCCCGCTGAAGCCAGCACACGACGCTTCTTGCTATGTGGCGCGCGCTCCGCGACGACCTATGAAATGAAAGTCTTCTCTTGCTCGCTTGCTCTCTTCGGCTTCGACTTCTCGAGATCCTTTTGGATTTTTATCGCCAGTCCTCGGGAATTGAACCGCATCTTGTCGGAAGACAGACGCCGCGCCTGGGAGTGGTAGGTGCAGGATCGGTGGGAAGAGGAACTCGGTGAACTCGGATGGTTGCTTGCCACGGCTGCGCTTGATTTCACCGATCGTGGATTGATTCCACCTTATTTCGCTCTTCCCAGTCGCTCCACCCGCCTAGCCGTGTGCGCGATGCTCTTCTTTACTGCGCCGCTCTTATGTATACTTTCTGACAAGCGCGCGCGAGCTCTGCTAGACCGCTTTCTGTTGGTCGACATGCGATTGATGTGCAGATTGTGTTTCTCGGTGGACTATTTGTCAGGTGAAAATCGCGTTCTTTTGAACGAACTAATATAACAATAAACAAGTACTGCAAAAAGTAGATGTAATTCGGCAGAGAATAATATCGAAGAAAATTGAATGTTCTAATGAAAGCTCAATAATCCAAGTAATAATCCAGGGTGTACGAGGATGGTATTGGGCGAGCACTCGGTGGTTGCCAATTCCTCGTCGAAAGGAGAGGAGAGCCTGCTCGGTTTCCGGGCTCTCTCGTGTTTCAGCAGGCCGCGCGGGAGTAAACATAAATAGAGAATAAAGTTTGGGCGGCATTGAGCCGCGTCTTTCGGCTTATAAAGTATTCGTAAAGGCGCGCGCGCGCGCGCGCGATTCGAGTCGAAGCGAGTGCGAGAGTAAGTCAGGATGGGGTTGAGCGAGGCCAACCAAGCTTGCTCTCCCAGCTTCCTCGAAGAGGGTGATAGGTTTCGAAAAGGATAACGCTCTGCGCTCGCGTACAGTGCAACGAGGAGACACACACTCTTCGTCTGGCTTCCTCGTTCTCTCGCTTGCGAGCGGAGGATTTTAGTTTGTTCAAGTAAATTATATTCAGCATGGTGGATGTATCACCTTCTCCCTTCATCCCTCACCAACCCTCTCATTCTCCTTCTCATTCTCTCTCTTTCTCGTTCTCTCGTCGGCATCTTTCTCCCATTGGTTTCGACGCAAATTACAGGCCTCTGCCACGCTCTGCCTCTATACCTCGTACCTATCTACCACTTTCTTTCCCCTTCCTCTTACTTCTCAACCCCTTTCACCCTTTCTCTCTCTCTGTCTCTCTGTCTCTCATTCTAAGTTAGCTTGCTCTCGCGCTCTCTTCATTGGATCTCGATCTTGCTTGCTCGTCCCGCTTCCATTTATTCCCACACCACAGCAGCCGCCGCGCTCCGTCCATCTGGCAAATTCTCCTTGCCTACCATGAATTATTAATTAATTGTTTCAACTAACAGCGTAATTTATTATTCAACTCGCGACTGCCGCCGCAGCAGTCGCACTCGACACGCTTCTCTTCCAGTTGGTATTGGTGAGATTTTCTTCCGACAGAGTCTCCTGTGTGTTGGTGAGTGTTCGGTATCAGAAATCTCCTGTTAGAGCGTGGATTCTGCGTGTATGTGTGTGTGTGTCGGAGTGTAGAAAAGCCTGCCGTGCGAACGGATCCGCTGCGTGTGGATGCAAATCGGAAATACGGTTATTCCGCACGGACGAATTTATTGTATGCATATTTCAGCGGATAGTTTGAGTATTCATTGGACCAGTGGTGTTACTGGGTGTTCGGATGCTTCGATTATTATGCATATTTGAGCAGATTACATATGCCAATGCGAAGTTAGCGTGGCAGTAGCTCGTCTACGAATTTGGCAGGGTGGATCTGCTGGTTTTATTATCAGGCGTTATTGGAGTTTCATTATTTTGGGAGCAGAATGCTTGGCAGAGTAAGTTAGGTGGAATGTAATATTCGCAAGGTAGATTTAGGTTCATTGTTGCAAGAGGCTTTTGTTCACTCTGACTATGAATCATTTGACCGATTCGTTAGTAACGAAAATAATAAAAAATAACCCATTTTTGAGTCAAAACCTAAGAGTATAAAATCTCATTCTTTCATTAAGTCAAAAAACACATACCACTAAGATTTATCCTTTATTAATCAGAGTATATCCGCTGATATTCACTCAATTAAACATACAGATAACTGTAAAATAAAAAGGTCTACATGGAAGGAAACGAAAGTGACTCACATATCCGTCCGTATCAATGAATCAACGTGTTGGCTGACACGTGACGAGTGGTAGGTCGCGATGCAAATTAACATACGTCGATCCGCAGAAGAGTGGCAGAACGATAGGTCGAGCAAGCAAGCAAGGAAGCGAGCGAGCGAGCGAGCGACGTACCGCAACCGGAAATTGGCTGCTCGGTTATCAAAGTTTGCGGCTTGCGTGTCTACTTCGGCGAGGTGCACGAGGAGTAGGAGGTAGATCGGGGAGGTGGCCGGGGGTGAGATTGCAATGGGGTGGAATATCCATTAATAAGCGAGTGAGAGTGCTCGCTCTGCCGCGGTAGATTGCGGTGCCAGGGAAGGTAAATATTAATTTGCTCGAGCACTGGGTGGCGCCAACCAGGTAAAACTGTTTCCGTACGAGGAAGGCATTAGGAAGTAAACTTCGCAAAACTAACGAGTGCCCGGCACCTTGTTAGTTTAAGATTAAGCCACGATGAGCTTGGTCTTCGAGATTCCTGGCTTTCTCAAAGACAAGAGTGTTTGGATGTCTTTAATAATATTTCAACACCTTGCAAAATGCAATGATATGATAAAGATGAAGTAAAAAGAATTAGTTTTACAGAATTAGCAATGCTTTTTAGGTGGATTTTTATAACGCTAATGCGGGGTCTCCTAAAGGGAGGAGTGATGCCACTCGAGGAAGGGTGGAAGGTGGGTTTGCGTGACGGCGACCATCGGGACCCGGTGATTGTTTGAACTAAGCAGTATGATGAGTACCAAGCCCGGCGTTGCCGCTTGACGTGACGCCGACCATTACGCTCGAACCACTTAATTATAATATCGCTCTGAATTAAACTGTAGCCCGGCGCGAGTACGTACTTGTACCGCAATTATTGCCGGAGAGCCTCTTCCCTTTCCCGTTCCTCCGACCGCTGCCGCCGCCGTTCTCCCTTTCTCCCGTTATTACACGCAAAAGCAGACTGAGCTCGCTTCGGTTTTCGATTCGCTCTTTCTCCTCCTTTCCGCAGACGAGCTCTTCTCCGTTGGGAGACACGTGATTCATCCGGAATGAAATGCCTTTCGATAATCGGGAATCGATGCGCGAAGATGAGCTTTCGTGAAAAGCTTGTCAGACTCGTTAGGAGGTGCCTTATTGACCCTGTCGTCTTCCGCCGGCGAAGACATTATAGTCAAATACCCCCGTCGAACATTCGGCTTCATTTACGATTTCTCCAGCTAGTATTTTATACATATTCCCTCTCCTCGATCTCGATTGGAATACGGTACTTTCCAATTTGTGACTTCGGAGTTTTCCTTAACACGTTGACCACGATAATCATCGGTGATCGACACCATTAATTCCTCTCCTAAAACTCGAAAAAGTTTCTCTTTGTTCGACCTTCCCAAAAAGTCAACATACAACGAAAAAACCTTAAAAAAATCACTATTCTTTCTAACTGTATTTCAATCCCACAAAATTCCATAAAAATCGTATCAAGTCTACGATCCTTCTTTATTAGTCAATTCGCATTACCAATTCGCCAAACGAAGACTTACTTGAATCTCCTCGTAATAGTTACGATCAACATACGTCTAAATCATTGGAACACCACCCCACCGGCAAATCCTTTCTGACTTCAGTGTTCGGCTTGCAAGGAGGCGTCGCGTCGCCGGGAATAAGCCGCGCTCAGGCTGCGTGACGGCGTGGAAAAACGGGGCGAATCCTAACGCCTCCCTCCAGAGAGACAGCAGAAAGAGAGAAAGGGAGAGAGAGAAAGAGAGAAAGTGGAAGTTACCTACAGGGGAATCCTCGTGTCCCTTGCGAAACGGGTGTCTTGTCATAATACTACGGTAATACAACTTAATGATCTATTGGCGAAGCGCAGTCGGGGATGTAGCATAATTCTCGACACGCTTCCCGTCACGTGGATCAGCCATTCGATACGTCCGCCTGCCCATTGAATAGGATTACAGGCGTACATCGCTAATTTTTCTCATGCCCACTACTCACTCCTGTCTCTCTCTCTCTCTCTCTCTGTCTCTTTTTGTGTTTCTCTGTCGTCCTGTTATCTCTGGATGATCCGGCTTCCAATCGGCTTGTCACATCACGGCAACCCATAAAGTAGACTAGGATTTCTGCCTATGCGCTACCCTCCCACATATTCTCCCTGTTGGAATAAAAATCAGCCGGCACGGCAAGAGTAAGGATGACGAGCGAGTCCTTGAGAAGGAAAGTCATGGGTTACTTGGATCCCCCTTGGAATTGGGATTACAGAACGACTGTGCGTTGAACCTACTGATTTCCATAGATCTGTATGTGTAGTGTATCCCTGGCAAGTTTGGTTTTCTTTATATTTCTTTATACGTGATATTTTTGTGATATTGTTTGAGATTAAAGTAGAAACTGTAGTAAATGTATTTCCATCGAGAAATCGAAATATTACATTGGTGTGGAATATGTTGAATCCAGTTGGGAGTACAGCAATCCATTAAATTTCTCCAATTACAAAATTCTTCACAAGTATGTACATATCTTCCCATCCAGTTGTAGCATTTTTATTTAACCCTAAATTTCTATCATCACGTAACTCATTCCTCGCCGGAACTTACTCTCTTCTGCGAGGAACCACTTGGCCCTGTTCGCTCGTGAAAAATGCAATCTCGCCCTCTTTTAATTCAGCGTATTAGCTTAATGGATCATTTTTACGCGGACGATTACGGAATTCGTATGAGAGAGGGATACGTTTAAAAAGGGAGGGTCTCTCTTTCAGCGTGCAAAAAAAAAAGAAGTTGTGCGCGTACGCGAAGGGACAGAGTGGGAGGGTGAAAGGCGGCTGGCCACCAGGGGGATGAGCGGCCACGCGTAAGGTAAACGGATATTATGTAGATTAGGGGTGTCGAGGATCAGATATCCAGGGCATTTAATAATGCTGTTCCTGTCAAAACATGCTGCGAAGCCAACTGAGGGTATAATACAGATAAATTGCTCCATGGAGAGACGAAGATCGGCTTTAGGGTTGACGGTGTCCGGGGAAGAGAGAAAGAGAGACAGATGTAGATAAGGGTGAGTGCTTCGCCAGGAGGGTGAAGGGAGAAAGTATCCACTGTTGAGAGCGAGAAGGCTAGGACACCGTGAACTAGAGGGTGACACGGGGTGTCGGTGTCGACACAAGGCACCCCCTCCTCGAGTTGCTCCTCGACTATTATTTGTTACCATCACCGATCGCATAGGGGTGTTTTAATATGACGCCAGTGCCCGATGCCAAAGATTTGCGCGTTACTGTGCAAACAACGGGTGAGCGAGGCCGCAGCACCCTCGGACCTGCAATCGTGGACCCGTGAAACTGCCGGCTAGATAATATCTGAACCCGCTGACAGCCACCGGAGATGTTGGGATCGTTCCGCGGCGAATCGATTCTCTTCGCCTTTGAACCTGCTAGCGATGTGGAATTCCTGGTACTACTAGCAATTATCTTACATCATTCTGCTTGATTGTGTTTATTATATTGTATTCCCAAAATTGAAAGTGATATAAGTTTTTTGGATTTTTTTTTATGGTAGAAGAGTTAATATATATGTTAATTGTAGGGATTTTACAATGAGCGGTTTATGATTGAATATAAGTTAAAATATATTTAAAACTATCATGGATGACGAGTTCATCAAGTCGTATTGTCGAAATCACAGTCGGGTGTAATGCCATTTTATACAAACCTGCACCTGAGTACGCACGCTAGTGAAACAAAGGCGCGCACTGTCAGCCGGGAAACAGGATTGAAAAAAAGGAAGCAACAGTGCCATAATCCCGTTTAAAATGAATCACGCGACCAAAAAAGCAGCCTGGTAGCCCTCCGATTGCGCGGACCGTCGTTTTTAGTAAAATTCCAGCCGAAAGACAGGCACAATGCGTTAATCTATTTTTCATTCCGAGCGCACCGAATCGGGCCCGGCCTGATGACAATCGGTGATCACAGCTTTTCAGATACTCTGAAAAAGTTTGGATCGGCTCGCTGCACTGGGCGGGTGGTAGGTGGGGTGGTTGGGAGGCGGGCGGGCGGTGGCAGGGCTGATCGTAACAGTGAAGAATTGCGGGACCGGGACGCACCGAAAATCGTCGAGCTACACGGCTACAGAGCGCTACCGGATCGCACAGCCAGCAGCCAGTAGCAGGGCGGTGCTGTGCAATATTCAATGGATAAAAAAGCCAGTGATTACGCGTCCGCATCATTGTGAAGCAGATCCGATCTTTACAAATTTCCCGGAAACAATGGGAGAGCGAGCGAGCGGGCGCGCGGATTTTCGCTTTGACGCTCGTTTTGACCAAATATTTGCCGAGCGGAATGGAAGCGGCGCGCTTCGCTGGCCGAACCCGCCAGAGCACGCTAGATAGCATTGATCGGTTCTTTATTTTACTCGCCGGCACACGGGGCTTCGATCGATCGCCGGCTTCTTTTTCGGGCGAGCCGGCGTCCCTCGTTTCCTTCCCTCCTATTCTCGACGCTTCTTCCTCTCGCTCGCAAACATACAGTGCTCGCGGATACTTAGAAAAGTTAGAACGACCAGGAGGCGATGCCCGGATAGAGAAAGAGAGCAGAAAGGCGAAGGGTGGTATACAAGGTGGTAGTCTCGTGTGGTACGCGACAAGCTTGGAAGACGACGCGACGACAAAGTCGTTGGAGGTGGTTGGTCCGGGACGAGTTGGGAGGTGAAAGGACGTTCGCAGAAGCGGCGCCGAGCGGAATGTGTAATCAGGCGGGATTGCATTAGTACAGCTAATTAGTCGGGCACAATGCTCTGATAATATTATAGAGCCGTGGGGCTGTAAAGAACGAATGCTGGCGAGGCTGCCTAACCTCAGACTGCTCTCTACTACCCCTTCCGCCCCCTCTTTCTCCCGTTCCTCTCGCACCCGTGTCTCTTCTCGGGTGCAGGAACGAGTCGGGAGAATTGAACTACTCAGTTATTCATGTCGCACTCCAGTCATGCTCGACACGCTCGGCTAAACAGTGGCCCGGAAGCGGCTAGAGCTGTGGGATCGGTCGGCGGGGCCAAGATTGGCGGATAAGGGCGAATTGTCGAGTCGTTAGCTAGTTTTCCGTGTTACCGCCGCACCGTGAAAACCTACTTCGTTCCTTCCGTTGCCAACTTGAGGGACAAGTTCGCGACGCTAGCGTACCAGTGTGCACACCATTGTTCCTCGCGGCGACAACGCTCCGCTCTCGCTTCGTACGCATCTTGACTTCGTATTTGCTTCCATTTTCGGTTGGCTTTCATCGGGACTCCCTAATTCTCTCTAGTTTCTATCCGAAGCCCTTGGAGATCTTAATTCTTAAAATGCTAATTCGAAAAATCCTGAAATCCTAATCCTCGAAGATGCTACTTTCTTTTCACAGCGTATCGCAAATCAGACAGAAAAAAACTTGGAGTTGTCAGTGTTCGATCACTTTGATAAACCCCAGCCTAATTATCACTGGCGAATTAAACTCAGGCGATTACTCGATCGACATCTCGGCAATTGGATAATATCGATCAGAGTCTGGGCGTCATGCCGGATAAGCATTTCCATTGGCGGCGATTACCTATGTATAGTATATGTATATACTATATCTGCGGATGAATCCAGCGAATTCCAGGGCTTTCCAATTCCGTTCTTAGAAATGGAGTTTGGATGGAGTTGATGAGGTTTTCTCTGGAAAATACACACTCTCGAGGTGGATACGTCGAGATCCTGGCGGGGGTGGGTGGTTCGTCGGCACTCGGACGGGCGTCAGCGGGGTGGTCGGGAGCGGGTGGTGGAGGGGGACACGGTCTCAAACTTTCTTTTTTCTTCGCGGGGAATGTATCTCGGGGGCAAGAGTGGTACGAGTCAAGGGGTTTGGTCAGCGGCAGAGATGGACCACGCGATTCTATTGGTCAGATGTGATGCGCATGAGCCGTGGGGGTTGAATGAGAAACGACGGGAACCTGCAATATAACCTGAAGAAAGACTCGATCGGAGTCAGGTCACGTAATGTTCCTCCACCTCTTCGGGGGTCTCTACTTTATAACTTCTATTAATCCTTTCGCATCGAGGGCTTAGCTTGGCCCTAATGAAAAATCCTTTTTTCACCACTGTCCACCCTGCTAACCCCCGCGCCAACCCTTCCTCACCCTTCTTCCGAACCCTTTGTCTCTTTATCAGCATGGACTCTTTTTCCATCATATACTGGTAACGCCAACTTGGGCCTGAGATAGTTAAGACTGCGGAGGATTGAGTTAGATATCACCGAGTGATTGGGAAGTGAGATCACGAAGTTGGAATGGTGCGAGTGAGAGGGAGTAGAATAGATCTACCAAAGGAATGGAAATCTCACAATCAGTATAACGCGATTCGATGAAAAAGATCTCGACGAACTTCAATTTACTTCTGCTGTTTTCTCGTTAGTTATAGGAAATCTGCGTCTTAAAAGACAAAGTATAATCCACTAAATGCTTTCAAATCGATACTACTTCATTTTCTCTCTATCCAAAATAATTCGATATTTTTACAGACAATAGGTATTTGTAAAAGCTATAGGGAATTCTATCATGTTCATTATTGCTAGTAACAATCCCAGTAACACATTTACAAATGGCGGGTTTGTTTATCCAGGCATACGCACGAAGGGTTGTAAGATCCTGTGACATTAATACCACCCCTTCTGGGCCGAAGTAGAATGCGATAGCCTTGGCGGGCTTCCCCGCAAGGGCAAATAAATTTTGCGGATTAGAAATCAAGAGTTGGTAGGAGCATTTGGTCCGATAGCGGGCAGGCGGTGGAATTAAAGCTGGCAGGCAGGCAGTGAGGCAGTCAGGGGTGAGCCCGGGAGTACGTTTTGCTGATTAACAATAATAATACCGTGGGATTAGGTGTCTCTCCTTGGCCAGCTTCTCGAGATGGTTGGACCTCAGGGCTGTCGAGGCGGATTAATTGGGTCAACGACCGTTTAATACGAGGAACTGAAAATCCTGCCTCGGCCCTAGGAACAGCACTCGGGCGACCTGCCGGCCGGCGTTGCTCCCCTTTCCGATCCACTCTCCTGGAAAATGAACAGAGAAGCTCCGTAGCATGAGCCGTCACCGCTACATCTGCGCTAATTTCACACCGAGCTGACTGCGTCCAGCCAAGCCGAGAGCTAGCCAGCCAGCCAGAGAACCAACGGCAGCAGCCACCTACCCGGACAGCCAGCCATCCTGCTTGACTGTCTGCTTCTGGATAGACCATCCCATCGCTAATATCCACCCGCTTCCCACTATCTTGATTCCAGATGGACCGGAAAACTTTCTCTACGACTGGATGCCTCGACATCGAGCGTGAAAGCGAGCACGACCACCAGACTGTCCATGTGATACACTCGAGATTATTGACACCCATCCTTCATCCTTTTTGTTCACTCGTTTGTTCTACTACTAGATAGCTTCGTTATTGGTCGAACCACTAGGGATACTGGATCAGCCAGTAGACTTTCACAGGAATAAATTCACTGTTTTGCAGTAATACCATTTACAACTTCTGAAGACTTTTAATTAAGTCGAGTTAATCACTTGTTTTAGGAGATGTAATGTACCAGTTTCTACATGTTGTGGGTAGGTAGCGCTTTAAGCACTATGTTTCCATAAATGGGTGACTGGCAAACAATCAGTGTTGAAGTATCAGATTGTCCGGAAACAAAAGAGTGTTCTCTTGACTGGCGTTTGAGATTCTTCGTACACGATAGTTTCGAGAGAATGGAATCGGGCTCTGGGATCCGAGCCATTCGTTGTCGAGAGAAACATTGCTGCTATAACTTACCAGTAAACGTAAAAGAGGAACATATATCAATGACTGTTCTCTTCGAAATCGTTGCGGAAACCAGTGTTGCGATGAGGAAAGTCAAACAAAATTAAAGAACTAGAGATGACAATTAATGCAAAGTTTAATCGAATAAAACGAACGTGATTATATGGGATCGCGTTTACAACTGAACTATAATTACAAAGCAAAAGAATTCCAAAGCCAAGGATGCTTGGAGACTGTTAGAGGGTATTACGACTTATTCGCAATAGTGACTCACTTGAACGGAACTGGAATGGGCGATCGATAACTACAATAACTGTCGAGCGATTTCCGATTCTCGTAAATTGCAATTTAGCATGTAACCCACCCTTCTGCTTTCATGCACCGTAAGGGAATTAAATTTACCCGCCTTACTACTACAATTATTTACTTTCCTTCTTCGTCATCCGATTATTCCAAGTACTATTGAAATACTCTCAGTATTACTACCTAAATATAGCGCAAACTAAAACTATCTATAAATACGCCGATATAAAACATACGAATCAAAGACAGAGCAAGATTGTCGTAATCTATCAGAGGCAGAAAGCGGATTGCTCTGGTGGTCGTTTGAAAGTGCCGGCTGCTGACACATAATACAGGATCGACAGGAGGAGCCGACAGAAAGACAGGACCTTCGCGGTAGAAGCTGCGAGGGTCGTCTGTTGGCGAAGGATCGAAGTCCGTACTGGTGGTTCTCGCGGGGAGAGTCAAGTTAAGGTCGAAGGAAAGAGGGACCAAGAGGGTGGTCGAGGGGTTCGAGGAGTGAATCCACCCCCAGCTGCCCCCTCCCATCCCTCCCCCGCACACCCCTTCGGAGGTGGTTGGCTAGTGTGCCGCGCGCAGCACAATATCGCGGCAACATAACTCTTCTCCCTTCGTTCATTCCCCCGCGGCCTCTGCGGAAAACGCCAGAAACACTGTGCCACTCATCCTCCCTCTCTGCCATCCTCCCGTTCAACCCCCGTTCAACCCCCGCTCAACCCCCGTTCGAGAGACTCCGCCGGGCCACACACCTCTCCGCAGAGAGCCGCTTTGTTTCAATAATACTGTTTATATTGGAATGCGAATCATTGATCTGTCTGTATGTGTATACGTGTAAGTATGAGTGTGCGTGTGTAGGGATTCGTGTCCCTCCCTGCTCGAAAGATGGACATATTGGACCCTCTCGCGTTCGAGTTCGAGGGTCGCCGCCACCCTCTGCGGATTCGCCCCGCACACTCCACGCACGCTGCCCGAGACCGACACAATGCTTTTGGGACATTTCGACGTTTTAGGTGTACCTTTGCTAGTGGAAATTCAAGTATTTCTATTGTTACTTTGGGTGAAGGGGAAAGGTTCCCGATGGTTGACTGTGTGTATGATGCTCAGATAACAAGTATGGAGACATGTATGGATTGGATGGTGTGTTTTTGTAATATGCAAAAGGATTTGAATTGTTCTTGAGAATAATGTTTGATTGGAGCGATTTTGAAGAAGGATAAAAACTATAAAACGATGTTTTAAGTTTAGGAAATTGTTTCCCATTGCAACATCTTTTGTTGAATCTGAATTATTCTATGATATACAATTTGAATTATTGTATAAACACGTTACGTTCGAAACAATTTTCGATAATGCTTTGACAAACCTGTTCGCTTACATACGTAAATTAATCGAATTCGCACATCTTTCTGCAGTTGCCTTTTGAACTAACAAACGCAGGCACGTGCACCAGTTAGCTCATTGAATGCTTTTGTGCGGCGAAAGCTCTGCCGTTTGATTGATTTGTTTCAGTGTGCGCGATGCGAAGGTATCCGGGAGATCGGTCAGTCTATGAAAGGGATACGTAAGCAAAGGGTTGCCGCAGTTGAGCAAATATTAATAAGCCCGTTCGCACACAGTAGAGGCGCTGGGTTAACGCGTTCTGTTGGTTTTCTCCTCGTTATTATATGAAAGGGGCAGAACACGTTGGGAATTCCCATACTGCTTGCGCCTGCTACGTATTATTCTTTTGCACATTATTGTGGAGCTGTCAAAGTGCGTCAATAAGAATCGGACTGAAGTATAACATTACTGTAGGATATGTTACTTTCTTGTGATATTGGTCTGTGTGCTGATCAGAAAAGACTTTTCTCATACTTCCAGTATTCTCATGTGGGGTAATAACTTCTTGAGTGTTCCTTTTTCTATTTATTATTATTAATGCTACTAATATTCAAGTCTCTAAATTCGTATTCATTCATGTTCTAATTACAGGGCAAAAACTACCATGTTTCAAGAACCATTTAAAACAGTATTTCAGCAGACGAAAAACGATTTTTCTCGAGATAGGTATTCTTCAGAAAGGAGCGGGCGATAAGATCGATAGGTTCGATAAATTCTAAATATCTCGTACGCACTTGATCTTCTAATGGCAGCCATATTTCCAAGGGAGAATAAATGGTGTCGTACGACGCAAGAAGGGAGGGACGGCGTCGGCCATTGTGCAAAAAGTCATCTCCTTTTGAGCCGGAGATATCATTTTTCTTGATCGTGTCTGCTGGGGGTACCTAGCAGAGGGGTTGGAGTCACAAGGATGCTGAGGGTCGGACCCTCCGATGCTGAGTCTCACATCTTCCCGACTCCGCCTTGACTCACGCTTTGATCAGCCCACAACCCCAAACACCCACTATTATGGACAATCAATCGAAAAAATGGACCCCGGTCGCCCTAGAGTGCCGACCACCATCGCATGATTATTGAACCCTCCCTACGCCAGACCCTTCGCCAGGATGATCACCTCTTGCGGGCGGACCGTTTACTTTTCTGCGCGAACCGGTTAACGATTTCCCTTTGTGCCACGGTGCAATAGCATTTAACCATAATCGAACTAGGGAGAACTTTTTTTTACCAAGATCACAAGGCTCACATTACAATGATTTAATTCTGAAATCGTTATAACAATACTGGGTAGAATCAGCTAGAAAAAGTATATAGTTGAACAATATTGCTTTGCCAATAACGTGGTACAATCTCAGCTGTCTTTGAATCTACTATCGTATAATAATTAAACAATATATTAAGGAGTTGAATTGTTTGGTAATTCTATTGCGATTGAGGGGAACGTTGATATCCTTGCTTTCTACCGTTGGAATGATAAAAGATCGATTAAGTAATTGGTTACTTAAAAATACTAGATAAAAGGGATGACAGGTTGTCAAAATCGGATACACGTGTTTTCGAAGAATGAGTTGCGCGGCGGAGACAGAATTTGTATCGAGCAATCACGCGCCCAACATATCCGACTGGCGCGTGCGTTAGCCAGGTTTGTTAAAACATGTCGAGCACTCGTATGTCACATTGTAAACCTCGTGCCAAATTTAGCGTAATGCCCCCTGGCACTTTTGCACGGAAAAACACACGAGTGTCAGCGGCCCGGCGGCGGTCTGCCGGACACACCGGATAATACGTACACGCGTGTAACGCCAATCGCCCTAAGTACCTACATAATTGTAAACAGATAGCTAACGGCATTTAATTCTATCGAATTTATATTGCCACTAAAAAGTGGAGGATGCTGCCAGGTGTACCTGTTAACGCCACATATTAGTGCGACAAACGGCATTGTCCGTTACTTTCAGCACCCTATAACGAATACGGCAAACACATATTCTTCAATTCTTCACGCAACTATTGTAATTACCCTTTACAATACTGAATATTCGTAAATAGGAATCCTTATTAATTAAATAGATAATCAAGTCTTCTATATTCGAAATCTTGTGACTCTCCATACGAAGAATTATAAATATTGTCAATACATCTCTGTTATACACAAACTTCAAGACTATCTTTTCTACTAAATCCAGAAACACAGGAGTAGGGAATAGAATCGCACTGCGTTTCTTACGATTCGTTGCAGGCATAAGAAGTGGAAGAAATCGAGGCAATTCCCCACGGAAGTATACGCATTCGTATCCCGTACTTGCGTATTTCCACAGGAGCGGGATTGTTATTGCAAAATGTCCGAGGCGGAGGAGCGCACAGCCGAAAAAGAGGGATTGTAACGAGGATGACCGCATTATTCAGGGCGCGTTTGGAACAACAAGGCAGCGGAAGCCGTAAGAGGGAAGAGGGGGTGGTTTGGGTGGTATAGGTAGAAGGTAGGGTGGTTGGGGCCGAGCAATCTCCTTGCCGCGTCTCTCCTGTGCAGCCAACAATCCGCGTCGATAAATAAAGGATTGGCTGTTCCTCGGTCAATATTGATTTTTAAATTGACCGCCGAGCGAATCCGCGCGCCCTTCCAGCCACCCCCGCACCCGCTTCCAAGATCGCCGACGACTTCGTGTGAGTGTAAACGTATTCGAAGCCAGCAGCCAGCTTGCTGGTCCACTATGTGCCTGTGTTGGTGATCAAGCCAGATGTATGTGCTCCCGTCTTCTCCCTCCCCTCATCTTTACCCCTTCACGTACAGTCACATACTCCTTCGCTCCGCCACTCATCTCCCTTCTGCACTCACCAAGTTTCTATACTCATCCTCTTCGATCCTCCTCTCACTCCGCTCGCTCGTACACGTGTGTATTGGGATGTGCGTACAAGTGTTGTGTCCCGATATACACGCTACATCCAACCACCACGTGCGCCAGTGTGGACGGTCGTACGTGTGTGTCGGTACACAGGGAGCTCTCGCCGGATAGAAATTCAGCGCGCCACCGGTTGCCTGTATACACGGAATTTGATTATAAATAAATGCGAGCGGGGATGAAGCTCGGCCGGGTGGTCCAGCCAGCAGCAGCAGCAGTAGCAGCAGCAGCAGCAGCACCAGCAGCCATCTCTCGCATGGTGCACACGGGGTTACGGATATACCTAGATAAACCGGGTTCGAGCAAGGCCAGGCGAGGGGTTGTCGCGGGGTGCGGTGCGGCCCATCACCCGGCCGAGCGACGGTAGGGGAGGGTGGTGGTCCACTCCGTTGCATCCATAATGCAGAGACACGGTGTGTTTGCGTTCCCCTAAACATCCCCTGTGTGTGTTCCTGGATACTTGATGCTCTCGGTTTGTCCGTAGGAATCGCCGCCGCGCCAGACCCTTTCACGGAATTCTGCAATCGCTATCCCACGTACACCACCTCCCACACCCACTTTCAACCACCCCCCGCAACACCACCGCCAACCCCTCACCAATCCGCCTCACTGCCAGACCTATAGTAAGACCGTAACCCCTTGTCATCGCCGGAGATTTGGTTTTGAATTTTCGCTTGGCCCGCTCTCTCGCACGTGCGAGTACACACGTGATCGTATGTGCACAGACATTCGGAGAACGGCAAGATTCTCGGTGAACGACAACCTCCGCAACCGTGGAAGGCCCTGCTTTTGAAAGTAGGGAGTTGAGATAGGAATTGGAATAAGAGTGATTGGATTGTTTGATATTCTTCGTTGAATGCAGTTATACTCTTCATGAAGTTTGGATGGTATATTAGAATTGACATATTATTTGCTGTAATGGTTCAATGATTTCACGATTCTATAATTGCATTAATCAGTTGTTCTTCTCGGTTGTGTTTGCGGTATGACAATATAAGATTTTTCAATCAAAGTAAAAATTAGTTATACTATAAATATAATTTGAATATACTATTAATTCCTATCGTAAGTGTTCGTATTGCGCAATCGGTTTGCAAAAGTTTGAAGATCCAGATATTTGACGACGAGGGATTGGTGACTGAAGAGGACGATCAGCGCGGGCATTCCGAGAGATGGCGCGAGGGGGACCGCAGGAAGGGGCGATTAAAGATTCTTTGATGTTCTCTAAAATGTTGGCGATGAAAGGCCGACATGTCCCGAGCAATTCCTGCAGGTGAGGAGGCCGTAGATATTCTCGCACGCAACCGCGGGGTCGCACGCTTCATTTAATTGTGGGAATCCTGGCCTTACGGGGAAACTTCTGAAAGCCACTTAATAACTTGGGCAATCCTTATGTACACCTTGATGTTGGATTAGACGCGGCAAATTGAAATTAAGACGCCGCAGAAGATCGGGGGGGGGGGGTTGAACTGCCGCGAAAATCGCTTGGAATTTCGTGCTTCCGGCGTAGTGCGCGCATAATCGATCCTAAGGGCATACCTCGAACCCTCGTTAATTGCCGAAAGAATCTTCCTTCCATGGAAACGTAACTTACCCCATTGACTGTCCAACTAACTTTTGTTAAATCTATTCATTTCTATCAATAAACTTTACTTACACTTACATTTTCCTTATTCCAATATTCTCAAACACCACTCAAAATTCCCAAGCCTCTTATCAGAGTACCAAAAACCTTCTCGATTTTTACAATTAACCACCCAGTATCCGGAAGCCATCTGACATAGCTGTGACAAGCAGTCATTTCCGCATTCGCGTCATTCGGGTTAATCATGTCCTCTTCAGCGTCGTTCGAAGCGTCGAAAAGGTTTCGCGCTCAGGCGATTCTTAAAGTTGGCACGAGGGCCTCATCGCCGTCGTCGTCGTCGTCGTCGGGACGCTCGCTGACAACGTGTAGCATTGTTGCAGAGCTGAGCAGTGTTCGAGCGTGGCTGGGTGGAAGGACAAAGGGCAGCCGGGTGGCCGAAAGGCGATGGTGGTCTCGTGGACGAGTGGTCGAGCACCCTTCGGGAGGGAGGTCGACGAGGGGGAGGTGCGGAGGCCAGGGGCTAAGAGGGGGTCGCGCGATGAGGGGGCGAGGAGGCGTCGCGAGAAAAGGAGGCCTCGAGGAAACCGTCGCCGTCGTCGCGGCAAGAGAGAAGAATGACAGTAGTATAGGTGCAAGCGATGGTGTACACACAGACACCATTCTACTGTGAAGGAACGAGGCTGTGTACATACACATAGAGGCAGGTGCTAGCTATAGCATCGCCGAGGAGATATAGCGCGGGGGTGGCAGGAGGTGGTGGAGGAGGAGGGCAGCCTAGCGTAGAAGCCGGGGGTGTGAGAATAGCAGAGGCACACGCGCACAGAGAAATTCATCCCTGAGAATCGAGGCTGTGTGTCCACTAGTATGGCGGCTGGCCGCTCAATGCACCCTGTCTCGCTCGCACCCCCGTGCCACCGCCGCCGCCCCGCGCCACCGACGGTGTAGCTGACCGACGCCGGGCGTCGCGGCGGCCGGCCCCTACACGCCCGTTGCCATAGAAACCCGCTGTCATTAAAGCATCGCCTTATCATAACCGACGCGCGGCCTTTCCCTCGCCACCCCCCGGCCACCCTCTCCACTCTGGCTTGCTCGCGCGCGCGCCCACTCCCTCTCGCTCTCTCCCTTCCTCCCGGCCGCCATCTTTACACCCCCTTTTGCCTGTGTGCCTGCCTGGATACTAGTAGTCGGGCCATAGCCGGCCACCCTCAACCCTCTCGCCCTCCACCTAGCCGCCTCTTCCCTTGCACCCTCACACCCTCGCCCTCTCGCACTCGCCCCCGGTCAGTCTGCCTCTTTCTTCTTCCTTCCTTCCGTCCTTCCTTCCTTCCTTCCTTCCTTCCTTCTCGTCCTCCTACCGCGCCTGTTAAATCCTCCGGCGCTCGCTCCCCCGTACTTACTCTCTCGGCCGCGAGCCTTTCCGCGCTCTAACTCTCTCTCTATGTGTGTGTGCGTGTGTGGGTTTCAGAGCGTCGTTCCATCTCCCGCAGTTCTGTCTTCTTCGCACCACTATCATCCACCCCCTGCTACACCCCTCGGCGGTGTGTGCACGGGATTCGGACTACGGCTGGCGCTCGCTCGTTCTTCCTTGCCGCGGAGATATGTACTCTTATGTACGTACATGTGAATGCCTGTGGGTAGCGGCGGTCACGTGCGCGCGATGATGAAGGCGACGGGGGTGGGTGGCGATGTCGGCCGCCCCTCGCTCCTTTCGTCCTTCGGACCATGTCCGAAGGCGCGAGGACATTGTCATCCACTCGAGAGGGAGGATACTGAAGACGATGCTGGAGTTTGCGGAATGCCTCTTGAAATGGTTTCATCAGAAAGGAGTATTTTTTTCCATGTTTTCTTCGTTCTTCCTTGTTGATTAAGGTTTAATAATGGTCGCTGTGAAGTTCATTGTATGTGTTGTAAATGTATTTTGATATCTCCTTTGAGAGACATTCTTTGAAACATATCTTTCTTATAAGGAAAGTTGTTGGTTTCAAGTAAGCTCTAATTTTTTATTTCGAGACAAGCGTCTTTTCTTTTTAAGTTCGAACGTTTCGTTTATCCTTTCATTCTTCAAGTAACTTCCCTCGAATAAGATCCATCGTTCAAGCCGCCAGACATATTCACCATTCGAACGTCGCAGGTCGAAAATACATAAACAAGGAGACATAAGCAGCACGATTCGTGCATTGGTGCTCCTGGCGGGTTTACGGTCGACCGCATGCTCTCGGCGTTTGCTGAAAAGGCGAAGTAACGCTGAGCGATCGGAGGCACAGTGGGCGAGTGGATGTTAGATGAGAGCTCTGACGGAAGCGCGGAACTGCCGGTAGCCCTTGTGCCGGAAGTCGAGTGTGTTTCTGTGTATCTCATTAATTTCATTCCATATAATGCGGGGAGCCCCGGAACCCTCGCGCCCCCCCGCAAATGTAACTGCTCTGATTAATGGAGTCGGTTTCAAACCCGCAATAGAGCGAAGCTGCCGCCCTCTTCGCTCCGCAAAAGTATTTGACACACGGCTTTTCTCCGCTGCGCCGCCAAGAATCTTTGATTTATCGTCTCAATAACTCGCGAATAATCGAAATCCACTGCAACGCCGCCCCCGGCATTTCGTATAATTAATTGACGTCGCACCCCTTCGTTTCGAATGTTAGGCATTCGATATTCATGGGGAATGAATGATATACACTCCGAGACATTTTTGACGCGCTCGACGAATGAGTTCCCTTGGCCGTCAGTGGTACTTCCGTTCGGGTTTGATTCTCGACAGCTAGTCGGATTGAGGGGAATTGATTGATGGATATGAAGCTTGACTCTCCGCTGTATCTTTGGGGTTAGATGTATCATGGTTACTGGTGCATAACAAAGTGCCATATTTTGCAAATGCTCTACTAAATTCCATAAACACATACTCCTTCAAAAATAACTATTCAAAGTAGTTGATTCAAGTTAATACTTATAAAGTACAGCCCAACTAAAATATATGAGCTGATCACTATGATGCATAGCTAAAAGATGACTTCCTTCAGAAAGGATAATAAATTTGAGAGAAAAAGAGAGAGAGAGAGTAGAATCGCACCATTTCAGATACCGGTAGAATATGCTCGAGGGATGCGCCAAGTGGATGCATGGTAACGAGAGAGGATGCTTGGTAATTCAGGTAGTCTCAAAGAGTCAAACGACTTGGGTGGCGTTTCTGCAGGCCGGCAATCCCGAAGGCAGAGCGTCTAGGGAGGAACGATCGAAAATGGATGAAAATCCAGGGTCAGTGGAGGCCGGCTTGGAGGGCCATAGTTCGGTGGGTACTTTCGGGTGGTGGACGGGGTTCCTCAGAGGCTTCGAGTGTACAGAGGACGTGTCGTGAACTCGTTTGGCGACGAAATTCTGACGCGATTGTATGTCGAGGTTCCGTCTCTCTGTGCGCGCTTACAGCCCTCTCTCTCTCTCTTCATCCCGTGTAAGCGCGTAACAGTATGTATAGTTCATCCTCTTCCTTTCTCGCTCTCTCCCTCACTCTCCTCGTCCCTCTTTTCTTCTCGCTCTGGCAGTCTGTGTATGTGCAGCGTTCCAGGACGTATTTGTCCACGCGGCGGTCTTACCCTTTGACCTCAAACCCCTGGCCCCTGACCTCGCTTGCCTCGCGCGCCCCCTCGGACCTCCTAATTCTCTCATCTACTCTTCTCTTCTGCTTCTCTTCCTCCTGCTTTCTGTGGCCCGTGTATACATTCAGTAGGAGAGAAAGAGGGAGGAAGAGTGGGAGAGAGGTTCCTGCACTCGGTTCTCTCGAGGCGGGAGCGAAGCTGAAGCGGGAGCCGCGCTTCGCTGGCTCTCGCTCGCTCGCTTTCTCTCTCGCGATACTCACGGCCCTCTACGGAATAACGAGTCTCATTAATCCAATTAACCAGTAAATAATGGGATAGCATTTTCGTATTTACGAGAGAATACTCGGGCCCATCCTGCCCTCCCACTTGGACCTAATGGAGTTTTGAGCTGACTATCAATATATTCTTCCCGGGCGCGGGAGAACAAAGTACGGGTCACTCTCTCACTTAGTTAGCCTGGCGTCCGTTCGGAGAGGGCGCCCTGTCCCGACGCCCTTCCCCCCCTCTTCCACCCCCCTAAAGCAGCCGGAGGACATCAATTTCGTTTCCTTCTTGGCTTAGGGAAATCTGATTTTCGAAAACATTCCCTGGCGCGTTGCCTTTCCACACGCACGTTGGCCCTTGTCGCCGCCCTTGTTTCGTCTGGCGGCAATCGCGAATGTATGCACTGTCTGGCCGAGGGTAATCTTGTTTGCCGAATTAACGTGCGTCCGAGCTCGTGATGATGTTGGGAGAGGCGAGTTTGGAGTCTTGGCTTGCACGGATCTGTATTGGAAAAAAGATCTAATGCGATTCGAAAGTAACCGGACTACGGAAATGTAATGATTGATTTGTCATTTGGAGTAAATATGCCCAGGGGTAAACTGTGAAAGCTGCTTGGGATTTAATTTTGCTCTATCTTAATGAGATCAAGTGGAATCTTTTCAGCGATAACCTTTAAACTAAAATAAACACGAAAGACAAATATTTCCAAAAAAAAGTATATAAATTCGTTAGTACTCGCCGAGAATCATAGAGAGGAATTGCCTCGCCCATAATATAGTGAACCAGAAACGCTTGTGCGGAGACTACAACTATCGTCGGCATGAAGTTCAGTGGGAGCGAGGAAATCCAGCTCAACATTGGAATCAGCGGGGACATTCGGCGCACGTTTTTCCTGTCGATCCGGGGAGTGTTAAGGGTGTCTATTTGTGTTGGCCGCCCGCTCACCAGAGGCAATAGGAATTACAGGCGGAGGCCACCGTGCTCCCAGGACACGGCTCATGATTTGCATATTCGTCTGAAACAATATCCTCGAGCCAGCAGGTCGCCCGATCGTTTTAACGCGGAGTTAGGGGACGTTATGTCGTCGAATCGGTTGATACGAGGGAGCCACTGGTAGGAAAAGGAACGTGAATCGAGGTGCTCCGAGCTGTTTCAATTAAAATAAGCATAGAGCACTAGCGCGCCAATAGAGGACCGCTGTTGGCATGCCGTGCCACCCATCAGCACCCTCTGCTTTCCAAGGAACCTCGGGAAAAAGGCGATATCCCCAGCCAGCTATATTGCCCGGCCCCGGCGAGTCTTGAATGCGAAAGCACCCCATGAAACTTGGGAATATTAATGTTTTTCTTACCGCCTCTCCCGCTGCTCCAGGGATCCTGTATCGCTTGGGGAACGTGATATTGAATTTAGTACCGTGATCATCCTGTAATTTGTATGGCTCAGTTGGCCCTCATTTTCATCCCTTTTTATGTGCATCTTCAAGGCAATTATTCTTGTTTATCTTATGAAAAAACGTTCAGAAAAAACTTGAACTTAAACTCTGAGTTTTATTACTGAATAAAGAATATTAAATGGAGTATTAACGAAACATTAATTGGCAATAGGTGTACAAAAAAAAAGTAGACCAGTTCTTTCTACAGTAATTCTAACACAATACTGCCGCTTTACTTCTTTGTTAATATATCTCCAGTCAAATAACATGGGTATAGCTTTCCCAAGAAAACCAGCCGACATTACATGCTGTAACTCTCTCCCCCCAATCGTCTATAACCGCATAATCAAATAAACTAAAGAACGCGATAGCAAACCCGAGGGAAGAGGGACTGGTGGCGTGAAATTTACGTAAAATTGAAAAGCCCGAAAATGGCATCGGCCATTCGCCGGCAGTGTCGAATAAAAGGAAAGCCGGGAGCGCCGGGGATTCCCGCGCGAAGGAGAAATACTTCGACGCGCATTCGCCGCTAGTGGTGTAACGACGAAAATAATTTCAGCGAAATAAACGCCGAACGAGCAGGAGCGGCGCGGGGGGTGGCGGCGCGGGGGGCGGTAGTTCACGCTATATACGCGCTTGTAAGTAACGTATAGATGCAGTTTCCTCCCTCCAGCCCCGGAAGTAAAGGATACAGTGTACGCCGCACGTACATCCAGTGCCGCTTAAAGGGCGGAGGGCGAAGGAGGCGGAAGGAGACGGCGAAGGAAGGAGAGCGAGGAGTTGCGAGAGGGTGGATGGGGGTTGTGCAGCGGAGCGGAGGCAGCCAGCTAATATTTTCAGACACCACCACTACCACCACCATCACCACCACTACCACTACCATCCAGCTATTGCTGTAGTACGGGCGATCCTCGATGCTCACCTCGGCAAAGCCCGCGCAGCTAGCTACCAACCACCCAACCCCCCCTTTCCTCTTCCACTCCCTTCACCAACCCCCGCAGGCTCCCGCGGAGCCTGGAAAGCAGCGAAGCACGTGTATATATAAGATCCTTTAAATGGGAAATCGAAACGTTTCGGAGATAACTCTCCTCGGGGTGAGAATGTATTCAAAATGGCTGCGGCGCGGGGCCCCCGGTTATGGATAGGACACCGGGGCGAAACCTGCGAGGGTGAGTGCGAGGAGAGTAGATAGATAGAGAGAGAAAGAGAGATAGGGAGAGGGGTGAAAAAGAGGGAGAGGGAGAGATTCACGATCTCTCCTCCTCGCGAGGCAAGAGGCGTCGCGCGTCTCCTCTATGATGATACGAAACATATTCCACCCTTAAGAAAGCCGGGGGAGGCTGCTCCCCCACGTCGGAGGCGGCGGCAGCCCGCTTCGCCGGCTATAAAATAAAATTCATCGCCTTCCCGTCCTCCCACCGTAACCGGGGCTCAGCTCGAAGATGGCGGAGATCTCCTATACTCGAACCGAGTATATACCACCATCATCCTCTCACCCTCTCGCAACCCACCCCCTCGCAACCCCCGCTCGGCAACGTAGCTTTCTCCGTTTTTTCAATTCAATAAAATCTGACGTTACTCCGGGAAACGGAGAAGCCCAGACTGGATGGAAGGGTTCGCCCTCTCTTCTTCCGAGCGTCAACGTTATTTTACGATATTGTTTTGCGAGGAGAGCGCGCGCTGCCGCTGTGGATTTTTCCCTCACGGTTTCGCGACCCTCTGGTGCCGCAGAGGAAGTTTGGATCGCTGATCGCTGCGAATGATTGCGGAGTAATTTCAAAGGGATTCTTGCGGAGAAATAGTGGAAGCTAGATTAGACTGGAAATGTCTAAGCAAATGTGTAAAGTGTTTGGTAATCGGGATTAATGTTTCTATGAATTTTTACTGAACGATTGTTATGGAAAGGGAAGTTTATATTCGTTGCTATCGAATCTTTTGTGTCCGAATACAAAATAGTAATTGTTTCATATTGTTCTATGATGAATTCGATTATCTAACGAATTAAGACGCATTTTCATTAGAAAACTGTTACGATAGTGTTGAAAATATATCTGACAAAGCTGTTGATATTCTGTCCAACATACTTGTCAAGATCGATGACTTTCTATGGACAAACTATACAGAGGCGAAGGTGGAGAAGCCTAGTTGACACCGATAGTATCTGATACACCCTTCTTCTCTCATACATCAAGTTAACATCCGTCCAAGTATGTCTCGCCAGATTTATCGCATTTAGCGATGCGATGCTTAATATCGCGCAACATTTTCGGCACGCGCACTGCGCGCCTTCGAGGGGCTGTTTTCTGCCTGCGCGACAGCGTCAGCTTTTCCCCTCTGCGCTTGTCATTGTAGATCGTGTTGGAATGCAAGATGCTCGAGGGTTATAAGCTCCCTCTCTTCTATTATTACCCCCCACTTGCCTCCGCCTCTGGTTCGCGCCTCTACTCATTGGGAATGAATCTCGCTTCTCTTTCGATATGGGCGACACGTTCCAGCGATTGCGAGATGGATGTCGTACGATTCTTTTGCAAATTGGTACTCAGACATACAACGTGCCACTCTTTTGATCCGAAGATATCACTTTAGATTGATTAAATGAAAGTCTGATTATCCCACAATGTAGAGTTTTTCTTCATTTTAAATTAATACAGAGTTTTTTCATTTATAATGTTGGTATGACAAACTTTCTTGTCTTAATCTTTCCAATTCCACACTAGAATATTTATACCATTTAAAATCTCGACTCAACTTTCACATCACTTTTACAAAGTACTTAAAGTACTTTCGTTAAAAGCAGATAGAAACACAATGGGAACGAAAGTCAGGGGACAATGGGAATATTCCCATGTAACTTGGCGCGATTATTCCCCAGCCCTTTCAGCCCCAAGCATCGTCTGGCATAAAGCAAGCGGATAATCCTCGATAACGTTGTTCTACATTAACGGAGCAACGAAAATCCGGCAAGAGGGGAGCTCGTCCTGCCACGCCTAACTATATTCGTTTCATATTTCTCCTCTGAGAGAGTATACAGGGAGCTTAGCCTTTGGCAAGCGAGTGGCAAGCCAACGACGTGCGAAGCTGAGTGTACCCACGTGCTAAGCCGTATTACGAATCCTAGAAAGCGCTCTTGATGCGGTGGAGGGGGGTGGTAGCGGAAGGGGTTGGTAGCCCTGTTGCGATATGGACCGGAGATGTGTCCATTTATCCAGAAAATAATCCACAGATAGCATCGCTCAATCCTGCACCCGCAAGCGTCGGAGCGCCACCGCCATTTCAGGGTAGTTAAGACGAGGGTGACCTTCCTGCCGGAGGGGGGCGGGCGGGTTGGCAGATTAAAGATTATTTACGAGATGACGATAACGTTTTTATCTAACGATCAGACCTCGAAAGGGGTGGCTCTTGTGCTCCTCTGACCGGCTCGTTTTCACGAGAGGCCGAGCGAGAAATGCTGCTCGTCACTACGCATTCATTTGTCTGCCGACTAGACTGGTGCTTCGGACAGCGGGCGATGTTGTTGGACGTCGAGGAAACTGCTACCGACCATGACACGGGAAGCTCTGTTATTAATTGTCAGGACGTCCCGCGATGCTATGTAAAAAATCTGACACTTTTAATCCAATCGGCCTGTAAACTATATTGCGTGTTATATGCGACTTAAGATAGGCTTTTACGAGGTAGGAAAACTATATTTCTTTATCAGAGAAAGCGTAACAAAAGGCATCGAATGATATCGAAAGAAATGTTTCGAGAGAGCACGTATCACAAGTCCCGTTTACTTATACTATCAGAAAATCCCGCGGCCATTTAAGCGGCATTCGGCGAACTCGCACGTTCGTGTCGGCCAATAAATGGCCAACGGACGCGCCTTGGAATCTATCCATTGGCGGATTAACCGTGGGCAGTGCGCGGCTTCGTCAGGAGGTGTGCGGTGATCGTTGGGATGTTCATGCCGCACTCGAATCGAGCCTCGATCCGTAAAGTCGTCGTACGAGAGTGTAGAGAGGAAGCACGCGGAGGAGGAAGAAGGGAGGTGGCAGGTTACATCATGTGCAGCTCTAACCCTCGGCTGGAGAAAGGGGTGCAATGTGTGAGTCGGTGCTGGCCGAAGGCCTTGGCGGTAGCGGGGCGGGGGTATGTTGTTATTTACGGTATTTAGATAACCGGCTTACGTAGGAGCCCTCGCACCTCCATCGCCACGTGATCCCGCTGGTGAGATAACGCGACGAGAGAGAAGCGACGGAGAGCAGCAGTCGGCCCAGCATCCGCAGGAGCTCTCTCCGCTCTCTCGCAGCTAACAGAACCTGGCGAGAGGAGGAGCAAGCGCGGCGCCGCACACACAAGGGTATCTACCGCGCGCCACCACAGAGATGCGTGTGTAAGCGGCGTCGGTGTACCTGCATTTGGCTCGCAGATTATTATAACGAGCATCAGTCGCATTAGCATACGTATCTGCTCTCGCCTCGCCCGCCACGGGAAAGCGTTGGAGCCTGCTGGAGTTAGCATACCATCGTACTCTCCCGCCACCCTCGCCTATCTATTTCTCCCGGATGCCCTCTCTTTCTCTTCGTCTCCGACACCGGCTACCATCTCTGCCGCCTCACTTCCCCGCTTTCTATCGTTTCCCTCGGCTCGCAGCATCCCCCTCCTTCTCTCTCTCTCTCTCTCACCGCTGGTACATACGCTCAGATGCAGTTCTGTGTGAGTGTGTGTATGGATACTAATGAGGAGGTGTCACTACCCCGTAACTTTACATGGCTACAAGCCCGATTGTTCTGCATCCCGCTGGACCACCGAGTTGGATCAAAGGATCTCGTTGTTATTACTCAATGTCAAAAATCAAAGCTCCTGACGCTCGCCAAGGATCTAAATGCGCCACCCTGGATTACCTTCGCTTTTCTCGAGAGCACGCGCGCCTCCCCCTGGATGCTTTGATTGTCTACTGGATTATTGTGGGATTTGAGGTTTACTCTGGGATACCGAGTGTCTCTTGTTCACAGAGTCTTATCTGTTTTGGTATCCAATATGAGATAAGTTGGGAGATATCGTAGATAGTATTTACTGCAACACTTGCTGACTAAACACGCTGAATCTCTGGGAATATATTTGTTGTACGAGACATATAAAAGAAGTAAATTACTACTCGCTGTGTTTAATTTACAAGAGGATCAATGTGAAAGTCGGATTTCGGAAACAGGTTGTTCCAATCAGATATTATCAAAGTCTGCTGGCGCGTGATGGACACATCGCAACGGTTCGTCTTCACGCTTGGTCGATCACTTCTTCCTGGAAGAATGCACTTGAAATTAATCATATCTTCTCCCAATCTCTCCAAGTTCACCTTACTACTACAATAAAACTAAAACAATACTGTTTCGCATTATTGAACAAATGTTTCTCAAACTCTAATTACTATTAATCTTCCTATGGGTGTGTCTCTTTCCTTCAAGAATCTACTTTAGAATCAGGCGATCGACTTGGAGAGCCAGATCGGCACACGTATGACCTCTTGCAAAAGCGTACACAGCGTGTCGGGGGAGTGAGAAAAGTTCTCGTCACGAACCGTACGGAGCCTCGGCACACTGAGAGAGCATATCAGCAGGTAGGCATTACGGCGCGAGAACTTCAGGATCTCGTGAGGCGTGTATTGGATAGTGGTGGCAGAGGGGGATGGCGAGGGGGGGTTGGGACGGTAAGACACCCTGGGAGCATAGTTGCGCGTCGAAGGAAAGTAGGGGGCATTAGCGATTGGTGCATAAGACTCGCTCGTCTTCTTTGTTCCCGCAACCAAAGGCAGCACCCCTCGCGTCTCACCGAACCGAACGGATTGGCGATCTCTAGCCGAGTTGTTGCGTCGGTTGCGAGCTTCTCTCCTCTTGGTATCTTTTCGTTGCGAGGCCCTCTTGGTAAGCGGCCGGCGCAGCGACCGATTTCAGTTGAGGGCATCGCTGCGCACCGTGATCCGATAAACGGATAGATATCCGCCCGTCCACGTAACCAGTGCCCACTATAATTAGCGGTGACCTCTCGCCACGACCCTGCCGGCAATTTTAGACGAGCTGCCACCAATGTCCGACTGCCAGAGGAAGGGAGAAGGTGAGAGAGTGAGCGCGGACGATCATAATAATCGCGGGTAAATCTTTGCGCTTGTCAATCAGACGACTGACAGACGATTGTGGCCTGCCTTCCAAGTTGCCAGACTGCCTGCCTGCTTACCTGCCTCCAGCTATCGTTGGTAGGCTTTGCGTGCTTGCACGCTAGCCAATGCTCGCCCATTACCTGACTCCTCCGCTCAGGATTTCTCTTACTTCCTCCGGCTCTCTTCTTATCCTGCCCTCCGCTCTCTAAACTCACTCCCTCCGACTGTGAGATCGGTAAAGCCACCAGCTGGATATCGTTCCCTTCATACCATTCTTTCTCTCGCTCGTTAGTAATTATTTACATTTGCGTGGGGGAGACTCAGGAATCATTGAAACACCTGTGCCAGGATAAAGTTGTATTTAAGTCTTTCAAAGTTAAAATGTAAGTAACAAGACTCGATCTGTACGAAGTTGAAAATTTAGATGTTTCGTAATACTATTCAATTCACTTGCAAATAGAGATAACACTGCAGATTTATTTTCTGCCAGACATTACTCGACTCAGTCCTATTGCACTTGTTTTGTAAGCTTACTTTTGCTAATTATGTAATAAAGATAGTTTTGGGCGATTTAGGCGCGCAGAAATTATGCGTGCGATAAGTGGGCAGGCAAGTCGGCGGTGCGTGATGTCGTAAAGAAGTCTGGTGTGCGGAGCATGCTTGCCATTTCCACGTTGAGCCCGGAACAGGGCACAGTGTTAAGAAAGCGGTGTTCCCTTCATGGGCAGTAAATTCAGGGGGCAAGACAGCAGCAGGCGAGCGTCGTAAAAATACTGGCTGCTAATCGATATAGATCAAACAGGTGCATCTGGGTTCTATGCTCCGCTGGACTTCGACTCTCGTTAAGGTTCCCTAGGCTCGCCTTCCTGCCGATAGAAATCGCGCGGACTCCGCATGCAAAACGAAACTTCGATTTCCCTTGCCGCTCACTGGCCCGCCCGTACCCCCTCGCGCCATCTTATCGTGTTCTCACTCGGACACGCGATCGCATTACGATAATGAGCAGAAACGCAAAAGATTGCACGCCGGATTTTGCGGTCACTTGCTTAATACGCGTTAAGTGGTAATAGCGTGTAATTATTATTACGAGATTATCATCGTTTCTTAAAAGGGAGACGATACTGAGAGAAATCTACGAGTTGTATAATTATGAGATTGTAATGATAATGGTTGACTCTTTGAAAAGTAAATATTTTGTATGATGAATTACTTTTGCTCAGTGTTTAAATCACCGTACAGGTAAAATTGAGCCTTCAGAGTTCTGGCGTAAGCGAAGTCGATTAACATGTCTGAACTTTACTTCGACACAAGGACAGGCAGGATTTATCGTGTATTCCGCTGGAACTTCGCCATTCAACGTCGTCGTTTTTCCCCGAATGATTCACCGTCGGCGAATATCAGTGACCAGCCGTTTCACGCTCCTCTCGGAAAATTGGAGGTTCACCGAAAATGGCTCGTGGGTGAAATCACAATTATTGGATGGCAGCGCGGGACTCCGAGTCATGGATCGACTACAATGGGATACTCAAGTGGGATACAATGTGTATGAACTTTATTGTCCCCTTGAAAGCGTTGGTCAGTTTGGTCCATCTGCTGACCCAGCGCCAGTTGCTACATGGACAGCCATCCTCACCCGGTCAGCATTGACACGACCCTTTTGTGCCGGACGACTCCTCCCATAGTGTACAGACGCGTATCGCCGAGCTGTTATTTGATGTATCTGTTTATATACATAATATCTATCCTTATTATGCTAGGCGTCAATTTAATCCCGCAACATAAGCAGTAAGTGCATGTTTATTTTGTAGTTGTAGATTAACTTCTGCATTCAATACATATACTTGTCTTTTTGATTTCAAATGGAATTATATGTTTCTACTGATTCGTAAGTAAGAGATTAGTAAACTTTTACTATCATCCCTTGATTTTATAAATCTTGAATTTATAAAGTCCGCATTTTCTCTCTTATTCTTATCATACGAATTCCTGTTCTTAAAACATACTAACGTCATCAACTTTGGAATGTAAACAGCATCAATTACTAATCACGAGGTTATCCTTCAAAAATACAATTATTCAACAGATCTCCCATTGGAGGGTACAAGAAAGTCAGTCAGCGCGATCACGCACAAGTCAATCAGGCCCGAGGGAGGATCATTAAATTCGAAATGTAAATCGGGCGAGCGGCGTATGCAAGAGCCGACGCAAAACAGGGGACAGGGCGTCGGCGTCGTTGTCAGGCAAGTGGAGCAAGTGGACGCTAATATGCGCCAGATCCATTAATCATAACCCGCGGGGATTCAGGGTGCCAACTTCCCTTTTTCATCCCCGCCACGGAATGCTTATGCGATATTTGCGCACACATATGCGCCGATTTGGCGGAGCGAAGCTGGAATAGGTTGGCGCCGGGCACCCCGACGCCCCCGTGCATTCGGTCGCCCATTGTTCCCGGTGCTGCGCTACCCTAAATATTAACAACGAGCGAACAGGGGTCAGTACAACCCTCGAGAACTTCCCTGCCGCTCGACTGCCTATTCTGTAACCCCGATGCCCCTTTTCGGTCGATTCACCACCCCCGATTCTACTAGCCGCCCCCTTCTTCTCCCCGGCCCCCTCAACTGATTCCGATCCTCGTGCGGGCCGTCTCGTGCGCGTAGGCCTTTTCGACAGCGAACTTATGCTTGGCTTGTGTTTCTCGGAATTTCTGAGCAACGAATTTCTTTGGTGTTTCCCGAACGTATACTTGGTTTTTATTGTACCAGATAAAATGTTAATAGTTTCTTTATATATTTAGGTATTTTATTTAGTAGTAGTTCTAGGAGAACTTAACGAAGTATGTTGCTACCGGTTTCCTTGAGCATTTGCTTAATATTTAAGGGGACTGGCAATGTGATTACCTAACGAGTCTTTACAGAAAGATCCTCGCCGAAGGGGAGTAATTTTACTGAATGGTATTAACTGCGATTGTGTTATGCTAACGGCAAATCAAGCAGAGCACCGGCCGGCTACTTTCTTATTCTTGAATCATGAGCCATCTGACTTTAAGATGCGCAAGAAACTCATGTAACTTTAAATGAAGAGCGAAGAATCCAAGTACCAAAGAATTAAAGCAAAGCGAAACTCGCAATGCCTCGAACTCCTTATTGCTTTCTTGTACATCCAATGTTTTATTCTTGGCCTTTAATTAGTAATGCAGTTAACTAGATCCTTCGTGCAATCCATCGTGTATTTCTTTTCTAAAGGGGGAAAAAAACTTCAATTATGCTCTCTTATAGAAATACCAGAAACCGATTTATCAAGTACTCCCGCTGTTATTTTCATCATCGAGAACCAATTGCAACATAAAACTATCCACATATCCAACATACAAAACAATCATTAACATCAACTTATTTAATAAGCAGGCAACATACAATATTTTTCACAAGCATACATCGGGTGATGAATGTACCAACATTTAATGATGATCATCCCATTTGAGGCAGTCACAATTACTTAATCAGGCGGCGAAGTATTAACAATCTGAACTGACCAATCGGGCGAAGTAAATTGGAAGTTACAGGTCGACTCGCATCAACCTGGAGTAGAGGATCGTCGGTCCGATGTATATCGTCGTATAAGTGGTTAAGCTGCGCCAATATGAAAGGCAACATCCCTAAATGGAGCATTCGGTTGTGAGAAGGCAATATGTACCGCTCACGTGGCGCGCACGCGAGATTGCGCGCGCTCACAATGTGCCCGCCTTATACGGCGCTCTTACATGTGTTTCTGGCCAGTGGTTCTTCTCCCTCTGGCGGAGGCTGCCTTTTCCGGCTGCGACGCTGCTAGCGGCATTCGCCTTATTCGATGTGTCTCTTTCTCTGTCTACGTGCGACCACGTGCACGGCACTCACCTGTCCGGCTAAGAGAAATGCGCTCGGTGGCTGCAACGCGCACTGGATAAAATATCGCTTCTAGCCGCTCTCCACGCGATTCTTCCAGCAACGGCGACAACAACGTCCGTTGTGGATAACAACGATACCACTCAGCCACCGACACAGCCACGTATTAGCTTTCGAATCAATTGACGCTACCTGCAAATTCTGACCGATTCTACTTATACTACATAAATGATTAGTTGTATCGATCGTGGATGAGTCATGTTGAGTTGAGATGTTTCAAGATTTCGTAGTAATTATTGCGAAGCTGTTTTCCTCAATTCAATATGCTCCATGTTGGCATTCAATACTTCATTTGTGATGTGCAATGATATTGTTACGAAAGGAAATTCCGAGGATACTTTTCCTATTCTGTTTTTCCTCGTGTGTTTAGAAGCTTGTTGCAAGTTTCTTATGAATTGTTGATGATTCGAAGTAGAAAGAGGTAATCGATTAGTACGGTGCTCGAAATCGGAATATCTATGGTCTATCACCAACTCGCCAGACCAGACTCGACTATCCGACATCAACTGTTTGCGCTATATCCATATAAAGATGCAAATGTTCCACCCTGACAGCTTTCTCTTAATATATAGGTATAACAACCGGAACTTGCATCGATTTCTATTTTCACTTTAATGGATTGTTGTGCACTTCAATGTAGACTGGATTCTTCTCGCTTTATTCGAGGAATTAATGAGACAAACCGTTTATTGTGATGGTAAGGTTGGTATTAAATAACATTGTATAGTTCGCATCCCTGAATAAACGTGGAGTTAGCATTTCATTCTTCTTTCAGTCGCATTAACAAGGTTTACAGGAGAAAAGCTTGTGGATGCTCATTAAGCATGAATTCGAGTTTAAATGAAGTATTTGTAATGACTAGTACTAAGAATACAATGACTAGTGTTGTCTTGATCGTTAGTTAAGACCTCAGGTGGAGGCTGTCTCGGAAGTACATACGTAGAAGCATGTGTATTCTACTCTCCCTTTCTCTCCCTCGTTTCCTCTCGTTCTTGCGGACAACTCAATTGGATATAGCTTTCGATATCGCGTACACACAATGGCTCGGCACGCATTGCTCCGAGAGCAAAGGATGCGTGGCTGCAGGTGTGTATGTATGTTCATACGCATGTACAAACGTGCGATTCGTAATGCCATCTGAGATAAACTTATTTACTCTGGGAATATACTATATTTACATGATAATACCGATTGCCTCTCATAATACTTCGATCTTATTTACTCTGTCTGCTACTGAATGCTGCCGCGATTTGAATGATGCCTGGTTTCCTGGTCGAACGAGGAGGAAATCGGAAAATGCAAATGTGAGAACGGCTCTTTGTAGATATTAATATTAATGACGAAGGTTATACTGCCTTGATACTATTACAAATGACTTGAAATATCTTACAATTATCTATCAGTACTTCTTTTATTAATCACTACAATCGTGCTCTTCATCAGAAATATCCTAGTTTCCACTATGGAAACTTCATTTTCTGCATTCCTACGATACATGTGATCGAAAGGATGTTTTATCTCAAGCACTCTCGCGACACAATGTGACACTCTGGAAGAGTATCCGGGATTTCTCAGACACGTCGGGGTCTCCAAGATTTTCTCTCGGAGCGAGTACACAGGGCGACTCGGCCATTAATCAACGAGTCTATCTTCGGAACTCGACTGAGCAAGTGGTGCTCGGGGGTAGGGCCAGTTTATTAGGCGATAAAACAGTAGAGTTGGCCTCTCCACCTGTCATTGGATTCGGGGGTGTGAGACGCCGGGGGTAGTATCGTGTAGCAGCTGTTGGGTGGCGCGACGAAATAATCGTAATAGAATTGTCAAAATGTATTCGAGCGTTATTTTATGGGGGTGAGTCTAACGGAGTCGGCTCTCTCGGCTCCAGGTTCGGCTCCGGGTTGGTACGGCTCTTCTTTAGCGGGACGGGATCCATGGAGAATCGCTTCCCGGGGGAATTACCGGGTATTATATTGAACTGGAAGGACGGCGAGATAGGGGTCTGGTGCAAATGGAGTACCCCGGTAGAATATGCTAGTGTCACGAGGACGCTTACTAATACCCACGGATTATACAGATATCTCCACGGTATATCTTATTCGGGCTCGCGCGCGCGAGAGAGAGACCTCTTAGGTCTAGGCTGGAGGGAGAGAGGATGAGAGGGAGAGAGAGAGAGAGAATGTGTGTGTGTGATCCAAAAGCAGAGAGAGGAAGAGAGAGAGAGAGAGAGGTAGAGTAAAGCTGCTGCATCTTGCACTCGCTCGCTCACTCGCGAATTACCATACGGCGATAAAAGTCACCGGTGTGTTAGAGGCGCTGTTATTCTCGGAAAAAGAAGAATGCAGACAGAAGCGTTATACCGGTTATAGCGCACTACCGCTTCTGCCAGGGAAAAAAGGAAGGGGGTGGTAGGACGCAGCGGGAAAGGAAGACGGAGATAAAGAGAAAAATAGATTCCCGCGGAGGGCAGCCCAAAGATTTACCACTGTGATAATCGCGAAACTCTTTATTTGGGCGCACCGAGAACTCGTATACATGTATACGTGCCCACCTTGCGATTGCATTGTCTTTCCCCTTGCCTTCCTTTTTCGTGCGTTACCATTATTCGTCTCGGCGAAAGCCCTGTGCGATTCGAGTTCGGGCGACATTTTCCGCGCGAATTTCTATGTAGCAAAGTTAATTGGCCGGCGCGCGTGCGCGCGCGATCGAGGAAGTGAAAGAAAGAAAGAAAAAAGGCCTGGCAGTCAGTGAGAGAGGAGGTACCTTGCTAAATTCGGCGGTGGAGATTTTAATCGGTGGGCGGCGGACGATCGAGCAAAACGTAATTCCGATTACTTCCAAATCGTTAAAGGACCGATCATCGTCGCGGCGATGGCATTGGCAGACGAGGATATCGGAGGGAGGAGTTAGTACAAATCGCATTGGCATTAGCATCTTCTTCAATTATCGCCCTCCTTTTTGCGGGAGGCCTGAGAGTGCGCGGACAGCCAGATCGTTCTACACCCTCCGAGAGCATACTCTACATTCGCTCCCTCTGCCCCCGATCGGCCACCGCCACCTATACCGCCCCCTCTTGGCCCTTCGATCCCGACACTTCGAAAAAGGTGGTGCAATTACCGAAAAGCGGAGGCCTCCGTTCCCTTTTTTCGTGGACGCGAGCGCGCACCTCTCGAAAAGAAGAAAATGGACACACTTCATGCGCTTTAATTAAGTTGGCCGATCCGCGACACGCTGCGCGCTCTCCGTTTTCAGGATTCGATTGGACCACCAGCCGATTCGATGTGCTCGCTCTCTCTCTCTCTCCCTCTCTTCCACCTCCCATTGCCTGTCTCTCCTTCTCTCCACGACATATACATACATCACATGTAGGTCCTAACTTGCGAGGGTATTCAGCTATCTAGCCAGAGCGCAAAAGGGGGGCACAGGTTGCGCGCGCCTGTCCGATTGTAGGTGGTAGATGGGGTTACGGGGTTGCCAGATCGCATAATGAAATATGCGTGACGAGAGGTCCCATGGGGTACTCGACTCTCGCGCCATCGTTGCAGGGCGTACATACACAGCATCCTGTCTCTCTTTCTCTCTCGTTACTCGGTTCACTTCGAGGCCACTGCCATCCGGATAGTCCTACGTGCCGATGGCATCACTCCTACCAGGGGATGAAGAGGAAAAGAGGGGGGCAAGGGTGCCGAGGCGCGTTATATTATTCAATTACGTCATTCGAGTTATACGCGCGATCGAGAGGGTGCTGAAGCAGCATAGCTCGCTTTGAGGGAGCGGGTTACCAACTTAACCTATAAACGGAGGGAACAAGAAGACGCAGAGGGACGAAGATGTCCCTATGGAGCTGGCAACAGTGCGCGGTGGAGCACGCGCACTTTCGTAGGAGAATTGTGGGGGGGCAGTCATTATGAAATTGTAGTTACTCGATTAATTTCAACCCTCGTATTCACTCGGTAGCCCGACGACTACTGCTGGCTTCGTGCGAATTATCATAAGATAATAGGCCCCCCCTCTAATTCGTCCCTGCGCGCAGCTTCGCTCGAATGTTTTATTGGCAATTATGCCGCCGCTTTGACCCTCCTACCACCACTCTCCTCGCTGTTGGAAGCACTTTACTAATTATTTCGGCGGAGCGAGAGCTTCTTTAAATTACGAGACTCGAAGATTTCAAGACGAATCGGCCGGCTGGTCTTTATGCCTCCGGCGATAAAGGGCGCGACTGCCTTTGTTATAGAAATATGATTGGCGAAGGTTCGTTTAACACTGTGTTACTGATTCTGCTTGTCGTTCTGCGTGAATACCTGTTTCTATCGGGAGAATTAAATTTGATTCATCGCGGGTCCAAGTGAATTTTAAGGGTTGTATGGAAATGTGAAATAAGAATTCGTGATTGCTATGATATATTATCTAAAGAATAAGTTGGATTCAGTTGTTAGTTGATGCTAGTTTTGAAGGCAGCGAACCTTTGAAAGACTTACTAAAGAAAGGTGAGTAACTATGCGTGTGCGGATACGATTGACACGAGGAAGCGGCAAAGGAAGAAGGCGCGATTCTAGTTGCGAAAAAAGCAGAGCGAGCGTCGCCGTTGGAGAGTGGACAATAAATCAGTGCGGTAGTTTTCCCGGGCTCCGATGACAAACACAATAAGTCCCAATTTCGGTCATTTATATACGCTACGCCCGGGATAATATGACGGCGGATCCTTTGTGCACACACGCCGGGGGAGAGAAGGGGGCCACGCCACACCGGGAGCTCGGCGGACCGACGCACACGAGTGACGTCACTTACAAAGACATAAATCAAAGCGAAGGACGAGTGTGTCCCGAAAGCGTTCCGGATACGGCACTGATGCTCCCCCGGGAACACCCTGGCTGAGGACCTCTTTTGAGCTGACAAGAGTTCATCTACCTCGCACTCAGAATTGCGAAACACAAAATTCACCCATTGATTTCTTGTCGAATTGTTAAAATAGCCGTTGGTATAGCTATTAAAATTGCATCTTTGTTACATCAAGTGCATATAATATTACATATAACAATGTACAATAATAGATGACATAAGATATGTTAGCTTTAAGTTCGAAGAATCCCTTTGCAAGTGTGTGCGTGGTGTGTCAGAGCTTTGATCAATGGGAGCAAAATGTATTTTCACTGAACCTTTGATATGGATGACATCGACACGAGGCGGGATATCCGGACTGAGAGGCAAAGTAGCAATTCTCTATCGATTCAATGCTAGCCGTTCGTTCCGATCACTTAGCACAAGTCACTACAGAGGCACGTGATCCACACTGCACTGCATTCGATTCCGGAACAAATAATGCCAGAGACGCACGTGTATCTGTGGGACTGTCATCTATTATTACTCGATTGTATCCGACTTTCGAAATATCATACTCTCGCAAAAGCAGGAATACCAAATCGATATTTTTATATTTTTTAATAAGTTAACTAAATAAATATCCACATTACTACCAAAGAGCTCACAAGTAATAAATTTCGGTAAATCAGGATACTAAAATCTGTTTCATATATATTTGTGCTATAAAATACGAATAATAATAATATGAAACTTGAAATATTACCTCATACAATAAATAAAATAAGCAATCACACCCCTGTCAATTCGTATTCAATTGTCCGTCAATCACAGGTCTGGCGATAACTATGTAATTCTATTGTCGCGAGGTAGCAGCGCCGGCGTCCCGGCGCGCACGCAATCTCACGCTTGAAAAAGAGGATGCTGCGAGAGAGTTCGGTCGAGCGGGCGCCGCGGCGGTTATCACGGGAGCGGATCATCGCCGAGGTGGGGATTAGCCCTTAAGTGAATCGTCAAATCGTTTCTGGCGCCCTCGGATCCCAGTGTGCATGGACACATGTATCGCATGCTGAGCAAACAGACCGCGGCTGCACACCACCCTCTCTTCGCTCTCTCCCATAAGCTCTATCTCCTCTTTCTCCCAGGGGATTTCTCCCTGTTACTTTCTCTCCTTCTCTCTGTCTCTCTCTTATTTGCTGTCTCTCAAAACGCCTTCACCTTACCCGCTTTTACCCTTCCGTTCGCCGATCGCTCCATCTCTTTCGACGCAGCCCTTCTTTCCTTTGCCGCGATCCTCTGTTTATCCAGCTGGCGTATTTAAATGTCGCTCTAACGCGCCGGAAAATTATATGCAAAAATCCCCATGAAATATGTAAGCCCCCTTTAATGCACCGGGAAATTGTCGCGTTACGGGGAGCCCTGGGTGCCTATGGGATTATTATAAATGCGTGTTTCTCGCACTCCAGCCTCCCCTCGCAAGATTGTTGAATGATGGTGCATTCACTTTGCTGTGAAGTCCGGTAGATTTACGAATATAATTCTGTAGTATTACTTATGGTTGTTTCATGTGTCTTTTTATTATTTATATTAATTGAGAATGTTTCAATGAATTGCACTATCGTAAAAGTTTCACGAATGAAGAGTCGAATATTAAACTTTGAAGAGAAGGGGTGGGTTAAACAAAGGCTACGTACATTCAGTTCCAGTCTCTTTTTTTACCTTTCCCTTTGCTCCTGTCCACTAACGGCGCCCCAATTTTTTCACTCTTGTGTTTTGCACTGGGAGGCGTGGCAAAGAGTAATTTGAGACTGCGACCTGACTCGAAATTTAATTTGATTGTTGCGGGGCGGGGTGGCTCGCGTTGTGTATTAGGGATGAAGGCTTTTACGCGGATCGATGTGTCTTGAATTCATTGCCGTGACAATCGTTTCGACTCCCACCCCTCCGTTCCCTCTCGTTCTCGGCTACCGTAGTTGAGGCTCTACCTAACAGTGGGTACTAATTTCGCTGCTGCTCCTGTTTGTATAATGAGCTATTTGTTACGGCTGCGAAGTCAAATTGAAATGAAAAGTGCGAGGCGAACGTGCTCGTTTCTTTGGCTTTCTATTGGCTCGAGTGGATATTTGAATATATTCATAACAGTGAATCGGTAATTTTTAATTAACCTGGAGCAATGACTTAAACTTTAGTTAATATACTTAAATTTCCATATCCACAGTTTATTTATTAATGAATACTTAATAAATTATTTAGATGAATATCTTATTTTAAAAGCGGACTTAAATACCTCTGACTTTGTTGCTTTCATTATAATTTTAATAATTCCCCCAAAAGACATTGGTCAGTCTTTCTTCTCTCTCGCTCTTTCGAGTGGCTAGTTTCGCGAAGGGCAAAGAAAGGCATTGCGCTGCGTTCTTAGAACGACGGGAGCGGCGTTCTTTCGGCGCCTCGATTCGTCATAGAATGTTATACCTGGAATTTGCACGCGGGAAGAAGAGACGCTATCAAGATGTGTGGTCCGGTAATTAACAGCAGGTTCCACCGTCCGGCATTCACTCCCGAGTAATATATTATATCTACTCTGTCAGCGGCGGCATTTCTTTCGCGCATTAGTCAGAACTAGTCCGTATATACCGTTTCAGCTACTAGTAATTTATTAACCAATTGCCAGCACACCTCCACGGAGAAAATCATTGGATTATTTATACCAGGGTGATTTATGCGAAGAGCAAACTTCCGCTCCTATCTGCGACGTTTCCAATGAAAGTGTAATTCGAGCAAACCAGTATGTAGAAGTACTTTATTCTAACTGAATAATTAAATATGTAATTGTAATTAATCAAGTTAACTTGGCTATATATTCAACTTCGATTAGATTCGTATATTTGAACATCTGCAACCTTAACCACTCGAATTTTTAATAACAATCCATTCCTGAATAATAATCTTATTTAACCAATAATACATAGTATAATATCAGTCGAAACATTGTATTAAATTTCAATGAGACCAATTAGAATAATATTCAAATGCGAATTAGCTTAAGTAAGCATTGCTGAATCACAGAGAAAGTAAGATAAAGCTAATGGAAGTAGCAGAGAGAGTGACAGGAAGAATGACGAGATGCTCGGTGGCGATGGCACGAAGTTAAGATGCTAAGTGAGCTGCTGACGGTAGCCGGCGGAGGCTGGCAGAGGTCAGGATGCAAAGCAATTTGTAGGTAGCAACTAGTAGGCTGTCAGGTGTCGATGGGGGGCCTAATGTCAGCGGGGGTCCCGCTACCTAACGGTGGTAAGACCGCCAGCGCTTATTCGATGGCCCCCTGCGATCTTACATTTTATCCTTCCTCTTTCTCCCTCGCACACACTTACCTTCTTTTCTCCTCGGACCTTTTATCTTCATTTTCTGTCCGCACGGCAGTTTCGTCTTTAATCCAATCTGAAATATCGTAATCCCAAGCTCCACCCTCTGTCATTAAATATCACTCTACGCTAACGCTTCTGACTAGAAAATATATATATCCAGATATAAAAGATTATTAGTTTTAGAATGAATTCTGTATGATTTCATATGGAATTATTGTAGAAATAATATGAGAAGTGTTATATAAAGATTTGACCTTGTTAAAGTGAGGAAGTACATTTCAAGGCCCGAGTATAAGCCACTCAAGTTGTACACGGGCGATTGAAATCGCTCATTGAAAAACTCACTAATTGAAATGTAAATCACAGTCGGATGTTGATGTTCCAACATTAATTTGCATGTTACAGAGTGACAATAGCGTAATGAGTGAATAATATCGCATATGATCAGTGCTCGAAGACAATAGCACTGTTTCGAATAATTTAAATAATGGTAGGTTCAGGGCTCGCCGCTATCATACATAATAATCACAGTTGTCTTCCATTACCTAAAAGATTATCAGACTACTCATATGTGTACACGTGTGATTGTAATACAGAAGTACGACTAAGGAAAGATTCAACTGTATATTAACGGAATTTAAAATTGGCAATAAAATTGAAATTCCAATTGAGTGGAATTGTACATTGTAATCGATAATGCATAATACATAATCATTCTAGATATTCGCCAAAGTATTTCTAGACGAATACAGCGATTGTATACTTTCGATTGGCCCTGTATGCCTGCCGAGTAGCCAATCAGACTAAAATAATTCATGGCCAACGGCCGGCGACATTATGCTTTTTGATTCCATTGTGATGCCAATGTATAAACGATCGCGGACGATATGTTTATTAGTCTCGAATGCCCGGATGGAGATCAATATTCATAAGGCACCGCGGTAGCCGTGTGCTCGGTAGGACTTCACGTCGCGCTCATTGACTGTGGCCGGGCATTATTATTTTAATCAGACTGGTATAATGTCTCTGCAAATTACATAGTGGCTCCATTTAATGACCGGAAGACCTAGCGGCCGGTTCAGTTGCAGCAGGATGAGAAATCACTGGGAGACCGGAAGACAGATATCCACGATGTAGCTACTTATGCACGTGTGTGCTCATTCTATGTATTACGTATTAAGTAAAAAGTGACTTGCCTTTGCAACAAAGAATTCACATTCTACTATTGGATCCTTATAATTGAAAGTCAACCAAGTTCTCGGACTCTCATTGTTACAATTTAAAATCGAACTTCTACTTAGCCAGACGATTCTCATTTATTCATAATATTGTTAATCCATGCAACAAACTACTACTCATTATTACTACCTAGAAGTCTAAAATCAAGGATTTTCCAAAAAAAAGCTGAGCACTCTATATTTCTCTTCGACAACCTAATGTCAGGGAGGAACGATGCGCAGTCTGTATTCAAATCACGAAGTCCGAAAGGTAAGTATCTCCCGGCAATATTGGCGGAGTGGGCTCAATAAAACAGCGTCATTTTTCACAATTTAAGGCGAAACCTGCTGGGCAACTGCGATGGGGACTGAGATCCGCCCGGCGCGGCGTCGTCGTCCCCATCGACGGCGGCGGCGGGTGCAAATGTCATCAACGTCGAAGGGAAGTCGGGAGGACTTTTAATTACCGACATATCACCGTCCAAGCTTGGAAGACAGGAAGAGAAGGGCCGGGCAAGTGGGGCTCCAAGAGACGGGCTACGACTTCTCGTTATTGATTGTTTCCTTGTTTATTGTATATATTAAATTTAATCCTAGGCGGTGTGCCTCGCAATTCCGAAGGAGAGAACGAGAGAGGGTGAGCCGTGAAAAGAGGAGGGGGGTGCGAAGGAGGAAAACAACGACGTGAAAAAAAGACGGCGGGAGTGGGGGAGGGCGGGGAGGTGTACGGAGGGACGAAGCTGCAATAGCTGTCAAACGATTCCTCGTTTTTAAATCCCTCTTGTAAAGTAAAATGAGACAAGCCTCGCGCTACCACCCTCGCGCTCCACCCACCCCTTCGACCTCCTCATCCTCATCCTCGTTTTTTCTCCCGTTCGAGTCTCTCCCTCTCTCTTTCTTTCTCTCTCCGATCCAGTCCAGCCAATCCTGGGCGCGGGGTGTTGGGGTACGAACGCGGGCAGGAAAAGGGTGGAGGGTTTGCGAACGAGAGAGCACAAGTGAGCACAAGAGAGGATAAGTGAGCCTGGGAGAGGGCAAGAGAGCACAACGCCTGTCCTCTCCTCCTCCTCCTCCTCTTCTCTATCTCTCTGATAATTCACGTCAATACAACGCTGCTACTGCTCGCTCGAGTGTGACGCGCTGCGCTCGTTTCCTCTCTTTCTCGCCCCGCTACCGAAGATTTAGCGTTTGACAGTTTTATTGGGCCGCCTCGTCGATTGGATTCCGGAATCATGTCGCGTCTTACACGCGCGTCGCGAGGCAGCGAAAAATCGCTGCTCTATTTAATTAAGGTGCGCGACCTCCTGCGCCGATTCTACTGTTATTGCGAAGCGCAATGATCTTCCCTGGTAGTGGTACTGAAGTATTGTAATTAAGTCGACGATAATCAGAAATTACAACAACTGTTATTAATTCTCTAGAATCTTAAATATTAATGGAAGACTTGCGATCGTGGCGAATTCAGGCTAGCCCAGTATTAATTGGAATCATCAATCAAGTGCTAATAATCCCGGTGAATTTCCAATGCAGCTACGATCGTGCGACTCGATTTTTCATTACGTTAGAATTAATATTTCCAGTTCTTGCCGATCGATGGAAGAAGAAGCGGGAGGTCCGCGGCGAAGCGAGAGTGCGGTCGGTTTTTGAACGAGGGAAGGTAAACGACGCGAGTGCGTCGCGAAAAGTCGATTTATCGTTTACATCGAGGGTCGAGCTAATGGGGATTGGAGTGTCGATGAGGCTTCGACGCGGATGGACGTGGATGTCAGTCAAGGGAGAGCGAGGGCAACGGGCAGTCGCTGCCCGTTGTTTTTACTGGACGTGCCAGTAATTTACAGTCGGTCATTCAGCCATACATGGCTGCCACCGATCGGTGGCCTCGCGATACGTCAAATTAGCCCATACATCATGCCTTTCTTCACCAGCCGGCCGCGCCGATTTATGCGCATTCGCATAATATAAATTATTAAATAAGCCTATGTAACTCGAACCCAAGGGGCGCGCATCCGACATGCGCCAGTTATTTATCACTCGCAACGGGCTCCTCTTCCCTGCCTTCTCCCGCCCAATCAAACTCCCTCAAATTGTCGATCACTTGCGCAGATAAGCTTACGTCTCCTGTCAGAAGAACTGCTCCCGTTCGCAAGGTGCTTGAGGCCTGACGTATGGCAGATCGGTCACGAACCATTCTCAAACGTAAACGACGTCCTACTTGTGTCGTATCCTTACAAGAAAAGTGCATATTCTCCATTGTTATAATGTATCAATCATTGAACTAGATTAATATATTTTGCATGTCTTACGAATCTCGTTTTCTTATTTCACTAATTTTTCATTCGAAAAATCGTGTCGCTCCTACGGATGTTGTCGATCATTTTGATTTAGCGGCGAGTTTGATAAAACAGGTCCCATCAAGTGGACCACAGCCGGTCTCATAAACACTCGGGATTATCGGGGTCAAGCAAGAACACGGATGAATATTCACGCAGGCCTCAAAAGCAAGGGTAGTCCTCGTATATCGCACATATTTATTGGACAGGAAAGTCTACGGAGGGCGCGCGGGCGCGCGCGAGCGCGCGCGCATTCTGTCGGCAGGTTTTTGTGGTCGACGATCAGATGGACCACCGGTGAGATGAAGCTGTCCTTCCTTCCTTCCTTCTTGGCCTAGCCGAATGACACGGCCTCTTTGTCTCCGAGCGATCTTCAAACTCCTTCGCACAATTCTCACGCGCGCCTTCGCCAGAATCGGGGACATTGCAGGAAGAAACCGTTCTCCGATCGCTCCTTCCATTTCCCCTCCCCGCCAGCGCCCCCCCCCCCCCCAACCCCTGCCGCTAAGATCGCGCCACCTCGGCCAAATTCGAGGCAGGAATTGGATGAATCGCAGGAATCGCAATAAAATGAAAGCACCGCCTGAAATTGGGCCGAGCAAAAACGGCCGGACGACTCGGGAAAGGTGCGCCGGCCACACTTGGATTTTCAATGATCATGATTAATGCTGATGTACCCGCCTGCTAATAGGTTACATTCTTTCACCAGTTTAATGATCCAACAGGATCAATCAGATGCATTTTAAAGTATGTTTGAGAAATAGTAAGAGATATTAAAAGTGAGTGACATGTTATAAAAGATGAAATGAAGTTGAAACGAGATTTACCATGTAATTAGAATGTTATACAAAATAGAAGAAAAGTTCAATAGATAGGAGAAGCGCATCACTGAATTTCCGAGGTAACATACATCACTCTTGTTTTCCTTTTCCAGAGCACCTCCCGACGATCCTTCTCTTTACGGTGGAACGAGCAACACATGTCTTTGCAAGATAAGTTACTCCAATAAGAGCACTAGCCCGCTCGCAAAACCTTACTGATCGCAGTGCGCCAATGTTGCAGGATTCCAGCACCGGTGGAATAGAGGGAAAAATACTGGTGTTTCGGGCGGGATTTTCATTCGGCGGGAAAAGTGGCGATTGATGAGATCGAGGATTTAAGTAAAGTGGAATTGCCACCCACGGAGGCTGGGCGGATTCCCCTCTTGATCATTTCGATCGCGCGGCCTCGCCTTTATGTGCATATTATGTATTTATTATGGCTGGCTACCAGGAACCGAGCGACAAAACCGTAGGAGCCTTTAAGAAGGACTCGTGGTCCTTTTGCCACACCGCGGGGCCCTCGCTCTATGTCCCTTCGTCTCTCTTCTTCCTTTGTCGCTCTCGGCTTCCACGTACTCTCTGCTCTTCGATGCATTTTCCCTCCTTCTCTCTCTTCTCATCCCTCTCTCTTCGAGGCTCATTAATTGACACCGTGATACTTGCCCCGCCGATCTTGGTGGTCCACTTGCCTTTAACGATACGCCTCGGCCCCATCGATTTCGATCCTTGTCGAGGACGATCGCGCGCGCGCGCCCTCCTTCGGGAAACCTCGTGCTTCCAACTAAAAAAGCACCTCATTCGACATGGGATACCGGCTCCGCCATTGTCACACCCGGCGCAGCAGACTCAAGATTAATTTCTTCACTCGATCGCGGCCATTGTTTATGCTAATTTCGTTACTTCATTGCTGTCTTCATTCCACTCCCTTCGAATCTTTATAGTGACTTGAACTTCTTTCTGTCTTGTTTAATGCTATGCTTTCTTGCTATATTTTGTTAATTAAACGTAGGGTTTATCATTTCTAATTGTATGGTTGAAATATTTGATACGCAAATCTTCTTTCTACTTAACTCTGAACTAGAAAGACTGTAATAATTATTCACGAAAGAATACACCGAAATGCGCATCGAAATTTGCCGAGCGTTCTTCCGGAACTCTCGTATTTCGTGTAGTTTATCGTAGCACGTCGGGGCTTTCCCTGCTCGAAATTCGAGCGGGTTGCGTGTGTCACGTAGGACGCCTACAATCTGCATCATGCGTTTTCTGGGAGCCCGCGCATTTATGGGCCAATCTGTAAGCGAACGGGCAGACAAGCTGACGAATGCTTCGTGACGCGCCAGTGGAACTGGGCCGCGGCGCTCATAACGCATTTACATTCCTTTCAATGTCGCGCCACGTTCGCTCGAGGCCGCACGCCCGGATTAGTATTCGAGGCCCGATTTCTTCGATTTATTCGGATACCCTTATAACCGGCATAAACTCTCCACGCGCCACGCACCGAACAGCGGCCACGGGCGCGAGAACGTCGCAAAAAGTTCTGTCCTCGGCTAACGGGACGACATCCGGCTCACCTCTAGACAGGAAATAAGTACAATGAGAAAAATCTCGAAAGCTGTGCCGTTAATTATAGCCAAGAGGGTGTGTTTTCGAGATGCTTTTCATAATACTGATTAATTGTTTCATTTAGATTTGATTGCTTGTTGGAGTTATTTGTGTATCCTGTTATAGTAGTTTGTACTTTATTCGATGGAGTTAAATCTGCTATGTGTACAATTATAAAGTGAATCTATAATGTTTTAGTATTCAAATAATAAGAAAGGAATAGTATAATACCTTAACTAAATATTGTAGTATTTAAACTTCAATTTTTTATATATCTGCATTCATCACCAAGGGATGAAATTTTATTTTTATTGTATAATTCTTCAAAGCAAAGATATACATTGAGCAATCCTCTGAAATGATATGTAGAACTCCAATAAAAATGTGTCACTTTAACAACGAGAAAGTACGGCTTATGCCGGCGACGTTTCAATTATCATGGCGTGAACGTGACAGCTTTACGAAAGTGTCGTGAAATTTTTGCGCGATCACTGGAAACCGCGCATAAAGCGAAAGAGCACGTGGCAGCTCAGCAATGAGGTGAAATAAACGTGCAAAATCTGTTATGTCTTGGAAATCAAACGCAGATCCGATTATTTAATGAATAAGCATACAATTCGTCTTAACTCCTGGAATATAAATATTGATTGAACGAACATGCAAAGTAATTTCGTCGTGAAGATCGAAGTCTGTGAACGGTTCCGTCTGTCCGATTTCGAGTTTCATAGAATTACACATTCGAGATCGATCGAAATTCGACCTGATTCGTTCGAGAGAGTTCGCCGGAGTTTCTCGCCAGCCATTGTTATTCCGGCCCCGGTGGCCGTGCTACAATAATAAATTATGATTCTCTTTTGAAATAGGTGGGTGCCGCGGTGGTGGCGTCGGTGGCGTCGGCGCGCACGGACGCCTAACGGGGCCGAGACACGACGAGACAAGACGGGACCCCATATTTACGATTATAATGTTCCGCATAGCATTATTTCGATCTGGGAAACGCGAGCATGACGGAATGCCAGCGGGCCATCATGTCGTCGCATAACAAAACATGTACATACTTACATGCTTGGTCTTTCCGTATGAGAAACGGAGATACGCTGCGAAAGGGGACGTAATGTCGGGCTATTGATATTCGAATCAGATATGAATATGGTTATGGTACATAACTTCGGAACGAAGATGATTCGATAGGCTCGCTTGACTCGCCAATATTTGCGTTACGATTGCAAGTTGAATCATCGCTATGCCAAGGCGGAAGTGAAAGCCAAGTAGGACGTGCTTTCCAGATTGATGGAAGAAAGCTACCCTGAGAATTCTCAATTTCTTCATTACTCACATATTTCACTTTGATACATTTATATTAACCCAAGTAATACGTATGTTTATCATTGAAATTCTTATAAGGAAATGTTTGTTTTGTTCGGCGAGTTCTTTCACTGCCAGTTTGCACGGTTTTTCCGCATGTTTACCATTCAGAAGGTAACGCGAGAGTAGAAGTGGGGCTGGAGAGGTGGCAAATAGCTCATTCAATTTCCACGGCCGTGAAGGCGATCCAGGATCGATTAAGGATGTGTTCGCTCGTTTGCCCGGCTAATTGTAATTTCTCGGTGGTACGCGCACGATGCATTAGAACATGATCACGTATGTGTGCGCGACGCGTCAGCGTCGCGCTGACACCAACACGCTGGTTCCGCGTCCTGCGTGGGAACCGTCCGGGTCACGCGCGTCTAGCTGCCCGCGCCTTGAATCACTAAGTGGAAAGAGCAGAAAACATTAGTTTGCCCCTCAACTATAGCGTCACCCATCCCCCCACATTCACCTATGCCAATCCAGATTCTACACTTTTCAGTTCACTCGAATTCGTCACGTTCCATCTAAGGAAGTATACTTTCTGTAAATAGTTCATTCTCTCGATGTAAACCGTTCGGTCATCCTTTTCGTGCATGTAATATAAATTAACAGTGCTAATATCTGAGGGGAATCTATAAGTTTGGAAAATTTGTGTAGTTTTTATTTGCCACTTCTTTCGAGTAAACTTTGCCAATTGAGTGATACTGAGCCTTCGTTAGGAGATAAATCTTGTAACGATTCAATTGCTAAGTCATATCTTTGTGATTGATGGTTGAGAAATCATTCTGCAGGTGAGAGTTGGAAGTAGGAATTCCTCTGGAATACCCGAACCTTATCTGCCACGATTATATCTCTCTTGTACAATTATGTGTTTAATTAATTACTTGCGCCTCGAAGACATCTGGAATCTGAAGAATCTTCGGCTGAATGTTCTCGTTGACGGTGACGTTGGGTAGGCAGCTTGGAGGTGTCAATTCCATGCAGTTGATTCTCTTTGGCTCCTAAACACAATGGTACAAATCGATAAAGTGCCAAATATGCAAATACATATTCTTATTTATCTATTACAGATTCTCGTAGGGATTCGAGTGAGTACATTGAATTTTTTACACGTAGACAGTGAAAACATTATGGACAGTTACTGCTATGTGTACTGAATACAGTCGATCGTTGAGGGACACAAGTATGCTTTATTTTACATAAGCTTCCGCAGTCTGCTAACACCAGTGTACAGTAATGCTGCGTCGCCACAGAAGTTCGTCGAGGTGAAATCCGAAGGGATGCGAAAAATGTGGGCTGAATAAGGCGCGCACTCGTAAATAACGCACGACTTTAAATAGGGACGCGTTGCTTTCTGGGCATTAAGAAGAGAAATGTGGAAGGCTGACTCGCACAGAACCGAGGGTTTTACATTCGCTAATGTAAGAATGAAACACATCAGTGGTGGCAGCTATTTGGTCGGGCTTTCTGAATGATTGAACATTCTAAGACAGAAACCTTGTTCATCGCCAGATGCTGCGGCAGCAGCAGCGGCTGCTGCTCCTGCTTTCCTCTGTACATACATCAGATTATATTTACGGGATTCGGGCGAGTCGCGCCAGTTACTTAGTTTCGCCCCTCGAGCGGTTGTATTGTACTACTTGTGTCTCGCTGAAAATGTCAACTCTCAACGAATCGATTGGAGCAACATTTTTTAAAGTATCCGTATTATCTTTCAATCAGTAAGTGTAGTAAAAAGTTGTTCGACTCTTCTACTATTAATATTTTCCTTGTTACTCAATATCATTTGTTATATCAAGCAATATCAAATGATATGAAAATAAGGATACTACAGTTTCAGTATAACAAAACTCAATAATTCATTCGTTATTTCACAATTGACCTGTGACCCACGGCAGACCAATGATAACAAAACACGAATGTCGCCTGCATGTGATACTGTTTGACGATCACATAAAAGTTTGGTACACGGCGGGTTAACGAGTTTCGTATATCGTCCGGGATGAAGTCTCGGCAGATGGTGGTGTGGACATAGTGACCATGCAGATCCACTGATCGTTAAGAGCAAGTTTATTCTCGACTCCTGGGGGATCGTTTCCTGCATCTCCGTCAACTCGGACGAACGAGGGGGGACCGGGCCAGCAGAGTTTTGCACATAAATCTGGTCTACCTACGGCAGCGAGTCGTCCTCGTGGGAGTTAGTTCGGAACAGTGCGCGGAAAAGGACTCCGAAACTCTTCTGCGTTAGTTCGTACATCCTCGAGTATGTGCGAACGAACATCACCTACTGAACGACCACTTCGGGGCTACTCGTCTTATTCCTTCAATACCTGATATATGCTTCTTTCCAGGATACGTGATTTTTTTTAAAAGAATACATGGTTTGAACGAATAGGAATTTTAGTTGAAACAATATAGGATTCTTTAAAGATTCGTTGTTAAGCATTTATCAGTCTGTGTTAATGATAGTTGGAATAATGCTTGGTAGTTTATTGGGTTATACAAATTATTAAAGTATATACAAATTATTAAATTACAATAGTCTTTCTATCTTTTTTGTTTTCCCCCATTGAAGATTCATCTTGTTAGACTAACAAATTACTTTTTTTGGTCTTTTTGATTCAGAGAAGAATAGATATTAAATATCTATTGAATATTTTCTTTCGATAATATTAAAACTTCTAAAGAATGTCATTCTTAACTATCGTAGTATTGACGTGGCTTGTAATTAAGAGAAACTGACAATGAGCCTGATGTGGCATAGGTTTCCACGAGACCGCCTTTTTATAGGGAATCCGTAAAAACTCGAAGCCAGTCCGTCCGCTCGCCGAGAGATGGCAGTTGCAAGGCCTTCTTCAAGAGTTTCTTCGTCCACTTTCGCCCAATAAGACTTACTTTGCCCTCCTTTCTCGCACTACATCAGCAATACTAACAACACATTTCCTAAGTCAATCTTTCTAACATAAAATAAAAAATTATTATCAGTACAACATCCCTTAATATAATCTACTATTTTCAAAGCTCACAGGATCAAAAAATTCCCTGAAAACCGAAATAAAATCTTCCTGACATCTCCAGAGTATTAGAAAATTCGAGAAGTACACGTCGATATAAACCTACTTACAGATTATGACTTTTGTACCTCTGAATAAGTATCGCAAGGGACAAATTCAGTAATACAAAAACATACTATACAAACACCCCTGACTGACTAAGCTACCACTTACAGATTGTATTTCCAAAATATCGACAATAATAAATAAATATCGAACCTATATGCTATTTCAAATAAACTTCCTATTATAACATTGCTCATTACACGCATTCATCGTACCATCCCCAGCATAATACAACAAATCATGGCTACAATTGCTCTCACTGCATTTCCATGCCGATCGAACCATCCGCCGCGGTCTGGTTGCGTGTGCCGGGACGCGCGCGCATATTCGCCGAGTGAATACCTCTGGCGTAACATGCGCCGGCGGTTAATCATTCGCGTGCGATTCATTGTCCCTAATCCCCGGGGGAATTGCAAAGTTACCGTGCACCGTCTTTCCCTGGCGTGCGCCCGTCTATATATACCTGCGCCAGACAAATTAGCCGGGGCGAAGCCTTCTAGCGCGCTGCTGCAGAGTTCTCTTCTACTCGCTTCTACTAGCAGTCCGCGCGCCGGCGAGGATTAGAACAAAGGAATTTCATCTCTCGGAGAGGCAACACGAGAAGATGCGACCGGTTCATAATCTCATGGACTGCGAGTCTCAGCGAGTCCATCGGGGACACGCGCGCGCGCGCGCTTCGCTGCCGTCGCTTCGCTTCGCGACAGGCTATCCCGTGAGTTATTGGGCCGCGTCGAGGCGTTCTTCTGACTCAGGAGTTCCGAGAGACGAGGTCAGGCGTGGCCCTTATAAATGAGTGCGCGCGCTAGTCCCAACCACCAAGCGAGGAAGGAGGACGACGCGCACTAATAATTATAGCTTTGTTCCATCGCGTATACCAGCAGCCATCCAGCGATGCAAATTAACCGGCGGTGGCCTCTGCCATCCGTGATTATTGATGGTGCTCGGCTCGCACCCCCTCTGAGTTCTCTTCGCTAGTACCAGGACCGCTTCTATCCCGCTTGCGGAGAAAAGAAATCGGCAGATTAATTTTGGCGAGCCTATGTCCCTACTTGCTCTCTCTCTCTCTCTTTCTTCCTGTTTCTCGCGCTCTTCCTCTCAAGAGACCAGAACCTCTCTGGCCGCGTGCTTCCTGGTTCGAGGGCCTCGCTCTTCGCCCTATTATTTACGCGCTCGCCGACTGCGATTGAGAAAAGAAACAGAAGGAGCCGGCCGCGTTCACCTCGCTCCTACTAGGCAATCTGTCCACCGGCGTACTGCTCGCATTTCCTCTCGGCCACTTGCGTTAAGCGAGTATGATGTAGGGAGACGCGCGTAATGGACAGCTTTAAGTGATCGCGCCAGTTAATGGGGAGTAGATATTCTCAGAGTCCGGTGACTTGCTGACTTGACAAAGCCATTTTGCACCAGCACTGAGCAAAGCTAGTTGCCGTCTGTGTTGAGAATTAGGAAACAATCGGTCGACTTGATGTGTTGATGAATCACTGCATTAAGTGTAGTAAAGATGTATATTGTACGTAGTATTACAATTGTTCATTAACAGACATTATAGTACGTAACGAAAATCAATTAGTATTAGAGTACACTCTGTATGTGTTAATAAAGAATGCGTAGATGTGAAAGCACATTGATAGACGCTCCCATTCTTGCAATCGACAGATAATTATAACAACCAATGCTTCCGCATAGTTCTTCTTTGGTTGGCGCCGATGTAGCGCTTAAGGGGGTTAAGCCCGCGCTCGTCGGATTGTAAAAAAGTGAGCTGCGAATGAGCAGATAAAAATAATGCAGATCTGCATACGGCCTGCCAGGAAGAGATGGATGGAACGAAGGTATTTGGCACGATGGCACCGCGTATAAGACTTGGCAGGTACTCGCGCTCGGATGAAGCGCGGCAGGTAAGAAAGTAGAAATTCGATCGGTTTTCCTAACGGGTCTTCCTACTTTCTTAATAAGCGTCGTACGGAATCCTCGCGTACCTGACGAGCAGGTCGCGATCCGATTTATTGATTTGCATCACGTGCCACTGCGACGGCATAAGAATGTATCGCGAATAGCCAATGTTGTATAAAATATAAAGCTATGACATGTATAAGGATATTGTAAATAACAGAATCATGGCGAATGCAATGAATACAATAAATCTATGCTATAATTAATTCTATACATTGATGGATGTTAATTTAAAATAAAAATTACTGAAATTATGAAGTATTAAATGAAAGCCAGTGATTTCAGTATTGCACGATTGAAAACTGACTGGTCCATGTTTGCACGCGTGGTAGAGATATTTCCGTACCGATTGGAAATGAGCTACCATTGTCTGGTAGGGATCGACGCGTTCACGTGATCGCCCACGATATTTGCCGAGTGTACTGCTCTACACTTTATAAACAAATTCCAAAGCGGTGGCCCCGCTGCTAGCAATCCTAAGAAACTATGAAAATCTGACCAAGCAAATACATAAATCAGATCCAATAATAGGTCCGCTTCTTCCCACGTCTTCGGGTTTATCGTAGCTGCGAACAGCTGGCCACTCGGCACCATCACCAATTGTTCTTCGACGAACTGTCCGCGGACGACTTACAACCTCGAGCGACCACCAAATCAACAATTCACTAACGAAAAGAGCAAAAAGAGGGTGCAATCGAAAGATTCTCGAATTCTGGCCATGTTTGGTCGCCGATGGAAAAGAAAGCCGCGGAAAGCAATCGGCCGAGGGAGAGAGAAGGTGAGAGGACGCGTGCACTCGCATATCGCCGGCTCCGATTGGCTAATTGGGAAACCCAATAGTTCTAAATTAATCGGTATCATTAATAGCACGCGCGGAGAGCGACCGAAGTGTAGGCTGACAGGGGTGGTGTGCGGGGGGAGGGAGGGGCTTGCGGGAGGCGGGAGGGCGGCTGTCGGGGCTAGAAAGAGTGAGGGATCGAAGCCGGGAGAAGAAATGTTTAGAAGAAGTCGACCCGGCATTCCGACAGCTGAGCAAGATAGGCTTCCCATCTCTTCTCTCTCCCTTCTTGTCTTCTCACTCTCTCTCTCTCTCTCTCTCTCTCTCTCACTCTTCCTTTCCATCGCTTAAGTTCTCTCGCTCGCACGAGCGCGCTCCTTTTCGCCGTGTCTGCCGCCTAAATTTATCCTAAACGATGGATGAACAATGGTTACATAAATAGAACAATATGCGTAGCAGCCGTGAGCGGGTATAAGTGGAGAGAACTCGTTCAGAAGTCACTTCGCCACTTGGTTCCTCCCTTCTCCCTCGACTGATCTCTCTTTCCAGGCGACCTTTCTCCTCATCCGCCTGCCTCTTACCATCGCTCCCTTCCGTTTCCCGGCTTTCGCCAGCAATCTCGCTTTTTCCTCTGTTTTCCCTGGTGCCTCGTTTCGGTTCCACGCTCGCTCCTCTGCCTCTTGTCTTTCGTCTCCTCTTTTCGACGCCGCACGCGCCGAAATGGGGAGTATGTCGAGTGCTGGACGTCCTTTGCGGAGAACTGCACTTCAATGTATCACTTCTTTTAGGGATGTTTATATTCATCTCAAGGGTGTTTATGGTTTAATATTGACTCGATAAATGATGAAAAGGAATACAAGGATCTTCAAAATTAAGTCAGTGGATGAATAAGGAGCATGTTATAGATGTTTTGTATTTTAATGTGTCAAGTATTAATTATTATTTCCAAAACAGTCAACACTAATTACACACTGTATTAATAAGTAAAAATAGATAATATGTGGGTAAAAAGTCTGTAGCAGAATTTTTCTATTCAGATACGCGTGCATGTACGAACACGTATCTGAGATCAGCGTTGAAAAGCATTTGCGGCATGGACCGCGCTGAAGCGGTTTTAAGTGAAGAGATCATTTGGCAGGCGAAAGCGCAGTCGATGCCGGAACAAGAGGGCACGAAACGAGAGCCCGATGCTTTTAATTGAAGTCCGATTAACCACACAGTGCACTATGTACCAATTACCGCAGTGGATTTTGCGATGTTTTTAGTGTAATAGTCATTAGCGAGCGTATAATCGCGCTCACGGTTATTTTCCCCTTATTTGTACACACTTATTTCTTCTATAATCTGCGCGCTTGTAATCCCGATCATTTTAGCTGGAATTTCTTACTCGCTTTTGATAATCGCGTAAACTATTTTTGTTAATGTTTCACTCCAACTGATTTATTATCCATAGATTTCTAATAGTATCAGAATTTATAGTAATACAATTGTGAATATATTAACTTTAATATTCAAACTCGAATACGTTTTTTTATTTTAAACTTTCACGCAGTAACTGGATCGTCACCTAAAATTAGACGATCCCGTTGTCGAAGGGGGAATTTTTCATTGGCGAAAGGCGCGCAGGAAAATTGCATGAGTGCCCGACATCGATGTCAAATGCAAGATACGTTCCAAGTTGAATAAACCTCGGACTGGGCTATTTGCCAACGCCACTGGCTCAAACAGCAGCAGCGGATGATTTAAATCGATGCATTTTCCTACGCCAGAAACAATGTAAACCCGAACCACCATACATTTGTCGATCGGCTAATTATTGCAACCAATTCAAACAGGCTAACGAAAACTATTGCAAACATATCAGTACAAAAATCACAAATGCAAACCATCACATACTACTATCATTCAATCACTTTAATTTATTCTCATCCAAAACATATACTACTTCCCAAATAATCTTTCCAATTATTAACAAAACGTCACGAAATTCCTCCGTCGCATCTGGGCCAGATGATCGCTCGGAAATCTCGAGCGTCGAAAATAGTGATTAGTGGCGGGTCTAGGCGAGCGGGCTAAAAGAAGGTTCGGAGAAGAGGAAGAGAGAAAGAGTATGAGAGGGTGAGCGAGAGAAGACGAGAAAGGCAGAGGCAGAAGCACATAGCGAAAAGACGGCGAGGAACGCGGCGCGCATTAAAAGATCAATAGCCAGGGAGAGAGTGGTGGTTTCAGGGAGGTCAGGCGCAGGAGAGAAAAGTGCAGGTCGGCGTTCGAGCTATCTAAGAAGAGACAGACACGGACAAGCGCGAGCAGAGCAAGCTGAGGAGGCAGAGACAGGAGAACAGGGACAGGGGCGGCAAGGAGGTGCGCCGATGATCGCATAAATCCAGTGTGCGACGATGAAGCGAGAGAGAGAAAGAGAGAAAGAGAGAGAGAGAGAGCAGAGAGCGGCCTCGGTTGCGGAGAGGGATGAAAGACGTATAAATACGTACACCGGGGCGTGTTGTGATATTAATACAATCACGGATCACTCGCCCGGGTTAGTCGGCACCGCCGCCGCGCGCAGACACTAGATTGTCTGAATCGGGGTGAACGACTTTATATAGCATCTGCCGAAGAGAGAAAGAGTCCGAGGCACGACTTCGACTCTCCGCCGTCGGGCCGCCGAACTTCTCGCTTTGTTCTCGGGATTCGCTTGTTCAGCCAGTGAATCAAACGCTCCCCCGGGATTTTCTACCCGCGAATCTTCCCCGCAGCACGCGCGCGCTTTCGCCGCGCGATGTTGCGCACATGTATGTATGCTTTGTGGCTCTCTGCCGAGGAATATCTCCTGGTGCACGTAACCATCGACACTCATGGAATCTGTAGTGTGTTGTCTACTGCTCGATGATTATACTGGGGGATCATCTCGAAGGGGTTGCTCTGGCGATTCCTCGAGTTTCCTTGACCTTTCATTGGACAAGGTATTTCTTGATGCTGGTATTACTTATTCGTATTTTAGGTCTCTCATTGATAAACAGTCTGCCAATTTTGTATGTTTTCATGCTAGTATAGTATCTTTAAAATCTTGTGGCGTTCCATTAATTCATCAACATTTCACTTGCTTGACAAGAAAACAACACAAGCCACCTTGAATCTCTATTATTGTGAATGGTTTGAGCAAAGTGACGGGAAGAGGGTATTTAGATGACAATTCAACAAAACTATAAAAATCATAAAGTCAACGGTGGAGTCGCGAAGCTCTCAAGAATCCTAGTACGAGGAGTCACGATTGCGGCCCCGTGCTTGACCTCGAATTGACCAGTGCAGCGTTTAGTTCAGCATGAACAATGCGTTCGCCGGACTATTAACGAATCAACGGAAGAGAGCGTGGCCGTGGAGTGTTCTAGTGCGCTTCGTGGAGCGGAAGTGATCTTCACTGGTCCGCACCCCCTCCCTTCCTGCCGCCGGGGTGCCCGTCAGCAGCGATTCTGCCTCTTCACCCACGTATACATGCCCGTTTCTGCCATCGAGTCGTCTCCACCTCCGACTCTGCCTCTCGTTCTGGTCCTCGGCCATCCCTCCCACCCCATCCTTCGCCGCCACCTCCACCTCCTCCTCCTCCTGCTTCCCCCACCCCTGCGCCTCTCGTGCACGCGGAGCCCCACGGTAATCGGGAATCCGATCAACCGGAACCTCTCCAATCCAGCGAACCAAACCACAAGTATCTCGCCGAAGACTGCTCCTTCGTTGAGCCGGCATCGACTACCAATCATGCATTTACCCGAGAACGCGCCTAATCCCTCGAGGACTCTTCTTCTTCGCAATCGTCGCTCACTTCACCCACCCCCCACGAACACCACAGCCGGAAATATTCAATGAATATTCCCGATAATTTCTAATGGGTCGAACCTGAATGGTCACGGAGAACTTTCACCCTAAGTTAGAATGGCTTACTTGAATTATTGATATTTGTAACTAATGAATCGTAAAGTGTGGAAATGTGGAAAGAGGATTTTAGGAAGTTTTAGTAGTGCAGGGATCTGATTTTAAGGGAAATTGTCACTGCAGGGGTTAATATAGTATGGTGGGTTACAGGGTGAGTAATTGAATGCTGCTGGGTCTGTACGTTCCCATTAATGTTGGAAATTGCTCTTGAATTAAAGTGACACCAGATGTTCTTTACGAAAGAGTCGGGTAGTTCCGCTTCAACTGTATTTGAAGTGAATTTGGAGAGTGAGTTTTTCAGTCGAATGACTCTATTCGATGTCTTGTAATCCTCAATAAGAGAAAGAAACAGAGAGAATTACAATTAATAGTACATTGACAAATTTATTAATCTAATCAATAATAGATTGATTAAATAATAAATTACTACTTTTAATATTTTCATGTCTGTAGAAAGACTAACTTTTTAGATTGAAGAAAAATTGTCAGTGCACCGGAGCCAGGCGATGCGGAAGCAGCGTGTCGCCGGTGCGCAGTTGCAGCCTATCCTTCATTTCACGGGACAATAGCAGTGCGCGTTATGTAAAAACGTGCTCGCGTAATTACGATCGCATGGAAGCACGGATTTATATCAGCATGCGACATGTACAGTAGTGGACGAAAAGTAACATGCGCTCCAAGGGGAACAATGCCCAGGACAATTCCAGCGGCATCTGGAACGCGAACGGTAGTAGTGATGCGTATCGTCGCGGCGCATTAGCATCATAATGGAAGGCAGCTGATGGCGTTGGCAGGTAACAATTATTATGAAAATATTATGAGCTTCTGATGAGTGAAGCTGACAGTGTGATCAATGATGAGTTTGATTTTATATAAGTAGTGAATTGATATGAAATTATAGTTAAACTCAATTATAGACGTGTATATATTATTTTTTCATTAGAGGAATAAATAGCAATCGTAATTAGAACAAACTTTGATTAATCTATGTTAATTTCTGGTTTGTTGTTTATGACATAATGATGACCTAGAAAAGTTTGTACTTTGTTTTTTGAAGTATCATTAAAAATCAATCTTTTAAGTGCAAATTATTTATTTATTGATTCTCCTAAAAGCAGAAACGCTATGGTTCACACGAGCTGGTAGCCAAAGCTAGGATTGTCTTTGGCCTCAGGTTATAATGAACAAGCTATACGTGCGAAACATGATACCCATGCAACCGGAAATGACGCCGCTGGGGTCAGGCCCCAAAGCCGACAGGCTCCGCCGCACTTGTTCAATGCTAGTCCGGGGATTCAATAATACAGCTACCTAACACATTCGTGACACCATTCAGTCCCACGTAATTCTAGTACTTCGCTATTATGAAGCTCGCGTCGCTGAAAGACTTCCTATGATCGCGTTGATATCATTTGCAACCCTTTGTATATCGAACTGTGTCGTCAATGTCCATCGATTCTGATTCCATAAAACGATACTCGTGTTAAAAAAAATGAGAGAGAAATAAGTATCTAACCAAGGTTTTATAAGTTTAAACGTGCATTTACTACCCGTTTACAAATTCGATCCACCACTTTTTCCATGCATTCGAGCGTGTATTAATAAAATACTCTTTACTATATATAGCTATTAAGCTATGGAAACATTTTCTTCATACTAACAGCCATTCACAACCTGAACGATTGAAGCATGCGTCAAGCTTCTTCTCGTGATAATTAGTTCCACATTGTTTTAGTAATGAGTGCAAGTATAACTTGAACGCCGAAGATGCCCCCCTCCCCCCTTCGTTCACCCCTCAAATGATCGGTACAGTGTGTCTAATCGGTTTTCGAAGCAGCACAGAAGTACAGTGGGAACAGGGGAGAACCGGCTTCTAGTGTATCCGGTAAGAAAAGAGAACCGAGAGGATGTTGAAAAAGATCTGGAATGGTGGAGGGAGAGCGGTTCTCGCTGAGGAATCGATGATGACTACGCGCATATCCGTTGTTCGGCGTCCTTGGAAAGGAAGCATTCCTCCAGGTGTCGGTCACGGCTAACCCGACCTCCTCCTCGCCCGATTGTAACGAGCGCGTCGAAATCGGCGAAAGAAGTCTACATTCTTGTCAAAACAGGCATGATTTTGTGTTTCGCCTATCAGTGGATGAAGCAACCTTTTCAGTCAGATCGAAGCGGGTGAAGTTTAAGATGAGTTTCTTTAAAGGAATTTCATTATTATTTGAAATAAATTATATGTAAATTATACTTAAGATGTAATCTAATTAATTCTTTAAAAAGTACTCCTTCTATCATTTGGATCTTACATGGCAGTTAAAGTAGTTTTCATACATTACTACATGGTGCTAAGTGAAGCCACTCAAAAAATGTATATTGATCGCAGAAGTCGGATAAAGTCAGTCGCGTTTTAAATAGGAATCAATCTGTCTGTAATTTCACAATGACGTTGCGAGGGTCTTCAGGAATTATGAAGCGATCTTAATAAAAGTGATCAAATACTCAGCGTTCTATTTTCATCCCAACAGGGGTTCATCAATCAGTTCGAGTATTAAAAATAAATAACAATTCTTGAAATGAACGATCATTACGAGTCTTGAATATCCCTGTCATTTTTCATATTCAGTGGAAAGGCGTGTGTCTCAGACACAAAGTAGTACAAGTTGGCTGACTGTCCTTCTGGTCTAATGACATATGAAGGGTCGCTGGTCCGACAGAGTGAAGGGTAACGATGCGTCGCTATCGATACATCTGCCATTTGTCATGTCAAATTACATGCGAGAACTGAGGAATTAATGTGACACGGCGGTCTCCACCGAAAGTCGAAGGAACATCCCATAAACAAATGGACACGACTTCGCGCCCCTTCTTTCATCCAGCTTGTGACCGCACTCGCTGGAGATTCACCTGGCGAACATGTTCACCATTTATTGTCATAATTCCTGCAGCCATCTTCCCTGCCCGCCTGCCAGATCTACATAGATGTAAGTGATACATCTAGGACGGAGAAAAATATCTCGGCGAGGCCAGCGGTAGATCTCCCAGTGCGATAGTGCTGGCCTCTTCGGGGCTCTTTATAGGCCTCGCTGGTTGAAAAATGAGTAAGGGAAAGCATGAGAGCCGGCGGAAACATAGATTAGATTGTTTTTTTCTTATTTCTTTTTTAACCAATTCCGTTCCTTTAGCGCAATCTTTATAGATCTTGGAATGATATTTAAGGAGAAATCTTTCCAATGTTGTATCAGTGTTTAACAATATTGAATGAAATCAGTTTACCATACGATATATTTACATATACTAAAAATAATAGCATTTCTTAAATAAATAATGTACAATATCTTTAAAACAGAGTTTCCGTTAACTCGATTAGTTGATTACAATGTTATTCCAGGCAAATGTTTTGCCGAAGATTCAGCACCAATAATTTCTTCCCACAAGATTGCATTTACGTAACGTGTTATATGGATTCTCCCTTTACCGAGTGACCCTCGGGCACTCGAGCGGCGCAAGAAAATTAAAGTGGTGAGCTCATTTAGCTGAGAGTCACTGCGCCGGTGGCAAGTGGCTCATAAGTGTTTCTACTAAATTAAATCCTAACCCGATGACGGAGAGGTCCTGCGAGGACCTGTATGCCTGTGCGTGTATGGAGTGGAATGAGCTGACCAAGCAACTATACGTATAACTATATGTATGTGTGTATGCTGGGCCAGGGAGAGCGAACGAGGTGGCGAACGAGGTGGCGAGATTCCGGGAGCAAGAAATACAAGAATAACTGCGGGGAATGCTAAACGTACCGTGACTTATTGGCCCGCTGGAAAATGAGCTTTGAACATAGTGAGTGTGAACGATGATCTCATTCCCCGAGAATATAATGCACACCCATCGCCTGGACTGTATCATTCTGAGGTCCGCGTTACTTGTAGCAACAACTGTTCAGCCGTGTCCACCTTCTTTCATTTTGGTTGAAAGGTAGCTCATAGTTTGAGATTGTGAATCAGCAAGAATTTATGGTCTCATCAAAGCATCGTAGTTTGGTAGCTTGTAATTCAAGATACATTGTCATTGATGCAGTTAACATTGTCCTGAATAATTAGATAATTAGAATTTAATGATTCCTTCGTTATTTCTTGTTCTTGTCATTTTGATCAATAGTAATGCTTTAATTAATTGGAGCAAAGCAGAAGTCGAATAACTGTCCGAAGCGTTTCGCAATTTGATTAAAATAATTAAGCGGCGAAATAGGCGGCTGGGAGTATAGGGCTTTTGAAAAAGTTTCGGATACTTTGGTTGAATGGGGCCGACGAGGAGGAGGCGGGCGAGAAAGATAAACTTTGGCATCTCTCGAGGAATAGGGTGACTCAGTCATATTGATCCCAAACCATTCAATAACTCGGAATCATGTAAAAACATTCGAGACGTATCGATTACGTTGCCGGCTGGCTTTGTGTTTTTTTCCTAAGAGCGGCACTCCTCCATCTCCGCCACTTCTTCGTCTCCTTTCTCCGATTTTACTTCATCGGTACCTTCGTGTCTCATGGGATAGTGCCCGCGTTCCGGATTCCTTACAATCCGCAATACTAATTCACAAGGAGGGATTAACCTTGTTAACTTTATTTTATTGCAGGGCAGAGTCCCTTATTCTTGACAACTTTAAAAACCCTGAATTATTTTATGATCTCAGTAAGAAAAAGATATATCGAAGAACATAATTGAGTGTACGCGATAGACTCGCACGAAATAGAAATTCCAGAGTGATAGTGGGCTTCGATAGCAACTAGTCAAACAAGCGGAGAGTATCACCGATGTTCCACCGAGGGGTGGCAAAAAAGCGATGGAAGAAAGCGAAGAAATAAAAAATGAGGGTCGAGCTGTTTGAAGGCGTGATGACTCGATATCGGTGGGGGCAGTCCTTTAAGGGGAGACACAAATAATAATCTGGAAGCAACTAATGAGAATATATTCGATAAAGGAGCAATCACGAGGGTTCCATGGACTGCTTCCAGGGTGTCTTTTTCCTCTGGTCTTACCGCTCCTTTTCTTCCCATTAGCGAGGAGCGGATCGTTCAGTGGCTGCTGGTTCGATGGCTTCGGTGGTCCAGGGCCGATGGAAATTTCGGCAGGAGGTCCAACGGTCTCATCTGCCTCTTCACGCGCTTCACAAGCATCCTCTCATTTATTACACTCCCGGCGGTGGCCAATAAGCAAATCACGTCACGGCCTGTTATACGTGAACCCATCGCGGAAATGACGTCAGCAAGTTTTCGCCAATTTCCGAACCGAGCATCTCCTGCCACCGTGCTCGCCTTCTTCAGGATTTCACTTCCTTCCTTTACGCCGACAGAAGGATCGAATGAGAGGGAGAGCGAGAGAATGGAAGAGAGAAGGAGGCAGCAAGCAAACCGAAAATTGAATCCGATACGCCGCGAAAGGCTGCCTGAAAAAAGTACACCGCGATCCCGGATGCAAATTGTTTCAGGCTTGTGAGGGAGCCTCCCGTTGAGGGGTCTTGGAATACTTTTATACCAATGCCGCAATACCAGATTGAATGATATTGTTATTCTCATTGTGCACTCGCGTCTCCCTCCAACATTTCTAGTACTTTGCGCAGTTTTTAATACTCTTGTGACTCTCATACTATGACATTTCTGAAGTGTAATATGGAAGGTGTTAATACTGGTTATTGTGCCATTTGAGGAAGCGGAAACTTTCCTGGAAATGTATGTTTGAAGTAAGTGACGCCTAAACATCACTTTGTAAAGACAAGGAAACGGGTAGCTTTCGAAAGCCAAACTATTCTTGAAGTACTTCACTGGATTCGTAGCACAGGGGGAAAAATCACGAGTTTTCAGAAAGTTCGGTGCTTCCCCCGAGAGGAATATTTTAGCATGTAGGGAAGAACCACCCCAAGAATTCAAGGGCGGAAAGTGAAAGTCGGTCTCGTTTTACTCTAACAAAAGAAACATCTCTTACAAACAGAGCTTGGCCCGATTTCTTAGAGTACGAACCATATAAAATTCTTATACAATAAATGAAAAATCAAGAAATTCTTCTGTTTCTTTATAAAAGGTGTTAGTAGAACGCGCAAACAATACAAATCTGCAAATAGCGCTGTCAAATCATGGGTCAACAATAAGTTTATTAATTTGCTCTTTCGCACCAAGGTAAAGTAGAGGGCAAACAAAAATGGAGCTGCAGAACGGCCGGGGGTATTGGTAAGCAGAAGTTGGGCGAGGCACGTGTACAGTGAAGGTGGAAAGGCAAGAGGCAGATGGAGGTAGAGAGTAGAGTGAAGTGAAGAGCCTAAATAAACACACTCGCCTTTATTGCTGCACCTCTCCACCTCGTAGCCAGTTCTTTTCACGTCTCAAGTACGGGAAAATTTCGCCTCACCTATGCCATGGCGCACTTTTCACTCTGATTCGAGTGCAAACGAGTTATAAAAATAAAAACAAAACATCACCTAACGTCAATGACATAAAAAAATATGATCAAATACTATTAAACTAGAATCGAATACTTTCAGTACTGAATATAGCAGATTAAATAAACGATCCGATCGTCGAACATGTCACTCAATCAATATAGAGCTAACAAACATATAACATTTCCGATGACTATTGTCTGTGAATTGTTCTGTCGATACAGCTTTGCTGCGCAGTAGTTCGAGCGTCGATTCACCCCTGCAATTCGTAGGAACGTGCACCGGTGGTAATAAAAATTCCGCTCAGCTCTCGGTGTCATTGGAGCGATGATCGGGGATGGCGGGCAGCGACAGAGCGGCCTCGGAGATCGTGCTCGGTCAGGCTGAAACGGACTTGTATAATGGTAAACCGAAGAACAAACGTCACAGTTATCTCGATTCCCCGTACAACCGTAGGCGGTTTTGAGATCGATGCGCGCGAACGATCATTTCGGGGACTGATCATCGTGTTAAATCCTGATTCGCCGCTAGCCCAGAGGCACCGGGGGAGTAATCAGAGCGGTGGAGCAGTTAAATAGCATCGTAACCGCGACCGAATTGTTAGCACGTGGAACATGCAAACGTGCATGCGTTGCTGCCAGCGCAGGGAACGAACAGTGAGAGGGATAGAGAGAAATAGAGACAGAGAGAGGGAAGCAGAGGATGGGTAAGGGAGAAAGGGAGAGGGAGGACAAAATCCGTACAGGCCGAGTCTGCAAGCTCGATGGTATTACGCGCGTTTTCGAGAACCCTGTCAGCTGCGATTCCAATGACGACCGGACTGCCCGCGCCGAATTTGCAACGTTTCAACTTTACTCCAAGCATCATTCGAGTGAAACTAATGCCGAGCTTGCCTCTTGACTACCGAACATCTGCTAGCTCGCTGATCCGGGTCACGCTGTATTTCCAACGAATCCCTAAATCGAGATAACTCTGATTTTTCCTCTCTACTACGAACTTCGAACTAATTCTACTTCTAACCAAGGACTCTCAAAATATACATATTAAAAAAAAAAACCAGCTCTAACTAAATAACAATCTCCTCTTAAATACGTTTCATACTAACATCAAATACAATTCTACCATGACTGTGCAATCTTACTGTTTCCATTTACAGTGCACTCATCGGTCGAGCGTATTCCGTTTGCTAAGAAGATCAAACAGGCTCGGGTAGAATCGGGCATGGCCGAAATGCAGGGCGAACATTAGCAACTATTTTTATTAGCAGTGTACAGAGCGCATTCCGAAATAGAGGAAGGTGTACACACTGTGTGTGTGTGTGTGTGTGTGTGTGTGTGTAAGAGAGAGAGGGAGAAAGGAGAGAGCGGGTCAGCCTACGCTGTTTGTACTTGGAGTAGATGTTCACTGGGAACGCGCTTTAACGCAGTATATGTAGACCGAGCGAGAGGCAAACCGCCGAGTAAGAGACAACCAGATTGCAGGTCACGATGATCATCGAATGGAGGGACAAAGATGCAGCGGGCTTCCATGTAGGCTCAGGGAGTGGAAGAGCCGGAGGGGAGCAGGGCCCTAGCAAGCACGCGGTTGCAAGCTTTGTAAACGATAGCCGAGCGGGAGGCTGATCAATCGCCACCGTCAAATTGTAGTAGCCGATTCTGATTAGATTTCCGATTGTTGACGTTATTCCCTGCCGCCCGACTTCCCTGGTTACGCCTAATTATTCTCTTATTCAACTGCGTTTCATGTCGCTTAGGTGTCATATTTTTTCTTGCCATTGAAACATTTTCTTTTTAAATGCTTCTTTTAATAGTACGTTCTATCTTTTATTTGAAATGCTTTTGTAGAAGTCGTCGGACTTTGGAGTTCGAGATTTCATTTAGTTTAAATGGTTTTGCCTGTAATCAGTGCTGAATCGGAAAAAGGTTATCGGGAATCATTAATATTTTCGTGTCCCTTGACATATGTGTGCATGAATAAGTACTCGATTTGTATGATAATAGTACATTTCAGCAATAAATCAAAATAGGAAGCGCACGAGGGAATCGAGTGAAATCAATTACATTCCTTCTGGAAAGAGCGAGTAACGCCAATCAGGGATGGACGAAGGGTAGGGGTGCGCCGTGGCTTCGTACACAACCATCCGAGCGACTAATAGTGCTTCATTGTAGCAAGAGGCCAAGATGATTGACAGGAACGATTAGCAATCGTTCGGAGAGGGTTCGATCGTGCTGGAAACACTCGAATTACTTCGGTTGCTTGCTGGTCATTCCCTGCAATATTCCTCTTCAACGAGAGCGTACAAGGCACACACTGGCAGTTGCAATAAACCTTATAAGACTTAATATTACAATCAATTCACGATCACAGTACTTAAAAAAGAAATGCAATTAGACTTATAAAAATTCAAATTTACATATAACAATCTAAATACCCTCACACTGAGATGACAAGGCAAGATTTCATGCCTCAACTAGACAGTTCTTTCTAATTCAAAAATAACCAAGAGTTTCTAACTCGACAATCAAGGAAGGTCTGAAGATGATCTACCGCGAGGAAAGTGGCGTTTCCCAGGGTTCTCGAAATGGCAGCGTATACGCAGCGAGCTAGCCGGCAAAGGTGTAAAGCAAGCGGAGGCAGACAGATCTCGGCACTTATCGGTCTGCGAGATAGCCATTAACGAAACTAAAAGCCTCCCCATATATCTCACTCCGGCAACCCTCTCTTTCCTCCGGTCCAAGCATTCCGGATACCCCGCACCTACGTCTATCGTGGGGCGCCCCCTTGCACCCTCATTTCCCTCCCAGCCACCATCCTTGAGGTAGACACATCACCGCTCGCTGTTTGTCCGAGCCTTTTGTTTTACTTGCTGATATATATTAGCCCTCTCTCGCGCGCACACCTACAAAAAGAGGCCCAGTCTCCGAGCTTCACCCTCTCATCCTCCGCTTCAACCCCCGGACACCTTAACGATTCACGCTGTACACTCGATTTTCCTGGCCAACCCCCTTCCAACCCTTCGCGCGAGATTTTATTCCCATTCGTAGAATGTAGACATTCTAGTTACTCTTGATAGTAACGTTAGTGGGTTTGTAAAAGAAAAGTAATTGACCGAGAGAAATGATTTTATTAGACAGTTTTATTTGTATCTTTTACGAAAGGCATTATATTATATATATGTATATGATCGAAATGGACCTTTTCCAAATATCGACAGGAGAAAAGGAGTACATACTCGAGCATGTATTCGACTCCTGTATTTGGATATCATTGCATCTCCTCCGATATCCACTCCGTCGATACTTTTGTACGATTATCGGGAGGAGCTTATGAGTAATACCTTCATATTCCCACACATCTCCGAGGTCCGTTATGAAGCTGGGCGTGTGCGGTGGAGTGAACCGCTGATTTTCGTTCTTCGAAAAATTGTGTGCATCGGAGGGCCGATGGGACTCCAATGGGCATCGACGAACGCTGACGAAAGGAAGACAAATATCGAAAACCAATAAACGATAAGCCGCTAATTGGCAGTCGAGACGGCGCCGCCGCTCCTGGCGATGTGACGGCTCTTGCTGCTCATCGATTTGAGTCTCACCATAAACTACCCCTTGCCCCCGCGTGTCCGCCTCCGCGTAATAATCTACGCAATCCCTAAAGAACTGGCCTCGACAGTTCCGACCCTTTTTCTTCAGGCGTCAACGTGAAAATATACCCGGCGAAGAAATTCGTTCTCATTGACACCCTCGCCTGCCACTGTTTACACGTTAGTTTAGCATCCACACCGCATACATTTCGATCCCTGACACCATTTCTTCGCGCTTTTCAGTGAAAATTTCCCATGGATGGTGCACGTTAATTCTGACACTGAAATCACTTGGGATACAAACGTTTGATTTTTTTAAATGAACTTGTTAGTTGGCTAATTATAGTTAATTATGTATAACTTGATTAAAAGTAATTTTAAGTCTGATGCTATGTGAAATGATATTGAGGATGATATATAGATTCGAATCAGTGAACCCTTTGGGTTCGTTTCTATGGAGCAGACGTATCAAATACTCGAAGTAAAACATTTCAGTTTCTACGTCTAAATGCGTTTAAGTCACGAAGAGACTCCTCACCGGCAGACGCTATTAATCAGTAGGCCGCTATTAGTAACGAACAACTTTTCCCTTATGCCTCCTTCGCGAGTTACAAGGGCATCAGTATTATTAGAGCACAAATTTCATCCTCCGACGGCACGTGGCTGGTTTATAAATCCAGCGGGTGCATAAATCGCGCGATCGTTGCTCTAATGTAACCCTTAAGTGCCCGATTTAGAGCTTGGCGCGGTGGCACCGCGATCGCCCTGGAATTAAGAGAAAGCATCTCACGCGCAGTCTACGGCGTCGACCGGCAGCCACACGCGGCGTCGGGACGCGTCGCCCTGGCGCAATCTGTCTGGCGGGCGAAGCCGCGACAAATTTTTCATAGATGCTGGCCCTCCGTAAGTTATATTTATGACTCGTCCTTAACGCGGGGAACGCGTGCCCGCCGTCAGACGCTAATGAGCGCCGGGACGCCCGGTGGCGTCGTCGTGATGACGAATGCTCTACAACGAACCTCGCTTCGCCGCTGCGCGCATTCGCCATAAGCAAAGCTCGGCGCGGTGAGTACTGGCCGTGCACACGCGCTCGCGCGCGCGCGCTGCCCTCTCATTTTTCCCGCCATTGCAACGGCAAGGCCGAGATCCCCGCCGTGATTTATGCCCGGCAAATAAATGTTTACGAGCACCGACACACACGGCCTGGACCTCGTTTCGACGAAAAGGAGACGTTCTGTTAGCCAGATTGGGACGTTTAAGACGCTACCGAGCTTAAGATTTAAGATTCTGATGATCCTCCTTCAGATAGCTGAGCATGTTCTGTAGAAATGATGACTTGTATGAATAGTACTCGTACTTTGTAATAGTCCTGATTAACTTGTTCTATCTTTTCATCAAATGATTCGTGACCTTATCTATTTATCATCAAATCTACTATTCCAAATCGCCAACACAATTTCATATTCCTACATTACACTCTCACCATTATTCCAAAAATACATACAAACAACTTTCTACTTCACAACCATCCTACTTCATATCCAACAAAAAAATGACCAAATACGAACTATCAACTATCGTATCGACGATATATTCCGAACGAGAAGATGACTATTGAATGACAGAGTGTATCAGGTATTCTCGGATCATGACGCAGTGCTTGCGGGCTGTCGGGTAGCAGAGTAAGAGGAGGTCATGGAGGTGGTGGAGGAGGAGGTAGGCAGGCGGGGGTGGGTGGTTGGGTGGGTGGGCAGTGGTCGCAGGAAGAACGCAAACACGTAACTACGATACACACAGAGAGAGGACAAACGGTGACGGCGAGAGAGCGTATGGCGTAACCGGGCTGATAACATCTCTAATCACGGTGAGGCCGGACCAATCAGCGCTAATCCTGGCCTCTGTACCCATCGAGGAAGGCTCTCTCTATAGTCCACGGGACCCGGGAAACCCTCACATCCCGGCGAGTAACCCGTCAGCCCCGCCACCCCCTCGGCAACCAGGCCGCCAGGAAACTCGTGAGCCGGGCGTATACAACATCCACGTACAATTCGCCATCGTACACTGTGCAGAGATAGATAGACAGATAGAGAGAGTGAGGGAGGGAATGAGAGAGAGAGAGAGAGAGAGAGAGAGAGAGGGCTCTGTGCCATGAAGCAGAAGGGTGGCGAGATGGGAAGGCGGGGGAGGAAGCGGAGGGCAGCCAGGCACGGGGATGCAGCTGGTGCAGTAGCAGCAGCAGCAGCATCATACACTGCCACACTACTGATACCGTCGGTCGAAATTACACGTATTGATGTATACAGATTGCGAGCGCTTACACGTCCGACGTTTCTGTTCCGTTTATGTTTCAGGCGTGTTCGACCGATCGAAACCAGTTATCCGCGCAGCCTCTCGCCCGTCCCCGTGTGCCCGAGGACACTCGGACTCCGCCGAAATCTCGATTCCCCGATTGTTTCGGGATTTCGAGCGCGATATTCTCCTCCTCTCTTAGCCGCACTGTCTGTCTCAGTTGCTCTCATCCTTCGCTGATCTGTCCTTTGCTTGCTCTACCACTCTCTCGCTCTCTCTTGCTCACTCACGTTTCAATGGTGAAGCGCTTTGCCTTCGGGATGCTTAATCTTCCGCGTCCTCTTTTGTTCCCAGTGTCCGACTGCGCGATACGTATACCTTCGCCGCTAGTTAATCACCCTTTCGACTCTGACTCGCATTGCGGAATGCGTCGAGCACCGTCGCTAGCTCTCTGCTTCACAATTTCATGCGAGAAATAGCTGGACAGGTGTAGGGATAATACGAAATTATTGCGTGTATATGTATTGTTGGTAAGAAGAAAAATTATGATTGAATTTAAAGTTTAGTTTATTGAAATTGTGATTTTGATGTCTGTTGAGAAAACAATCCATTTCACTTGTTCCTTTGATGCGCATATAATTTCTACTGTAGTAGATAGAAGAATTCCCCTTCTTTATACACAGTGCTTGACAAGAGGACTTTTGATCAATGCCATTGAGATAGGATCGTTGTTTGCCGCCTCTTTTCGTCAGCCATTGGCTAGATTAAATGCTCAGCGAGGGAAAGAAGAGTGGCGCGGCACGTGTCAGCGGAAAAACGCCGGCCTATTACTTGCCGATAAGCAGCAGGCGATAGAAAGAGCTCTACCGGGGCAAAGAATCTCTTCGGTCCCTGCGCTCATATTGGTTAGAGTAGAGCACATACGCGAGAGCATACGTGGTGTCGGCGCGCTCAACTTGTGCTGACAGCTCGAGTACCATTTCAATTACTCGCCCTGAAAGCGACTCTCGAGTACCTCTTCATGTCCGTAGATAAAACATCGTGAAGGCACATGCTCCAAAGCACCATCGGCTCCGCTCGGCTCCGCTTCATCCACTGACGCCGGCTACGCACGGAAGCTGTAAAACGCGAGATGAGATCTGCTAGTAATCAAACGGTATCGCGTCACGGATCTCTCTCGCGAGCGAGCGAGCGAGCGCACTCTAGCTTGGACCCTGCGCGTTCTCAGCGATGATACTCGATGATATTGGCGCGACCCATTTTGCGCTGTCTCTGAATGCTTGACAGTCCATTTTGCCCCTTTGCTACCTATGACCGTTCTATACTTCTCGTACAAGTACAAAGCTCGACTGTGACTACTCTAGTAGAATTGAGTGAATGCTTTTGTTAAGTTTAGTGAATCTGTGAGATGTGTTCGTTGAGATAAAGTAATATTTGAATTACTCGAGAAGAATTATATCATCTTTTAAATAGGTTTAAATTCTGATATATTTATTAATTAAATAATTATTGTAATTGTTACATTATTGTTAAAAAATCTTAAAAAGCTCTTGGAAACTACGTGAATTACAGTCTTGGTCCATTGAAAATTACCTTTAGCACAGGGGAAGGACTTAAAACGTTGGTTTTCACGAGAATCGGAAATTACGTTAGCCTGCTCTGACATTGGCAAAAATCTAGCAGCGCGGCTCCGGTCTTCCTACGTCTGAATTATTTATGCTCCTACTCACAGCTTCGTGGGGACGATGAAGCGTGCGATGTATGCTTCTGAACACGTAGAAGCACATGCAACATATACAGGGAACAGGGTCGCCGATGATCGTGCTTCTTCCGATCCCAGCGACGATTCACCGGCACATCTTCGCCGGAAATCTCGTTACCGGACATCGCTTCTTGCATCTTTTATAAACGTTCTCGACGTTGACGTAGCCGGGTGCGACGAAAAACGCGCGCCACGGCAGAAACGAATCAGTGAAGTTACCTTCCAGCGAAACCTCTGAGTGATTCACGTGTATAGCAAACAGACTTTAAAAACACAATTTAGAAATCGTTGAATCTGGTTGAGAGACTTGATAGAAATCTGAGTCAAAAGAATTTCTGATAAAATGAAAATAAAGTGACCGATGAGTTTCACTTTAATTATAATCAATCTCCTCTAAATTCGTATTAATCGACAATTGCTTCTGATATTCAAATATTCACTATGCAATTGAATAAATAAATAACTACATAACCGCTAGATCGTCAAGTACATATTCGAGAGCATCGATAAAGGAAGGAGGAAATGGTGCCCGCAGAAAGTGTCTCTCCATTGGGCGTAGGTCAGCCTTGTCCAGGGCTCTTGCCGACAAGGTACCCCGCTGCCGTTGAGTTCCCTGGCAGTAGCAGCGGCCTTCTGTGAAGTACCATCCGCCGCCTGTGCAAACCCCCCGTCTTTCGACACCGTGTTTACAACGTTATGTCCGAATTGATTTGTCAGAGACGGGGTGTCGATGCTGGCAGGAGAGGCGACGGAAGAGAGCCAGAGCGAGGTAGAGAGAGGTAGAAGATTAGGAAAGCAAGTGCGAGGAAGTTGGAACGAGAGAGAAGTGGCAAAGCGGTGGTTGGAGGGGTCAGAGTTTACGGGACCTCTGCATGCCTGTTCACAGGGGGCTCCTCGACGGTCCAGTGCTCCGAGAGGACTTCAAAATCGAAGCTTCGTCCCTCGGGAACTCCAAGTTCTCCGTTCCCCTATTCCCTTCCTCATCCTAGTCTCTCTCTCTTTCTCTTTCTCATACTCCTAACGTTCTTCGCTCTTTGGCCGCACTGCGAAAGTTCCGCAGGAGGCGAGCGTGTGCCCGGAACATGTGGGCTCACAATCATCATCAACGAACTGCGATATTTCGTGGGTTCTTCCTGCGTCGGGTGCGCCGCGAGCGACCCTTTCCCTGCCTTCCCCCTTTTTGCTCTCATTAAGCTCTTCCGAGGAATCCGTGGTCAATCATTCTTTCACAGGAAGCCTCCGCTAGTATTGGTGGAATGAGCTGCGTGGGGAAGACAGGATTCGTAATGCGCGTCTGTCATTTGGTAAGGGAATCTTATTTGTTGGAGTACATTCGGTGTATTCATTAGTAGGGTGAAACGATTGTCAATGTCTATAGTAATTATTTCAAATGTTATTTGTATTTATCAATCTCAAGTATGTTGAACTTATTGAATTCTGGAAACAATATGTTTCTATATAATTCAATATAGAAATCGTACATAAAACTGTCATGTATGCTGGCGGAATAAACTTATAGGAAAATAAGTATCTTTATTACGAAGGAAATGGGAAGGAAAAGGGACTCGTAGTGAGATAGACTTGGTTCGTTAAGGAGTTCGGAATAATGTTAACCTAGAGGCGCAAGATATTTTCGTTCTCCCGTATCATACTACTGTTTGGCAGTAGGTGACCATCTGGCGATTCCCTGACACCCAAGAATGGTTCATCGAGACCCTGGCAAGCTCTAATGACGTATAACGTAGCATTAGTCTGCGCTGACCATTTCTATACTTCTCTCTCTATCTCCCTGACACTTGGGACACTGAGGTCATGCATTTCGCGTTGACCCCAGCACTCAAACTCCCTTTTCTCCGACCCCATGAGCTAGTTGACCCTCGCCCTTAATAACGCAATTACCCTTATTGCTGAAATTTACAGGAGCGCATATGCCAACCATGCCATCGTATGTTGTCCAGTTTCACTGACCGGCTGGTCATTACTGGAAGTAAATATTTTTCGAAGTCCTCTCTTTACTGACCTTGTGAATTTTCAGGTACTCGAAAAGCACATAGTGTAATTAAGAAAATGTAACATAATTTGTGCTGTTGTAAAGAGTGTTCTTTATTACAGCATCTTTGAAATATTCCTTTGTACAATTCCTCCCTTAACGTATAATATAGTCAGACACACGTATCATGAAGAATTCAAGATGCCATCTACAATAGGCGTAGAATTCTCACGTGGCGATGATATATACACTTCGAGACAAGTGTGTCTCGCCTTACACATATCATGGCATATGTGACGGCCATAAGTAATACGGCCACTAATTCCGATTCTAATCGCTCTTCATGCGCCACACGTTCATTGTGTTCTCGATTTAACTTGTTTAACAGAACGTGCCATGAAAACAAAAGATCTTTTATGATCATACGGAAGTGAGGATTAATTGCCTCGGCAAGTACTGTCGAAGACATCTCCTCATTATCCCCCTCATTATCGCTCGAACTTTGATCGCTCGGGCTCTTTATGACGCAGCGATAATTTTGCGACTTCGAAGTACAGTTTATGCTTGGCACGATCGCGCACGATAACCATCGCAAGATGTTGGATGTCCTTATGCTTACGTGCCAATCCTACGAATGGAGTAACGGTTTCGCCGCGGTTGCTGCACCCGACAGCTGAACTCCCGTGCAAAATAGACGACCTTCATTCACCGTGCTTCCCGACATCGATCATGCGCGTCTCCTGTTTGCGAAAAATGCTGGTCGACACGTATAGAACGACCTTCTTTCATTTATTACATAAAACTCCAATAAATATCCGAGTATAGATTGTTTATATGTTTAACATTTCCAATATTGTATGCCACACTTTTTTGGGGGGGGGGGGATTTTCATTATAAGAATGTTCAGTAAATTTCGAGTGGAAAAAAGCTGGAAAAGTGTAGTAAATCGGAGCTTTAATATTTTGTCAAATGTAACTTAAAGTTGGATGAGTGGGAGTTGGCAGTATAAGGCCACGATGAGCAGGTTCGTGGAAGAGAACGGCGAGATGAGAAGGAACCGCGCAGTGCAACCACGTGTCTTTAATAATTGATAATCTGCACAGAATTGCATGAGAACGCGGCCAGGCTCCTGGAATTCTACTATGACGTGACTGTTCATACATGTCGTACGTGGAACGCGCGATGTGATTAAACTCAGTCAATAGGAGCTGGCTTGCATGGAAGCCTCTTGCGAAACATTTGACGGACTCCAGCTGCATTTGATTATTAATTTAAAGAATAGTAATGGATTGGGAATACAACTAAATATAAACCCAAAATCGTACAGAAATGTTAGAGCTACTTTAAGTGTGTGTTTTAAATTCTTTATATAAACATACTCTTTTATTTTTATAATAGGTTTGGATAATACGGCCACTTTTGTAAAATGGTAATGGCTTTAAATATTGTGTTCGTTGTTGGTGGCAAGTGGAAAGAACCCTCGTGCCAATTAAGTAAATCGAATATTTGATGAAATTAATTCCATTAAAGCGACTTTCTCTTCGTTATCTCGGAGGTTTTTCTCAATCAGAGAGGATACATTGAGGTGTCCGGGGTGCTGCAGGCCAGCAACGAGTTCGGACCCTTTTCAGCGTCGCTTGGCCGTGGGTAATCGGTTTAATAGGCGTTCCATCGAGAAAGTTGAAACCAGCTTCGCGGAAAATGGCCGCCGTTAATCCCTTTTTCGGGCTTCCGGCATGAAATGAGATTTCTGTTAGCTCGCTGCCGCACCAGTGCTAGCCGGGATGAACAGACCACGCGTTGGACTTCGAACCTCTCCTATACGTATAGGACCATTCAACATTTGTCTCTGTTGTATCAATGTCTAATAAAACGTTGTAGGCAGCCAATTAATACCTAGTTTACACATAGGAATTTATTATCTATATAGACATAGCAAAAAAGTTCTCTGTGAATCTTTCTATAGCAATGAAAGTAAGTAATGAAATTCAGTATGATAAATTTGCATATTTTTCTCGGACTATCTTGCACATCTCCACAGACAGAGTAGCTGGGCGCAAGGTAGAAGCACATGTGGCAAGATTTACACGCGGCCGGACGAGCGAAGAGTGTGTGTAAGGTGTTGGCTCTCATCGTGAGGGTGTGCGTTGTGCGGGAAAAGCAGGGATGGATCCGGCCGATGCAAGAAGGGTGTGCTACAACTTCTCCGCGGCCATTAGCCGCACACTCGCAAAGCCTCGACAACACGGTTCATACATTTTCCTGGCGGATGAAAAAACAGCCTTCTACGCTCCCGGCTTCGGACACACCGCCGGAAACCAACCCCGTTGCGCTCGGTTGTGTCTTGTGTTGGTGTGGGACGGTGCTAAGTCGACAACCCTCCTCGCTTTTGCGGATCGCCCGTCTTTTCAGGGATCGTGGCCTTTTGTGCTTTAGGCCACGCTTTCTCTACACTTTGTCAGAGCGTAGTTTTTTTTTATATATAAAGGCAATAATATTTAACATCTAATTAAAATCTTCATTTGATGTATTATAATTTAATTATGTAAATATTTACGAATACTTATGCTAATTTTAATACTAACACTCCGTCACTTGTACTATAATCATGAATAACAATGATCAATTTTCCATGAATATCGTAAACGTTCTATATTATGATAATAGAAAATCACGTCAACTTTTCCAATAAACAGTAAGAAAACGTGCGACGGTTTCACCTTAAGAAACCAGCCATTCCCGCTCGCTCTTGGAATCCCAGGCAAGGAAAAAGAACTGCCAAATAGGGACCGAGCCAGCATCCTGGCCAGTATTTCATATCAGTCATCACCGATAATTCGCGGAAAGGCCGTCCGATTAAAAAGGGACTAAACCGGCGACAGCGTCCGTGCAGGAGCAACCGGTCGGAGACAATACGGCGAGCGTCTACTCGCAGTCACGTATACAGACGTGACTCAAACGAATACTGGGATCATGATCGGGTGGTTACATATACGGCAGCCAACAATACGGGGAACTAATTCCAGGCATTTATCTGTCTGCCGCAGCTTCCTGCAGCAGCAGTAGCAGCAGCAGCAGCAGCAGCAGTAGCAGAGCCGAGGAGAGAGGTAGCCTCTCCTAGTGAAGAGCGTAACCGCCTACTAGATAGAGATAGACACGTAGTGAGTAGCAAGGGCAGCCCGGCTAGCATATACATATATGTACGTAGAGCTCATGCAATGGGCAGGAGCCGCGTGCAGCCAGGATTTCAGGCCACTTTGCGTTCTTCTCCACAGACACATATACAGACAGCCAGGTACACTCGGGTTCATGTAGAGGGAGAGAGAGAGAGAGAGAGAGGGAGTTCCTTCAGTCCTTTCCACGCTTTGCTTCCCTTGTGGTATAGGTGGCTCGCGGTCGGACCCGGTTCCTTAGGGCCGGCGAGTGCGACTGCGAGAGGACAGAGAGCGCGCACAGTGTGAGAAATCGATGAACGCGATCGAGAGGTAGCCGCGAGAGGTAAAACAAAATCGCAGACAATTCCTCGGTGTGTTGCGAATCCTCTCCTTCTCTCGGTTCCCTTCCTCTCGCAGTCTCGCCTGGTGCCTGCTTCCTTATTCCTCTTTAATCTCCGGCTTTCCGCCGCTCCTTCGTTCCTCCTTCCAACCAATCTGTCTTTCCCTCTTTCGTACCTTCTTTCTCTCCTTTCTCCCGATAAGCCGCGGGAGGATGCGGCGATCCTTCCTACCCTCTCCCGTTCTTCCCTTCCCGAGGCCGGGCTGCACCAGGCTGCTCCGTAGTATTCTGCGGCTATGTAGCAGCCCGTGTGTACATGTGTACGTGTAGATCGCAGCATATATGTGTATAGGTATGTTTCTATACCTGCGCACCGCGGATCCCTTCTTCGCTCTCATCCCTGTCTCTCATCCCTCTCCCACTCTCCCTCACCCTCTCGCACTCGGCGAAGCGCGTTACTCTCGCAACAAGTAACGGAGAGCCGTGATGGCAAGAGGGAGAGAGGGAGAGGACGGAGGGATGCTGCGCCTTCGTTGGCTCCTAATTAAACATCCAGCTCGCTCGAATCCCGAGTCGACTTGGCCGCCGATGTTCCGATATTAGTCCCTCCTCCCCCCTCGGCGCTGCTGCTGCTTCTGGTGTGCTCGCCTCCGCCGTGCTGTGTTCCTCTTGCCCGACCAACCACCCACCGCCCTTCTTCTCCGCCGCTAGTTCCTGCTCACCCGCGCCTTCTCCTCCCCCGCAGAAATCTCTTACAACAGTCGCGCTCCGTGTGCACCGAGGAGCGGAGGGAGCCGCTACCGCTGCTGCTGCTGCTGCTGCTTGGCTCCTCTCTGCGCCTTATAAATAGATTTCAAGAAAAAAAGGAAAGCCGAGATCGATAGTTGCTACCAAAAGATATCATGCGCACAGGGATACACTCTCTCGCGGAGCCTCTCTTCCTCTCCGCCTCCTCTCTCACTCTTTCTTTCACTCTCTTATGGCTAAGGTATAAAGGAGAGACCGTGTTGTGGGAAGCACGCTGATCCCCGGCTACCCGGATCGCCCCCGGTGTCGCGGAATGCTTGGCATTTTTGGCGATACCTGCCCGCTCGTTTGCTTCATTTCGATTGCACCCGCTTCGTATTATCGCGTCATGACGCGAGCCAATTGTGATAATATTTATACAATAATAATGTCAACAGAGCTCCCCTTGAATTGTTTAAAGCATACGAAACGGATCTTAATATCCAACTTGAAGATCTCGTGAAATACTACTTCCCTTAATAGGAAGTCTCGCGAAGACTTATTATGAGAATAGAAACAAATGAAACTCCTCTTGATTACGTGCAACTCTCGGCACCGGCAAGAATCATTAAAGGGGGGGTTGTTGGGCGCGTTGTCACATTCTCTGGCCCATCCTGCTGACAGAATTCCTAGTTGGCCGACTGGAGACGTAATATTTTCGCGGCGAGTTCGGCGCATACCAGCGGGATTCCTGGTGCGGCGTTTACGCCGGTGCTGAGTGCGCGCTACGTGGCCGAAAGCCCGTGCGGATTGCCAGGGAGGAGTAAGAGCGGCGGGGTAGAACGTGGCGAAGTCCAAGGATATACGTACAATACCAGCTTGTACAGACTCGACTGGCATTCGGTATATGTGTACGTATGGAGCGAAGCGAGGATGGTCAGCGTAAGGTATACCCCGGGGGTACCCTGCGCAACTGTCCAGACTTCGTACCCGGATCCAAGCTATCCCCGGGTAAGCAGCAACGCCAGCAACGCCAGCAGGAGCAACCGGCAGGAGCAGCAGCAGCAGAAGCAGCAGCACGCCGAGCATCTCAAACACGATCTTGTATTCCAGGCTGGCCGCGCTCGCTGGCAGCGCCTACGAGCGAGAGAATAGTCATTAACTAAATAACGGCCTGATCCCCAGCATCCGCGCTTCTCCTCTCTCCCTCGCTCATTTCGCCATCTCTCCGATCCCTCCTCCACCGTCTCATTCTCTTATTCGCTGTGCGCGCGCCCGACCGCTCGCAATACATACATATATATATATATATCTCTCTCTCTGTGTCTGTATGTGTGTGTTGCAGCACTGTCGTTGGGTCCCGCGAACACCGTGTCTGGGCTTCAGCCCCTGCTACACCGCTCCATCCCCCGTGATCGCCGGGTGTAACAGAGCGCGCGATGGACTGTGATGTGAAAACGGAACGAGAGAAAAGAGAGCGAGAGAGCGAAAGCGCGATATCCACCCGGCCGGCCAACCAGCCAGGAAGCCACCCACCACTCGGCCATCCGCGAACTGCCGCTGGATGTTATCACCCGCCAAACGTTTTACAGCCAATACGATGCTTTTGCAGCTCTCGAATGACTTTTTTATTGAGCCCAAATCGATATACGTGCCTGTGTCCGCGCGAGGCCCCTGCCATAGCCTTTTCTCTCTTTCTCTGTCTCTTTCTGCCTCTCACACTCTCTGTCACGCTCCCTCCTCCCCCGCCCCCTGCCCTCCCCCTTGGCGGGGCTTGTTTTTTTATTTCAGTCTGTCCGAGCTCTTCTCCGTGCTTCTGGTTATACTGATCTCGACCACGAACCCCCCTCTCACCTCTACTAAAGCTGGATTTTAGTGACGCGACCTGCAAGGCGTTAATCTCACCCGCAGATGGAGGAAGGATGCTGGGGAAAATGCCTCTGCTAGCGCCTCCCAGAAGATAGTCGGCTGCCTTGGAACTCCGGCTGGTTTACGAGATGGCGAAACTGTGTTTTTATAAAATCGAAACACGCCCCAACAACGTCGCCTTCGAGATAGCGGAGATCGTTTTGGTAACTGAGTCCATGGGATGCTGTTTCGAGTGGCGGGCAACCGACATTGATATGCAAATCGGGATTCGATAGATTCCGGTGTTATAGAAAACGAGAGTCGTAAGATAGTGAGAGAGAATCTTGCGATTAAAAGTCACTTGTAAATTCTTCGAATTAATTTGTTTTAATTAATAACTTATTAGTTGAATTAATATCTGCTTCTTTATCACTCACGAAACACTGATTCTTATTACAATAGAACGATACGACACAAGCAAGAGACCTCAAAGAACTTCTCATCGGGGGCGTAGGATTACGTGATCTAAATCCCGTCTCGACACTCGACGTAGTGCTCGGTTACTACAGTTCTCTCGTTGGGTGCTTTACAGGAAAGTACACACACATAGAGAGAGAGAGAGAGAGAGAGAGAGAGAGAGAGAGAGAGAGAGAGAGAGAGAGAGAGAGAGAGAGAGAGAGAGAGAGAGAGAGAGAGAGAGAGAAAGACGGGTTGCATGGTAAGAACTTGGCGAGTGCAGAATCACATATAACCGCGGCAGGTCGAGTGGTGCTCAACATTATACCTCTACGTGTCGCATGTCCGCCGAGTGGTGAACGCGATGCGAAGTAACGTGAGAAGTAGCGTTGGACTCTCTCTCTCGCTGTTTGGAAAAAGAGGCAAAGGGGCGGAGGAGAGCCGAGGAAAAAGGTAGCGGAAGATACGGCTGCGAGAAGAAAATGTAGATACGTAGAAAATGTACTAGTACGTAGAAGTACGTTACTTTCTATGGTAGCAGCGGCGCAATGCTGAGCGCACGTCGACAATAAACACGCGCCAGTCATGTTTCTCCTCGGTTCCATTTGCCTCCTCATAAATCCAGCATAAACCTCGAAGATAAACGCTCTCCAAGTTCGCTCGTGACTTTTCACCTGGCTGGCCGAGGCGTGACCTGGACACGTTTCTTTGGTCATTCTATGCTTGTGTCTTGATAATCCTGCAGTGTTATCGCGGTGAAAAGTATGCATCTATATGTGTTACGTATAAATAGGTGTGTGAAAATTTAAGTCGCCTTGAAAATCTGTATTGAACGAAATTTGATAATAATTTTAAAAAACGTAAACAACTCCTTTTATTTAATAATGGTCTTTTTTAACTATCAGTACGATAGATAAGGTGGCATTGGAATTCCATCGGATTGCATTAGACTTTGCTGGAAGAACAAATTGGCTTAACTAGGATCGAAAGTTGGTCGGAGGGCGACAGGATCGGCTGGACCGTATTAGCGCAATAGCCTCCTTTTTAAGCAAATGCGCTTTTCCACACGCTTGTAATGAAGGTACAAACCCAGTCTCCACCCTCTTCTCGCTGGTAACAACTTGTAACTAGTTTGCCGCGCGTATTGGTACCTAACGAATTTTAATTAACGAAGAGAGAGCGCGCGGCCCAGAGCTAAGGGGGATGTGGAGTGGCCGGAGGGGGTTGGGGGGGTGTTTGTTTCCCGGAAAGAGGGAGTGTGTGCCGGTGCATCTCCGTTGCATATCAAGCACGCGGTACACGCTTGGTGTATGGAGAGTGGCGGCGTGCAGCCAGTATCCCTTATCGTCCTCTGCCCATTGCCACCAGGACTCGCTGCCTTCCTCTGCATCCCTTTATTTTACTTGAGCTCGACGACTACTCGGCCACACTTAATTGGTTAACACAGCGTCGGGGCGTGTAACAAATTTAACGGATTAGTTGTTAACCGGTTAACCGGGTCGGGCTGGTTAACAGGGCTCCTCGGTTAACCGAATAACCGCCAGCCCTAGGAAGTACTACATGTCACTACGCCGCACCACTACTCGCGTTAGACACTAACAAGTTGGACTACTGTCTCTCCCCGAAGACCCTAACTTCCAGGAGTTAAGGATAAGGTGACGCCGAAACCTTAACACTGTTTTCTCGTTATTGCCAATTACACGCACCGACGGGGCGTTTAGGATTATGTTTCACCTACGGTCATCGATACTTTTTCCTAGAAACTTGAAAGCTTCGGTGAACTAGGAAACGTACATACGTCTGTACTTATTATTATTTGATTCTATTTATCATCATTCCACACAAGTGTATGTAAACGATCAATCAATAAACTCGAACTCAATCTAATTCCTTTAAAAGTGTGCAAACTATCTGTTCAGCGCAGCGACCTATAATAACTACTCCCACGCAGAATAGGCAGAGTGTAGAACTCATTCGACGATTCGAAGCCAATCAATGCATGGGCGAGGTGGATGCGGGTGGACAAGGTAGGTGGGGGGTGAGTGCCAATCCACTAAACAATTACGTCATTCCACGGAATTGCATCGCGTCCATATTCCCGCACGCATATTGGTCTGTCGTAGCCGAGAGTGCATTGTAGGCAGAGGCATACTACATGTGTGGAAGCGCGTATGGCAGTGGTATGTTGGTGGTAGTACGTGGCGAGAGGCAAGCGCGCGACGAAACAAATGGCGTGCCGTGGAAAATGCGAGGCAAATCAGACAATTTCACGGCAGATAATCCAGGATAGATACGGGCGGGCTGTGCTGTCGGAGTGTTCGGCAGGAGGCTACCAGGCAGTAGTAGACAGAGGCAGAGTGTGCGCTTGCACCAGATAGGGCGGAGATCTGGGCAAGAGGCTGAGCGGTGTGTGTCGCCGTATGCATGCATGGGTGAGAAGGTAGCGTGATCTGGGTGAGGCCGAGGAGAGCCCGAGTCATTTAGGTGATGTAGGGTGATCGAACGCTCTTCGACGAAGAGTTCGCCGAATCAAGGAACTGGCTGTGCTGCTACTGCTGCTGCCGCCTGCCTGGCTGCCGCGTAGGGAGTATGCTCGTCAGGAATGAGCGAGAAGCGAGGCGGAAGGGTGGAGAGAAAGGCGGAAGAGAGAAAGAGAGAGAGAGAGAGGAGGTAGGCGCGAGTCGAGAAGCCGCCGCCGTGCCGGCTTCTGATGAGTGCGAGAGTTCTCCACTGTATTCTCCTCTTCGAGGGATTGTTCGGAGTCTGCGGCGTCAAGGGTGACGGTCCAAGGGATGAGGAGGACTCTCGATTCTCCCGGCGGCGTACGGATTCATCGAGCGTTATGATTTGTACTTACTCTCGCTCGCGCAGACTTCCGTCAATAATTTCACGGCAAATTTCACTTGAAACTTTCGAGCCACCGCCGTGAGCGGCCTATCTCTCTACCCTCGGCATACTCGGCAGTTCTCATCTCGGTAATTTCTCCGCCGCCCTCACTTCCGCCGCACTCGCAAAAACCCGTCGTTTCCGCTCCCCCTTGTCGAGAGATCCCGCAGTCCTGTTTACTTCGTCTCGCGATTATATTATTGCGACTTCCAGCTCAATACGATGTGTCGCGATTTTCTTGTGTGTACGCGTTCTGCGTGGAGTGCTATTCATGATGGGATGAACGGGAATCCTAATAACACTAATGCATGAAAAATGTTACTCCCTGCGTTGAGAGTAATAGTGTGTCGAGAGTAGAGCACTCGGGGCGCAACAAGTTGGATTTTATTTCGAGCAATGCAAGATTATTAATTCGAGCTGTATAATTGAATTGTATATTGGTAAATAGACAAAAAGACATTATTTGAAATAATGTTTATTTATAATTCGAATACTATTTTCAACGTCATTTTCACTAGTTCCAGATATAATTTATTATAAATATAATTTAGTAATAACATCGTATTCAATTGCAAAGTCAAATCGTCGGTCTAACATACATCAGCAGGTACTCAATTTTAGTCCTGCCTGAAGAAATAGCAAGCGACACAGCCGAATACCAGGGAAGAAACATTGCAGTCCTCGACACAGCCGAGCAAAGGAAGAAAGGAAGAATGCATCCCTGGAAATCGCGCATACTTCGCAAATCGGGGGAGCGACGAAGGTCGTAAAACAAAGCAAAAAGAAATGCGGAGTTGGAAAGAAGACACGATTAGAAAGAGTGCGTATCGAAGCAGCGTTTTGGCGCACAAGCGTCGTATGACCTGTGTACACATCGTGGCCCGTTGTCTATAGATAGATATAGTAAGTAACGTTGGAATGCCACAAGCAGACTGACGAAGACGAACAGCAAGAGCTGCTACGCTGATCGTAGTTGTCGTCGAACAATTTCCCTCAAATGGCTTTCGCCTTGTTTCGTCTAATGTACAATGAATCCGTGATGAACAGTCCTTACCATGTAACTCAGTAATTCTCTCCAATGTTAACCAACATCTATATCATTCATATCAATGAAAATAGTAATAATCAGTAAATTACATTTAAAAATGTTTAATTCTTATTCATTAATTAACTCCCTTTACTTTTCTTTATATTTTATATTTAAAATCATTCTCGAGAGAAAAACATTGGTGGCGTTTGTTTAATCAATTACAAAAATCTGGATTTCTCATGAGGCCTCTGTATGAATCATTGAATGACCCGTTGAAATGAGCTTAGGACTCCGTGAGACAGGAAAGACAGGCGGGGCGTGCAGGGAGAAAGGTGGCGGGCCGAAAGAAATCGAGAACGAGAGCCGGTGGAAGAGAGTGAGAGTGCTTGTTCTTGGTGGAGGAAGGCGGCGGTTGCGGGTGCAGGGGGTTTACGCTATGCAACGAAGACACTTAGCCTGGGTCTGAATCTGGCCACGTGCATTGTTCTCCCTGCTAATTTTAGAGTCCGCTGTCGCTTTGTCCAACGCTTCTATAGGCGGATCGAGGAGATCAGAATCCTATCCTTCCCTTCCCTTACACTCGCCTCCTCTTCCTCCTGCCTCGTACGCCCCGTGCTGCACCTTGCCCGAGCGTCGGCGTCGGTGAGCGTTCCGTACGCACGCGACGCTGAAAAAAGGCGTCGACATCGAAAGGGCCAACGGGTCTCGTTGTCGACGGAGAGACGAGAGCCACTTCGCCATTTGGGCCGAAAGTGTTTAGAATTATTCGACGTGCGCGCACCACCATACCGCCCGTATATATATAGGATCCCACCGACTGACGAAGATGCATGAGAGGCGTCAAGGACACGTTACAATTATTGCTACAGAAATAGTGCCACCGAGCCACTCGGCATGTGTGTGTACCCACCTTTAGACGCCGCACTCTCGACCGGTTCCTTTAATGTCATTCTTCTTACTGCCCGCTTATTTATCGTGTACTGGTTCATTCGAGGGTGAACTGGCCCAACTTCACATACGCAGGGATATTTGATTAAGGGCGTGAAATGCCAATGCCAGCTCGATCTCATGTATTTTTCGAAATTGGACGCCTCGGAATTGTGTGCGTTCTGGAGGGTTGAAATCAGAATGGCGCGCGACGATATGGTCAACTGGCGGCCAGTGAAATCAGATGTCGAAGCAACTGGAGGCACCTCTTCGCCCCTTTGCCACTGGAGAAACATTGTTTTACATGGAGTCGATCGGCAATCGCATAAATAAGTCAGGCGCGAGTGGGCCAGGGAGACTCGGAAACCTCGCAATTCCGTATTCACGGTCTGCAGGGAAAAGCAAGGAAAAACGGGGTTGACGCAAGAAGGGAGACCGAGAGAGAAAGAAAGAGGGAGAGAGAAAAAGTAAAAATTCGGGTACTCTGGCTGTTGTACTAAAGCATATCAAGCGGGAGAGAAAGAGGCACCCTTGTGCGAAGCCATGACTCCATCAGGAGGACAGTTGCTGTCCGAGGATTAGAACGATAAAAAAGAGCTTTCCCCGGCCGAGGAAAGCGAGGGTAGGAAGTGTGCGGGTCGAAGAAGGGAGGGGGGAGCCACCAGAGAGAAACGTGAATTATCGGAGCTCGTTACATATTCCTTTTTATGTGTCCTTCGCCATAAACAGAAAAGGTGAAAGTGTAGAGAGATCGGGCTCGATGGAGGCGTCGGTGGGGGCTGGGGGGTGGCGAAGGGGCGGCGCGGAGGCACAGGAATCGGACGTAGCGTTTTTGCATGGGGCTACGGGGGTTCCCCCGGGGGTCATCACTCGCACTTCGGGGACAGTCAGTGTCCAGTTGTCCCGGCAGCCCCGTGTCCACCCCATCGCCTCGACCATTCGATCCGTTCAGGCTGGCCTGACAACTGATATTGCGTGATCTATGGCCCCGAGCATTGCACGCTTGGGACAAAACTGACCCGTCCTCTCTCCTCCCTCTCCTTCCAACTTCCAACTTGGCTGTGTGTCCGCGTAAGCTCTACCCTCGCACTCTATCTAGTCGGGATAGCCTCTTCGACCTTCCGTCTTCCTCGTCGCCTCTCTATCGCTCTTCCTTCCAAGTTTCCACCCTCTTCTCGGTGAGCTCTGTGTTTGTATGTGAACCCGAACCGTGCGTGCTTCTCCAGCTTCGAATACTGTGCATGTTGGAACAGTGTGTGTAGCACGAGGAAGGTGGGGGGGGGGGACTGGCAACAAAGTAATAGATGTCCCCAGACCCTTGGCGAGGTAGTCCGGCCGCCGCAGCTAGTCCACTTCGTCAATAAAAAATCACGGCATAATAGAAAAAGAACTCGTGGTACCGGCTACCCTCGATGGTGTGTGGCTCCCGTGAGATGTATCGAGAAGAGAGCCACCCCGTGAACAGTGCGTATTCCCCGTGAAATATTTATAGGCCCTGGCATCCTATTGCTCGAGGAGGACGCTCGAGTAGAGAGTCGAAGCTGGCGGCATGTGAATGCGAATTAGCTTGGATTGCTTTTCCAGGGGGTTCGCCTGATGAGCTTATCGGCGATTTTCGCGCCGATACCGATGCACTTTCGGGACGCTGGTTATTCTCTCCCCATTAACCCCGGGATTCTAGCATTGCTTCGATCGAATGTTTCCCTTTTGCACGCTGTTGTGTATTCTGTATACTGCGCTCTCTGCACGATTACTTCTTGCACGGACATATGACTTCTGGGTTTTTTTTTTATATATCTTGTTAGATAAAATGTTGTACATGTAATGTATTAATGCAGACAAAGAGAAATAGGAAAGGGCATCGGAGAATACCTAACAAACTGTTTGGGAATTGTTCGTCGTCTGAATTATCTATCTACTTAACTACCAAACATTACAAGACTACTGTACTCCTAATATATACGTCTACGAAGTATATGCACACTCTCTCTTGCGAGATTAGAAAAACGACGAGGAGTGGTACATACACAGAAAGAATATAAGGGGCGAAGTCAATTTAGCTTAAGGACTAGGATCAGGCAGTTGAGTTTCGGGGAGTCCAGCAGCCTGCGGAGAGAAGACCTAACGTGGGCGTACAGTGTACCACGGGGAGCCACAGACCACGATACATATTATATTACATATACTGCTGGGTCAGCAATGAAAACTAAGTGCATATGAGAATTCATGGGGTGGCAAAGGCGCCGCCTCCAGCATCCTCGACGGCGGCAGCGTTCTCCAGGTAGAGGAGGAACCGTATCAGGTCGCGAAATCGAAAAAGTCAAAGTCCTTATTTCACGATCGGCCAACACCCTCCCCTTTCACTCTCCACCTTTCGCCCGAAAGGGCGAAACTCGTTTCAACTTTTTATGGCCCTCGACTATAAAGACGTCGCTGTTAATTCCTTTACCGTGAATTATGGAGGGTGTTTACCCGCCCGACACACCACGCACACCGCCCCCCGCCCCCTCCCCTTACCCTGGCTGGCGAATTTACGCTTATAATCGTATCTCAAATTCTCTGCTTCATCTCGAATTCCACGTATCACGGACTCTCCACTCTGTGTCCGTTGGCCTCGGCAGCTTTTATCAGTGATTGACACCGCATTCCACCGGAATAAGTAGTATGTATGGATGAAGGCACGCTTGGCATAACTGTAAGAGTTCCGAGCTTTTCGCTTTACATCAGTTTTATCGAGCTGAAGTTGGAACTCGATGGTTTATTTAATGGATACAGAAGCAAGAGAAAAAGTGGAATGAAATGAGTTTTTTTTTTATTAAATGTTTCTTGGAGGTTAATTATTATTTAATTCTTTGAACGATGCAATTGTAACAGACAATGTATTAACATATTAATGAATCGAGAATTCGATACTAATTTCATATATCCGATTAATTAAAATCATGAAAATCGTAGAAATTCAACATTCCCCCAATGCCAGACAGAAAGTCGTGGTAATGTGTAACACGAACCAAGAGGAATAAATTCGTTCAGTGTAAAAAAAAAGGCGATGGGTATTCGGAGCACTTCCGGTTGCGAGGGCACGCTGAAGCCGGCGGTATTTTGGTGGCAAATAAATGCAACCTGCCAAATCGCACGATGTTCGGCAAATGTATTCGGCGATCTCTTAAGGAACTGCTATAAATAAATTAATCGACATCACCCGAACGAGAGACAGTGCAAGGTGGAAACAGGAGAGAATGGACGAGTGAGAGAGGGAGAAATGGAGGGGGTAAGAGGGCAGTGGAGTTTGTGGGACAGATGAAACGTTGAATTTTTCATGGCTGATAAGATCTCAGAGGCGCATCCTCATAAATGTCCCCACGAATTTAGTTCGGGGGGAAAGAGGGCACCGGGTATGCTTTCGCAGATCAACGGGACGTCGTCGACTTACGGGCCGCATACGTATTTGTCTTACAATAAAAGTGTAAATAGGGTTAACCTGCCACATTCTCCACCATTCAGCAATACCCCCGGTTTTCCTTGCTTCTCCAATCGACTGTAAATGAATCGCTAGATTCAATTTAACGAAGCTTTGTTTAAATTTAATGAAGCTTCGCATGTCTAGAACAATAAATTCTAGAAGTATTACCACATTGAGAATAATACCAATAGAATTTTGTTTATCATACAAGGAATCCAATAGAATTTAAACAAGGTCGATCGTTTCCTGTCCTGTCATCAGCAAGGCAAATAAGTTCACTCATTACCACAGTAAGCTCATAATGACCCCTGAAACCTCTCAGTTTTATTGTCACGAGCATATGTAGTTATGGGGGTTTGGATGACAGGAAACTCCTTAACCCTCACAAGGCAGTTTTAACCTTTATGGAAATTTCAGGCAGGACGAGCGGATCAACCAAATTGTACGCGGCAATGCCACGTAAAATGTTGTGAATCGCCGAATATCGAAGGAGAGAAGATACGGGCGGATGGCACGCATGACACGGGGCCACGTAAACTGGGCCATTAGCATTCTACGATTCTTCGTTCCCTTTATGGGCTCGCGTTCGAAATTATAATTTCATGAGCCGGCACCCCTTTAAGACTCACGAACTGACGCTAGAGATTGCTTGCAACTTCGTCCGTTACTCTGATATTTGCTTAAACCCAGTTTACTAGTGAAAACTCGTGATTCTGAATTATCATAATTTTATGTACGCACATACACATTACTTTTATAGTTTATTGCAGTTTAAATTATTCTCTGTTAAGCCTGACATTTTATAAGGAATCAATATTTATATTATTATAAAAATGTTTATCCAAGATTGCGCAAGTTTATGTTGGTTAGCTACCAGGCAATGTGGTTCGTATTTCTGGTAAAGTTATGGGGGAAACACTGTATTTTCTCCGGCGTATCGTTAGGCACGTCTAGCCCGGTGGCATCCTGCGATATCCTAAACAAGGCTGGCTCGCACGTGCTGGGGATCAACGATAATACTCTGTCCTTGCGTGATGGATCCACTCATGCTAGCTTCAGTAATTAATCAAACGATAATACGTAGACTCTTCTGGGATCAATTGACTTGATACCTCAAGAAAAAAATCTCCTTCGCACGAACTAGCTCTACTATGACAAGTTGCTTTTACACATATTAAATAATACTAACAAATTACACCAAATGATTACAAATCAAAATATAAAGAAAGATAGAAGAAGCATCTTTTATTTCGTCGAAAATCCTATCGCGTCATCCAATCAGTCGATACAGATCCGGGTTTTCGGTAGCAAGTATCAGAAAGGCTGAGAGAGGACCAGGGCAATCCTCCGCTCGAGATTTATATTCAACTAATCCCAGAGCAATGCCATTTCCTAGCGCGGAATGGCGGTAAGGTGGACGGCTGTGATGAGCCAACTGAACACAGTCGCTCCGAACACCAGATAGCCCTTGGTGGTAGAAGAGAGAGTCGCAGTGCGGTAGGGCGATGCGGCGCCCGGAACTCGGTTAATTGAAGTATTTCTTATCTAAAAACTGGTGATCCCGCAGAACCGCGAGCCTGGAAGACCTTTGATCCGTTAAGGTCTGCCCGGGCGTGATTGCGGAGCTCTTGTCTTCTCTTATAATTGATATTGGCTTGGTGGTGCGGGCGGCTGAGCGGCGGAGTCCGGTGTAGCTAGTGATGGCTAGTCGCTTTCCCCGAGAGCCAGCCTCGGACTAGAGGATTCTGAAAGCTGCACGAACTGTCGGTGCGAGGGAGAGAGAGAGAGAGAGAGAGGACGCCCAGAATAAGAGGGGAAGAGCGAGAGTGTGAGAGAGGGAGATTTCGATGGTCATGGCTCGCTTGGACGGAAGGGACGACGGGAGCAGCCACCGGCAGCTCTAATCCCCGATGGCCCCGTCTTCGAGAATAGTTGGTAATCCTATGGGATAGTTGGAGATCACCGAGTTACACCGGACACACTCGAGCGTCCAGGGGGAGAGAGACTGCTAGACCCTTTATTGGCAGACGGCGCGCTAAGGTGGATATCTGAAGTGAGTGAGAGAGAGGCAAAGAGAGGCAGAGAGAGAGAAAGAGAGAGGGAATTTCGACTTGAGGAACTCTCGCTAGTTGCACGTCGAAGGAGTCGAACGCGAATTTCGGCTAAGGACCACTGCCGCCACTGCCACTGCCAGACTCTCTGCACCGAGAGCCTAGAGCCAGACTGAGAGAGAACGACCACGCTGCTCCAGGGTTTACGGGATCCCTGTTTTCCTTGAAGGTGGAGAGCGCTTAATGTTCCAAGTCCAAGCTTCAGCCGAACTAAGACTTAATACTCGTATACTTAATGCACTGGCTCTATGGGGCGGTAGACTCGGCCGAGGGAACTGATGTTCTAGCTGAACTCTCGATGGCCTTACACGGTTTAGAGGGACTGAAAGGTTCTATTGATGTCGATGGGTAAGCCCCCCCCGCCAAATCCACTATCAAATCGTAATGGGTATCGCACAATTCCACTTGCCTCGCTAACTTTCGCCGATTAAACTAAACTACCTTTTTCAATGCGATTAGAATAGTGAATTACAGTATTATTGATTATTAAAAGTGTGGTAGAATATAGTTGATTTTGCTGATTTACAGTCTGTGATTCATGAAAGTGTGTTAAGTTTCAGCAAAGTAGAATGGGAAAATGGGGAATATGGGAACTACCATGAATAGTGTACACACCGCATGATATACTTCACGCCAGGAAGCGGAATTCTGTGTGCCCGGTGCGTGTCAGATACTGAGCTCGCAGGACAAGAATACCCTTTTTCATTTTACACCAACATATCCGGTGAGAAGCCTGAAAACACCTGATGAATCGAGCGCACGTGAGCACCTTCGACGGACGTTTGCCAGCGCGAATAGGAAGGGAAAGGTTCGACGATGGGAAAGTAATGGTTGCTTCACATTAGTCCAACTTTGATATTTTCAAACTTCTAAACTACAAATTACATTAGTCAAAACAAAGGCTAGGAAATCTTAAAAATACTATCATGCACTGCTTTCATTGCAACATTCAAACAAACTGGATAGCAGATTCGAATTACTAAACTACTTCCAAGGTCTCGAGTCAATAGTTTCCCTTTTACTTTCATGCAACATGTGCTCGGAAATTGAAACTGATTTTTAGCGAGTCAAGGAAAGTAGCATCTTCGTATTGGTGACGTGCTTTTAAGTGGCTAGAATTTGACTCGTTGGACAAGTGTGGACGCGGTATAAGAGAGAAGAAAATTGCGAGGGATGAGAGGAACGGTTGGAGATCGTCGAAACAAGCGAGGTATACGTCGAAGAGTGGAAACTTGGTTAATGCACCGTATATTAGCGTAATGGTGACTCTAAGTAGGAATTACATATGCGACGCACTCGGCCGCGTACCTTCACGTCACCATAAACGACATATCTCAGGCTGGAGCGAACGCACTCGAACAGATCGCACGCTATACGTGCCTCGCCCGCAAGATAGTATGTATGGCGAATGGAGAGCACCACAGCGCCGATAATCGAGGAATTTCGAATTCAATATCCGCCGATCGGTGCAACCGTGGACGCGTGTCCTGGGTAGCCAATAGCTGGCCCCAGTCATTTACATTGCCATTCGTTAAGCCTACGGTTACCGGGCGTTCAATGAGCACTCCCACCGTGGGAGTATGACGGGTACACCTATCCTCCCAGTCGCAACCGCCTGCTTCCTTTTACTCTAAATACGAGTACTCTTAATATTCTCAACGTGTCTTCGAAACATATGCTATCAAAAGAAATGTCATGTTGACTAACTGAGTGGTAGAATATTAAATGTACTGGGTCTTATAAAATGTTATAAAAATTGGGAAGGAAATATAGAATATTAATTAGAGGTGTATGGTAGGAATAGAAGAATTGTTAAATTAATTCATGTAAAGAATGTTCGTATTAGATTTTATGTTAGAGGGTGGCATGATTCAAATTCTAAAACAAGGGAAGAGGGTTGTTTTGACTGGCCAGGAAACGGGGTTGAGATTGCTCACACAAATCATAAATCCCAGATGGATTTGTTCCCAAGAGTCTTTAAAGAAACACTCTGCCGTCTGAAATATTCAGACGTCACTCCGCAAGGATTGCACAGATGCCGACGCGCGGGTGGCGATCCGGCCTCATATTCACCACTGCGTTTCGTGAAGTTATACAGGGTGAAAATCTTTGTATTCTGAATTTGCGACAATGTGTAGTTTTTTAATTCGCTTACCTACTAACTAATTATAATGAAGCACATATTATAATAAGTCTCCGTTTAAAAATCTCTTTTTCACTACTTTCATCCTTTTTCATAAAAATTAATTAAAAATTCGCTTAAATAATTTAGAGTTCAATATCCACGAAAGTGTATAAATACCAGAAAACTGTTTCTTGACTCACAGACATTTCTTTCTCCAACATTTAACTCCTCATAAGAAACGTTAAGCGGATCGAAAAACTTTTTGGCACACTTTCTCTTGTTACCCCTGGAGATTCAGTAGCTGTAACAGGGAGCTTGCGAAGCTTTTCACCCTGTACATGGATGGGGGAAGAGGAGCTTTTCAATCGGTGGCCGCGGCGCGCCGATCGGCATGAATTTTGAAGTGCATCTGATAGCAGCACGATGCCGCCTAAATATTTAATGAAACATTCCGGCCGCAATATGGGCCCCGCTTCGCCCCGGAAGCTCCTCTGATCCCCTGCGATCCAAACTGGCTGTAGCTGCCGGTAGCAGACCGCCATTACTTTGATACAGAACCTCTCTCGCTCCATATATTGATAGTGCGCGCGATTGCATTATTGATACATCGGTTATATTTATGGGACAATTTAAAGCTCGCCAATCATTTCTACCGAGCGGCCTTTCACGAATCGATCGGTGAGAGCGCTGCTGCTCCCTCTTCGTTCGTTGAACCGGTCATTCGCCTATTAAAGATTAACCGCCAACGGCCGGCAGATTTGAAATGGACCACGCGTGCTACGCTATCTCTCTCTCTCTCTCTTGTACTCTCATCCGAGAATCTGTGTGTGCATGTGTTTGTATCGAAACGCACTCGCTTACAGATGCCATGTATTTTACAGCGAGGGCCAATGTCTCGCTGCGTTAAACGGTACGTGCGTATCCGCCCGCTACTAATTAACGTGATTTATCGAAGTGAGTGCCGAACTGTCGCGTACCACGCACACATCCGCACGTGTATTCCTTCGTGGAAACGAGTGCAAAGACACGCGACACTTAATGCGACCGACGGATACATACCTATGAATCCCAGAGCGAAATTCCCCCTCGCGTGTCGGGACAGAGTTGATTTTTATGTTCGAATATTGAGAGCCTCAGACAAGCCCTGTCAGATATATGTGAGGGGCCCTGGGACATGTATGGAAAAGGGTGTGGATACGGGGATGATGCAGGGCTGCCGTGACCACCGGAAACGTTCTCAGGAGGCTTATAGGAAACGCGAAAGATACAGTCACTCATACGATTATGTTTTTATTGTAAAGTTTTTGATAGCAATATAAAAAATTGATTGAGCAGCTTTAAATGATCCACTCGATTCTAAATATAGTTCTTTAATTTTTTACCCATATTCCGTATTTATATTGTAGAATATAGACATTTTTAAAAGCGATATGTTTAACCAAAAAGAATAGCAATTGAATTCGAAGGAGTTCGAGATTCCATTCAAGCGTTAACTTATTTATATCACAAGTCACAAGTTTCTTACGTTCGAACATTTCAAGAGAGGGATTTTCGTAAGATGCAAAAAGCTGGGTGGAGTCGAGAAAATTGTTTGGATACGCTTTGGCAGAGGAGAAGAATAGCAGTGTAAAATAGATCTCTGGTAGCAGTCGTAGTAAGAAAAGAGCGGTTTGAACGAAGAAAACTGGGAGGATCAGATGTATCTTGCGGGCGGAGAGTAGTAGGCGCGCGCTCGTCAATTCTGAGAGGGAAACCGTGTATTCCATGACACAGCGCGTATAGGCGAGCCACATCGTATTACGATACGTCTGTCTCTCGCATATTCCCTATATGGCCGCTATACCATAACTGTTTGTCAAATGCGCCACTCGTTTCTCTCTCGCCTTTCACCCGACCAGCTCTCTTCTTTCTCTTTCTCTCTCGCTCGAATGCGCTACATGCGAGCGCTGATAGGCGCGAGAGGAGTCTGTATCGACGTCGTCGTCGATCGATCAAATTTCGCTCGGGTAACAGGTGTCATGAGGTCCGACCACTGACACGAACAAGTTTTTCTACTCAGCCATTTTTCCATGCGCTTGCGATGCGCTCACAGTTCGTATCGATCATCCCCGATGAAAACACTGCTGGAAAAAAACTAGCCGATATTTGCGAATCGCGATGCCGCGGAATAACCGACTGGTTTTCGCAACCGCCCTTCACTTCCGGATATTGCTGAAGCTGCCGTGTGACGTTCCGTCGCAATACTCTGCCAGGCAATTTTACTGTTTTCGAAATAGTTCTCGTCGGCTTTCGATATTCGAAGTTGGAACTATTCTGGATGATTTCGATTTCGAAATAACTGTTTTACGAATAATTTATTAAATCATACAAATTTCTTATATCATTATGAAAATCTTACGTTATAGGGTGGATTTAAAGTCACTTGAATCGGAGATTGCCATTGCCTCAAGTCAATTCGCGCACGTAGGAACATCAGCGTGCGTACATTCACATATATGTGCTTGAAATTCCGAATCCCCTGGTGGCTGCCTGTCGCGCATCACTAAATATGACACAAATATAATATCCCCGATCACGACATCTTTTCGTAATTCGAGAAAACGTCCGGTTGATACGTGAACTGAAGGGCAAGCAGCGCGGACGACAATAGTGGCGAGGACAATGGCTCGTATTATTTTCCCTCAAATCTGAGAGCTGACGCACAAAAGAAAGTCGGCATGTTATACCGAATGGAGCTAAGAGAGAACGATGCTTTCGGATCCTCGCATTCCGAGCCTTTCACATACATATGCGGGGGGGAAAGAGACACCCTGTGCCTTGGGACATGTCTCGGGAGGAGCTTCGCTGTTAACGTCAATATATTAGGCTGCTGACGTGCTACTAGAACAGACATTCAATGCCGTTGAAATGAACCTGACGGCTCCCTAGGATCCGACGATCAACACGGATTCGTGCTGGCTAGTCGACATTAGGTTATTCCTGCGATTGGAACTACCACTGGGATCGACTGAAGGAGACTACTAGGTTCTCATAAAATTAGATTGCTTCTTTCGAGAAGCTTTAGGTATATAAGTACATATCTCGATAGTGCTTGCAATTGTATTGTTAAGATATATTAATACAAAGATTTGTGCAGTAAAGAGTTTATAAGTTCGAATATAAATTCTTGAAATTTCTTGTATTAAAATGTAAAAATGTTTTCGAGATTTCGTAATAAGAAAGAGGACAAATACGTATGGATTATAGACAATGCTATTTGTTATGAAGTATTGTATTTGACCTTGACCGTTTAGATTTCTTTAGTACTGCATTTATATTACAAGGCAAGGGGAGAAAAAGAATTCGTGAAAAGCGACAATTGTGGATTCACCTAGCTCTATCATGTTGGCCTCGTACTACCTGGAAGGAGGCATGACGGCATGTAAGCATATGTAACAATTGCATCGTGCATCGATTGAATTAGGAACCCAAGTCATTGCGATTCCTCGATTCCTCGATCGGACGGGAATCGTAATTCGCATTAGGAGTATACTTTTTGTTTTCTCCAATAAACGTCGGGCGCGGTCACTAAGCACTCTTAATTAACTGAACGTCGTAGGTTGCCTAGTAAAAAGGTAGCCTCTCCAGTTGCATAATCGTACGCCGAAGAATCTAGCCGAAAGCTAACGGACAGTGCATAGTAAGTCCTTGGCTCTCGAACTGACCTTAAACAACTATCTATCTAGTAATCAAGTATTCTATCCGATCGTTTGAAATACGTCTTCTGTAAAAGCAACAACAATTACTACTAATTCACAATTACTTAATATATCATCAAGTTAATATTAATATTCATTCGATTAATAAATATACCCAAATCACAATTCTCTAAAAACTACCAAGAATAATCGACAAAAAATGTAAACGCTTTGACAATTTAATTAACTACCAAAATCTCTGATCCCCAATTTACATTTGGCGTATGATCGAGTAGTATCGAAAATTGCTTGAGACCTGCCGTTAATCTCAGCTGGTCCGAAGCGTCGGCCGGTAAATTATTCGATTAAGCGGCCGAAAATATCGCTCCGCTGAGTGGCGACGTGTACGTAACGGCGCGCACTTTAATGACCCTGCTTAAGGGATGAGATGGACGAACGGGTCATTTCGCGAGGACATTTATAAATGACATGGCGTGGGAGTGAGAGAGTGAGAGTAGAAGAGCAGGGTTGCTCGCCGGACACTATAACTGGCGAACTAGAGGCTGACTTGGCCGGCGCCCTGTTCCGGCGAAAGAGGAAGCTCGCACGCGGTGGTGCTTGGAACCGAGGGGGTTTGCGCCACCAGAAGCGGAGCTTCGCGCGGAGACAGAGACAGAGAGTGCGAGACAAAGAAAGGCAGAGGGAGAGTAAGAGAGCGAAGGAGAGAAGGACGAATCTCGATTGGAGAGGTTAGTAGGATAGAAAGGATAGGGAGGATAGAAACTCTGAGGATAGTGGTTTTAGATACATAGCCGTGTATACTCTTATACATAGTTGGAATACACATACTGGAGAGGACGAGAGAGAGAAAGAGAGAGAGAGAGTGAGAGTACAGCCATGCACATTCGGAGGTTGCTTGGTAATGGCTTCGGTTTATTAATGACCGGTCAGCCGAGTTAGCAGCCAGCTAGTGTATTCCACGCGAGGTGCTACCCCCGAAACACACATACACACATTCACAGGACTCCGGCATAAACGCGCGCGCGCACCTCCGCCGTGGAACGCGAATATACGCGCATATGGCCGCTCGTAACCGTACAAAAGCCTTCTCACTGAGAAGAACTTCTTTCTTGGCGCGTTTCGTACATCTCAGGGGTTGCGCACCCCGCACTCTTCTTCGTTGCATTCTTGGGTTTGCTCTTTGTCTTTTATTTGTGTTTCTTGAGAATATCGCAGTGATGGTACTGGCTGTTACATGTAACATCTCCACTGACAGATTACTGTTGAAGATTTTACTAAGTGAGAATATTTATGCTGCTTATAATTATTGAAAGGTTTCATTATTCAAGGACTTTGTTTTTTAGATATTCGAGTATAAGGATGTACGAAAGTATTCTTGGTATTCCAAGTTTTCGGTGGCCACTGAAAAAGCGACGAACAATAGCATCCGTCGACCATAGCTCCTCGGCGATTTCGCTGACGTGATTAATGATTATGACTCGAGTATATTAGATCCTTGCCATGTAGCTCTCCCCAGAAGTATCCGCCCTCCATTTTCACAAATTACCCGCAGCAACGTCTTGATTGCGTCGAGCAATATGGGCCGATAATCATTAAGAGAGTAAATTTCTTATGCTCTCGTTTAATCTTCGAATCTCTTATAAAACAGCATGATACTAAACTTCTTTGTCGCGCATATAATTGCTACTGAAAAAAACAGGATATTACCAACGGAACTTTGAGCAAGGCAGCGTCGATGTGTTAATTTGCACTGCGACATTCATCAAGTACGTGAGTAAAAGTTGGTGGAACGTGTTGACGAAGTTAGCCGGGCGCAGCGCAATGCAAATCACCGAATTGGCTTATACACAGGCTCTGTCATGATTCATTGGTAGATTCCAAGAGAGTGGTGGAGGGCTTCGAGAGTAGGGTGGAGGACGCGCTGTTTTACATGGAAAATCGTCTGCACGGATAAGTGACGCGATATGGCAGCTTGATCAGGTCGGTGGTATCGCGCATATTCATGGGTCTTTCTAATGAACCTGAAGATACTCGGCCCGGCGGCGCGGAGGGGAGATTCCTATCGGGCGATAGGATTGATGTCGCCGTGAGAATTTAAGATGAATAACCTTCCATTGTGACGGCACAATGACACCAGGATCGTTTGCGAGCGGATAGTCGTACCGTTATGCTGCTCCTGCGCGTCCCGCATACGCAATTTCACTATCCGTCGCGTCTTCATCCTCCTCGACTCCCGAGCGCCTCTTACCAGAGGATCTGCACCGGAAACAACAAACGGCTTGCTCCCACCAACGCTTTTGCCACTTTTCTATCACATGCTTGGAAATAATCAATTTGAATGTATCGTTCGAGTGACTTGGAAAATTTGGCAGTAGGATTTCAGATATGTTTTTACAAGCATTTTTTATAAACAATAGAGCACTTATCATTGTGTTCATAGGAGGTGTATTATAATACGTTACTTTGTTTATAACAATGTTTATTCTGATTTTTAGAAATCGATTAAACTCCACCATGCGCGACATGTCATTAACCTCGAGAATGCCATTGATAGCACGAGTTGGCGGGATTCACCGTAAATATAGATGTGGCGCCGGATTCAGTAAATTTTGTAGGGGCGCCGTCAGCATTGTTGGCTTTGGCTTAAAATGGATCTGCGTCGTCGCGCAGTGGGTCGACATCATAAAAGAGTAGACGTTTGCCAGAAAACATTTCTTTTCTTCTTTATTATTATTTATTTAGAATGTTTATATTACTATTATAAACATAATAATAATTACAACCGCCAACCACAACGAACGATTATTTTCTGCATACACGAAAATTTGCCGAACATCAAAATTTGTTTTTTTCATTTTCATATTCATTATGTTTATTGTCCATTCTATTTATAATAATTATGCGTCATTATATATAAAAATAGAGAAGTAAAAAAGGGTCTTTGTCAAATACCTAGAGTATTTTATGCTTTCGACTCATTGTGCGCCACCGTGACAACGAAAAAGATACGTCTGCGGCAGTCTGCGCCCCTTGACAAAGTGACAGGAGCCGGTTAAACGCTTGTTAACACGCAACCTTCGCCTTCGCCATGTGACGGTACGCCGTTCTCTGCTCTCTCAGTCTTTGCTGAATCACTGGAAAGTGGATGATTAAACCTGGCAAGTTGATAAGACGCGTCGCAGTAGAAGCCATTCACTTATGTTTTAAATGTGACTTCCGAATCTTGAACAGTCAGCTACCTATAATTTCGTATATACAGGTGTCCCAACTTGTCTACTGTAAATATCTCACTTGTTTCGATTCTTTTCAAAATTAACATATTCCGACACGCAAAAGGTTTGCATCGAGGTCGTATTCCTTAAGATTTCAAGGTCATTGATACTTTTTTTTTTTTAATGCAGTTACGTGTAATAATAGCTACGCCTCGAATCTCAGCGAGAGAATTTTTCCCATTTCAAGACAGACAATCCCCGGGGCAGCGGGAAAGATTGTAAGTGTGCTAATGTAATTATAACCGGAAAATAGAGGAAGCTGTGGAGGCTGGTGGCTTATTGGGCCGCGGCACCGGCCTGGGAATAGGAATAAGAAGTAGCAACTCCGAAAAGGTACGGTAGGCGGGCCAAGATTTAAGAGGCAAGTCTGGCAGTAGTAATTCTTATAACAGCATTAAAACAGAGCACTTTAATTTACCGCACTGTAGATTTCATTCCTTGGGAAGCGCGGAGATAGCGCGTGTCCGCTTCTATCTTGGCCACGGTTATATACGCGCCGGGAGAATAGCGCCGACGACCACATTACCAAAAGTTTCTGCTATTTATGCAACAATTACGGCCCGTAACCCTGTTTCCGCCTACCAGCACCTTCGATCCTGTTCCCCCAAGTAATTTAGTTATGCAATTTTCAACACCATTTTTGACTTTGAAGTTATTGATGTTCCGCAGTCTGTTATTTTATATTTGTATTTTATAATTTATTGCTTTGCTTTTATTTTATATTATAATATATACTTCCTTGTAATTGAAGGCGCAATTCTACTACTTATAACGTAAATCCTAATAGTTACATTTAACCGTAAGTTCAATTATTACCCGGAATGATTGAAGGCATCCGCATCGCAATTGCTCGCAGCAATGGAGTCGAGTATAATTGTCCTTAACCACTCTCAGAACAACGTAACGCGATCACTCGCGTTTAATCGAGAATCACGCTCTCTCTAAACGCTAACGATCGCATTGAGGCGTCCAACTCGAAAACGGCTTCGCGTTAAAGTTTAACAAACCACGCTCTCACAACGAACCAGTTTTACAGTTGTTAACAAAGAGGATTCGATTGCTATTACAATTCTCGATCGAGCCAAATAGAAATGACTAAGTTTTTAAAGTAACAACATTAATTATCAAAAGTGAAAAACTGCAATACTAGAAGCTTACGCAACATTACCGCGAACTTGAATAAACCATTGAATTTCCATGAAATTCATCTAATTCCTGTACGAATCTAAACTTGATTCTCACAGGCATTGAAAATTCAAATACATAGTTCGGGCAAGGCATTGCAGTGGCATAGAGCAGTCTCGGCTGGATTAATTCTCGTAGTGAATGAAGCTAGCGTGAAGTGTGCGTCGGGCGAGACATAAATAAACCGAAATTTAAGGGCAGCGAGGTAGGCAGGCGAGCAGGCGAGCGAACAGGGAAGGCAGACAGCCTGGCTGCCAGGTACTATAGTAGTGTGTACGCGGGAACGGGCCTGGATGGAGTGTATAATTACCGTTGTGCAAGTTAGCGTAGTTCTCCGTTCAGTTTGGTTCCAGTCTGCGCGCTTGAATTATAAGTTGCGAAGGAAGACACGAATTAGGCTCGGGACCTGCCCGCGCCTCTGCCTCCCGTGCGAGCACCTGTGTCTGTATGCTTGCTTGAATATGCGTATATAAACGTTCTCCCCTCAGGATAATCTACCTGTATTCATTTCGCTTGCCTGCGGCGATTCGCCCGGGAATGCCGCCTGCCTCCCGCCGACTTATCATCCAATTACCCTGTTCAGATAAAATTTTTATTACACCCGGCGTGTGCTCTACCTGTGTCGCGGCAACTGGTCCACGCCTTCTACTAAAGACTGCCAACACCTTGCGTGTAATCAACTTCAATTGAGTGTAATAGATTATTCGTAATGTAGTTGTTTGCTAATAATTTCACGGCTTCTTATCATATGGTGATCATCATTATTTACCTGATAGTATATTATGTTATGTAGTTGCATGGATTATTAGATGCTTTTCGTTTACATTCCTTCATACTAATAGTATATTTATTTTAAGAGTTTACTATATCTCATGTTCTAAATAAAGGTTTAAGAGTTATTAGTTCATTTAAAATCATTCTATATTCAAAGAATTCACATATCTAAAGTCTCGGAATCCCAAAGTGAGCTCTCTAAGTTCCAAGCATGCCTGCTGGAGGTTTCACTGAGAAAGTAATGGTTCTTTACTAACCTCTTACTTTTACTAACGACACAACACGCTTCATATTTACGAACACACACTTTCGAAGAACATGGGGCTTTGCATGTACATGAAGAATACCTTAGGAAAAGGGGGGGAGAGAAATGTCGAGCGAAGACTTGTAGCGCGACTGGGGACGAAGCGAGCGGGAGGAAAAGGCTGGGGCGCGCGCTCGCTCGCTAAGTGACTAATTAATCGGCGATAGCCTTTCACCGGGGCCGGCGTTATTAATGCCCGTGAAACTAATACGGGCGGGCGCGCGTGGTGGACCATTAAAACGCCAGAGGTGAATTTACAAGTCGCGGGCGAGAATGTTTACGACGGCGCGGCAAGGTGACGATACGCTAGGCCGGGTGGCTCTCGTGCTCTTGTCGCCGAGTAGCCGTCTTCGACCTTCTCGCTCTTGGCAAAGATCCCTTGCCTCGCATCTCTTCTCTTCTCCTGCGAGAATACGTTGCTAGATGAGATTTCTTCCTCCCTCGTGAATTTCTTAACGAATCGATATAGAAACTTTGTGTTAATACTCAAAGACGATTCTGAATTCGTTCTCCTATTAATTCACTGATACGAATGGGAAGTTTGTATAACGCATTTTGAAGAAGTTGTTTGTTTTTTTGAATCGCAGTTTGGAAAAAATAGTAAGTAGAGAAATGGTGAAAAAGATATAATCCGGATAAGTGAATTATCAGAGTTCTTCGTGAATGAAATAAGGAAGTTATACTGTAAGTTAAGATATGACCCAGTCGTATTAGGAGGGCTTGATTAGATTTTCTAATGTGCCGGTGAAAAGGTTGGAATCCCGAAGAAACGCGTCCCGCGTGCCTTAGATGACAAGATTGCGCTGTGGTATTCTGGCTCACGCGGCGTTACCTTTGGAGATCATTAGTCATCCTCCGCTTTATTTATTAGCTGTGTTCTTCGTTTCGTGACTGCATCAATTATACTACAATACACAATCTTCTTTAATTCGTATTCAGAAAAATGTACCACTTCTAATGAAATATAGACTAAAATGAAGATTATGTGTAAGACTGTCAACTATGATTAGCGAACGTGGAAGTAGTAATTAGTCAAACTAACTTCGGATATACTAGAACTCGAATGAATTCTGTTTCAAATGCTAAACAAATGCTTTCACACAAGGAGCAAGGTCGTGTCGAACCAACGAGCTGCACAACAGACAAGCAGAGCCGATAATACGCAAAATCGTATTCAAAGCGCGATGCACGACACGCCGACATGGTCAGTCAGCGCCAGGTTAATTGGATTCTGCCAGTTCGAACGCGGAATTATACTTATCCATCTCACGTCCTTCAAAACAAAGCCTAACGAGTCGCAGGAAAGCGCTGTGGAAAAAGAAATGCGTTCTCTAGTGAGGACGGACAGTTCGAGGACCACTGGATGCCACTCACCTATGTATGCATGGTACGTGGTTAACTGGCGGAATGCTCGCACACTTTAAATAAAGTGTAAGAAGGAAAGCGAAAGAAAAGCGATTGCCATTCTCAGGGCGCGGTGCTACTAGAAATGGTAAATAGAGAAATGTTTATTTCTCGCACACCTCTGTCAAATGTATGGTGATTACTATTTAGCATACAACTTTGAAATCTATTAAGAAGAGTAAGGAAATATTTCTAACTAAGAACCTTCAGGAAGTAAATAAACAAATCTCTATATTAATGCTTCGAATACATTTATTGTTTATTCATGAGAAAAAGTAACTAACAAGAAAGTGGTAGTCACTGAATAAAAACAACGGCACCCGATTAGTTTGCATTGCGGTCTTGACCGGTATGCCGCACACTGCTATCTGCTATCAGCGGAAAATCATGAAAACACACGAGTGCCCGTCCAGAATACCGCCAGCATAGGCGAATGAAAAGGGGTGTCTGAATACAGCCGGGAGAGCGAGAACTACTCGCTGGGAGGTTCTCTCCTCGTAGTAATTGAACGATCGTTAAGTGCGATCGGCGAACGTGATGCGCACTTGAATGCCTGAATACATCTTTCAAGCGGAGATTTCCAAATCACGAACTCAAGGTTTACCACGGACTTTTTCTCCTTTCTTCTATTTTCATTCAATGGATCTACGTGTATGGAAGTGGACCCATGAATGTTATATAAAATATCAGCCTGGCAATGTCAATTAGAATTTACGACGAATCTCTAACGATTCCTCTAAACCCCATATGTTACTGAATATCCACATGCGGGTATTGCATTTGTACTGCATCTCTTGTAACTGACTCTCCTCCGTCAAGTTTTATGTGTTTCAATAACGTATAAATGATTTTTTAATCTCTTATTACATTTCACCATGATCAGCATTCTTTGCTTTATATTTAAACAGATCTCTCAATCTTTAATTTATCGAGCAATAACCGTAACTGAGATATACCACAGTTTATCACCAAAATTTCCAACTGAATCTTCTTACTAAACCTGCCTGAGAATACGAAATTCGGGGTAAACTATTATACACATTTACCAAGCTATAAACCACCAGAGAATGGTTGGTCTGGAAGGGAATGGCGGTGGATGCCAAGGGTTCAGCCGCAGGATCTCGTCACTTCGGGCATAGCGAGAGCTAGAAGGCTTGACGTGCACACGGGAGAAGTTCCTTCACCAGGGAACGCGTCCACGCATGCTGATCAGCTGTCGGAACTTCGGAGTGGCAGTCCTTATCTCGCCACCCATACGTTGACCCATCCACCTCTCTGCCGGCTACGGCTCACACCAGGTCAGTCCATTGATCGGCGATCCGAGACTTTTCGAACAGACGCCAGATTAATTCGTATGAATACCGATCGGACGCGCTTCCTTCGCTCATCTCTCTCCTCGAGAACTTGATATTTTCTGAGAAACCGCTCTACCAGCATTCCCATGAAACTTTCATACTGGTGCAATGCTGCCAGATTTTTGTCGATCTTATTTATAATATTCCTTGTAGTCCATTTGTTTTGATATTTGTACTTCGATAAGTGTGGGAGTGGATTTTTGGATCGGAAAATTATAAGAACCAGAAAAATGCTCCTAACTTAAAATAAAAATCTGTGTAAGTTATATGTACTCAATCAATTTCGGAACTACAAAATCGATTCAAAGAAGTAATATTTATAACTTCCACATAGTATTACCAGAGCAGTGAGAAGGAAGGATGTGATGGAGTCTAAATCAGTTGAGTTCAGGAGAGGACAGAGGGTAAAAGAAGGGCAAGCCTTATTACGGTGGCTTCCGTCGAAGATCTTAGGCGATCAGCTCGGATGAGCGACAGGTTTTGCAAGGAGCTCGCACTAACGAATGCAGGGAAGACGCCACCTGACACACACCCCCTATTCGATAGCCATAGAGCGGTGGCGGCCGTCGTCGTCGTCGTCCTCGTCGTTGGCTCAGCAGCGGCGCAGCGCGGCGCGGCGCACCGAATCTTTTCTGCCCGCGTGATGCATGACGGGTCGCCGTAGGATTTATGCCCGCGTCGTGCACCAGGCAACGATCCATTTATTCGATATCGGAATATGGAAATATTACCCCGCTGATGTCTCGGGTTACTCCGTGGGACCCCTACTCACCTTGAATCCGTAATACTCCCATGGGCAAAGCCCGCATATCCGCCCGTTCCTCGTTCTTCCTCCTCTCGATCGGCCTCTTCCTCCTTGACAGAGCGCTCCGAGCATGTGAGAAAGCAACCAGCACGTTCCTCTCCCCCGCTCTCAGATTCGCCCGGCCCTCGTAATATTCGCTCTATCAACCGCGAACAAGTTTATATTTGCACGCAGGGAAGTGTCACTTTATGGCCTCGCACCACCCGGAAACGACCTTTCAAAGTTATCCCGGAAAGGCATCAATAAGGACGCGTGCCAGCGTCGAGGGTGAACGCCGAACCCGAGACGATAAAGTCTTCCTCGCACGGTGGAAGAAAGGACTGAGAGTAATATCAATGTTTGTCAAATTTATTATGATTGTTATTATTATTTATTCTTGTTATAATATAATTAAGTTGAAGGCAGCAAACTACACCGGGGAGATTAACAGTTTTTAATAGTAAGAGTGACACTTCTATTGGAGAAATTCTAGTTTATTCTAGGTTTATGTAAAGGATTCATCGTAGAAGGAAAATGTAATATTCGAAAAAAGACTAGTTGAGTATGTATTGTAAAGAAGTCAGTATAAAATGGGCTTTAGATGTAACGTTGGGTTAGCTGGATTTACGGGTGTCAGAGTCCGAAACCGATATCGAGTCGAGGTACTTTTTGGTGGGACGAGAGAGGAGGCTTCTCAATCGACGGTGGATCGGCAAACGGAGCTGGGAAATATTGAAAGTAAGCTGCTCACGGAATATGGAATGAGGCTGAGCCATGCCACGACATTACAAACGGTCAGACCTAATCGAGCCGAGTGGAACGTACGTGGAATTCGGCGCCCGCTCCATATTTTTCTCGTCACTTCTCGTAGATATGTATGCTGTGGCGCGCTCTGCCGCGCATGCAAGCCAGAGCACCCGTTTCTCTCAGCCTCTAAACGCAACGATCGTTCAGTGTCGGATTTGAAAAGGGACGCTCGTCGTATTATAATGCCCTGAAAAATGAAAGGCGCGAGCTCGAATTTAACGTATTCGATCGTGCATACTAAGAGGACCTTGTCCCTTCGACATTCGTCCATCCGACTCGATTATACACCATTTCCTATTTGCAATGGCCAGAATTGCAAATTGTATAGCTTATGTTTCTGTATATGTTTAGAGAACGAATGTTAAGTATACGAGAAAGAAGTGACAAATATTAGTTCATTGTAGTTCAAGTTTCGTTTTCTATTTTATACTGTTGAATTTAGATGGTGCACATCGATATAGAGACAGAACTTAATTAGAAGCGCCGATCAGCAGCCATAAATATGCCATAGAAGCTGCCTAACAGTTAACAGCATAGTCAGTGGTGCAACGAATTCAGTCGATAAATTCGTAATTACAAGCATGCACGCGTGACTTGGCATTCCTCATTGGAATGTATCGCAATCGGCGATGAGTTTATCGAACGATCACGGAATCCATGCACTTTTCTCCGATAACGGATGAGTGGCTCTGTTGAGAGGTTTAATGGCAAACATTAAATATAACGAGGACATTCGATTATGCTTTCATTACGCCATATTGGAAGTTAAGTGTCATGTGACTATTCATAACTCTCAAATGTTTCTATTATCATTTATATTTATAATCAAAACCTTATAATAATTCCACGAAATTCTATCAAGATGCTGTATTTGTACATACAAGTAATTCTGGCAAACGAAAAACCAGTACATTCGTGATTCAAATTGAAATCGGGTAAAGCAGGGGTGAAGGTGTTGCGATCGATATCGTGGCAATGCGAAACCGACGTTTGACCCAGATTGTTGTCTGATTTACACGTTCTTGGTATCAAAATCTCATCGTGACTTCGAAAAGACTCGTGGTATTTGGTTCGTTCAGGTATTCGGATTTGAAAGAGCTCAAGTGATTTCGCATTGAATGTCAGGTATTCTAGAATTCTTCCCGTTCAATCTAGATCTTCCACTTTTTACTATAATATATTTTAAAGTAACATTTGAAACATACAGTCACATATAATTTATCTCACAAAAGTTTTCTAATAAACATAATCCTTTCTATTTAACTCCATCCTGCAATATTAAGTTAGGGTCGCTGGTCGAGTAGAGAAAACAGGGCGAAGCTTTCAGGAAAAGAAAGGAAGAAACAGGAAACATATTATCCAATAACACGAGCAAAATATATGATCGAAGAGTGAAATCCCCGTAGAAGTAGTATAAAAGCGACTGGGAGGAATCCCCCTTTGACGTTATAGCCATAAATGAAATAAAATGATATTTCCTCGATAAGAAGTGCTGCCGGAGCGAGAAAAGCCGCTTTGTTCGGGGGCGAGGGCGAGCAAACAGTGAGTGGACGCTGGTCAGACGCTGTGAACGGGGAGAAAGATCCAGGGGAATCCCCGAGTACCTACTCCATCAATTCGAAGGTGATTTTGGCCGTAGAGCCGCTCGTACGTCACTCCAACGATTTTATGGCTTATGCTGCAGCTTCACTGACCGAGAAAATATGATTTCAATCTCCGATAGTACAGCAATGTCCCGTCCGATATATGAATTGAACTACTTGCACGGACTCAAAGGATTTCTATATATTGGACAAGAAGAGATGTAACGATATACAAATCGTTATAAAAATAAACGAAATTGTTACTCGTAATAAATACATTTTTAACACAACAAAATAAAAAATTTAAATTATTTCTTTCTGTTCTTGTTATTCTATCTCTGCGCAGGAGAATATAATATTTAGAAAAAACGTTAGGATCTGAATGTAATATGTAAGTGGTTGTGACAGTCAGAGGGAAAGTAAAATTGATAAAGCGTCTCATACATATCACCAGCTATTGGTCAGGTGAAAAGGAGAAAAGTCGTGAGAAGAATCAAGCGAAAGGGATGGTCAGCAATCTTGATATATGTAAGTGATGCATTTCTTTTATATCTCAGCGTGATAAAGAATAATGGATGGGGCTCGGTGAGGTCGCGTGGAAGATATGATTCCTTTTACTTTCGCGACGTGGATATCTGTGGGGATGAAGATAGTAATAATCCAGAGGAGACTCGTTCTATCTTCGGCAAAAGCATGCCCGCTGCCTTATTGGAAACTTCAATATCCGTCGGATCCAATAAAGATTTCTATTGCGCATCAACCAAGTACACTAAATAATTCATAAACAAATTTTTTCTCATTTCGAAAAGTTTGTCGCGTACGTATTTTTCTCGATGAATAAACAGACACGGGTCTTTATTTAATGGGGCTCGTAACTAATGGGAAGTACAAGCACAAGGTACAGGTGTGGCAAAAACATGTGAGGACCATTGCCACCATAGCACGGTGGAATCTTTATTTCGACAAGGCAACGAACCCAAGATATCACTGTGAGATTATTTGTCCAAGGTATACGTCTCCGCGCATAATTATCCTGGCAGCAGCGTGTGTCCTTAGCCAGTGCGTATTATCTACGAATTGTATCGTCTTGGGCTGCGGCAGATGCTAAGATCGTATTAGAGGCGCGCTAGAAAGGTCCTGGCTACCTTTCACGTGCGCATTATCCTGTAACGAAGTGTTATCGGAAATACGCGTCACTGGATATGCATACACAGTTACTGCCATAATAAATATACTGTACAGGTCGCTACACTCTATGTTTTGTCCCCCTTAAAACTTGTGGCGGAAATAATTCTTCGCCTTTTTTTGGGGACGAAATTAATAGTCGTCAAACGTTCTTGCAGGAATTCCTACGATTTGTTTTCTCAGATAAGCAAACTTTTTTTAATAATGACAGAGACTGCATTGTGGAATCATAATATGTATTATATCGTTCTAATTGAAAACGAATCATTATGATAGAGAAAATATTGTCCTTGATATCAGCACGCTTTAAGACAGAAAACGGTACACGACAATGGGAAAGTTTTTCATTTGAACAATTCAATTGCAATTAGTCACAGTAGCGATTGCAGTAACTGTTTATGGCGCATTGACACTGAATTCTTGCCGGGCTTTGTCGCGAGAGGAAGTGAGGTTTCCTGCGATGTTACTTATTGTTGTTAATGAAGAACACGCGGATCTAATGCAGAAAGCGTGTTCTCTCGATCGGGGGTTTTACGTCTACCACTTGACCCCGTTAATAGTAAGTACCTCCTATTTCCTACACATTATCCGTGCTCTTCTGCAAAAGCGTGTGTCCTCGACGTGCTCGTTCCGTCAACAGCACAGTTTACTTCTTAAAGCGAAAGGCTTGCTGCAATCCCTTCCATATCCGGCTCGACTATTTCCGCAAATAACTTCAGACTTTCATTAGAAGATGTCTGAGGTTTCGTTATAAGAAATATACGCCAGTTTTTAAGCCGGTGCTCGTTGGGTAGATAAATAATTCAGGAACTTGTAAATATTGAGGTTCGAGTTCTTTAATAGGAATAATGATTTCGTGGTTATGTATTTAGTACGCGGTCTAAGACTTAATGAATTAAAATTTAATGAATGCACCTTCCAACGGGAATAATAATTAACGCTAATTGCTTGAAAAGGCATCAGTTACATAAGCAACTGGAGGCACACAATGGCTGGTTCTTCACTTCACCTGCGCTACTCCCCGGTTTTCAATGTATCCAGAGGGTTCTTAAGTAACTACATACGCTGTTTCCGGAAGCACAGGCCCCGCATTACATGTATGTATACAGGAAAGAGAGTCCGAGTTAGGACTTGGAAGTAAATAGCGCTGTCCTGTCCAATCCCCGCATGATTAATACTCAGTCAGGCTTTTTCAACGTATTTCGATAGTCACTAGCGTGAAATGCGTTGCATCCGGAAAAGGGAACAGGTACACACCTTCTGCCAGTCACTAAACACTACACATCTTATGATACACCCATTCTCATCAAGCACTCTAACATAAGCACGTCTTTAACATTTCCCTTATTTAGATTAAAGAAACATTTACATTGGCGTTGTGTAAATGCATCAAGTTACTTATCTTATCAAATTCAATGATTCTGAACGGTACAATAAGAGAAGAGTTGTACAAACTGACAAGCGTTATTGAGCAACATAAGAGATTTTCCCATAATTATGGTGCGAATGATCGTAGGCCGATCTGCATCATCATAATTGGCCGGCGTTATGCAACGAGCTGGTTAACATATCAGATAACGGCGAGGCGAGCTCGAATTAAAGCGTGTCAGCAATTACGCACCTCGGGGCTCCGTTGCGCTTAACGTGGCTTAATTATTTCGCGAAGGCGCCCCACCTTTTCTTTGCATCGCTTCTCTTTACTTCGCCCCTTTTTTTTTTCCTCGTAGACCGGCCGCACTTTCGAACGATCGATCGCACTGATAAGGATCCTTATCGGCGGGAGCGGCAAATCACCGTGAAGTGGATCGGATTACATTTGGATATTGCAAGCGTTACATTGTGCTGGCTTACTTTGTCCACGCAATTTGCAATCAACGCATCTGCCGCGCTCTGTTTCTTCTCAGAACACATATGCAAAATGCAACCAAGTTACGAATTCTTAAAGTGAAAAAAAATCGAAATACTCAAATAACACAAATGTAACTTTAATACTGTTGAAGTCGAAAGGGAATTCCTTCCCAAGTTATTCCCATACGCACCTTTGAAACCCGGGCGAACGCCCTTTCACCCCTTCAGGCATTCCTCCCACTGATTAATACTTGGCCATAGAATCCGGCAGTCAACGCCTCCTCCCCATGCACGCGACATACCATACTCAAAGCCAGGCAAGCGTAACGGCCGCCACTTATGACAATCATTTCTCATCGGCGATAACAGTCCTCGGCACCGTCGCCGGTCACTGGTTAATTACGATATCCTTCCTAATTATGATAATCCGGCGCGCTCTTGGATCCTATCTGGCCGAGGGAGTAGGCGCGCGCGCGCGCCAGTACGAAGAATCTGTCGAGAATAAATGCGAAGGCACGCGTGGTCATGTGGCCTTTGTCCAGGAGCGGTGTGCATGTAAAAGTAAGTACACACACACACTGTTAAGAGAGGAAGAGGAGCCACCTGTATCTTGGCCGAGTCGAATGGCAGACACCGGTATTAATAATATTCAAGGTGGAATTAGCGGCTCGCCTATAAAACCGTGGCGAAGGGCACGTGCCCCCTTGGAAAGGCGAGGGCGAGTCGGTTGCGGAGAAAGGGCGGCAGTAGGAAGAAAGGGCGCAGGTGATGGGCGAAAGGTAGCTCTCAGTGAAAGAGTGTCGGTGGGAATTCTGGCTTGGCCCGCGGGGGTGTTAAATGAGATCCTGCACGCTGGCGAAGAGGTCGGTCAGGTGCAAGAATATGAATTAAACAGCGGATCCGCGCGATTCACGCGAGCACGTGCACGCCGGAATTTTTATCGCGTGGATCCGTGTCTGCCTCATTCCTACGATCGCGCACGCTTCTGCCTGCTCCTGCAGCTGCCTGCGAGCCTTTATCCACCTTCGCTCACATTACGTACCTGTGAGCCCGCACCCTTTATCGGTCAATAATTTTACCGCTGTAATATTGTAAATTATTGGTAACCTGTACTAGTTTTTTTCGATGTTTACTTTGTCGTTTAAAGCAATCGTAATGCTTTCTTAATGGAAACAATTATAGTATGTTAATGGTAATAGTTATTTAATGCGAAATGTTGAGTGTGAAACCCTTTTTAGTGGCGCTTGGTTAATTTACGTACGGTTTATTTGTAAAGACCATGATATACGAGCTCTTATTGCTTGTCTTTTATTTTGATATAATATGCCTCGCACTCAATCATTATTATCCAGTGATGAGGGTAGCCTGTCATAACTATATCAAAGGATTCTACTAAGTCACTTGATTGATATGTCACATGACTTTTGAACGCTTCGGAAACATCCGAAAGTAGAAAATGAAATCGTTACCAACGACGTATAATCATGCAGAATGGATAAATGTTTGAGGCAGATGTGCGACGTTCGTGTATGCAAATCCATCTACCCTCATAATTCCAAGGAGGAAAGTAATTGACCCATATTATAAGAACATGTTGTACCAAGTATAGGAATAACTTGTACCAGCTTGTCTAATAAATTCTACCACCGACAATGTTTAGCTACGGGTACAGATGACTTGCAATTGAAAATTATATCTTGCTAGACTTAAGTACTCTAATTTACACTTGAAAATGGAAGCTTATTAACATTATTACAATTACAAAGGGAAATAATCGTAATATAACATTTACCACATAATTGAATCATCAATCCGTAGAAAACTTTCGAGTGAATTGACCGTGTAAGTCTGGTGTCTAAACGTAACCTCTTAATGATGTAATACCGACAACGTTTGGAAAGTGTGCTTAAGTGCTGTGCATCGTGGTTTTGTCATAGTACTTCCTGATGATATAAATATTGTGGGCACAAGCGTGAAATCGTACAGCGTGAACCGGAATCGGTTTCCGTGCTGGAACTTTGGAAACCTCTATTATAGCGGACTAATTTCTTTTCGTGTAAGTTAATTAGATTTTACACGCCCTGTAATTTTAGCCTGTTACATCATAGTACGTATTTTGCACCGACGAAACTCTTGTTATTAATGTTTCCCTTTGTTTTTGATTTATTAAAAATAATTTCATCTCTTTTATAAGTAAAAAAAAACAATAAAGCTTATTTAACTATATACATACATAATCTACATATAATTCAACTCTGATGACAATGCGAAAAGGATGACAGTTCTATTAGAGGAACTTGTATCACCAAGTGATTTCGTTGTAAACGACGTTTAACAACATCGAGCACCATATTGGAATGAAGGCTTCGAATAATTGGACTTAATGATCGTACGTGAATAGCTGGGTTCAGGTAGTTCGCGATATTATATGTCCGGCGGCATCGAGGTCAGAGGAGGCAACATTTTGTAAAAGAGGCCAAATCGGCTACTTCCGGCGTGTGCGCACTCTTTGGACGGGCGACAGGTCAGCGGATGAGGTGGGGCAGTCCCATTTATGAAGCTGCTGCACCTTAAACAAATCCATGTCGGTGTATGTGCGCGAGCGCGCACCTGACAGCTACGATTTTTATATCGACGTATACTGCCTCCTGTCTCCTGTCCTGTCCCCCTGTCGTTTCTGTTCATCCCGCCCTGCCCCCACCCCCACCACCCCCGATCCTCTGTTCGACGCGCTTTTTTTATGGCCACGGATTACGCAGTACTTGGGTGTTGGTTCACTACAGATATTGATTGCCCTCACTGTCCCCTTCAGTCTTTTGTACAATGTACTTTTCAGGAAAAAGAAGGACGGTAAGATATCGATGTTTGTGAGTAGGATTAATCTTGTTTTTAAATGGATAGTGATAGTATTAACATAATATTTATGGGTGAGAAATTTATAAGGCTCTTTTTTCTAATTACATAGTGCTTGGATCTCAAAGGAATAAAAATCCTGTATTTAGAATCGACGTTAATTGTATCAGCGGATGATTTCGAGTCGGCTCGAGGTGCGACGCAACGCGGGTAAAACGGCCTTTGAATTTGCATACAAAACGAAAGCGGCGCGGTATTGCGGGTGCGAAGCGTCCGCGCTTGTAACTCTCGAGAGTTGCGACAGAGGCGGCAGCCTCCCGCCTAATAAAGGCGAGAGGTGGCAATTAATTAAAACCTATCGTAGCAGAGTAGCTGATAGGACGTGCGATTATACGCGCGCGCGCGCACGCACGCACGCATCGTTACAAAGAAGAAAGCATTTGTGCAATTGTTGCGCGCAACATAGCCAGAGAAATCCGTCGTCGAAACTGGCGGGAAGCGCGGGGATCTTCCATCATCGTCATCGTGGGGGCAGCAGACGTGGTATTACGCGCGCGCGCGCGCGCCACCGATCGGAAGTGCCGGTTATAATAGAATCGTGACACGTATCGTGCGTGCCTGCAAAAACATATTTTTCATTGCGTTCCGGGAAGTCCGCTTATTAAGGACTTCTCTCACAGATACTGCGGAGTCGACACCGTCGTCCTGTGAGGCGAGGCGAAGAAGAGAAGAGGCCTCGCTCGCCTCCTTCGCTTCAACCGTCAAGTAAAACGTGCGACGAATGGCCGGCTCGATAAATGAGGCTATAAATCCTCGCCGATATAACCGAAAGTTCCGCGGACTTGTACTTCTCTCTATCTCTCTCTTGCTCTCTCTCTCTCTGTCTCTCACTTGGCGTCTCTCTTTCCCTCTCTCTCAGCTTTTCTGTCTCGATTTCGCCGCTCTCTGTATCTCGCGCCGCAATTCGACCCTGCCAGAACTTTCCTGAGAAGAGAGCACGCCGACTCGCCCTCCTCTCCACCGCGCCTCCCTACTCCCAGGATCCTCCAGCATCAGGATCAGAGGAGAAATGGATTATCCGAAATTAGTTTTTCCAACTCGCACTGCTTGCTCGTCCAACACTTTTACCCCCGGCGCGCCCTCTTTTGCCTTCAAGGAGTGTAAAGAAGTGCTGGTAAAACGAGTTTGGAATATTACTGATGTAATCGGTAAGAGTAGAATAAATAGTATTTTGAAGTGAGACTAACTAATACCTGGTAGAGACATGTCTGTCTGTGTGAAGTTTCCACATTAATCGCTAGATAAAGTGCATGTAGTAAGGTTAAAGAGCAATTATAAATGTAATCTTCTGATAGGAAGTCACTTGTGGGAATCGTTGGGGAAGACAAATGAAATGATATGCTATCTCGCCGTGTCTTCGAGTATCAATGAATGAAGTATAATGAAGTAACAGTGAAGTATTAGTTTCTTCAAGAAGTCAGAGAAAATATTGCATTTGACGTGGTTAAATTTGGATAATTAATGCAATATTCATAATATATGTCAATATTTCTAGACTTTAGTAGAAAAGGTGGAGAAACTTCGTACTAAATTGCCGATCTGGCTGACCGTGATATTCCCATGGAAGGATGTGGCAAAAAGGCATTCAGATATATCAAGTGGCTCCCACATCGAAGTAACGCCGAGTACGGCAACACTCGTCACGCCCAAAAACCAGGCCAATTACGCGAGCTGCAATTAAATCAAAGCAACAATTAATGTAATTGCCACGGTACCAGAAACTTCCACGAAAAGTGTGCGTGAGAGAGGGAACGAGAGTGTGGGGGCCGAATAGAGGCACTCACGGCAAAAATCGCTGTTGAACTCGTTTCGCGCGCGCACACGCCGATGCAGTGGAGCGTTTCGCGAATTCTGGACCAGCTCTCCTTCCCGAGAAATGTTTTTACCCATTCGGGCCAACACGACCATGGGAACAGACAATGATCGCAGGAAGAGCACTTGCTTGCATCTTCAAGAGTCCGATACGTCATGGAAATTCTTCATTTCCGTACTCGTTTTCTAAACTAACATGTCTCATTGTTCTCCGTTTTTCTAAATGCTGGCATTTAATTTTCTATTACTCTATTTTATTTAAATACTCCATTCCCCTTTTTCAAGCTTTCAAAGACATTTTCCACCGGCAAATATATTAATCCTGTGCCCTTTTGCTGATTGGCACTATTTCCCTGATAAATTTCAACTTCCTGCGTGTTTATTACGTACATTAAAAGCGTCTTCGTGATTATTGTTTAGTGGGTTTAGGGTTAGACAATCGGACGCCATTCTGTGAGTAGTTTTACAGATGGCGAAACAGCTCGAGCACGCGAGGTGCGCGTAACGGACAAGTTAACGCCGGGGTTATACGAGCCCGTGTACGCTGGCAGGAAGTTACTTATCTCAAGCAGTGCCCGATGCTGGCATTCCGGTGATATATTATTTAAGAGCGTTATGCTAATACGTGTAAGCGAGCATTATATGTACAGTGTGCTCGACCGATAGTACCCTGTGCATACGAGGACAAGTGTCTATTATTTGAAATAGTATGGAGTAGCATCGCGTATTTTTAATTAAACAGAAGAAAATACTTTTAATTAACCTAAAGTATTTAATAACAAAATAGAGCAAGAGAACAAACGATCAATCAAAATAGCGATCTCGAATTATTTTCCATTTGGGAAACCTCGCTCTTATTTTGCCAAGAAGAGAGCTGCGGGGTCTATTAAATCGGTTAATTGCTTATAAAACCATTTAATTACCTTTCATTGTAACGAACCTTGGAAATCAATAAATTGGAAAGACAGGCAAATAACTGCGCACCTGGCAATGCTAATGGTAGAATGAAACGGCAGTTGCAGCAGACACGCGAGCACGTTTAGAATTTCTTAGCTGACGGATGCAAATAATCTATACACGCGTGTTTCGCCGGCGACGCCCGATACACCACGCCTCCACAATGATTAATGGACATCCGCGATTGTAGATGCGAGGAAGATCGCGCTTATGCGCACGCCAGACGCACCCGCTGTATTCCTTCTCGCGGGACACTGAGAAAACATGACGTACACAATGGCATACTACATCGACTCCAGTCGGCAGCTCAATCGTAGAAATTATCGACGAGACAGAATTTTAAATATCGCGTTGAGTAATCAAGCTAATTATTCATTAAATCTTAAATTAACTTGTAAAAATGAAGTGGAAGATATGCTAATAAATAAGTCAGTAGTATTTCCTATAGTTTTCTGGTATATTTAATAATAATTTATCAGAATGCAAAATGTTAATACGGAAATTCCAATAAAGAACTACGTATACGTCTGGAAGTAGAATATGAGATAATATTTATTGAAGGGAACAGATAGATCCAATGAAAGTATTTGATTGACGTCCGGGAAGGGGTAGCGTGATCGGCAGTAATCATAGCCGGTCAATCATGCTGTAAGTGACGTGAGTGACGCCTCATAAACGGAAGATCCATGTTCCGGGAGTTCTGGTATTATGATAGCTGCGGCAGACCTCTTTCCTGTCACGTCTCTCGCCGCGTAGTTCCCACCAGAATGGCGGCTTTACGAGAACGGGAAGGAGAATATCATATATCCCGGCGTCCAAACCGATACGCTGTTTTTATTGCGGGTCAGCCTCTCTTTTATGGAGTGATCAAAGCGCGCGCTCGCGCACATTATTGTACACGATCCACTTCACTCGCCTTTCTTGGATAAAAGCTTTCGAGAGCGTTACTTTCGAGCTTTTAAATCTCGATGTTTTCACGCGAGGATATAAAATGTAATAAATTCCATTATACGCGTCACATCAAAGGATTGCCAGCTCGAATTTTTACGAGGATAACAGTCCAAACCTTCTTCTTTATCATCACCCCTTAAATTGGTACCCTGCACATTTAATATAAGCTCAATACATACTCGAATACGAAATACCGCAATACACTGTGCCAAGCTGTATTCAGGAATCCCCGCTGGCGAAGCGGTGGCAGAGCGAGGAAAAGAGTGTGTTGGGCGCTTTGCATCGGTGGGCGTGTGTTTCCTGGGAGCGAGTGGGAGCGAGAATCAGCGTGAATTCGGTTTATGATGTGAAGCAACCAGCCTAACGCAAAGATCCTCTCGCATTACCATTCGCAGGCCAGCGCTTCCGCGTGGCTTTCACCTTTTGCAAGAGCGGCGAGCGAGGAGAGAACGAAGGCAGGAGGCGTATGCACGCGCGCGCGCTTCGTGATACTAAGTATAATACAAACACAGACACGCGTGGTACGACAGGGGCAAGAGAGGGCAAGAGAAGCAGGTTGCAGTAATGGCACCTGGAACAATAATGCCTTGGTTTGCCGTCATAGAGTTGTTGGTGGCGGTGCGGTGGAGGCACGCATCCGCATGCATTTAGGCGGCAGTGAGAACTACACAGAACGGCTGACGCTCAGGAGGTAGATGAGAGGATCGGTTTCGATGTTATCGGGGCCCTTTGCCACCCGTGGCTTCCCTTCCGTTCTAGGCCGCGAGACTCCAAGCCACGCATACATGTATCCGAAGGTACACCTTCTCTCCTCTCCGCCTCTCTCTCACCTTCTCCTGCTTTTCTCCTTAGTCCACTCGCTCCCTCGCCAGGGCAGAAACCTCTCGCCGGTTCCTCATCATCATGGAGAACGTTCCCGCCGTCGCACCGCGCTGCGCCGCTCGCCACTGCCACCGGGCTAAATTAGCTCCGGCCTATTGCGACCGTTAAGCAATTGGAGAGCCGTTCCTGCGCTATAGTGCGCGCACGCTGACAATGAGGAGCAGCAACCTGATAACGATTCCCATAGGCTATCGCCTGACACCATCTTCCGATGTCCTCTGGGTAAACCATTGGACAAACGCCAGTCGAATACCAAGCTAGCACACCTCACGTACTCCGGTGATTTGAAAATTGATCGTTGTATACGTGATATGATATATAGAATAGTAATATCTTTGATAAAGCGATAATAATGTAAATATAATATGTATTTGGATAATGCAAGCATCGAAGTAAACCTGTGACACAATATTCCCTGCATTCCGACAGGAGACGCGGTTCTAATGTTGAAAGAAAAGGAACATAGGGAAGCAGGAGTTGCACACGCCAAGAATTCGCAATAAAACGGGCAATAAGGAGCAATAAATGTTTCGTATCCAGGCGAATAGCAATGACACTGTGTGCCCCTCGATGCATCCGTAATTCCAGCTGGTATCGCCGATTTCTCCGTGAACACAGTACTGGTTTTATAATCAGCGTAATTTACCGCACGCCTTTAAATGCTCGCAACCAAACACGGCGGAGCTCCCTGGCTCGGCGGCACGGGGCTCTTAAAAAACCGGAAACCACATCGATCAGCAGGAAATAGCGTATAGTCATTACAGGGCGTAACTGATTGGACAGCTTTTAGATTTGCAATTCTAATCGGGCCCATCGTTAGATATACGCGGTAAGCCGACGTATTTTTTACCGCCATTAGTAAGTTATTGTATTGTTACATGTCAACAGGTGACAGGTTGTTGTCTCGATAACGGCGGGCATTGCGATATACTAAACGCTCTTACCGATTGTAACTGACCTCACCAACTACGCTATATGAACGTTTTCTTTTTGCCTGCATAAGACTTGTTTGTCATTATAGAGATACAGAATGTTAGACATTCGATTTTTACATGTAATTGTCACAGGGAAAATGCACTCGTTTAAAACTAGAATTCGCTTTCGAGCTAGTAGACATTGAAAGTATTCTTCTTTTCGGTTCGAAACTGTTCTTGGCACGTCCGAAGAAATTGAATCTTACAAGATAGAGTAATAAAGTTTTAGAGTAATTAAATCTGTGATCAAAATATCCGAATCATTTCACGAGTTTCTTAATCGAATCGAACTCAAAGGAATGTCTAGTATGCACAGATCGTCGTCAGATGTATCTGAAATTGTTTAGTCAGACGTGCGTGGCGAATAAAGTGTCTTCCCTCACTCTGTTACCCCACGGATCGGCCACGTTTAAAATACTCAATTCCCCGACTGGTGGGTACACGTGTGCGTAAACCATCCGCGGAATTCCGCAAACATCGAGACTAATGTGAGTCGCGCTATCTTACATATTTCTGCCCAACATTTCTTCCAATCACCGTAAAACCTTGGCTGGCAAGTCTGCGCGTGTGTAAACCCAGTTACGAATCACTGCTACGTGTAATTCTTATTTCGAGAAGTAAAATATGTCTGCCACTGGTAAAGCATGAAAAAAGAGTGGCCAATGATATTCCTTACATATTTCTCTCGATCACCATAAACTTCGGCTGGCAAGCACACGCGCGTGTGTACACGGAGTTACGAATCACTGCTGCTTATAGTTCTTATTTCGAGAAGTAAAATGTGGCTGCCTCTGGGAAAGCATGGAAAAAAGAGTGCTCGATGATATTCCACAGGCTCAGCTATCGAGCTTAGTAATCCAGCAGGCTCGCACGAAACGAGGGTGTGGAAACTGTAGAAAGTGTGCGTTCCCCGTTAATCCGCCGGGAATGCCGTGTTATGACATTCCGTAAACAATGTGGGAGCGCCCTGAATCCGGGCTGAGAGGGTTGGGGACGGCGGGGAATCCACCCCCAAATAAACTGAGCGTTATTAACTTAATAAACTCCGTTGGAGAAGCAAACATCGATGTTGCCGCGTGCTGCGAGACTTCATTTTCTCCGAGTGGCGAAGTTCGCCGATTAACTCGCTGTTCAATCCAATCTATATTTGCCCGCACCGTTCCTCATGTGCCGCGCGGAACTCTGTAAAGCACATTGTGCCGTCAGGAAGTCTAGTTTGAAAGAGAACACAGCACGCTTCATTGGCCAACGGATATACGTGTGATTTGTAATCGGCAGTGACCGAATGTAACGCTTATTCGTAAGGAAAATCCGCTCGAGGTTTATAGTTGATGATCATAAAACTTGACACTATTTCTATTTCTATACACGACTAATATTTTTCGAAACATCAAAAAGAAATAAGAATTCCCTAAATCTAAAGAAACACAAAGCAAAACCAGTTCTTGAAGGACACGCTCAAATAAATATCAGATGACATAACTTTCCAATCATAACTATGTTACATTGAGGTTAACGATAATAAGGTTTCAGCATGAAGTGGGGATAATGAGACAGGGCGACGGAAAGCCAGCATGGAATGGCATGAATCAAGCTGATATCCGTTCGCGCGGGTAATCGAGCTTGGCCACGAAACGCTTATGATTCTTTCGAGATAGGTGTTGGTTCGCTTCGATGAAAGAGGGAGGCCGGAGTGGGCGGGTACCGGCTGGCATTCTAAATGTAGAGTCTCCTTGGTGGTTCTCTATCCTTTTACGTCCATCGTGCCGATAAAATCGCCGGAAGATCATAGATCAAACACGTAACGCACACGGCTCACGGGGGTTGACGCGGCCTCGGCCTCTCCCTTTCTCCCTCGTTCTGTCTCTCCTCCCCTTTCCTTGCTTATTATACATTCGTGGCTACGATAAGACGATGCTCGGGATCCTCGCGCCACGGCAAGGGGTAGATACGCCACTGTTATAAATGCCAGTATTATGCGGAGCATCTCACAAAATCTTGCATGGCACTCCCTGATACCTGGATATATATATATACATATGTATCTGTGCATGTGTGAGCAGAGGCCAGTGAGCTTTGTAATTTTCTAGACAACTAGAGATATTGCGCTGCCAGTTAAAAGTTAGGTAAGTAGTAATGAAATGCTAAATAATAATTAAATATAAATATAAGGTATTGTGAAATAGAGTAGACATTGCAAAAAGTGATTAAAAGTGTATATCATATTCTTAGAATGTCTGTCCTAAGGTCTAAGGTGAGTTGAAGGGAAGATCGTTTTAACCACAGGTTTTCGATCACTACACTTTGTATTATTTGTTGGACGAGAATTATCAATCTCAGTGTTCTTTTACGACTCAATAATCACAGATCTCGTGTAGAACCCTAACTTCGATAATATTCCTGTCAAAATCTTCTCGGGGGCAATAATTTCACGCTGCCACACAGATACAGGTCGTTCTGACAGGCTGTCTATTAATCACACGCGATCACCTGTTGAGGAGCTGGCAGGTCTTTTCCACCACATCATATGGGATGTGTATGGAATGATTGCTGTCTTATTTGTATTGCCAAACATAATACAATGTATGATGATACTAATTCAAGAGAATGATTATTATAGAGAATGATAAATGGTATAAGAGTCAAAATACTACTGAATATACGATAAGAGGAATACCCGAGCTAGTTTTCAGTTCACAGAACCCTCCGACACATCAGCTAGGGGAGCACGAAATTTCTCAATTTCAACTGGACTCACGCACGGGGATCAGTGAATCGTACCTGCCCGATAAAGGGCCAGTGCCTTGCGAAATGAGATGGTGTAATACGAAGCGATGATACAAGGGAGCCACGTACATACTTCCCGATGGCCCCAAACGCTACATGCGCTTCCACGCACTTGAGTAACCCTTCCATAGGCCATGTATATCATTAACCTGTATAGAGGGTGATCCAAAGTGTACTACGAGGCTTTGACATACCGAGTACACATTCCACCCTTGCAAGAAGAATGGATAGAAGTAAAAAAAAATTTAGTATTATTCAAGATAAAGGTGGGAAAAAATATATTTTAAATTAAATATACATATTAACTTACAGGCATTTATTAATTTAAACATAATATTAAATTACTTCTTTCCAAATATTTAAATGTGATTTGTGATACTATTCTTTCCGTATCTAATGATTCTATCGAGCACTAACATAGTCTACCTTGTACGCTCGGAGCGCTTTCGGCTGACCCTGTATACACATATACAATATACATGCTAGCACTGGGAGATACATTGTCGAGGAAACCATACGTGGATTGGACGGGGGTGGCACGGTAGAATTGCTTGGAATGAGACAGCGAAAGAGATGGCAAACGTGACGATGAAACCATGAGAAGAGAGAGAGAGAGAGAAAGAGAGAAAGAGTTGAATGTAGAAGAGGGAGGTAGAGAGTGAAACGTCGAAGGTGGAGTTGAAGGTGGAGTAGGAGGAGAGGGCATCTGCCTCCTTACAATTAAACGAAGCCTCGGAAGCCGTCGAAAGCGAGCGGCCGTCTCGAGCAGTCAACAGCTGCGCATCTGAATACTAATTTGAAATGTTTACACACCCGCGCGCGCCCGCGTGCACTTTAGCTGTGTGTTCCAGCCGGCCTCGGAGCCTCTATGCCCTGACTTAACCGGCAACGAGTCTTTCAGCAAAAACCCCAGAGTATGCACAAGCTACAGGATTAGGCAGCGTGATAACCTTTTGCTGCGCTTCAACTGCTTTACTTTGGCTAGGTTAGCACTACTGTTTACCTTGGGGGCGCGTGTTCCTTTGAATTGTTGAGATTTACCAACTATGTATATGTCACTTTCAGGGCAGATTCAAGCGCAATGTTAAACCCGTGCACTCTGATACTTCGATAAGAATACTTCATTGCTAATTAATGCTACAAGAAAATCAATTATATTATTTCATTAATCTCAACCAACAATAATAGTAGTAAAAACTCATCAACATCAATGGAGAGTGAGAGAGAGAGAGAAAGAGGGAGGGTGTGTCCGAAACATTGACAGTAGCATACGATCCCGGTGGATGGAAATCCCAGCAGGGTATATATCGGGTGGTAGCCGGACTGGCAGCTCGTTTCCATACCGATTTCACGCTTGTCACGGCACCCCAATAAAAGCAGCGGCCAAATATTTATGAAGATGTAACCGTTATTTTGATAAGCGGCCTCCAATTGATACCGGCCTCCGTGTGCCCCTTTCCTGAAGGCACTCGCTTTAAAAGCGCACAGGGACTCGAAAGTGCGAATATAAACGCGTCCACACTTTTCCCTTGAGACCTACGGCTAAGATACGACTCCTGTTTCAATATGTATTGGCCTCGGTGCAAGGGGTGCCGGGAGCAAGGTGGACGAGTAAAATATGCTGAGGGGAACGCCCGATTCCGACCCCAGTCCAAACAAACTTATCGCGCAATCATCATTTTTCAATGGTGTTTTATTAAGATTTCTTCTGACACTGTAGTCGCTTGTACTCTGCATTAACATATCTCCCAATGGCTATTTTGGAGGTTAAGCTGCTTTGTGGGCTTTGTAAAAGGGCGAGGGACGGTGGTGTGTTTCTCTTTTAGTTTAAGATAGCATAAAGTATTTACTTTTAATTAAGGAGTGTCCACTTTTATTATAAAAAGTATAGGATCAGATATAAATAAATAAATCCTCGTAATAAAATGTTTACCCCACGCATGATTATTCCCAATGACACGGCAATCCACTACCGATTACTTTGCCATGCAGGGTGAAAAATCAGACGCAAGAATCGTTAAGGTAGAACAGGACTTATCGGATTCTCCATGGGCCATGCATAAACGATCAAGCTCAAATGTTCGATGCATAATCCATGCAAAGGGGTTGCGCGTATGACTCGAAAAGATGACACGGGTTTTCATAAATTTCGAACGGCTTAATACTTTATGCATGCAGGCTCGTGGATTTGTCTCGGTAAGCTGAGAATGTCCACGTGCGAAGCTTCGGATGACGGTCGCACGTACTCGGAGAAGAGAAGAGACGCTCTTGCATTGGATTCTACACCCTTTTTGAATCCGCCCCGTCGCTAACACTGCTGGCCGTTCCTGACCCTCCGACGACCGATGAACGACCCTTGCACCACCAGAAATGGCACGCGTAGGGAGCCAGCCACGTGCACGCCAAGGGTGGGCCAACCCCCCTTGGCACAGTCAAACTGGGCTCGCAAGGTGCCGATCATTGTGCACTGACATTCGTCACGGCGCTCCATTGTCGCCCGATGAAGATGCTGGTCTTTTTGTGCCGGTGCTTTTAGAACTCGAAGTCCTCCTCCTCCTCCGACACGTGCACTATCCTTTATTGGGCTCGATTTATACGTCGCTAATTCATCGAAGTTCAAGTTACTTGCTTTCGAGAACTGTTGTAAATTGATGTATTAATAAGTTTAATTCAGCCGATGATTTTTAATATCGTTAGATTATTTGCATTTAAGTTGTAATATTCGAAGGATGCAAACACTTTTACGATGCCTTTCATAAGGTGTCCATTTATATAAACTGGCCGTCATTCAATCCACTTCGCTTGGAGATGAATAACGCTGTCATAAAGTTGAGTAAGTGAAACTGAAACTTTATGGTGTCCATATACCGTGGTATTCAACGGAACCATAGAGGGGAGCGATCAATCTACCAAGCTCAGCCTTCCTCTTTTATGTTATCAATATGGGCCTTCAAAAGCCCGGCCGTCCGAGCACGATATATTTTATCGAGGGAAGTATCGCTGATTTCTGCCTTCCCGCACTGCAGCCCGATGCTATCGACTGAATCGACAGAGATAGCTTCCATGTATCCTTTTACAGCGCGGCTTTTTCCATAAAACCGTGAAATCGACCCTTTTGTTATTCCCAGCAGAAGGGTGTAACTACTGTTTATCCCAGTGACAAATGTGCGCACACAAACAATGATGACCAAGTACAAATACACAAGGTTTTCATGCTTCGCAAAATTGCAAACGTTTGAAGGAAAAAAAAAAAAAAAAAAAAAACGTAACTATCCAAAGATAATTCCATTGGCAATGTGCGTGAAAGTATCCAATAGAATTACCAAGCCACGCGTTTCATTAGCGGTGCGTGCTAATAAACGGTGTGCTCGGCCTAGAAAGTGTGTGCCGCGAGTATTTAAAATATCTCCAAAGGATACGTGGAGGTTCGCGAGGCAAACTCGAGTGGTGAGAGCACGTGCTCTTTACTTTTAAAGCAAAGAGGCTGATCTGTGAATAGCCGTATTCAGCAGCGCTGTGTATGCAGTTAGGTCGGGCAGTGAGAGGCCGGGAATTTCGCGAAATCACGGAAATACCGAAATGATTAATTTCCACGGCTCGACAGGGCGAGAACGAGGGCGAATGCGGAGCAGCCGTGCTCTCCCGTACAGTCACACATTCACTCGGCCGTACATCTACGTTGCCGGGTGGATGTGTGAGTGCGTGTGCAGTGATAGGTACGTTGCCGGGCCTAGGCTAGATAGGTACTCCCTCAACATATATCGGGCTCGTGGGTACGTATGCTCTATTCGGCGTCGGCGCTGCAATGGCAATCGGTCGGCTCCTCCGTTTCGCCGCTGTTCATGTAAACAGTTAATCTAAATCCCGAGCAAGCAGCGGTGTAATGTTATGCGGCGCGCAAGACTCATTATACTTGTAAACCAGTCCGAGCCTCGACCACAGCCCAACCTGTACGTATATACCTGCCATCCAGCAGCGGGTGAGCACATACACGCGCACGCACACGCCTATAGCTGCGAGTACACGTAGCATAGACGAGAGATAGCAGCGAGAGCATTGAGCGCGCGCACAGTGAGCATTGGTGCAACCTACCACTCGAAACGCAAACGCACGCAAATCGCCATCTCGCTCCCTCTACCACACACCTCACACATAAGTACACACATACAGGGAGCGCAACCCCCGTGCATGCCGCTACTACGGCTCTCGCGTGTCTTCACGTACACGCCTTTTCACGCACAAGTGCGGCCAGGTGCGAGAGAACCGGCGACTACCAGGCCTGCAACCCCCTTCACAAGCTTCTATCTCTACTTGGATGAACGTGTATCTACATTGTGCGTTAAAGCAGATTTCGTGCTTAACCAGGATTGACAGTAGGGAAAGTAGACCAAAGTATGTTAAATTCTTCAGGGACACTGACGCATTCATATATGCTTAAATCTTTTTAAGTTCAAGTAGATTTCGTAGGAAAACGTCAAAAGTTTTGAAATCAGTCTCTTTGTTTTGTTTTTCCTGTAGAAAGTGAACTTATGTAGCTTATGTTGCATTCTAAAGCGGATCAGAATTCGGTGTTCGATATATAGAAATTACAGGTTAGACTTTCGAGTCACCCTATATGTGCGTGCATAGATGTAGGTGGCCACGGGAGCAGAAAACCACCGCGGGAGCAGCAACCAAGGAGTACACGTGTCTCCGTATCTCCAAGTTTCCACTTACCCACCAGTGCCAGTAGCGTGGCTAATACACACGTTCGAAAATTTTTCACCGGCCTTCTTCCATTTCTACGCCGTTTCCGTCTCTCCCTCCTCCTTCTCCTCCTCCTGCCGTTGCTTCTTCTTGTCTCTTTTTTCCGGCTAGTGCTCGCGGAGCGAGTGAGCAGCGGCACCGAGAACTCCATTCCACGCTTGGAGAACAATGCCCGAGATCTGACGCGGATAAATCGATTTTTACGCGACATAACTTTCATAGCGTGCGCTGGCTGCAGTGCGCGCCCGGACGGCTTCCCCTCGGCGGGGCGCGGCGGGGAGGGCGCGCTCGCTTCGGCTCGCAAGGGGCCGCCGAGCCGAGGTGCGAAACCGTGGATGAAGTTATGTTGCATTTGCATCGGGATTAGCAAAGCTAATTCGCTCCGCTCCTCGATACCCTCGCGCGAACCCAGCGCCTCCTTTCCTCGCCGAGGGCCACGCAGATCGATGCAACTATTGAACCCTGCTATTTCTACCACCTAGTGATGATTGTCAAACGAAGATTCTCACTACCATTCCAATCTGGTTTTCTATTAGTCAATACGTACATTTAGAAATCTGTCTGTTACTGTTTATTTCAATAACATATTTTGAATTATATTTTTAAGAATATCAGTTCAAGTGACTTCGGTTCTTCAGAGACTACTTTTACTAGTTCGTTCCTGGCGGGGAAACTCGAGTGTCCTACTTCTTTTGAAGGAAAGTGTGCGATCACCATACTATAAATAGTAATGTATGTGCGCATGCATGTGAATGCAACACCATTGGTTTCAATTAGAAACAAATATAAGCGGCCTATTAATCGACCGGTGTGATCCTTACAGGGACTCAAAACGATTGTCAAAAATATTGTTGAACGTTTAATTTGTGAGTGGCGATTAGGACGAAGTGTAAGTGATTGTTTGGAATCTTTGGAATCAATGAGACTCTAGTGTACCCATTCTGCGTTACATAAGCGGGAATCCCGAACTGAGGGCAAAGACTGGACAGCTCACCGCAATCACTGACCGTCAACCGGCCGCCCCATCATAAAGTAAAATGCGCAGATTGCAACAAAGAAGCTCTGCGATATTATGTCGCACAGAGGTTGGACGGTACGCGTGCTCTCAGTCACGTCCACCATGGTTTATCCGACTTTGAGAGTGCAGAACGACAAGAGACGTCGAAGAGAATCGACATCGCGCCGTTGATCACATCATCGATTTACGTCGCCAGCGTGTATATTCGATTCAAGACGTACCACGAGAGGTCAATGGAAGGCCTAAGGAAGTGACTACGTCGGGAATGCGTAAAATCCTACGCCTTAAAAAATCTTGAAATGGCTTTAAAAAAAAATCCAGTATTTATTGAAAGCTATAGTACCATAATTTTTCCAGTTAAAAATAAGTTTCCCATCCAATGTCTTGAGAAACTATGCTTCAAAAATTAGTAATCCACTTGCATTAGCGTGGTACGAATACAGGAATAGGAACATGGAATGTTTCAAGCTCATTTTTCATACTCCACTTATTCATAATTTGCATGGGCACCAACTCGTTTCGGCTGTCACGTATAATTATGCAAAACGCGAGTAGTCCGAGAAAGGCTTGTTGGCAGTTTGAAGTACCACTATTAGGGGAATATTGCATCTTCATTGGTATATAAAAATAAAATTGGATCATTAATAATTTCAAGACGTGTTAAATATGGTGTTCGCTGGTGAACTTTACTATCCGAGGTCGCGACATAACCAAGTTTCTCTGGAGTAAAATCTGACCTCACTGATTGCGGCATTTGCATTCATTAGATACATATCGTACAAGACCTCGGAATCTTTGATTCGCACCTCTTTGACCCGCAAAATTAGAATGCGGCTTCACGAAAATTTATATATCCTACTTGCTCTTGATGTTAGTAGTTCCTGCGCTGGGGTTAGGTCTAGGTCAACCCAGTAGAGTTATAGATAGATCAGTAACGATTAGGACAGGTAATCTTAGAATTCTAATCTAAACTGGGAGCTAGACGATCACGTCTTACCAGGGTTAAACGGTTAAAATTAAAACATATTGAAACAGAAACTAACTCCAAAACTTCGATACAAAGCTTAAACCTAAAACAAACTTACAATATTGAAATTTACAGTCCTCTATATGGGAAGTCAAAGTCAAGGTGCCCCTTACAATACCCATATACGTGAATATATGGCAGGAAAGACACGATCGACGTATGTATATTCGGATTCAAAAAAATTGAGGCCAATGACACGGCGATCCAATCGATCGACCGCACTCATGGAGAATAAGTCCGCCTTGTCGACGATGCTCATATTATTACGATATTATCAATTCAACTGGATGCATATGGTTGTCACTCGCCCGCATCTTCTCAGAGGGGTGAGTGGATGAGAATATCGGTGTGCGTGTATGCGAGAGAGGGGAAGGGCACGTATAATATCCGCTAGTGAATACATGCATACTGCATACAACATGAGTAGAGGACGTCGCGCGGGTACACTCTACTGCTTTTGAATGCGTTAATATACGAACGCTTCGGACACAACTTATACGCGCAACATATAGTATGTTTACCGCTGGCTCTCGTTTAGGGGACGAGCGTATGTTGGGCGCACGCCTCGTTTCACTACGCAATTGGTTTTGACTTTCAATTATTCGTAATTGACACAAATGCTACTGTATCTTTTCAGGACGATAGTGTTTAGCGTGATGATCATTAGACATCACATTAAAACATGACAACTAATCACCACATAAGAGAATATGCTAAGATCGTGATTAAAGTTAATTTTATGTCTGAAAAGCATATTTCAAGACGAAGCCCACTGCAAGCATCATTCGATTTTGTGCGGATCACTCATTGCGAAGCATAAAAAATCTCTCGAAAGCGTTTAGCAGGGTGCAGCGCACGTCCTACTTATAACGAGGGGGTATTTTTAACGCGTTTCATCAGACGCCGCGAAACGCGCCCGGCATTTTAATTCAATGTGAAAAGCGATCCTATTGATTACAATGTGGCGCACAAATTAAGCGGATAGCAGGCCGCCGGTGTTGGGGGGTTTGCAGGGGGGATGAAATGAAGGGGGGCGGACGGGCCCGAATGTGCGATACCAGCAGCATGTTAGCTGCTAAAACTAAATACGTACTTGGCCGCGCTGAAATATTTTAATGATGCGCGTAATGATTATAGTGCGCGTTCGGTGAAACGCCCGCCACACCCCCTCGCCCGCCCTGTCCACCCCCCCGCCCGGCTTGTTATAATGCAAATGCTACCGTTGTTTGCTTACGGATTTACGGAAAAGTTATAGCCCTGTGTGTTTGCCCGCAGCGCTTGCTAATTTCCGTAATATTGTTACATTCATGCTGGAAGCACGATGGACACGCACCTATACACAGACCAGCCAAGCACTAATTAGTACACTGTCAGGGATTGCGAGTTAAAGCGACGTCGTTATTAGCCGAGCACTTTGTTGCAGCTGATTGCTCCGACGATTGGAAGAAGTGGGATTGATATTCTTTCTGGATCAGTTGTCATTGCCGTTGGTTCGAGTTGGGAATTCGTTATTGGGTGTCGTGGTTCGTTTGAATGATACCTGGAACGTAACCTGTTGATACATTTCGTATGTGTTACTTATGGCATCATTAAAAAAATTAAAAAAGTAATCCTTCCACTTGGTTTTGCTAACTTGCACAGTGGTAGATTCAATTGGACGAAGTAAATTCAGCATAGTTAAAATATTCATCGGTTAAAACGTAGCCAGGATACACTTTCAAAGCGGTAGAACCTCGAATACTCGTAGTGTCACGTGCCAAAGGGCTCTAATCCATGTCGTCTTCGGCAAACCAGATGTTTATTGTAACTGGATGTGTTCGAGGCGGAGAAACAGGCTTGCACGGCCGCGCGCAACAGCTGTCGGCAGGACGGCATTTTCTTCATTGGGGTACATCGGTGTGCATGCGTACCGGCATATTTCACGGAGGACACACGAATTAGGAAACGGCGCGACTAACGCTGCCATCAATTACTATTAGCATTACTTATTTTTGGAAAGTCACATATGGTCGGCAGAGGGTGACGCACCGCCTCCCTCGGCCCCCGCTCACCCTCACAGAGTCCATCTCACCCCGCACTCTTTTTTCACCGGCTGCCTTTTTTTTCGCTGTACATTTGCAAGGAGCGAACACCAGTTCATTGTCTGACGCGGCTCATTGATCGCGAATGCTCGTTGCATTTTAACGGCTCGTTTAATCGACGCTGGCGGCGCTTGCATGGTATGCGCTCGCATAAACAGCCAGCGTTATTAGTTATCGAGAGAGAGAGAGCGAGTGCAGGCCGATGGGGTTTACTTCGATAGTGTGCCAGTATGTGTTTGATGTATCGCACCGGCTGTTCGAGTGGGCTTTGTAATCAACGGCGGCTCGATGATATTGCCGGTGACACTGGCACTTGTAATTCGTCACAGTATGGCGGCCGGCCTCTCCATTATGCATGGTATTTTGGTGAAGAATGTAATTGCATAGAACAGATATTGGCTTCCGTCACCCATTTGCGCGGAATCCGCACCCTTCGTCCACTTGTTGTTCGTTCAAATTTGATTTAATTTTCTAATCGCCGGCCGATAGAGTTTCATTGTTGTCGACATTCCTCGGATTCCTGGTCGCTAGCTTCGATTTTGGGACTAGGCAAATTTCGAGATGAGAATTGGAAGAGACTTTATTTAGACAGATTTGAAATAGTGTTTTGTTTAAGAGATACAGTAATATTAAGTCAATCAAATTGGATCAATCCAGAGAACTGTCAATGAAATTCTTCTATGTGTGCATCAATGAAAGAATGTTTCCGGCCGTTTCTATCAGCCTGCCGGAATACTCGGCAAATAAATTCGCAACATTCGTAAAGCGACGGGAGTAGAAATCCAGAGGGAGTGCGGGGACAATTATCATCCCCGGCTCACGTGTCGCCGCGATAAATCTTTTCGGAAGTCGGCGCTTCCGTCGATGCCGAAGGCGGAAACGGCGCGTCGACGTCCTGTCAAAACACAGGGGCAGCCTTCGCCACGTGCAACCCCACGACCTTCGCACCCCCCATTCATCCAGGCGCAGCCCCCTACACTTCTTTACAAAGTATCTTCTCTGATATTATGAGTGTAACAGAACGCACGCGACTGAAGTGTGCTCTTCCTCTTAAGAAAGCGATTGATACCCTATTTAAGAACTATTGGAGGTGTTGATATACATTTTTAGAACACACTAGAAATAAATAACTTTATTATATTACTCGATTTTAGTCTCTAATTCGGTCCTTGTCTTAATAACAGAATTATTCCTGGAAAAAGGTAAGTGCGAGAAATATAAAGTATCTTTTACATAAACGTATATATTGTTCAATATTCAAAAGAATTTATAGTAGTGACTACTGTAACCCATTTTGAAAGTTAGTAGGATTCACCCCTGAGTTCTCGAACTTCCTGAATAGTCAGCGGCGCGTGCAGATCGTACATCAGATCCGTCTCATCGTCATTGTCGATCTGCTCTGCCCTCCAGTTTACGGGACCGGTCCCCAGCCCTCACAGGAAATGTTAATGATATCCGTGAAAGTACTGTTGCTTATTGCTTCCAAATAGATCATAAATTAGAAATACAGATTGACTTGAAGGTATAGCGTTGTGAAAACTTGAAAAAATCAGTGAAATATAAAACGCTACCCTTTCCAAAACTTTATTAAACCTAGTCGATACACCAATAGAATGACACCCTTTAACAGTATTCCCCTTGGCAGACATGAGAGATTTAAATTGGAGTTTAGTGAGCGCGATCATTAGAGTTGGCTCGTCGAAGCGAGGGATAAGTCTGGCAGGCAGGCGAGAAATATCGACTGGTGGCAAAGGCCGGCGTTCGCTTTAACAGCGATAAAACGACCTCGCCCGGTGACATCTGTGTCAATAAGGTGGCTCCTCCCGGGGGAAGGGCACCGGCAAAGGGAGGACACTCGAGGGTCCGCGAACGCGATTATCCTCATTCAATCATCGATTTTATTTGGTTAATAAAACGATTATCCCCGAGTACTCGACGATCGCTCGCCGGCTTACTCATCTCGCTCGGTCTCACTTGGAAGACTCGACGCCCTCTGTCCCATGGCTTCTACTCAGCCAGCCTCGTTGAAACTGTGTAGCGCGTCATCGGCCCCCGGGGGCGTTCAACCAAAAATGTAATTTACATCCCTTTATGTCGCGAGATTGAAATATTTGCGAATTAATCCGCGCGACAGGATTATCGCCGCGGCCATTATACGTGCCCGTCTCCTCTTCCCTTTTCCCCCGCGCTTTATCCTTGTCCAGCGCCATCCAGCCTCGTTCTTCTTCTGGTCCTCCCGCGCTATCTAGTCGAGGACGATGGGAGCTCTCCAGGTCGAAGCGTATCTCATCCTAATGATTCCCCTTTATTCGATTCAAAAATATCAGCACCACCCCATTTTACGGAAGATTGGATTCAATTATGACTGTCAGCCTCGAGCGGACCCTTTTACCACCCCTCCGCCATCTACCTTCTGGACTCCAGAGATTTTCATCCCCGAGTGACACCGTCGCTCGATAGGATCTATGTAAGAATCTCTCGACCGTCCGCGTTAAGCGATTTCAACGTTTCACTGAAATATTGGTCCATGAAAAGTATATATAATGTGCAAGCTTCCTTTCTAATATATTCTATATCATCATTTCTTATTCATTTAACCCGAACTATTTTTTTAATTTCACTACACAGACTATTTCTCCGAGTACTCCAGTTTATTCTACTCTCCCCTGAACACACTATCGACACAACGAACCACTGTCTACTATTGACAGAGTCGCGTGTCCGAGATCGACCGCGAGCCCCACGCGGCGTAGACAATAAGCGATCAAGTCCAGTGTGGATTTTAATCCGACGATTACAATTAGATCCGCTCAGGAAGGCGGCGGTTAAACGATCGTGAATTGATGCTGCTGGGTCGGGGATGGAAGGTTGGCGTGGTGCGAGAGGGATGGCACGATGACGATATAATTCGGCGAGCTAGATGGCAGTCGGAAGGGTTCGTCTGGTAGGTGGGCCGAGGGACATAACGTCGAATCGCGGGCTGTTAAAGCGGCATACAATAATCTGCGCAACGGCAATTCTCCCTCCTGGCTGGCTGCCGTGTGCCTGTGGAGGAGCGCACCAGCATTCAATTAATTCTCCGGCGCAAAATTTGTCGCTCGTATTAAATCTCGCTGGATTAAAGGCAATCTCGCTTCCGGCTTCGCCGCTTCCCGCCTTTGGATCTCTCTGGCGCCCCGACCTCTTCTTTCCTTGTCCCTCTTATACTCGTCCCACCCCTCTTTCTCTTTCCTTCTCTTTTGCTGGTTGTCTCTACGTTGGCGGTAGCACCCTTCAGAGTCCTGGTCTTACCTCCCTTCGCTTATACTTCTACCCATCATCCAGTCTCTCCTTCCACCTCCCACTGCCTCCAGTTTACGATATTCTCGGCGGCACCGGGCTATACATCCCAGGGACACGCTGCAGTTTCGATTAAGAAACCGGCGCTATTAGCCCCCTCTGCCTTGCCCTGCCCTGCCCTGCCCCGTCCCGCCTACCCCTACGGCTCTCTCGGCCGTAACCGTCCTGAGACAATGACGAATGAGGTGATCATAGGAGATAGAGTCAAGCTATAACTCTGCAGTAGCGAGCAATTTTAATTAGTGAATCGATGCGAGCCATGGCTACCTGGGGAGACGCACGCCTTTCTATATTGCTTGCTGCAGGGATTCAGTAATTTTATGGCACTCCGGAGAAAAGTGAGACGGAAAAAAGGCAGAGCTTTTGTAACTCGATATTAGTAATTGTCTTGTATAGTCCTGACATTGATAGTCTCATTGTTAATCCTTGGCGCAAGTTTGACAATAAAAGGTTGTGCATATGAGTGTAAATGGAAAGCAGACATGATTGAGAATTCTCAAGGAAATGGAATTATAGCAGTTTAAAATGCAACAGTTCAAATTTTCCAAATACGATTCTTAGTTTAGTACGTGGCCAAAAGTTCATCAAGCGGCCACTGGAAAGGTGGGGGTCGCGAGCCAGGGTTACCAGGGTTTTGGTTGGTGCGCGACACGGAAAGCAGAGAAGGGTTGACGGGACTCCTGGGCTGACGAGTGTCAAGAGGGTTCTCTCGCCTAAAGGGGTGAAGGGCTCGCCTTTCACTCGCCAATACTGCCTCGCGAGTAAATAGCGACGATGGTACTTGCAGGGTTTTACACTTGAAGTATTATTATCTTCTCACTCACCCTATATTTCTTTATTGATATTAAAACACGCAGGAGTGAGAAGTGTGGGGATTGCCATATTGACAGGGGCTCATTCATACCTTGAAGAGTTCTAATTAGTATACATATTCGTATGATTTCTGCTAATATGCACTTACAGTTTATGTAAACAAATCTTGGTAATATCAATCTTGCTGAAAGAATATTGTATAGCATTGTATGCCGCTATAAAGAATACCCAATATCAAAATGATAGAATCCTGTAATGAGAGTAATCGCGGCTAAACTTTCTCATTCCGTGATGAGAGTTTTTCTGCGGGACATAGAAGCTTGTTCCCTTGGCCACGTGACCTTGCCCTTAATCCCCAGTTTCACTGGAAATGACCATTCGTTCTCCATTCAATCGATAAAAGCCTCCCTCCACTTACGCGTTACTCCTACTTGCCAGTCGATTCCGCAGCGATCATGGCATTCTTTATCAGATTACCGACTAATTGAATTACATACAGTTGAGAGGAGGTACCTGCTTATGTTATCGCGCCCCATCCCACATACTCATAAATCTTCTCAAATTAGATTAATAGCTGGGAACTTATCGAGCCATTAAGGCTTCTAAATTGGATTCCAGTATTCTATGTCATACTGAGAATAGATACTCGCATCAGCCAGCCTTTTTATAATAGACTTTGTACTGCTTTTAACATTTCTCACCATGAGATAGTATTGACTTTCAATAGTAATCGATATGCAGAATTATCTCCACGTATTCCTGTCAATATTTAACTTATTATTATAAAATTCTGGAAAATATACTCGACTTTTGATTTTGCTTTTATATTATGGGGTGTGAATTTTCTTCAGATCATATCTCAAAGCAGGAACAGTTGTGCTGCTTACACACAACTGCTCGTCTCGACTATTAATAGGAGAAGACTGCATTACAATACCGTTCCGTCTTTTTCAGGAGGAACATTAAAGAAGCCGAAGTGTTGTGGGGTGTCTTCTTATGGAAGCACTTTACGCACTTCTACGTTGGGGAAAACAGGGATCACGGAGCGTGCAGGTGTGAAGATGGTGGTAAAAAACGGAGGGAACAAGTCGAAGACCAGGAAGAAGAAGTTTAGAGGTCTTCAGTCAGTCATAAATGACTGCAGCTGTTGTCAAACAAATCGTACGGATTTCCGACTATTTCCGGATTCCTCCCAGTGAAACACTTTTTTTTTCGCCTCTTTTAGGTCGCTAAGTACTATTTGTACGCGTTATGGGAACATCATCGATGTGTGAAGAGGGGCGCAGTGAAATGTATCGGAACTTTTTGCCGATAGGATTTATTACTTTCGATAAAACGAAGGGAGCAGTATGTACGTGCTCAGGGATGACTAGACGATGCATTCGACAACCGGAAAATCCCGCCATTAGTTAAATTGCTTCTACTCATCTTATTAGAATAGTCAAAGACGAAGCGCACGCGCTAAGGGATAATTCTCGGGTCATAAAATAAAATACATAATCGATATGACAATAAAAACCTATAAATATTTGAACTTCGCATTCCATTACTCTTTCGATGTCAGTAAAACTGACTCATTCACACCTTGACAATGCATATATTCGTGAGAATGACAATACACATTCTTTCAGTAAATCGTCAACGTTATAACACACGATACACCGGAGATGACAATTATTCCGACGAGAGTCTCGACTATCTTCGATCTGGAAGATGTCGTCGCGGTGGAGGATTTAATCTGATCGAATGATTTGGTGGCCGATGCTGGCTATAAATATGAGGATGACTTTTCCGAACAACGCGCGATAAGCCTGGAGGAAGGTCGTTACATAACTGCAGCGAGCGAAGGTCTTCCTCGATGGGCGACAGGTAATTAGACACGGTGTAACTCGAGGCCATAATAATCGTTAGATGCCCGTAATTTTATACCCCTGAAAACTTAATAACAGGCCGTTCCGGGCGGCTTGCGGCTATGGATCAATAATTCCCTTTCCTGCCCGGCAAAAATATTATTATACTCCCGCTGCCAGTGCGTAGATCGTATCACATGACTTTCATAATGCCAGCCATATGATGATGAGATGGGCATGTAGATTCACAGGAGAACACGCATTAACTACCAAAACTAGGAGAAGCATAAAATAAACTGACAACTGAGATTTAGGCGATGTAGTGAAATCCTAGAAAGGACCTATAATAGAACAAGTTACGAGACGCCCGTGGCATGATCATTAATCATACTTTTTAAATTCTGTTTCTCTGATCATTTAGATATCAGCACGAAAAGATATACACAGATTACTTTTTGGTATGAGCAATTTATATTAAATAAGATAGAACATTTTATATCATCATAAGAGAGGAATGTCAGAGTACACGCTACCCTATGCTACTCTCCGTTATGTCTGCTCTACAAACTCTATAGGGTGGTCCGGTTACACACGAATTTCCCCCGTTGATAACTTTCTGCTCACATGAGATACAATCAATATAGCTCTCTCCTTTTAAACAGGACTAAAACCAACCTTCCAATAATGAATTATTTAATGAAAACTGCAAAACCATGCAGAAATACACTTTTGATAGATTTCGCCCGACTGATATGTATCCGCACCACCCTGTACATTGCTTTCCTTCTACTTGGTTAAGTCGCGCAGTGCGTAGCAGTTTCGAGATTGCATTGGCTCGCATCTTATTACCCCGTCATCTCCAGCGCACACACGTAGATCATTGCGCACACGCGGGGGTGGAGTTGGAGTCTCGGATGAATGGAATTGCGACGCGACCCGCTCTCGGTGGATTGGAAGGTACATAGAGAAGGCCGGGAGAGGCTGCGATCTAATTGGCAGCAGGATTACGGAGCGTCGTCGTGGGTGTATGTATCTCTTGAAATCCTACTCGGATCACCTGCATCCTTCAATCGCATGGTAAGGGAGATTGAAAAAAGCCACTTGAAAATCGAGCTTCTCAGTACGCCCGACTGCTTTCGGTAATTTCACGTTTCTTCATCGCTGTGGAAGGAAATCTTCTCCAACCACTGTGTACTTTAATATTACTTCAAGTTCAACTGAATTTCTTGGTAAATTCACAGAGAGTCTTGGAGTGCTCAATGAATCTAATTAGTTTTATTAATTCTTGTATATATTAATCTTCCATTATCCTTTAAATTAGACTAAATAACTTTATATTTAACAGAGCGCTACTAAATTAGAGTGATACTAAATAAATTAGCTTATATATTCACTTTCTACCTCCACAAATGATATGGATATTAATTCTTGTGGCCAGTGTACAAATGACAACAAATTCCCATCGAATGCAACAAAGTTGTGCAATAAAAGTACCGGTGAACACGCTGGGGGCAAAGTGTGCAAAGTCCGGGTGTAAAGTCAGATGCGAGCGCGGAGAGTCGTCGGTGCCCATGTCCATCGCAAGTCTCGAGCGGTTATAACACCGCCATAACCGTATACATTCGGCGACAATAATCGTTTTATGGTGGTGGGCAATATCGGGCGAGCTTCTACTGCCACGGGGAATTGATATCCTCCACCTACGAGCGAACGTTTAACTTACGGCGAGAGTAGAACACTGTGCGAACCAACATACACACACACACACACACACACATACATCGAGAAGAGTTGGACGACTTGGGGGAAAAAACGAGACGATCGGAAAAACGCATTGTTCCACGATATGCGTACGAGGTGCTTGCCTTTTATTGGCACCTTTCTTTATCGTCGCGTTGCAACAACTACCACCTTCCACTTTCGCACCAGTATACCTCCACGTACGTTCAGATCCGCCCCAGACAGGATTACCAGAATTTGTTGGAAATCCATTGCGCCCGATGTTTCGGCTCTTCGTTCCTCTACACGTTGGAAATTTCTGGTAGCAAACATCCGGAAGAATTAATAGAAACTTTCGAATTGACTTTTATTGGATAAGTTTGGATTTCAAATTGTTATAAAGGTATGATCACAAGAGGAACGCAATATCTTGGAATTTCGTGCTGTCACCTGCCCGAGGTCTCGTAATACATATAATAGGAATATACAAGATTCCAACATTTCCTGAGATGTTATATCAGGATACATTCTTCACGATGTATTCTTTCATTTCTCCATTCATGTCTCACCAGTCCACATATTAATAGAATACGCATTATAATTTAATTTAAACCTCCCAATACAAATAATAAAATTTTCCCATAAACATAACACAGAATACTATTTATAAACCGTGTCGAGTTCACCGAAGGAAGTCGCAAAAAACAACAACAACAACAACAAAGCAAAGCAATCGTGTTCAGGAGGCAGTACAGAGTTCCGATATCCTGGAGTGCGTTCACCCCGATGGATCCGCGCGGTCATCGCAGGGCTCCGAAATAAAACAGCAGCAATAGGGCAGGAACGGCGTCGACGACGCCGGCGGACGCGCCGCGTGGACGAATGCCCCATTCCGGCCATTCCGATGGAGTGCAACCCCCGTCACGCACCCTCTCCCTCTCATCCTCCATCAGCTTTGGATTCGACAAGGGCGCGGGACGCAAGCAGCCGGTCACGCAGTGCGAATATACCCGATGGACGATGGCTTTCACGATTTTCCATCCCGATCTATGCCTGGTGGACGTGACGCGCGAAGGTGAGAGAGCACCGCCGCCATGCCCAGATCGGGATATCAGCTGCAGCGGGGGTCCAAGGGTTACCGGCCGAGAGACTGGTGCAAGTCACGAGATCCCGTGCATTCGAGCACGACTGACTCTAACTACCACACACACACTCTCTCTCTCGCTCACTCTCTCTCACTTGCCACAAAACAAGAGATGCGTTTGGGGGGGGAGTGCATCGGGGGACATAGGCAGGTCGTCCAAAACGCGGGGGATGGTCTACCGAATGGGTGGCTGGCGAAAAAGCGAGCCGGTGCCGCGAGGCCCACTCGCAGCTAGCATGCATCGGTGACGGGCGGGCGGGGCGGAGGGGGTGTGTAGGGTGGTGCGCCGAAGGGGCGGAGGGGGGAGGCTGGGCCGGAGGGGGGGGGTCGGTTTTTTTCCAATCAAGCAACCTGCTGAATTTGTTTTTTCCCCGAAACGTCGCTGCCGTTTCAAAGTTATTGATTGCCAGGCGGCGGCGGGCGGGGGAGGACGGCTGGCACACGCTATGAAACGGCAGGGGTGCGTCCGCGAGATGGTTGGAGCGAGAAAGAGAAGAGTAAGCCGGCCGCTCTCCTCCCTCGCTCTCTCCCTCGGTGTACGAACAGGCTGGCCAGCCAGTGTGGCACAGCATAGTAGAACGTTTCGAGGCTACGTGTACACGGTGAGTGGGGAAGGGAGGGAGAGAGGGAGAGAGAGAGAGAAAGAGAGTGAGAAAGGGTGGATGGTTTCTACTACACCGGCAGCAGCTCGCGCGGCGCACTGTCGCGCTCGTTTCGTTCCGTTTCGTTTCGTTTCGCCTCGTCCCCGTTTCGGTACGTTACGTTACGTTTGCTCGGCCGTGCATCTCCTCGCGCAATATAGGGGCGGAATAATAATTACGAGAGCGAGCGGGAAAGAGGACGGTCGAACCGGCCGAGCGAGGGAGACCTCGCCAGCCCCGCTCTCTCCACGGTTTCAATGATTGCGATCGGTTACGATCGCTGGTAGGAGCAGCCACTCGCCCGCGAGGGGGTTGAATATGCCGATGCAAACGGCGCCGGGCGATGTTTAGAGCGACGATGACGCGCAGCAGGTGCTGTCATTAATCGCCGCGAACATTAAGGGCCGAACGCATGTCCCAACGACTTGTTACCCAGAAATGAATCAAAGAAGGTGATAAAACAGCTAAGGGATTTAAAGGATATTTCATGGTAGTCTTGTTCTACTGGAGCAGAATTTCCGTGTGAATCTTTCCACTCATCAATGCCATCGAGTCAAGTTTCCCTGTATTTATGTCATGTGGAAAGAATTACGCTTTTTACCGGAGCTGGATGATGGAACAATTGAGAATTACCGGCAGTCTCTTTGCATCGGTAATGAGAGCGAGCAGGCCCAATAAGGAGGCGGTGGTTAACGATCATGGCCTCCGTATGAGGTAGACGAAGCTGCTGACCGCACTATAAATTCGTCGCTACCCCGCCATTTTTGTCACCGTCATTTATCGACCCGTAACGAGATTCGCCTTTTTAACTGGTTAAAGCCAACTGCCGCATGGCAACAATTCTATTGCGAAATGAGCGGCAACACAGTTGAGAACACTGCGGCTTCTTCAATCCCACGGTATGCCGCACCCAACACGAAATAAGTCTGACTCTAATAATAATTATACTTCGACTTGTAATCATGATAACTGCGGGACGCATCAACTTGTTAGACACGTTGTCCATCGGAGTACTCAATTAACCAGAAAAATATCAACTACCCAGCGGAGCGGTTGAAGTGTGTGTGCACCTCAATCACCGATAACAAGGTTGACACAGTAGCAGATGGCGTTGAGGAGTAACGCGGACTCGGACAAGTCTTGCGAGGCTCCTCGGACCATTCCCAATCATTCGTACGAGACGAGTGAGCACTCTCTCGTTCTCTTGAAGTGAAATAGAAAGGGAGATACGGCGAGAATCGCAAAGTCGGAGCAAGGCCGTCGGCGTTCGCGTAGGAAATCCGAGCGAACGAGAGGAAAGACAGGAGAGAGCGCGGAGGATCCGGCCGGGAAGCATTCCAGTGCTGGGTTACATTGCGACGTAATATAGAGTCAGTCGGCTTGTCCGCGCGACAAAGGGCCTGACCGAACAGTGACAGCAAGGCCACATAGTAGTAGCAGGCAGAGAGCGGCATATTAGGACGGTATGCGGCGCTCCCGGTGCTACTCTTTCCCCTCGTTCCCCGACGCCACCGTCGCCGCCGCCGCCGCCGCCGTCCGTATAAATAATAATGCGAGTAGGAGACGAAGGATCGCCGTTCCTTCGGCTCCTTGCGTCACCGCGTGTCATCACGTGGACCGCGACGCGTACGCTGATTTACATCCCCCTACGAGAAGAGCGAGAGAGAGAGAGAGGAAAGGAGAGATTCTGAAGAGAAGAGCACCCTCGCTAGGAATCCCAGCGGTGAGTCGCATTCGCCTCAGATGCGGTAGAAGTTCGCGCATAAAATATACGGCCGTCATATCGTTATGCCTCGAGCGCGCGGCATAACTGGACGCAGCGCGCCGGGACGCCGCACTCACCGACAAAGGAGACCACCACCACCCCCCCGCTATATTTCTGCCTCCGTGAGACCCGTCAGCCGATCCCGAGACCCCTCGCGCCGACTTCATTCGCCTTTTCGGCATGTTTGAAGTAAATATTATTTAAATAATGACAACCCCAAAGCGACTCCCTCGTTAATCATAAGAAAGATATGCGAGATTTTATATGGTCGGTATGTGAATTGATCTAGTATTTGATTACTATTAAAGATTATTATGATTTGTCATTGTTTGTTAATGTAGAAATTAGGAATTCGCTTTACAGAGACCAGACTGTCGTGTCTGATTTCCAAATGTCCGAATTCTATACGAGAAAATACGATCGCGCTAAGCCAGTGGTCGGTTCATTAATGAATGCGAGTTTAATCATTGATTGCCTTTTAATTGAAGTAAATTAATTTACGAGCGCCTAATTGTCCGACTTCGATTACAAGATACCAGCACAGTTGTCGTTAATCAACTAAAATAATAGCTGCACCGATAGTACGGGTACAGTAACAGTGTCGGCCATTTTCCTACACAACCAACCATTCTCACTTTATTTATTTATACGCTCGGCAACCTTTTATATGAGCTCAACGAACTGTTTATCACAGGCATCCGTGTGATTCACGAAAAAGCGAATTGTGTTTCGAATTGTGTTCTTATCCTTGCTGCATAGTTCATTTTGCACGCTGCTTTCTTCCGGCTCGGAGTAATTACGTTGTAGTATGATTTTCTTGCGTATGCCAAGTCGGCGGATGAAAGGTAGCTGAAGCGATTATATCGGTGAATCGAACGGAATGGGTGAACGCGTGTATTGCGTGCCAGGGATAGAAAACAGTCTGGCAATACCGTAAACCAGTAATATCCTTTGTCGCGTTGGACGCTCGCGTTATTCCAGCGAGCGTTTCGATTTAACGCACAAATGGCTCTCTGTACGGCCGCAGTATGCCTACAGAGGAGCCCGCTCGGATCCGGTATCCCCGGCTATCCTTTGATATCCATCGATGAAACGATTTATCTCTGTCCGCGCGCACTTTCAATCCGAGCGGGACACCTCTCCATCGGGGGACACCCAGGATATGCGGGGTTGTAGCCTGCTGTACACCTCTGTGCCCATGAAGGTGAACCACTACCAATGTAGCCCCCCGGCAGCTCGACATTTTCTCCATCTAACCGGACATAGCCATTCGTTTTACGAATTGCACGACGATTCCCGTTGATTCGTGACAGCAACCCTCCCACCATATACTCTAACTCTACTACCTTCCACGTCATTGATTACTCCATTTTTTTCATGGTAAAAGACAGCCCTCCGTAAGTTTGTCGAGATACAATCGTGGAAATATTTTTGGATAATTTAATGATTTGTTGGTGATTTTTCATCTTGGTATAATTGAGATTGGAATAGAAAGTGATACGAATATGATAATTTAGTGACTATTCAACATTGCTTGACTGTCATTGCACCATCGTTCGAAACCTGATTGCATAGTGGTTGGGTTCCATATACGAAATGGGATTGGACATTAGAATTCTGCATTATTATGAAAGGGGAGTCGACGAGTATTCAATGGATTCAGGTGGACGGTGTCTACAGTGAATTTCCAAAATAGAGAATACCGAATGGATCCGAAAATGGCTTTGAATATATCGTCAGCTACTATTATGCAAAATCATTCGTGATAAGTGCTGCTTTCGAAGTTTTCAATATTCCGCACGCCTCCGCATTCGGGAATAGATTCATGAATGTTACACATACACACTAGAGAGACACTATCGCTCACATAAGCCAGTGAATTTTAGACTGTGCGTATCCTCGCGCGGATCGTCAGGGTACCACGTGTTCCCGAGAAATACAGCGCAGCTACGCGAAATGACTTCCAAGCATTGATGTGATCGGAATGCGTATACATATAGGAAAGGCCAATCCCATGCAAACTAATTCCGATCAGTCACGCGGCAACGTTTCCCAATTCAGGGACCACCTAGAAATGGAAGTAGACCTGCTGCCGCTCTAAGAACTCCCCCTGCACCGTCACACTTTAATTTCCACACTAACCATGGAAAAGCAAGCACCAGTTTACCGAGCTTCATCCTAATAGGTCGAGATACTAATCGCTACTTAAAAACCGTCAATCAACAGGTCCCCGGAGTCCCGGGGATCGCAGCTCCGCGTAAAAGGCGATGCAAATTCCGCAAAACAACCGGCTAAATCCATCCAGTCTGTGCACGCAGACCCGCGCGCATGTGTCTATCGGTACATACACACTTGCAATCCATGTGCCGTCGCATGTAAATAGCCACCAAAGCGAGCCAGCTCTGGTCTATCCAGCCGGTATTAATGACACAAAACCATGCCGTCCCATAGCGGGCGCGAAGAGCGCGGCTCATTCGGAACAAGAACATTTTCATTTATTCCTCCAAGCCAATGAGGCGCTCGCGCGGCCAGCGCTCCATAATGAAATTACGAGAATTCCCGGGGCCGAGTGGGCCGAGCGAGGGTAATGCGAGTCAACTGGCCAGAAGCCGAGCGAGCGAGCAAGCAAGAGTGAGACAAGTAGGGGAGAAGACGAGAAGCGAGACGGACAGGCGAGGCAACGCAAGTACAGTAAAAGTCGTCCCGGTGATGTGCCCGCCGCGGTGTCAGGGCTTGTTATGGGCGCGGGCCACGACAAAATATCGGCTGGAGCACGAGGTACAATAAAGAGAGTGAGACAGAAAGAGAGAGAGAGAGGGGGGAGAAAAGGAAAAGGAAGGGATTCTCGTATGAGGAGGCAAACGAGGGAGATGAAGTGAGCAAGAGCGGGGTGCTGGGGTGTTGGCACGAGAAACAACATGCCATATCGGAGACACCTGTTAGTAGTACCAGGGAGGAAAGCAAGCCGGAGAAGCGAGGAGCCAGTGAGCGAACGAAGCTGGCTATAAACGTATCGCAGCAGCAGTAGGAGTAGCAGGAGTGCAGCAGCAGAGTCGTCCGTACGAATTGAAAAGGCCAGGCCGGCCGCACTTGCTCATGTGGCCTAGCAGGGTGGAGGCATGCCGGGAATTAAAAGCGCGTTGTCATATTATAATCGTATTATGGCGAGCCCCGAGGCCTGACGGCCCCTGGGCCTCTCGTGCCGCTGCGACTCCTGGCAAAAAGCGAGTGGTCGCCATGCCAGGCTACCCGCGACGTCACACCGCGAAGATCGACCTCCTCCGATACGAAGAGAACCAGAAAGATCCGCACCCGGGAGTCCGCACACGCCGCCAACACAACACCTACATCTCTCCTCGATCTCCTACATCCCTGGATTACCTGGAAGCCGACAACCTTTATCGATCCTGAGCCTTCGACGAACTACGCGCTCCTTTTCACGCTACACTCGAATAATTACTCTCCTCGAAAAACAACTTGGTTTCCTTGTTATCCACATATATGTGGGTGGATGCTGATATAAATTCTATTTATGTAATCGATCAAAATATGTATAGATAAAATGGTCCAAGTTTATATCTATCTTTCAACGAAATATTACTGACCCATCTTGTATATGTATAGCAATATAAATTTCTAATAAATTCGAACTACACTCGTTGCAGTATAGAAAGCTGGTGAATTCTGGAGGGCTGATGCAGCAGTGGTAATACATCAAGAGGGAATAAAACTATCGAGTAAATAAAGGGCCGATTGCTCTCCATTTCGGCCGATACGGATCTCCCAGCGAAGCGCAATGCCTCGACCGGCTCTACCTGGACGCCTTTGTAAGTGGTCCTCCTCCAAAAAGGGTTGAAGCCGTTCAGTTTAACGCCGGTGCTCCCTTTTGCGCCCCGAGTGCCGCGTCAATAAGGGACGCGGCAGCAGTAGGAGCCAGCCGCCAACCAACCAGTTGGATTCCGCCGTCAAGGAATGTCTGGATTCGCGTATAAAGGAGACAGGTGGCGAGGGAAGCTGGCGAGGAAAGAGATCAGGGTCCAAGCCTGGCCGGTGTATGTAACAGGACCAACCAGTAGAACTCGTAGAGAAGAGAGAAAGAGGAGAAACGCATATCGAGAAGGTCGGATGACAGTCAGTGGGTTCGAGATAGATAATGAGCTTGACAAGGAATGGGGGATTGGGCCCGGATGAGATAGAGCACAAAAGGCACTGCAGCGTAGTGCGGACATGATCGCTAGGATGGATTCCTAACCTGCGCGAGGCGGAGCAGCATCCTCTCGCCAACAGGAGGAACGGGCGACAGAAGCATCGGCATCAGGAGCATCAACCGGGGCTAGACGTCGTCGTCGAGTGCAAAGTGTAACAAATCCAGCTTTCACCCGGGGCAGACAGGGAGACAATTTATGTGGCGCGTGTTTCGTTTCGTTCGAAGGCCGATCCCCCCGATCCTGCTACTACAACGAGAAGTCACTCTCTGGCTGTCTCTCCGCCTCGCCTCTCCCAGCCTGCTTGCCTGCCTGCCACGATGGTTCTGACTCTGGATGCGCTTATTCCTTGGCTACGTACTTCATTCCATGCCGCAATGAAATCCCACGCGATGCAACTATCTTCCTATCAGCTATCTTTCCTCCCTCGCCTCAACTTCCGCCTTCTACCTGCTCTTCTTTCAGAATCAGGCAGAAAAAAGTGCTGCGTTCATTCACCAACAGTAGACATTCTCCATGTATAGTTGAGCGCATACAAAGATAGAGCACGGCAAGTTATGAAAACTCGGTAATTAACTCAGAGTGGAGCGCGGGCATCTCATCAGCGCGGCGTTAATTACGTTCAAAAATCGTCGGTTAATTAGACCCGGGAAACCGGACTGAACTATCAATGTAGTGTGCTGAGCGGCCGGCTGCTGGCCAGTCGTTCGGATCGGCCTCGTTATCCCGAGTCCTCTGAATATAATGTTACAGCGGTGCACTAATTCAATCTGGAAACGCTAGCGCGCCACGAATGGCCGGGAAGTACGTCAAAGAGGCAATAGCGCGCGCGGCCGTCCGGCCGAGCCGTTTGTCAAAGCGACGGACGGACAACGGGCCGCGCGGCCAAGCGGCGGCGGCGGTGGCGGCGGGAACAGGTTTCCACTGCAAGCGGTAATGGCGTCCTCGCCCCGTTAATTGGTATTTATTATAATTGGTGCTCATACTTGCTCTCGCGACGTAAGATAAGAGTAGCAGGGATAGAGAGAGGACAGGGTAGAGGGAAAGACAAGCAAACACCATGAAACGTTACGAAGAGACCACTTGCCAAGGGAAGCCGTAGCTTTTGGGACAGGATCGTCCGATGATAATTCCATAACGAGTTAGGGGGCTCGCCCATTAACATAGTAAATGCGTGGCCCTCTGAACTGATGTCCACTCGTGGGAACACTCCTAAAGAAGACGCCGAGAATGAGATCTCAGGGCGATCCTTCACGCCCAGGTATAGGTGCCAGTCCTAAGGACTCCTTGCGCGCGGCCCTTTCCTGCATCCTCATGCCTTTTCGTAGCGGAACACTCTGTCGCGCCGGGCCACGCCGTGATTTGACATCTCGGTCGAGCCTACCATAATTCACCGTCCTGGCCCACCTGGAATCCTCACCGGATCCTGGATAAGACGTTAACTCGCCGGGCTCTTTAGATTTCGGCACCATTATCTCCGCAGGAGTTTCGACTTCTTGATACCGCAGGCATTCAGCCTGTCGCCTGGCTACGTGTGTGAGTGAACTTAATGTGTTTCCTAGCAGTGTAATTATGCCAATTGGGATCTAGTTAATTAAAACATTAGTAGTTTTACTGTCCGCCGTAAACTTTCATTTGATAAGCGTTACAGCGAGTATTAAAGTGATTACGTGTCAATATTTAATATATTTGACTTGCGTTAAATAAATTTACTTAGACTTTTTGAATTATACATGGTGTACGTACAGCACTGATTACAGACAGCTATAGAAGCATAAAATCATAGAAGTTGACGCATTTCAATAAATATTCCAAGTTGTTCGCACAGGCAGTTATACATTTGCAACCCAATAAGGCGTTACTTTATGAAGGGTGCACACCTGCAACAGCAGGATGTGAGAAAAACGAGAGGAAGAAAAGTAACGGTATTGAAACGGAAGATCTTCATAATCATGACGACGCTAGTAGATGTTCATAATGCCATACTGGGACACAAGGCAACCTGAATGGCATGGCATCTAATGCTTGCTGTTCCTACTGTCTGTTATAGTCCAACTGTTCTTTATGGCGAACGGTATCGCCACTGCCTCGCAGTTTCTTCATGCGATTCGCCCGAAACTCTGCATGCAACTTGGGAGACGGCCAGCTCTACATTCCATCGAGTTCTTGCGCGCTTTATAACTGTATTGACAGCAGTAACACGACAAAAGCGTCATTGTGACGCATTGGCTTTCATGCTACTCGAGTTCTAATTACACTATGACCAACTACTGGCTGTCAATAAAATTAACTAACAGTTACGTCAATGCCTTTGGTCGATTTGTTATTAATAACAGGCATCTTGAATATAGCCTTTGAATTCTAATGAACGTTACTAAGTAAATTATCAATCGATAGAAATTTTACACGCGTGACTTACAAGCGTGCGAATGATGTCACTGAACGAATCGCTGAATACATCAGGGCGGAGCATGAAATATGAATACGAAAGGGAAAGTTTCGAAAGACGATGGGAAGTAGTGAAGCAGAGAGAAAGAATATTGTCAGGCAAACTGTATAAATTAGATGTTTATGAATCCGCCATTCGCATTCAGCGCGATGATCATAAATAATGCTCGGACGAGCGGAATGCCTGTCAAGGTGAGAAGAAAGTGGCTCTATTTTATGGCTGGTCTGCGAGCTCTCAACCTTGTCCCTTGCGAGGTTACCCTGCCGGACAGTGGCTGTTTCCTCCACCGAGGGCTCAAAGAAATTCTAATGTAACAAACAATGAATTTCCAAACTTTCACCTTGAAATACAGGAGGAGAAGGAGACTCAGCCAACTCCGCCACCGGAGTTACCAATTCACTATTCAAATTTCGTCCCTTCGAATAATGAAATGCGACTGAATAATACATCAAAAATGGCAGCGGCGTTGGAACTATTATGGTGTCGCCGCGTGCCACTGCCCGCTTGCAAACTAGTGTACACTTCAAGGAAACTGCTCCAAACTGTTCCAATCCTCTTCTAATAGCTGAATTTACAAGTTTTCGTGTATCCAAGTGTAGCGCGGATAATCATATGCAATGACTCGCATTAACAACACCATTGATTTCAAGAAAGCACAAGTTAAATCAACGAGAAAAATTAAAATCGACGGGGAAACTGAGCGAGTATACGATTTAGGTATTTGCACTATCACAGTCTTACAGGAGCAGGGTGCATCCCTTATTCAGAGGGTTCTTTCTGACAAGCAGAGAGAGCGAGCTGCGTGTGCCCAGTCCGATGCTCTATTGGCTGTCCGAGCGAGTGCACACACACTCACAGGGGTCCTTTTCAATGAATACGAAAACTTGCCGTGAATGCTGGGTCTGCGATATTAGTTATACTTAATTCAAGACACGTTCGTTGCTGCCGTTTCAACGAAAGCCGTGCGCTTTTACTCAAAGCTCTCATACACCCACAAACACGTACTCATACACAGTATTCCCACATTGGTGCTCTAACATCTCTCATCAGAGCGAGCTTGATGAAGTCGGGACTCCGAGGCCTCTTTTAACCAGCGCTCCCACCGGAGCCACTGTTTCTTTATTTCAAATCCATCGCGCGCAACTTATATTTTCATTAGCCTTTCAGATCGGACGGCCGAGCCTCGTAAAACGTTTCACCTGTGCCTCGGGCGCTCCCGATAGCCCGGCTAACTTCCTACCTCTCTCGCTCCATCCTCCATTTGTCTTCCTCGCTCTTCCGACTGCGTACTGTATACGTATCCTGCCGCTCCTTTTTCTTCTCCTTCTTCCGTCGGGCGCGCGCGTTTTTCTCTTATACTCTCTCTCTCTCCTTTTCTCTCTCTCTCACACGTATGTACGTTTCTTTCCTTTTTCACCATTCGCCTCTCATCTCTGCTCGCTCTCTAACCACCCACTCCCACGCACAAGCAGCTGCTGCCAGTGGTGCATGTGTTCTCGACCAGTGCATGTGCTCTCTCTCTCTCTCTCTCTCTCTCTCTCTCTCTCTCTCTCTCTCTCTCTCTCTCTCTCTCTCTCTCTCTCTCTCTTCTTTCTTTCTTTCATTGGGCCGCTAGGACTCCTTTTATTTCGGCCCCCCTTTGAAAGGCGCTCACGTGATCATTCTGCCTGTTGTTCGTACACGCAGCGATATGTATGTACTGGCGCGTGAGTACTTAGAGGGCAAATCGCCCGAAGGAGAAGACTCCCGACTGATTTTCAGTGGTACTACTACTCCTTGCCAGCCGGTGAAGCAGCCGGATGGACTCGGTGGCTCATGACGCGTAAATCTAATTTGTAAGTGCACGCTCCGTGCTCGCCAGGTATGCTCACTACCGCCGGATCCTCCGACTACCGATCTATCGGCCTGATAGTCTGATACTCCTTCGCTCAAGCTTTGACCGAGTAACGCGCGCACTTGCTCGCCCTACCCTTCAACTAGCTAAAGTGGATACACACAGACTTGACCTACCTTTCGAATATCGCCGAGTGAGATTGCTCCTGGATTAAGTAGTTCTCGATAATTCTAATGGTACGGTTCTGACATACGTGGATTGAATTATGTTGATACTCGAATGAAGAGTACGAATTTAGAAATAGATTTGATTTTAAAGGAGTTTGTAAGACTTTTATTGTTTCATAAAAGAATCTACTTCGAGGTATATAATTCAATAGTCAATACACTTCAAATAGTATAATAGCAAAGAGTTTATTTCTCTAGTGAAATATACTGGAAAAAGAATTTCGTGCGAACAAATACCAAGGAGAGCGGAGTATGGAATAACAAACATTCAAGTTCCCGGTAGATAGGAGGGCGAGCGAAGCGCTCGGGTTTAAAGTAACTGGCAGCACTAACTACGAGTCAGTTCAAAGGCAGAGGGAAGCAGCTCACGCAGAATCCTCGCATCAGTCGAGATGGAGAGGGATCGGGTCACGTTGCTCTCATTAAATTGCCACTAATGCACAGCTGCTTCTTCGCTGAAGGCGCGCGCGTTATGCACGCGTCCCACTTCCACCGTTCGCAAAACCTTCCTACACACACTCACACGACAGAGTGAAAGAGAGAGCGATGCGGCACGTGTACAAGATAGGGGGTTTGCTCTGGCTGAGTCCCTCTCTGTGTGTTATAAACTAATACCGAAGTTAAATGAATTCGAAATGATCGATAAACTTTATCATTGATCAATTAAACTTTGCGCCGTGTGAGTGACGGCTCGCGAGATAGACAGGAGGCGGAGGAGGAGGAGGAGGAGAGCGCGGCGGGGATCTCGCTCACTCGCTGGGATGTGGAAGGGGTGGTTTATTTAATGAACGCTAAATGTGGTACCCCTGCCAGCCGGCAACCAGCTACCTCCTCCTCCCCCATAAGACACTGAAAGCAGCGTTAGAATCCAGAATGGGAAAGAGAGAGAGAGAGATAGAACGGGGGCGTATTGCGCCCGTCATCGTTTTTCTCCTCCCTTTCATCTGCGAAGTTTAAATTGCCGCGGGTTTGGCCGAACACACACGTACGCGCGCCGAAAGTGGCGGTGAATTATTGGGGCGTGCGCTTATTTGGTGTATTGCGGAAAATGAGAAATCGATTTTACTCCGTGCTACCGTCCAACGGTGAAGCTGAAGGGTAAGTGGCCGAGGGAAGTAATTCTTTATTGGACATCCCAGTGTGCGCTTTCAAGATCTCGAATATTCGGGTTGAGAACTAATTGATTTGTATTGTCTTGTATATAAATTTTAACGATGATTAATCATAAAATAAAATATATTTGTTAGAAACTGCTAACTAGATTGCATTATTATGAGATTGCCACTGCAAGCAGCTTCATTAACAATTAATACATTTCCTCCGGAACACGAGTGCATCGGGAAGACAGAGCTACGAATCGCCATGAGAGTACTGGGCTGTACCGTAATTGTTCTCCGTACGATAATTGGACTCACATGTCAGAGCCTCGGCGGTTCACAAAGTCGGCGAAAGATTTACGGCGACCGACAGAACAAGAGGACCACCATCACCACAAAAGCTGAGCTCCCTCTCAAACGACTTCCAAAATCCAGTTGACCATTCAACATCACACATTAGTATACCCAAACATTAATACCCAATAAAAATGTTTCACATTAATACTTTTCGAATTTTCCTATATTCAATTTCCTGCCGACTATTTCGTAATAAAAGAATATTTCATTTACACTAATTCCAATTTTATAAATTTACAATACTATTTCTATGTTCGCCAGTTCACAGGATGCATTTGCTTTCGCCATTAAGAGTATCACTACTTACTAAACTATGTTACAGCGAGGAAAGTAGTATTCGCATTAGGAGGAGTTTCTCGTAATCCAAGGCGCAGTCGGAGACTGCTAGGATAGGAACTACTGTAACCAGGAGAGTACGGTGATATAAATTACATTAGATTTCTGAGGGCGCCAGGAGTGCAGGAGGGAGTAGAAGAGGAGCTCTCGGCTACTGTATGGAAATAGTGGCCGCGCTGACAGGAGGTACACAGAGAGAGTGTGGAGCGCATATACGGAGCAAATTCGCTGTTTGCCCGGTTAAGGCCGAGGGTGGACGCTACAGCACTATTCGAGGCCTCGATAGAGATGTAAACTCGAATTAGGGCCGATATGTGTTGGTACACGCTTTCGCCCTCGCCGCTGCATCGTGCTCGCGTGTGCTGAGGCGATATTTCCTGTCGCTCACCGAATACTTCACAACGTCGTCGAACTTAACGCGTGCTAATCATTTCTCCACGTGCTTCGTTCCCCTCACCTTTCAATTACCTTCGCCAATCTACTCCTTTCTCCGAGCTGTGATTAACTATGCCCTCCGCACTCCTCCAACTTCAACTCGCCGCTCTCCGAGAGCCAACTTGATTGGCACTCTCGCATGCGACGCGCAAGGTACGCGCGCACCTCGCTAACGAGACAAGAAGCAGTCCAAGTAGTTAACAGTATAACAATATTGATTTCGTCAATTTGAGTATCGCATATAGAATTTCGAAATTACACCAGTTGAGGTTAAGTAAATTGGAGTATGCTAGTTGAAAAGCTGGCAAAAAGTAGTCTCCGAGGATAGTTGAAGTGTGAGTGGTAATGGAAGAAGTAAGAATAAAACTGGCATCATGGATTCGGTAATACGTAAATATATAGTTAGAGCGAGCGGCGCTTGGAATACCAAAGCAGACACTTGTACTTGTAGCGAACGAATTATGCTGCTCATTACTGTAACATTAAAGTTCAAGCATATTGCCAAACGGACAGACAGCGTATCGAGCTGCACTCTTTACTCACTCGAGCGCAAAGGAAACATTGCTATTATACGATTATGCGCGATTATAATGGCATCGTGAATTATCGTAAGTGCGCTCTATTGCCTGCTAATAGGCAGCGCGCGTAACAATACACTGCCAATGGAACAATGGCAGCGCGCGCAAGTGAAATGTCGTCACTACAGTGAATATGGATGTGGACGCTAACTACCGCGCGAGACAGATGGTAATCGCGATATACTCTTCTTATGTAATTCCGATCAATTATGTATCGAGCGATCAGAGGCCTAGTAAAATTATGGAAACCTTGAAAGTTCAAGTATCATGGAGAATCAACTTTAAGCACTGGCAAATGCTTTAACAAGACGGCTACGTTACAGGATATATTACCAAGAACTTTATGATAATAGTAACAACTGCATGAACTACCGGCTTTGCTTATTAAATGCTAATGGTCACTTTTTCTACAACGCATTTCCACCTGCGGGCGAATTAAGCCTACAATTCTAAGCTCTCGTAAACATTAAATGAAAATCGGCGTTATTTGCTCGGTATACTTTACACGGAAAACCACTTACTAGTCCCTCGAGATTATTATGAATGATTTCAATAGAAACGAACAAGTCAGTTTGTCATGAAAATTTACATACACTTGTCAAACTCCTAGAAACGAACCCTGACATTTTAGAACGCTTATCGAAATTATGACCCCTTTCGGTGTTTATAATTTACAATTGTGCAAAGGCTTATTTAAAAGTTGTTTACTGGTATACGTGAATTAATACATTATCGATACTTTTTATTAATAAATTACCATCAATACCGTTCCTATTTTCAATTTTCTGATGAATCTCGATCTCTCCTCCCGTATATTCAATGATAGCTGATATAAAATGGTTATTTATTATTACATTCAATCACTTAAAACGTGCACTGGATGTGATTTATATTCATTGAATGCGCAATAATCATCCAACACTACTTCTCCTATGATATGGCATGGGAGATACCCAGTTTTATTATATCTGGCTTATCTTAATGACATTTCGACTTCTAGCAAATAATTTATTCATATTGGAATATCAGCCGCCTTTCAATATACATATGAAAGGATACATTAAACATTGTAGGTGTATTTCGGAATCCTGAGTTTCATAACCATGACTCGTGATTGTGGCATCTATAGGAAGAGAGAAAAGATCTAAAAGTACGACTTACGTAATGATATACGCGTCTAATTTTATACAGAAATGTGAAAGAAACTGGATATTTATGGATATCCCGAGCATATTTAAAATATCGACCAGTCAATTAAAAATAATTGAATTAATTAAAAAGAAAAAATCCGTTTCAGTGAACAATCAGTTTAATAATTAAATTAAATTTTGTTAAGTAGCGTCGATTTTACTAAGAAGCACATTTAAATCTGTGATAGCTACTGGTTGGTTTGACGTAGCTTTGTCGGGTTCGATATAATCTCAGAGGGCAGCCAAGCCTCGATAGAGACATAGAGGCAAATTAGGGCGGACTTACTCGGCATGTAAAGCTTTTCGCTTGCGTGCGCTTGAACGATATTCCGTGCCCTATCCAAACTTGCGGTGAAACCGCACTTAACACGTGCATGCACCGTACCTACATATCGCTGCCTCCTTTTCCATCTCGCCCGTGCGGCTCTCCATATCCCTTGCGCCCGTCCTTTCCATCCACGCTAGTCACGGAAGTAATAACAGTAATGATAATGGCCTTCGAAAAGCTGCGGTAAACGCGTCTCGATGAAATTCAATAAGGAACACGCGATACACCAACACTCAACAGGCATCTACACTAATACAGTATACCAATGCTTTATCTCTATGTATTTTAATCCCTTGCATCCCAATGGATTTCCTGTAAACTATTTCACATTCATTTCATTTATGGCGTTCAGGGTTTCAAACTAAACCAGTTTTAGTACGATCTTTCACTATTTAGTACTTTCTTACAGTCTTTGTGATCGTTTACAAAAAAGATTCGAAATGAAATTCATGTAGGAGACTACTTTGATTGCAAATTAGTTGGCGTATTTGGAAGAATTTGTAATAATTCAATTTTTTTTTCCTGATCTTTAAAGGGTTAGCAACTATTATATCTGTAAGCAGCATCGGATTCACGTTTCTGCGAGTGCCTTACATAGCAACTCTCCTTCTCTATTATTTTCACACGCATACACGACGAGCTAGTGAGAACCGCGCGTTCCTCGAGGAAGTCATATTCATTTGTAACTGGTCGCGAAAGACATTCCATGATTTCTTGCTTCGCTCCAAATAAAGGGGGACTTGGAGGGTAGGTACATATATGTATATACATTGAAATGCCGTTCATGGCATGCGTCATGAAGAAGAGCAGTCGCTAGCGTCGCAGGCGGCAGCGACGGCGAGTAATAATTTGTTATTCTTTCCTCGGCGAATTTTTTTTACCCTTCCCGCCTCTCTCCTCGCTCCCACCTCCGCGCACTCTGCATCGCCCTCTTTTGAGCGGACGTGTAACACAGAGGCGCGTGAGGGATCTTAACCCTTTCCACGTCGCGGTATTGAATTATTAAAATATGATAATACCCGCTGAATGTTATATCCTCCTGCGAGAACGCGGCCTCCTGGCCGTCCCGATGCCACTCGGATACACTCGCCCGCTCTCTGCCAGAGTGCCATTATTAAATTCAACGTATATCCCCGCGACAAGGAAAGTACTGCCGGTAGCAGCGATTCAGAAACCCCATATGGATGGGACTATGTGCGCACAACTTGCGTGAAACCGTCTTGTCAGATTTGTCGAAAGTGAATATACGCTTTGCTATCAACTCTTGATGTTATTACATTTGTCGGAACAAAGAAAGTGGTAGTTACTGATTCTCAAAGATAATTCTTTACGATTAATTATTGTAGATCATACTGTTAATTGTAATTGATCTTGTTTGTTTTAGTAAATAACAAAGGAGTGTCAACCTATCCGATTCTTATTCTCCGTCGTATTGGAGGTGTAACACGAACATAGCCGAGGAAGGTAACGAATCATTAAATGTGAAACACGATTCAGATGTTATCGCGTTGTAAAGTTAGTGCGTTAGATGCTGACAGGACTAACACCGTATCATGAGACTCGTAGTGAACGGGGATCGCCCAGATCAGGTATAGCAAGTGAATGAATGTCCGATTAAAAACGGAGAAGACGGTAAGCATGTCACCAGGATTGTTACGTTCGCCCAGCATCAGCCCAAACACGCTCGGACGCGTCACGCATAAACAGGTACAATTTATGATTCACACTGGCAAGTTTTGACGCGAACCTTGCCAGAAGCTTGCCGACAATTCTTTCGTTTCTTGTCTGAGTCGCGTATATTGAAACACTTGATATCACGCGCGCGCGCACATACTTTCTCACTTTTTCAAGGGCATTCTACGTGAATGTTTGAATTCTCTTGAAATGAAATGCATAATTCTGATAGAGAACAGTAACAAATACGGTGTCGTCCCTCAAAAACAAATTAAATGGTGCTCTTTTATGCGCATGATATAAAAAGGAATTTACGCTCGACCGTTATGAAGGCTTTTCAATCACCACATTGAAAACTAGACATTTGATGGTCTCTTTGACTCGGCAGTCAAGCCACTTTATGTCCCAGTATTAAACCGCCTTCTGAATCTAAACAACTACTTGGATGTTTAGTGCATGGATTCTAACCCAGTGATTTTAGATTGCACTTGCAATGTTTAGTAGCTCCGCGCTTTTATACTACTAGTCGTCTATCAAAGCACCGCAAAATTCCGCACATATAATTCTATTAAACCCTGGCCTATATTACTCTATCCGATCAATATAATTAAAAACAAAACTACACACTAAGTATCTATCGCACAGCAAAGATCGCTATTAAAAAAAATATATATATATTTACACATCTGAAATAGATCGACATTTACCGATCGCGTCCACCGCTATTCGATGAATCAACTATCGGAATAAATAAATTAAACGGTCCGGGGATAAACTTGGCAATGAGAAAATGAGTAACAAGAATATTTCACTCTCAGGAGGAAGGAGGGCTGCTAATCCCGGGAAGAAATCGGACTGAATCTGTGCTCGTACATTGCGCGCCAGGGTAAGGGAGGAAGTGGGAGGGGAGAGCCGTCGAAATAAATACGTTTCGGTCGGATCGTATCTCCGCGGCCCGAGTACGATATTATTCCGGGCGGCTCGAACGCACCCGTGCAATTATATGCATTTTATTGGGAGGCGCACTGGCCGAGGACTTCGCGTAATCGCTCGATCTGCTCTCTTCGCAACCTGACTTGCACGGCGCACCATAACCGGCCACGGATACCACTGAGACACTAAAGGACTGGCCACATCAGATTCAGGTGGAAAGGAATCGACTGGAATATAAATAAATCTATCCGATGATACAACTACCGAAATCCCCCCACCCTGATTCATCTGACAGACAGATACAACTTTAATTACATATTCAACAAATGTTCCCTTGTAATTCCATGTGTATAATTAGTATCAGAAATGTCTGCGTCAGTACCCGAAGAAGAATTATGCGTAAACCAAGCGTTATTTTACACAGTAATTTTTATGAGTTTTCAATTAGTCTGGAGTATCCTGATAGTTTGCGTGATGGCTTGCTTCTTCGAAGCGCTACCGTATAATTGGAGGTAAGTTGCCTTCGCATAAGTAAGAGAAAACGGTTTATCATGAAAGAACGAGGGACACCTGAATGAAGGGAAGTTCTCTCAGAGGGCAAATGACTCGGTGAAGTATCGAAAGACCTGGGAATTCCCATCGCAGCGTGCATACTGGACGTGCGAGTCGGTATTCACAAGTAGACATAGATACTCGATCGAGCGGGGGATGCCGCGGAGGGCCTATTACAGCAGCAAAAGCGTAACTCTAAACCCAAAGGCAGAGTGTCTATCCGCGCGTCGTCGCGCCGCGTTGAAACTCTCCGATTTCGAGGGGCAGCGCGGCACCTGTGCAGCTGTAGGGTGCTCGCACCGGCTCGTATGCGTAAGTACGTATTTACTCGTTCAGAGGTGGTCGAGGGAGTTCTCGGCGTGTGAGCCTCCAACTCTTCCTTCGTCTCTGCCCTCTCGCTCGCTTCGGCCCGGCTTCGCTTCGCCTCTGTCCGGGCTATAATATCCGAGAGCGCGCGCGGCTGGTGTACACCATCGAGCGCCCTGGTGCTGCATGGTGTCGGCATGTCCGAGGCGTGGGCGCGCGTTTTATATTCATCGCGGAGGTATCATTTTCACGGGAACTTTTAAAAGAAAGGTGCTCGCGAGCGAGCGAGCGAGCGAGCAAGCCAGCGAGCCGAGCCGAGCGAGTGCACAGCCGAATAAATAATGTCGCGGTGTTAAACTCTTATCCGAGGTCGCCGCCCGGTGCGCATAAATAAGGCCTGCGTGTAGGTACTACACACTCACCACCGCTCTCTCGTCTATCTTTCCTCCTCTTGCTCGCTCGCTCTACTCGGAGAGTGCAAGAGCGCTGGCGCGCGCGCGCGCGTGCGAGGATTCTATGTTCTCCTTTATACACCGGATCCTTTCTTTCTATCTGGCTGGCACGTTGGTCCATTCTCTACCTTCAGCACTCTCCTTTCGTTCACACCTTTCCTCACTCCCCCGTACCCTCCCGCCGACCGTCTAATTTAATATCTCCGGCTTTCTCCGTCCCTCCCCCTCCACGCCCCGAGAGTGTACGCTGCTCTTCTCAATTGGCTCGGAGTCCAGCCGATGCAGTTGGTTTCAGGGAATAGTTTTGATGTTGTACTGCGAGGGGTATTAAATTAAATCTCGCTCACTAAAACGTTACTGTATTGAATAATTATCTTTGTCATTATTCAATTCCGAGGAGTAGATTCTATAAATTAGAATAATATCGATTTTAAATTAAGAGTAGATTTGATATTGATACACTTCCTTTTTTTAAGCCTGGTTGATGTGTTTCTATTAATAACTCGTGACGTGACCCCATTTAGAAAATCGCAATGCCACAGGGATGAGTAACGCCTCTCGGAGTGCCAAGGAACTGATCTAAGGACAGGTATTTCTCGCCAAGACGCACGAAGACACGCTGCGCTTCCAGTTCAGGGGGGCCATAAATAAGAAAAGAGAATACGGCGGAGCGGCATATCGTTTTTATGAGGCGCACGACTTCAATGTCCGTAATCGTGCGTGAGAGAATGTAATACGGTTCTTATGATTTGTTGCTTTATGTGGCCGTCCACCTTTGGCTCTCGCGTACTCCGTGCCTTCTCTCCAAATGGCCATATTTCACCGAGCATTATTTTATGCGACATACCATTTGCCTGTCAGATAAGGGGAAAATTATTGTTTGCTTAGCCCCGGAGCGAATGTCCCGTAGCAATAATTTAAAGGGTAACAATGATAAAATAAACGAACATGGTCTGAGATACTTCGTCATGAAATTCATTACATACTAACACATGTATACAGGTATAACTTAATACTGTCATAAAACATTTTCCTTTTCAATCGCCTATATCAATTTACACATGACACAAAATAGAATTATCCTTATTCAGAAATCGTTTACATTTACACTAGACGAGAAATTCAATATTTCAAACGACGGAAAGTAGTAGTTTCCAAATTAGCCCCAATTGAGACGTAACTCTAATTGACAGCTGGCTAAGAATAGTACTAGGGTCAGCAATAGGACGTTACGGAGGCTTTACCGTACCAGCAGAGCCCATTTGCCACGAAAATACAACATACTTCACGTGGCACTCATTTCGAAAAGGGGTGAAGAGTGGGGACAGTCACCGAAACCTTTAAGTACATACTTGTACCTTAACCACTCTATTTCGAGAAGCGCCGAGCGAGTTCCACAGGCGTCGGCGTCGGCGCCGGCGACAAGGGAGAAAATAATCTGCCGGGAGAAATTGTGCAGCTTTTGGAATAAATACTAGAAGGAGACACGCAGGAAAGAGGAGGTGAACGGGTGAGATCTGGTGTGCGAGAGGAGGGAGAGGGTTGGCAGGAGGCTGTTCAACTCGTTCGACGAATACCTAACACAACTCGGGCCCGGCATGCCAGGAGGATGTATCCCTGTTTTGTAGGGCTGCGAGCGCGCGAGGACTCCAAGGTTTTCACTGGGGATTGCCAGATTTATGACGCGGCTTGCCCTCCGCGCCGCCTTATTTTTAACCTTTCGCCCACTAACGAACCTTATCTCTCTGTCCGCCCCTCCGGCCCTCCGCATTTCTGCTCTCCTCTCCACTCCTTTCCGCGCTAGTCGCTGCCGATAGACAAAAGGAAAAGGTCGTCCCGCGCACCATCCTGGGCCCCATAACTTAAGGATCTGCCCGATTCCCGTATTCCAGGCCCTCTCCACCATTATGTCCCCCACGATTTTTACATTTCGTGTTAAGCGCTCGCTCGCTCGCTCGCTCGCGCGCACTGCATTAAAAAGTATGCAGTGAAACCGCTCGGACTTCACCGATAAAATTGTTATACGATCCGACGAGCTCATCGAGGCAATTAATTCTCGTACACTTTCCTGTGTAATGGAAAGACGGGATTCTTATAGAATTATTACATTCCTTTCAGTCGAGACGGACATACTTGTGTCGATGGAAATCACAATTTAATAATGATAGCAGATCAAGTATTTAAGCCCTTGCAAATCTCAAGTAATTAGAAAACAACATATGACTACTAACACATTGATAGTATTGATACGCGGATTATCTGTTGTAAATAATATATAGCAGTAGCGGGTGAGTTAGTTCCTCTGGTGTGGTCTTTAACTCATGGTGCTTCCTGGAAGGAGCAGTACTCCGGGATATTGACACGTATAATGCAATTAGATGGCCGCGATCTTGAACACGGCCCTAATGCCGAGGGAAGAGGCTGTTTGAGTTGGAGGGCGAGAGCGAGAGAGGGATAGAACGAGAGAGCGGAGGAGGGATCGATCGTACCCTCAGTAGCCAATAATCGTAATTAGTAATCAACACCATTATGCGCCTGGGGCCATCCGTTCCCCTGGCCGTTCGGCCATGCCATTAAGGCGATTGTACGATTTCCTTGAAATCTTTAGTCTTAGGAGAAGAATTCCTCGTATTATTCCTCTCCCCCCTCGCACACCGCTACTCTGCTACCAACAGCCGTTGGCTGCCTGTAGTGCGTGCTTCTTATCGATTCCTTTTTAAATTCGCAAACGAGCTGCCTGCCGATTCCTGCCGCACAGGAAATTGAGGGTTTCGCCTAATTATTTGCTCAGGGATACACGATCGCCTTGTTACACCTTGTTTGCCAATCTGCCACTGATCTTGTACCATTGATAAATATTTGCACTGAATTCTCGAGTCGATTAAGTAAATCGCATGGAACGTTTCCTCTTAATAGAATGAGATTTATTTCCAGAAGGATGAACCGATACAAGATTACTTTTCGATGGAATATCAGGACTGACGAGTCATCGTTTCAGGAATGACTGTGTTCGAGAATCTAGAATAGGAAAGTCGTTCTACTCTGGGAACGCATTAACTTCCGACCGAAATTGAGCCAAATGGCTTGCGCGGCGTCGAGGAAAAACAGTGGTAGGTTAATTCCAGTGCAAATTGCTCGTGTAAAATCGCACGGTGTAACGAGGTCGCGACACATAGAAGGTGTGGGCGGCTGGCAAGAAAATACGAATCGAAAAGGACTATTTGTTGAATAAATACACGTTTGCTTTGGCAATTTCAAGATCTAACGTCGGCCTGGAATTCCTAGGCTTCCACTCACCACTCTCTGGAGCAAGCAGTACGACTAGAGCAAGTACTCGGGCTTCCATTTCACAATCGGATTAGCATGTTAATTAAGTGCTTAATAAATCAGCAGCTTATTGCTTTCTCCGCTGCGCCTGCGGACGCCGTCGGCTTTTTTCCCCGAACTTTACCGGCAGAGAGATCGCCCCGCTATTGCAGCCGAAGGCTGAACTCGAGTTAGCGAATGAAGTTATCTGCATCAAATAGAGATTATGCTTAACGAAGGCGAGCCAATTAATCCGGAGTATTTGTAAACTTCGCTGTGGCCGGGGCAAGCGCATCTCAATCCCAGCGAAACGCCGAAGAATCCTTCGTTAAAGATTTCCATCCGGAAATAGCCCTGCTCTTCACCTCCTCCGACCCCTCTCGAACCACCCTCCATGCTTCTTCTCCGGTTTCAATAATCGCGATCGGTTCGCAACACTGTTTGTTACCCCTCGCATTGTTACCAAATAAATCGTCCGACGAGCCATTTAATCAGCACGGCAGACGGCAGTGATGTTCGTACAATAAGTAACAAGAATTACCAATACCAACCATGCGCATGGAAGACGGAGTCATCGATTTTCAAGGAATGAAATTCATGCTTTTAAGTTCTGATACTCGTAAGAGCGGTATTCGGAAATAAAAATTGTTCGATAGTAAGAATAGTCAATTTGTGATAGTTGAAGGTTTATAGCTCATTATAAATTGTACTACTTTGCTCGCAGAGAATACTAAATGCTTAAGATAGCATAGTCAACGGTAGCACGCACCAATGTCACCAATGACATGCAGAATTCTAAAGTGTGAAATCTTTTTCTTTCCAAGGGATCGCTAGCCTCGAATATGAGAGGCGGTGCCAGTGAACTGGAACGCTTTTAAAAAGAGAGGCACTCGCGTCTTCCAGTGTCGGCCCCGAAACTATCGTACCGTTACAAAAATTAATTATAAATTTCTGGCATTCAAAGAAGCGGGACCCACTCTATTGGCAAAAATGTGCTTTGTCATTTCGCCGCGTTATGCTTCGATGCTGTCATAATCGAGGTTACGAGCAATCGGCTTCCTGTGAAACACCCACTCCATTGGGTTACACTTCGCCGAGTGATATTGTGTGTGTGTGTAACTTCCTTTAAAAATACCATTTCAAACAGACTTTATTATGAGATGCAACAAAGTTTGGAATTTAATAGGACAAGCGCGGGATTTCGAACGAGAGAAAGTTTGGAGTGTTCTCGCGCGGATTTTTCTCCGCTCGCCGATATCTCTTGCTGCTCATTATTACAATAGGGGCTCTTTTCGAGAAGAGACGAGGTCCACGGCAAAATAGCTTCTCATCTCCGGCGGGCGGCGAAGGCCAATTGTTCCTACCTAGTGCCATTCGTGTTCTCTCCCCGAACCCCTTTTCCGTCCCTCCCGCATCCCTTTTCTATCCTCGTTTCGCTCCTTCTCTCACTGTTCTGCTTTTCCGCTGAACTCGTCAGTTTACATAGCGGCGTTGCTATAATTACGCTTAGTTTTAATTAACTTCTCTTGAATTTAAACATTTGTTTCTGCGGATGAGCGGAACAGTCTGGCACGCCCCTCCGCCTCACCTCTGCCTCATCCTGCTCGAGGCAGCAGGAGATTGCTATCCCGACTGCTCCGCGTAGCACTCCTGCCACCCTGAAAGCCGACGACGACGTCTTTGTCACAGGATGTCCCACTGTGAACGCCCAGTCTCCCTGAATTTTAGGTCTATGTATACTGCAACGATTCCCTTCACCAAACGTCCTATGTGTACGTCTTAATGAATTGTTCACGGACTGTGTCAAGTAGACTGCGTCAGCTCATACAAGGATGAACATCTTTCAAATATTTGTATCTATAATTAATTATTCTCGTCGTTCCTAATATAACGTCAAATAGAAGAAAGCCAAACCCGCCTCAAGTAACACAAACATCACAGTTGAACATACGTTCCAACGACTGCCCAATAATAACTCACACCACGGTACTGATCATAAGCTTTATTACCTCGACTACCAAAAGCCTGTCAAAATTGCAGAACGGTTTAGATTAATGTGAGACAAGAGTAGCGGCAAATTTAAAAATAGAACTCGCAACTGCGCTCTCACATCGTGTTCGTCGAGGCGTCCGATCGTTATTGACCCGTTGCTCCTTTTGCCGGAGATAACGCCGTTCGTTACAACCAAGTGACAACTCCCGCGGCATTTAATTCGGGAATTAGCTCGCTCTAATTGCCAGTTGGTGTTATTAATATTCTTGGCACGCGCACGAGCGTGCTTGAGAGAAGCGCTCGAATAATTCCTGCAAAATGATCGGCGGCGTGCGCGTGCGAGCGCTGTCCAGTCATGACAAATTGGAAGTTGGGTCGTCGTCTCCGGGTATATGCGAGAGCGAGTGCGCTCTCACCGGTTTACCGGGGCCAGCAGTGCTGCCATTATTTCGAGGCCAACTAACCCGGCTGGCGTGGACTTAAATGGGCTCGGACAATCGGCGGACCATTAGCCCGCCAGTCCGTACCACCATTAAAATCAGACACCCCTCCGCACACACGCCGAGACTGAGTCGACCACGTCCTCCTCCGCTTCAGCCGCCCTGTTTCTCCAGCAGCCGGCGGCAGCGGCGGCGGCGGTGGTGCCCGGTAATACTAAACTCGTTACCGAAATTTTGGCAGCCGACCTACCACCGGCCATGTGGCGACGAACCTCTCACCATGAGGATGAAGGGGAGTCGCGTGAAGGCGAGGAGAGAGAGCATTCGACCGACTGTAAGCCACTCTCTTCCGTCTGGACCACGGCGTGTTGCAGGAAATTAGGATGTACACAAGAAAGGGGGGAGAATGGGAAAAGGAGAGTGCGCGTGAGTATTGTCAACAGGGGATTGCTCGTTGAATTGTATTTTAATTAATGGCAATTTATTTATACTGATGTGGTATGGATAATAAAAATTGATTAGATAATAGAAAAGAATTTCGATGATGGAAGAAATTGAGAAAAGTCTTTTCCTAGTTGTAAATACGTGCGAGAATAATTTGTGACCGGCGCTCAGCCGCTCAGCAAACGGACGGACTTGTTTGCGAATCATGATACTATGTCGCTCTGAAAACGCATACAGATTTGTATGTCTCTGTTTCTCTCGGAATGTTTGCATATGCGCGTCCTGTTGCCTGTTGGCATCTTGGATTACGGTCGCACTATTGTGGCAAGTGCGCCAGCTGTCCTGGCTGCTCACTGTTAAGCCACGGATTTAACTTGTCTACTTCTGCTGTGAGCGATATGACTTGCGATCATGTCTAACACTTACTAACATGTCTTATTCGCGCACTCTGATTCCATAAAATTAGAATATTAGTCATCCACAGAATTTCTACTAATTTCCTCCATTTATCTCTCACTTTGTACACATATTCCAAACACTGATAATTATAAATCCTTATTCCTAACATCCCAACACTTCAGGACACTAAATATATGATCCTGCGCTCGGAAATCCCACGAAGGCCGGTCGAAAAAAAGTCCGTGATCTAATCTCGGTTGAGATCGAAGCGAACCAGCATCTTTCGGGGAAATATTATTGCGATTAAAGTTACGGGCCGAGCGTCGACCACATCGTACAGCCTTTGGACAACCCCAATATGTTCGGCGAGTGTTAGTCGCGTGTGGGTGTAGGGTGGAAGTAAAAGGAGAAAGGAAGAGAGAAGGAGAGTGAACGCGTGAAGGAAACATCGGGCGAGTGAGCGAAACAGCGAGAGAAAGAGAGAGAGATTGGAACGAGGGTGGGAATGTGTGTAGCGGGAGGGCACGGGAGCATTACGGACATTAGATTGGGACACGAGTGCAATAAACCTATCTGTATAATCTGCCCTGCAGGAATTAACAGCCCTCTGAAGGTAGCCACTAACGAAGTAATTCACTGGATGAACGTGGCGGACCCCAGAAGAGAGGCGGGCAGAGAAACGTAGGCGGAAGATGTAACGGGAACATCGGAGGAACGAAGAGAATCAGGGAGAGAGGGTGAGATGTGAATGAAAGCATAGGAGAGAGTACGTCGGCTTCGAACCCAGCGACCCCCCCTGCTATATAGGATCCTCCAAAATTGAGATTTAGATCGAATCACAGTAAAGCACCTACCCCTGTGGCGACCGGGAAACTGGCAATGCCCGGTAAATAATTGTCCGAATAAAGAAAGAAGCCGATTCTGACAAGCTGCGAATGATTCTACTTGATTTAAATGTTACCTTCATGGATACAGATATCATTTGCCAGATAAGTGTTCTCTTCTATTCTTTACACTTGAGAATTTTTACAAGAAAACATCAAAACACGGATATTCCTAATTGAATCATACAAATCTGTCGTGTACCACATCAATATCTATTGCAACAAAGATATACTTCTTATACACGAAAAAGAGAAGTACATTCAATTGAAATGCAAGTTTAAATGCAGTTAAGTCTTTTGTGTAATTGGATAATGAGAGAACATAGGAATAGTGTTGGGAGGTGAGTAAGTACGAAGGTGTATCTGCGGCAGTGAGCGCGATGTCTGCATCAGTCTAGGGTGAAGAGGCGGGTGTCTAGGCGGGTATAATAGCTATGGGGAGTTGGAAATGTGGGTAATTGCTGACTTAGGGCCTGCCATTTCCCTCATAGAGTTACAACCGAGCGGATGCCCCGCGAAGCCCCTGGCGGGCCACAATTTATTTATGTCGATAGTTTCTTGATTTGTCGACTCCTGCCGCTCATTTATATCCTCCCGAGGCACTCGTAGATATTTCGGCCAGGAACATGTACTTGCCTCTCTACTTACTGCCTCCCTTACTCCCTCTACATCCACTCTCTCTCTTTCTCTGTCTCGTTCTCTCACTCACACTTAGACAGGGCTAACTTCCCTTCCGAAAAGTCGGGTAACGAACATAATGCTCACATCCCACCCTTCGATCGCACTTCTATTTTTGTTTCGGAAGTACTTAGCTCTCGGGAAGAACATGATCGCAATAAATTAGAGAGCCACGCTCGCCCGTAGAGCCACGAATAATGATCGAAGTTGAATCCAGTCGGGCAGCATTCCCATACTAATTCAGGTTTCCCGTATACTTTGTTTCAAATCAATCTTTATTTTGTTTGTGCAGAAATTGATATATGAAGCTTGATTATGTATTCGAATTCACGAGGTTTCCATAGGTTTTTTAAGAGGTCTTCGAGATTTAATAAATAAATTAGTACTGTATATTTATCAGTTTAACTAAATTATTATGTTTTTCCAACGACAAAATATCTCTTCCTATGAAGAATGCAGATGTACACATTCATCACTGTCTCCAATAACTCGTGTAACTATAGTCTCAATGGTGTTCTGATAATCCGAGGCTCTCTTGGTCGCGAGAGTTCAGAAAAAGGAAAATCAGGGGCGTGTTACGGTCAGTGCGGTTCGGAATATTCATCATCCTGGAGTAGCGGCCGAGCAGAAATAAACCCTGGCAGTGGTTGGTGATGGTTATTAGGGTCGACGAAGGGGTTATGATGTACGGGGAACTATCAGTTACACAGGGAATTAGAGGTGTCAACACGGTAGCCTAATTGATTATTGTGACATGACAGTGCCTAAGCGCCTCTGGGCGTAGGGCCATCAGTCATCTCACCAAAAAGACGAGGCCGCCTTTCGGCCCTCGCGCGAGATCGAATGTTCCCTCCTCCGCTTGCTACAAGATAACACTGGCCGAGAGTGTGTGCGCGCGAGCGCGCGTGCCTTTGCCCCGGAGATTATCTCTTTTAAAGAGCATCCATCATTTTCGCTGCCTCGCCGCCCAAGAACCCGCCCGACTAAAGAGCTCTCTGCGTCAAGACACTAGATACGGCATCGGCTTAATTCGATCGCTTGTCATAATAGACTTTGATTTATGAAACATAAATGTTGTACATGCTATTTAATCGGCTATTTGTCTACTGTCATTTCTGCCAGATTTCATGCAGACACCGCTGCTTTCTTGAGATATAACGTAGCTGTGTTTATTATATGAAATTGAAGAGATATGTATTATCTTTTTCAATCGTAACTATTAATTTTCACTAAGCAATACGATAATTATTTGACCCCTGACTTATGAGAATACGCAGGTCTTGAATCAATCGAGAGAGATGTAAGATTCTAGATATAATAGAGTGATGTAGAGGGTACAACAGTCTATTAAGCCAAATGGAACTATTAATTAAATGTCGACGTGACATTTCAATAGGAAGGCTTCCCTATTTCACTGTAACATGTTGTAAAAGTAAAGGTAAGTTGAATACTATCGAGTACTTCAACCGACGATTCCCTTCCCATTGCTTTGAGCAACCTTTACAGTAGGAACGTCGAAAAGGTGAATAGTTGAATAACAACGACATAAGAATTCACTGGAATATAGTTACTGTATTAATAGGTTAGGTGTCTGCTCCTTACTCGCTGAGCTGAGCACCAAACAATTCAATGTGATCGCAAATTCTTTAACCGTGATGTGGAATAATAGTCGAAAGCAAAGACATCAATGTAATACATAACACAACATGCGAAATGCTGAGACAAACACTCACCGAATGCCGCAGTAACTCCCACTCGGTGACACTCAGTCTTTGGAAGCAGCCTTAATCCAGCACGAATTCCAAAGCACACATATCTCGGACACTCAAGCACACTGTTCCATTACTTCACTAGAGTCTGATGCTCTTAATAAACTCACGAAACCGAGAAAAAATGCATCACTACGAAAACGACGCGTAACACTCGCAGTGACGCCGCGGCCATGATGGATTCATGGATTTTGTGCGGGAAGATCGTAACAATTGATAATTTCTAATGTATCGACTGCAAATTATTTATGATCAAAATTACGTTTCTTTGCTATCAGGGTTTCTTTAGTTTAGAAAAGATTATAAACACTCAGTGAAGTATGTTGAATGATGTGTAGAAAGTCGCTTTTATTAATTTTGAGGTTTCAATGAATGATGAATATCGAAATTGCCGTCGATGCATTGTGCAAGCCGGCCGGCGGGTATGTCGGTATTATAGGGTGCTGCTAAACTGTACTACTACTTCATCGACCTTATAAGTTCACCCGTTCGACTTTTACGCGCCATAATTAATATTTCAATCGGGCAATGAAACGGTCGGTTTCCGATAGGCGGTGGATTAGCGGCTCGTATATGAGCAATGTTACGTCATCCGACTGTTGCAGGAACAACGGCGATAGATATGAGACTGAGTCTTATTGCAAGGCTCGCCCTCGTCATTTTATGGGTTTGGCAACTTTGTTCTTTTACTGGAGAATCGTTGACGCAATTACCTTTTGCTTAAAATATACTTATAATAATATAAATAATCTTTAGATTCGATTGTAAGTTATACATAATTATAATCGGAGTTCGTTCGTCGAAAGTCTATTATTAATAGCAAATCATTATTTTACTTCGACTTATTTCAAATTCGTTTGTATTATTAGAACATCTACTAAAAAAGCTCCCCAACATGATTAAATTGGGCAACTTCCTGAAAACTCCGAATTTTTTGGTCACAGTCATTGTTCACTGAATTCTAACACGTCGTTCTGGCGAAATTCAAGCACACGCTGTGACGGACGTCAAGCAAAAAATCGTTTTGTGGGAATATTTCGGAAGGACACATTGTGAGGAGAGTGAGAGGCGAGTTCACGATTTATAGTAGCCCTAAACGCCGTTGGTCGGCGATCGGTGTCGTCAAGGTGGTAGACCGTGACATCCGGTTTTACGATGCAGAATTGAATATAATTTACAGCGGGAACGCACGCCTCTTTTCACGTGGGGACCTGGCAGTGCTGCCTTTTATTATTTGTCGCTTCAGATTTCTTTCTTTTTTGCTTTCTATTTTTTTTCTTGCCAAAAGAGAGAGAGAGAGAAAAACTGGGAGACTCAAGTACAAGTCCTTCATAATATTTTGTCTCACCCGGGGCGACACGGCTGGCCCTAAATCTGCCTGGAGTCACTCGACTGTCAAGGTCACGACCGTACTCGCCGCCGCCCCTGCCTTTCTTTCGCTCTTTTTTTCCGCCAACATACTTTCCATGAAACCGGAAAGAATCCCCGAGAACCGCCGTGACCAGATGCAATTTAGATAAGATTCCACCTTCACTTTCGAATTTCCAACACGTGCTTCTTCAACGCGTGCACACTTTTCGTCGCGTCTTATTGGCCGCTCTTGCTACCCCACAAAGTCATCCCCATGCCAACGAGCGTGCCATAAAAATTTCGGCTTTACCACCGATGCTCCTTTATAACTTGCTCTCCGCACTCCACCCGCTCGAAAAGCAAGGGCTTCAACATCGATGAGAGGAAACATTAAATGGCCAAATCGTTTTAGCGCCACTATAATTTCCCATCTCTTTATATGCGCCCGTTAAGACAAGGATGCAACGATACCCAACTTTGAATTCTGCTTCTTTGTAATATCATGCGAGAATGGTTCTTGCTTTCGATATTCCTCTGTATTAAGACTTTCTAACAGGACTTGCAGAATGTAATCGTTAACAAATACGTCTAAACACTCCTGCATAAGGTAAAATACACAAGGTAGAACTCACCAGTCACGCTTTACAAGCTCCCACTGACACGAACATCATATTAGGCTTCGCATAACCCTTTCAAGAGATCGAACAATACAAATGCCTATAAACAGTTACCGATACACCTTTCACAAAGGCAGCTTTAACATTAAATCAAGCGAGTGAATGGCGCCTGAAAAGTGACCGAGTTGTTACACAAATGCCCTCCCCCATCACTCTATATCCTTTCGATTTAAGCGAGCTAATTAGAATATAAGGCAAGCCAGCCGAATGGTTCACCGAGCGACCAATTAATTCCCCAGGACACGTATCCAGTAAGCGAGCGATAAATGGCATGCTCTAAGTACAATTCAATTTCAGCATTGACCTTTTCAATCGTCTTAGAACGCTCGCAGGCATAGAGTTCGCCATATAGAAGAGCCAGAGAGGAATAGCAGAGCAAGTATCATCAATGCGATTATCGTAAAGTGGGCATTATCGATCTCGGCTCGCATCTGAAAGACTTCATTGCAACCGCGCTCCACCAGCGGGGTATTTTTCTTTCAGCATCGCCGTCAAGGGTGAGGTGGGGGCGGGCGCGGGAGGGATCGGCCGCGTTTAATTAGAGGGAATATACATCTATTTGCATAAAGTATACGCGCCGGCTTGTCTCCGCGGAGGGAATAGTTAAAGTAGAGATATGGTAGACAGCTATAATATAGGAACGGTCCGCCGCCGGATGCTGGAAGGCGGTGGAGACGCTTCGGGGGAGAGCGGCAGTGCGGTGGCCCTTCGGCAGGATCGAGGGAGAGAGATAGAGCGAGGGAGGCGAAGCGAGAGAGGGAGAGGCGGAGAGAGATTCATCTCGAAATTGTATCGGCATCTGTATGGCCATTAGCATACTGGAACTGACGTATCTCCAAATGTTCTCATTAGCCGAAATTCATGGGCGGCTTCTCCACCCGGAGGCCGAGAGTGGACTACTCTACTCTTTCTCCTCCTTTCTCTTTGTCCCTACTCTCCTCGCTCTCTCTCTCTTGGTTCCTATGCTCTCTCTTCGTTCCTATAGGTGTGTAGAGATACCTCTATACGTATAGAGATATAACTAAAGACCTACAGGTTCGTTCAAGACTGACCCGACAGTGTTTTGTAAGGTGAGCCGAGAGTAACTAACCTGGCTTAACCCAACCGGTCCAAGAATGTTAATGGGATCTATATCCAAGTTATTGACGAAGCCACCCTGACCCAGCCTATCGTCCGACATGACTCTCTCCTAATTACGTAAAGCGTACCTCCTAGTTGCACATGACGCGCTAATGTCTTTGTACACACGGGAATGTGCAGTTAGATAGGGTTATTGTCTGTGATAACCTTACCGACTTCAATTATGTTCCCGGCAAGTGTGACGTATAGGATACATTTTAATAGTTGTTTAACATTCATTTAACAACTGGAGTTTTAAATATGGGGTATTGTACAAGAACGCATATTATGTCTGCTAAACCTCTAAGACTGCGTCAAATTATAGAGCATTATGTAACTCGGTAGGTTCTATAAATACTATTCCTGCACGCAATACTGTATAACAATGCACACTTCCGCCAACAACTTTATGTTACTCGTTATTAACCTAAGGAATTTGAGGTGACAAGTATGTTAATTTAACTGACTTACGTGGGTTCCTAGATCCGCACACGACTATGAAGAATGCATGTATTCGAGGCACCTTGCGTGCGAACATCAGAATTGCTGCTGAAGCCCTCTAAAAGAGCTTCGATGTATCATAATGGGACAAGAATTGTACAATGCAGTAATAAATCAGTGTTGCCAATTGCAGGGTTTGATCAGTTTTGTGTGGGAGAGGATATGGTTGGCGAAGGCGGTTATTTATGTCGCAACTGGAATTTATGTACTGACTTGGCCAATCAATGGGGATGTATGTTCAATATCGATATGAAGTATTGGACGATTGATCTATCCGTGAAGAATGTGTTTATGAGTGTTACTCTTGGTTTGCGACATAACATTATAAGATTAATCGAATCTATAAGTTCTTGTCACTTAACTGGATGATTTATTGATACTCGTAAGAACGTTCGCCTCTTTATTACACTATTCTAAATTCGAAGCAGGACAATCGTTCTAGAATCTCTGTATAACTTAATAAAAACAGAGCGGACATTTATGGGAACGGTAATGTCACCAAGCATTAAAATATGTCTTGCGCCAGGAGTTCCTGCATCCTTATCGTGGGAGTCACCGGCAGTATTTTCATTTGCAAGTGACACTTTATGTCCTAGGCAAGGCATGCCGGTGCTAATAACACTTGCTAATGCGCCCTAAATGTCAGCACCATTTTTAATAACAACGCCATTTACTTAATGGCATCCGCCGTAAACATTCGTCGAGGCGATTACTCTCGCACAAATTACGATATGTTAATTAGATATGAACATTGCGTCCTCGTCACATACGCTATCTATGTAATAGCGAGTCGCATAAGGAAAAGAAAAAAGATTATCCTCGGCAAACTGACACCTACATATTTGAAAAGTAAAACACACTGTCAGATAAAGTATCAGACCTCGTGTTACATTGTAGACGACCGAGAAACCAATTTTAATGAATCCTGGAAATTTCAAACACAAGTAGATTGCTTCTTGTACGAATTTATATAAAGATTTTTCAATACAATTCGAAAACAGTATAGAAATGTATCCGTTTCGTACAGAGCAATGCGATTTCAATACATTAACGGTTTAAATGAAAACCTACAATTCACAGGTTCGCGGTGAAAGTTAATTAAATTGGGATGACAACCGGGTTTGGCATTAACAAAGCATTTTCTATACCACTAATTACGAGGATCAAGCGTTTAAATACTAGTAACTTTGCTCTCGCTAAACAGTCCTTCCGCAGTGTTAACGAAGAGTGACAATTCTAGTAATACTGAAAGGATTATCATTTAATTGACGCTCATTAAAATTTGCTTGCACTTCTTCACACTATTCCTTATAGGATTACTTTATATAGCATTGCTCTAACTTCATGAGCAAAATGAGGGAGAATAATACAAAGCGGAAAGTAATTGACAGAATGTATGATTCAGAAAGCGTTCCACTCACCCCCACTAACGCTATAGGAAGCGAACCAATCGATAGCTAAGTACATAGTGGCCTTCATAGAGTAAAAGCAAACGTATGACGTGTTTGATAGCTGAGCCAAGTTTGGAGCCCATGGTGCGACCAGTGATTGGCCACGAAATTAGCATTCGAAAGTCAGGCCATGTTTGCCGCATTTCTCGGCGGTAGTACATACAATTGGCAGCCAATAAAGGGCCATCGATCTATTAGAAGAGAACACTACTGTTCCACCGAAATATTCAGCTAATCGCATCTCGAATGATATTGGTCGCCTGGTCCGGTGGGACTAGTCGCTCATTGGATCTGAATCATCACTCAATTGATGGATCAGTACGTTGCTAATTGCACACTGTCACTGAACCATGTTAGCTTTAGCGAATCACCACATTCCCAGGACTTCAACATACGGTATTGCTACAAAGAAAATGATAAAAGTCGCAATTACGAAAGAAATTTTGTATATAACAATTTTATATTATTGAATCTTGTAACTTCTTATGGGACTGCGAGTTACGAGTTAAAATTGGATTGTTGCTACAATCATCGCAATCCTACGCAAGCTGAGTTGCACTTTGTGTATATTACCGGCAATCGTTCTTCGCCATAGACTTAGTGAAGGAATGCTGGGTTGTCCGGCGCAATAGTGTGCGTGTATTATACCTTGGACATAGCAGGTTAAGTATGTCATAAATAGTGTGAAGGGTATGTTAGAAAATAGTGGCCTAATCGGGGTACGTTACACCCGCCGTTAAGTGTGTCTTTATCGCTTGCGAGCTGTGCACATATTCGAAAATAATTTGCGTTGACAGGCAATTAGCGAGTACGTAGCCATTATCGTTATGGAATATGCAACACGGTGAGCGTGTCCTCCTATCAACTTGTTGCATAAGCTTCGCTTTAGCGTTCTTGATCCTTCCTTGAACGCGCTTGTTCAACTCCTCCCTGTCTCGCACTCCTAGAAGCTTAGCGGAGATATCACCGCTATAACAACTCACCGAGTGAAGTGGTTTATTCCCTTAATTAGATTAGAAGATTGTTACAAACTGCACGAACCTGTGAATTGAAATATTTTTCTGTCATTCAACTGAAAGTCGAACACAAATACCAAGCAACTTTTTTGATGGGTGAATTTCCCAACTTTTTGGGACGATATATATTTGGACATTGTACATTCATTATGTCTGCGAAAGTATAACATAATGCGAGGGAAATGGCATTCATAAAATGATCGACACCAATAAAACTGTCGTCACTAGTAATTTATTTGCATTGTGCTTCAAGATTTCTAAAGGTGTCATTACAGCCGAGTGCTTATAGATAAGTGTCAGCGTCGTCGGTCGTTGGCCAAACAGCACTACAGCATCGAATATATCACGGTGAAATAAGAGAAGGATGTACTTGCAAGCTGGAAGGGGGCGCGAAAGTAACATTTTAACTCAATGAAAACAATGCGTCGTTCGATATGCTTCAAAGTCGTTTCTCTTACCGCACTAAACCCTTCGAACGATGCCGTGAACACACTAGCGACGACGAAAGCTGTCTTCTTCATGGTTCGTTGCAGTATGAACAGCAGCAGTTTCTGCGTTGGCACGGATACTTCGTTCCACGGCACCATGTAGCTAAAGTTTTGTAACCGCAGAATTAACATTAATTATTTTAAATATCTGCCACCTACTCGATTATCAGTAAAGTTGCGTTTAGTGCACACAGAACGATAATAACCAACGCAAAATAGAGTGGAGTAATCACTTGCAAATTTCCTTGTGGGAAACAATGTCATTTTAAAGATATACTGTTTGTTGTCGATTTTTTACTATTACTTTATTAATACTTTTGTTATTATTGTACGACGTCAATGGTTTGAATTTTAATTGAACTGTCGTGGATGCGAGACTTACGTTTTGTTAAATATATCCATACTATGATCGATAAGTCTCTGCGCGAAGAAATTACAGAGGAACAGGTGAGCGAATTGTCCTAGGAAGAAGACGCAATATCCGCAGAGATTTCGAAATCCAGCCCCTATGGTGAGCGCACGAAAGAACTATGGAATCACGTGATAGTAATATAGAACATTTTTGTATCCTGCCAATTCTTAGCTGTATATGCGACCACACACTTACGCGAAACATACTAATGCTAACCGAAAGAACACCGATAAGTATGAGTAATATGTAAGAAGTCATGAAAGTTTCCCAAACGTATTCCACAAATCTAAACAGTAAATTAAAGGTCAAAGTTTATAAAAGAAGGACAATGATGAATAGTAAAGAAAACCTAAAGATAGGTAAAAATAATAATTGATGCAAACCTAACTACACTATTGTAAATCTTCACAGTATCAACAATCCTGTTGTAAATAATACGATTTGTTTCGAGTGATCGACCGTACGTTTGTGCAAGATCGTCAACCACGTGCTCCAACTTGTAACTGGAAAAAGAGTAGCATTACGAATACGTATTAAAACTCATCAAAAAATTTGAAAGCCAGAACTTGACATTTACAAGCAACAGATTCATTTGGATATCACATTTACTTCCTATTCCTATTAATAGTGATTTTTATTTCACTAAAAGTTAAATATTTACCTGGTAATCTTAAACAAGCCGCAAGCGTGTTGCGCTAAAATAAGTAGGGCGATTTCCGTTACGATTATCGTAGTCACAGCGACTACAAAAGTTAGCCACACGTGTATGAAAATACTATAAAAGTATGTTTCCATGTCGACAAAATATTCTATGGCAAACGCAAAGGTCTTCGACCGTGAGTGATTAAGTGGTATCACGATGTCCATAATCTTCGGCACCGATAAAAGCGTAAATACTATCGTCGCCAGTAAAGCAACAGCTGCAATAAAATATTTAGCAATAAGAGTTAAACATTAAGTTTTGAAAGAGTTAATTTCTTGGCAACTAAAAATGTTCACTTTAAATTTCTAATAAATTGTAATAAGTTCTAGTTCTAAATTTCGTTACACAAAACAGCTATGGTGAGTAATCTCGTCTCCTCGCCGTATTGTCGAAGTATTCGAATTGCATTCTCGTCCTTTTTTAACTTGCACCAGTCCCAGCGCATCGTCTCCCACATCGCTCGAATCTAACACGTTGGAATATGTTAGTGCGCGTGGGTCGAGTTTCAAAGGACAAGGAAAGGGACAATGGTTTACGGCGAAGGTACCTTTTTCGCTTGGATTAGAAAGCAGGTGTACTTCATAACAGCTGCGGAGCAAGGGATAGCCACCGCTAGAACACTCAAGAAATCGTCTATATTGAAACCCGACACGACCAATGTGGCGAACTGAAAATAACATCAATAAAGAAAAAAACTTATACCACTATCAGTTTGGTTTATATATCTATTTTATAAAGCACACACTTGAAGTCCTCGAGAACTCAAACCCGTTCGATTTCAATTAAACATAGTCGTAAACATCCAACTAAAATGATCAAATCAAGTGCGATATTTATCGCTCACTTGAAAGACGCATAAAACTTTTACTACTGTTCCGATAATAATCAGACTCCGTGTCAAATACTACCGGAATAATGTGCGTCGAATATCATGCGGAACTCTAAAGAGACAGGTCAATTAGTACCTGAGTAAATAATGACGATAGAAGAATCCCATAAGCAATGACAGCTTGAATGTGCCTTAATGTTGAGTTACCAAACGGCCAAATTCCAAGGCATTGCAACAAAACTTTTGTTTCTTTAAAATACGTCTCCTCGGGAGAGAGATCCATGCTGAAGCGCGCCAGTAACGCGTGTGCGCTCCAGGAATCAGCAAAAATTACTTGCCAAGGGTTTCCAGCAGTTTTAAATTATGGGCTGCAAGCCCTATCTTGGTAAACGGCGCGTATTCTATGATTACGCGCAGCGGGTGCCTTTAATGTAGGATGATTGACGCACTATGTAATTTAAATAAATCGTGTTCGCTCCCCCACGATGAGGACGCCGTGTGCCCCATCGATCGATAACTATTTTGCCCGTCGGCTTAAAGTGCGAAATGACTAATAGAAACTTGATAGTACAAATTGTTTTTCAACAAGTGTGAATCTTCCCACACTACAAAGAAAGTTGTTTCATACAATGAAAATACGTTCCACGCATGCGTGTGCTGTCGCCGGTGCTTCAGTTTGTTTTTACTTTGATCAGAAAGTTACACTTCACCTCACTTGCCTCTGGTTTAACTCTTCTACGGCAATGAAGTTTCATTCATTGCGCATGGTTTCCGATTTCTCCTGACATATTCCAAAATACTGTATATTTCTAAACTTACCGAAGTACGTAGTGAAATAGAGTGTAGTTTTGGAGAAGGACTACTGCTCGAACATACCATTGATATAGGATCCAAAAATCAACAAAATCTAGAAATCTCATGTCTGCATGGAAAATCACATCCGTGAAGGTGAAATAAAACGTCTTTACAAAAGGAATTGCTGGTCATCTGGCGACGAGTATATCCCAGGTACTACGTATTGGCATCACAGCACTCACACTTACAAGCACTCACGAAGGTACCTTGTTACAAATAGCCTCTTACACTGTTACCGGAGGTATATTTATTAATACGTGCGTGATAGGGGGAAACATGGTCGGCTGGAAGATGCGGTGAATCGGATTAAATAAATTCGTCGGAACAGCTTTGCTCTCTCCTCCTCTTTCGTTCGCTGAAAGTACGTCTCGCTTCTACCAAGTGTTCGTTGTAAGTTTCACGGGTCTCATAGACGGATAGTGTGTTTGTCTTTTGCTCGATCCGAAGCCAAGGAGACGTGCACTTACCGACACTTTATGCCAGGAATAATTCCTCGTTCATTGTAGTTGAAATAGTCGAACGATGTATGTGGCTAGTCACACGCGGCACGCACTATACTCACATCGCTCTTATTGTGGCTATTCGTGTGTCTAAGGTAATAGGACCAGCATCGCTAGTAACACAGCAGCAGGAACATTGGCTTCGGGCTTCCGTCTATATTTTCGCGCGTGAATTTCACGACTATGACTTGCTGACTACGAGTACCAGTGCGAGAGCTCTTTCTCTCTCGAGAGACAAAGACTGATTATTATTATTTCGTTGGCGATTTGATTCCTCGTAATGCACCGTTTACTTCCATTAGCCGCGCGACGCTTCTTGGAAACGACTTATTCATAGACTCACACTTTACAATGGAATTTCGTGGGAATTTAGTGCTGATGTAATTACACGCATGGAAAAATGTATAAGTCTATTTATTTTTGGTAATAAAAAGTAAGAAAGGCAATCACAAAAATTGATTAGTATGATTTCCAATACAATGACTTACCAAATTATTTACAATTTCATTCCATCAAATCCTCATTCAACTTCCTCATGAATAAAAATACAAATCTCACAAATCGCGAGACGGAAAAGCCAGAACCAGTGGAGAGCAAGTCCTGGAGGAAAGGATCGGTAGCGAGAGCAACGGCCTCATTCAAATTATGCAGATCCGCGAGCATAACTCTCAAGCGGAAAGAGGAGAAGGAGGATGTACTTCTCCGTACGCAGTCATCCGATTTTCGTCGCGGTCCCGATTGATCCGGCAGTGTGCTGGCTACCGGCGGATAAAAGACCAAACTCTCTCGCGCATGGATTTTGCAGCGGATGAGATCGAAAGAGAGAGCGAGAGCGAGAGAGAGAGAAAGAGAAAGAGAGAGTGGGCATCGAGAGTAGCGGTGTCAGCTAGCGGTCAGAAGGAAATACGTCCGCTGTCACACGATAAGCAGCGCGCCGCCCAACGCACACATACACAAAGTACCAAGCATCTCCACGTGTGTAGGATGTGTGGATCCCTTCCGCCCCCCGGCGGAGGTGGTAGACGGGATGGAGCTCGGCGTAAAGGAGCCCAGCAAATCATGCACGCCAGATTGTTGGCAGATCCTGTCAACGAGGACTTACAGTTATGCGGCCGCGCGGCGGGGAGAGGCTGCGCGGCGACTGGAATGCCTTTATATGCAAATAAGTGAAGCCGAGAAGGCCTGCTGAAGGCTGAGCGCTGCTTGACTCCACAGTCTCACTCTCTTTCTCTCTTTTACTCTCTCTTTCTCTCAGAGCGCCTCGCCAGGATGACTCTCGCGCGCTGGACCCGACTGGACGCAGATAGGTGCGCGCCTACTCTCTTCTCTACCCAGGCACACAGCCGCCACCGGGAGTTTAGGGATCGATTCGTAGATATGAATACTGCCCGTACACTCCCGACTGCTACCGCGCGCTCCTGCTTGTCCCAGGAGCGCGCGCTACCACTCGCTCCGAGACTCCAGATGATGACGGATGAATTATTAATGACTCTCCTCCCAGGAATACTGAGAGAAAGAGAGAGGGAAAGAGTGGGGCGGGAGCTTGCCGAGGCGATCCATCAATGAATGGATGTGGCGACGATGAATGCGCAACTACTCCCGACTCCGGATCCGTGATGCTGATCATCTTGAATCTTCTTCTTCTCTCTCACTCACTCTCCCTCTTCAAAAGCAGAAGAGACCTCACCTTTCAGTCTACTTGCACCGTGAAGGATTGCACGCACCTCCAATCGAAGAGTCGAACGTGTCAATCGTCAACACCTATAACTTGTGATTAGTAGTTTCTTATTATAGTTTCATTCTTTCGATTAATGAATACACATGAGAATTCTGGAGTATGGGCATTTTTATGTATGCAATCACGCGTGTCTAAAAAAAGAAGTTTTGATGTTGGTTTATAGAATTATAAGGTATGAATCTATTTCTTCGTATCTCGACCCGAGTTGAAATATAAGAGGGAGTTGCTATACTAACGAAGTTATGCAGTGATAAAGAGCGGGAGGCAAGAAGCCCGGCCAATTAAGTAAAGTGAAGATGGCTAAGGTGAAAGCCATTGATTAGATATCAACGGGTATACAGTGTTCGGAGTCATCTGCTTATAAGAATGACCGTAAACATTCCATCGGTCTGCCTTTGCTCACACAACACCTTTTACTGGAAATTCGTCAAACCTTTCCTTTCAGTGGAGATCTTCCAGACTCCCTTTTACTGTTATACCTATCGTCTTATATATCAATCTCTTCAAGGCCGATTTTTTCAAGCTGTGACATTGTCTTGACTCACGCAATGCATAATACAGTGAAAGAAACATTTAGTTTGTCACCCTACAAATGTTTCTCTTAAAGTTTTCCCTGCAAAACATTGAACGAATGTAAATCTGCACACGTGGACAGGCATCCCTGGAAAGGTTAAACCTACCTATAATTTACCATGCTACTATGATGGTTAACGACACTTATCTTGGTGTCCCAACGTGGCAGTGTCGACAGACGTCATCTGGATCACCGCAGTCGATACCGATCTATGGTGATTATCCTATGCATTAAAACATCGTCGACATGCGGCAGCTCGCATATTATAAACAGTGATTCACATTCTCTTTATCAGAGCCGGCTGATACGATTTCAGAATAAAATGGTCAGTGGTCAAATCATGGCCACGGAGTCAGGAACAATGATTGAAAGAGGCGCGTTACGCGACCAAGGAGAAAGTTCGATGAATCGATGCGAAGAGCATCGGAGCATCATCAGCATCGATGGAAGTTCCCTTTCCCTTCGAATCGACATCGGGGCTCTCTCCGGTCCTTTTGTAAGGACGTTCATTGTTGCTCCCGGTACTAATCTAACCTGACCCCTTCCTTCTAATCCGCGCCCATTTGAAATGGCATTCGGTCCACGAGGCAACGGACGAAAGCGGAGAGGAGAGATTGACAGTTTAAAATATGTATAATGGATCACTATGCAGTGGCAGTGTGAGGCACCGATCCCATAGGCAATGGGGCCGATGTTGAGAGTCCAAGGGGGTGGCTCTTGCAAAACGGCATCACTCTTCTGCTAATCGAAAAGCTCGGCTGAAAGAAGGAGCGAGAGAGAGAGAGAGAGAGAAAGGGAGAATGGATTAAATTGGACGCCGTGAATTAATCGGCTTCTGTTTGAGTGAAATTGGGCGAGTGTTGTTAGGAAACGTGAGCATCGGCGCAGGAGAGAGAGTACGCGCTCCATTGTCCGCGACCCGTTCAACATACAGCCGGCCTCTTTAAATCATATACGCCGCCTTCCACCCTACTTCTAACCTGTGTCTGCATACGAACGTATTAATCGGCCGAGTCGCCGATAATCGGGCATTCATGTGAATGGTCCGGGGATGTTCAGCCCTGCTGCGGGGATCGCCGCTCTTCACCGCCCTCGCGCTATAGTACATATATTCTCCTCGAACTGTTGATTCCCCTTTTAAGACACCCTCAAGTTTCAACCTGTACTTTAATTCTTCGTGAATTCATGTTTAGCACACATGTTGGTTCCCTCAATCGACTCTATCTTTGAGATGGGGTCGGACGATGATTAAGAAATAATTAGCCGATTGGAGCTTTTTTATGATCCTAACTAAATTTCCTGAATGGATGTTTCCATCGTGATGGAAATTAAATTGAGACTTTTTCAGGATTAGAGTGAGAATGACTTTACAATGGTGTAAATTTGTAAAACGATCGGATGTTCGCGTAAAGCAGGGACACATCGAGAGATGTGGATATACCATAACCGTATCGAACGGGAAGTTACTTTGCCCGGCTAACTGTTCCTATTTTAATGGATTCGAAAGCGAGTCGGGGTCCGAGGTAAGGTGAGTTTTTGTTTTAATAATCAGTTCTGCATAGTAAGTGGAGTGGAACGCTTGCTAATGTGCCACGTATACCTCTCACATAAAAATCGGGGTAAAGGTCCAATCACACACGCGAGCGGCGTACAACTGTCGTATTGTTTCAGAATGGATGTTATGCTTCACTGCCACTAACAAAAACACCATCGACATTATACCAAATTATGGTATTACCTTGCTTGAAAGCATAGCGATGCGTCGAGAGCACTCCACCGCGCGGTGCAACACCAGGATCACGCGTGTATGTGTAAATAGACCTTTAAATCGGTCAGTCACGCACACGCCGGCAAAAGGCCGGGGTATTTATGCATACGAGGGTCTTGGAGAGGAAAGCTCGTTATGGCCATAATTCCGTGCGCGATGCGCTCGCCTTAAATTCCCTTCACGTTCTCCCCTTGTCTCTCAGGCAGCAGCGGTAGCAGCTCTGGGCGAGCTCCGAAGCAACCGGGAGAGACGTGGTAACGGTCAAACGCGGTGTCCGAAGCACCCATTGGCGTTTTTTCGATTTCAGGAACGTGGGTGTGTGCCACTATCTTACACCGTTGCCGAAGAAGCGCGGAGATCGAAGATACATTCCTAATGTTTATGCAATGCCGTTCTCGCGGGAGACTGGCAGCGGCATACGCAACGCAGCCAAGAACGATGGAACACTAGCCGCTGCCTGGTAACACGGTACACAGTAGTCCTGGGGATTTTTTTCGCCAGAGAAATCCGAGGGAATAGGTATGCGCGATACCCAATCGCACGCCGGGGACTTTCGAGAGGGGCAATAACGCATAACTCTGACAGATCAGATATCCTACGAGGCTGCCGGAGAGGAGATCCTTGGACTGCTCACGACTCTCTATGTACTCGACAGGAAATCCCCATAATGGCGCGAGCGCCCCTCCCCCGCTATACTGCCAACTGGCTGTATAACGCGCACCATAAAACAGCGCCGCACTGCTGTCATCGTTACTGCTCTCTGCTTTTGACTACTCTTCGTGAAATAGTTCGTGACGCAGATATAAACAATCTTCCCATTGCAGACTACTTCACTGTTTGCACATCTTGCTTACCTTGGAAAAGGAGTAAGACAATGCTTGTCGGGGAGAGATCAGGGAGGGCGCTGTTGGGAATCTCTTCCGCGCGCCATTATGGTTACAACGGGACTTTATTCGTCGATTTGGTCATTACACCTGGCTTTTATGAGCGCCCTTTACACCGGCGAAATGTAAAGTCGACCTTTTTTCCAACGATACGTGGGGACTTCGCCTCGGCACGACATTCGTCCGCGCCCACTGTGGGGGAGAATGCATGCACGCTCAATGGGATTTCATCTTGCGATATTGAACTCAGCATTATAGCCGCACCGACGTGGCCCGAAGATGTCATGTGTAGAAGCTATTTTAGTAAAAGCTAATCTTCGATATTGGAAAGTTCTTCGATATGTGGATGTATTATGTTCGACGAATATTCGCGGAGTGCACAGCAATACCTTACTACGAATCTGGTGATGTAAGTGTCTTTGAAAGATTATCCAATTTCTAGATTATAAACTCAAGTTAGAATAGCTTGTAATCTTAATAATTGAACGAATTCTCGCATTTAGCAAAGCTTCTCATAAAAACGCAAATTTCACTAAACATTGAGACATGTTTCCTTACTCCGCGTATCATCGGCAAATAATGTCAAAATTCGACATCTTTAGTACCACAGTCACATAATGCAAGTAAGCCAACAGGATACTTAAACTTTCAATTGCCATAACTCAGGGAACATCCCCCGGAGGCGTTAAATCCGAGCGTATCCGCAAGGGTAGACAGGGAACCTTATGGAAACTGCTGACGGCATATCTAGTTTGCAGGTCATTTTACAGCTGTACCCGGCGCCTCATACATACATCGGGAATATAGAGAGGGCCATGAATTTGCGTAATACAGTCAAATTCCGGTGCTCTGCCCCTCAGACCATAGGCAAAATGGGTGGGGGGAACAGAGTGAGGGAAATGTGGAGTGGTGGTAGAAATTGTATTATTGCCGCTCGTCCAATATCCCTGCTACTCTTTCTGCTGTGTATGTATGTACATACATGTATCGTGCTTTCTCTCCTTCGCCCACTTCCTCTCTCCTTCCTTTCGATCTCGTCGGCTGGCGAGACCCCCGGTCGTCCGTGAAACTGCATACGTTGTGCCGTTTTTACGTCTCCTCTGGGCTTTGCCAGCTCCATACGGTGTCATTACACACCTCATAAAGCAGCAACACACTGGTACACGGGAGCGCTCGCTCGCTCGCTCGCTCGCGCGCGCGCACCTGCGTACCGCTGAGCTTTTCCGCCAGAAAACTCGAAATCATTGACCGCTCGAATCGAGGCGACCTCATCGCTTTCGATTCGTGCCCCTATATTTCGTCCCACGCCGCCTACTCACCCACAATGTTTATCCTGCACCCTGTTGGCCTCTGCCTATGTAAATGTCAGTCACAGCCAAGCTTCGATTTTCGTCGTCATCAACCTCCTTTTGCGTTATTCATTTCATCGAAGGAAATGTCATTTATTTCGTTATTTAGATATTGCATTGGTCAATATTGCTCTGAATTATACTCTTTTAATGGTCGTTGTATGTTAATTATATAATTGTAATGAATTTGAGAAGTAGGACTCTAATTTCTATTAAGTCTAATTCATTTAGGGGGTCGGGAATCATAAATTGAAAAGTAGTGGTGTAACAATAGCAATGTAGGTAAGAGAATAGAGGTGGTAATTTCGTGCGTGCGAATTAGTTGAGGTGTGCCACAAGTTATGGGGGAGTCTCAGGAGTGGTTCATCCAGACGATTATTACATTCTCCTCTGTGATATTATGCCGAGTTAATTCAACGCATTCCCCCTACATAGTGACAGTCTTTCCCGCACCCCTTTTATCCTCTCTTGCAATACGTAGTCAATTATTATTCATGCATATTGTAAGTAAATTTTGCTATCAGCTGATTCTTTAGCTTTTGACATGGACTAATAATAATTCCCTTCGTTGCTCATAGTTCCTAAACCGTCTATTTTACTACTCCACAGTATTATCATCTCAAACTATTATCACTCTATTTTACAAAACTAATGGGTTTCCAACGTCTCATTTCGGCGCCGCAAGTAAATATAAATACATCGCACCAAGTAACTATCGACTTCCCTTAGAAAACCTGTCATTATGAAATGATATTCGCATTAGAGACAACTAAGTTGGTCCAGCAAACTGGGGCGCAAGTCAGTGCGTTACATGTTGTCCCGTGCACTCGAAGAAAAGCGAAAGGCCGTCGTGCAAGGTGTGCGCGCTCTTATTCGAGTCACGTGAGCGGAGCGCGGAGCAACCGTTAACGACGACGTGTGCACGTGTAAGCGAGGATAGTCGTCCTCGTTAGAGGTCAGGTGGCAGCGGAGGCGGAGGGTGACTCGGTCGTGGTGAGTTAGCGGATTAATAACGCCTGGCACGAGCCTAATCAGCCGGTGTAGAGTTCACCGTAAGCGCCCCGGTGGCTGCTAGGTGCCTGGTACCCTAACCTCTTCTCCCTCCATCTCCTTTTCAGCCCTGGTACAGACTCAAACATGTATGCACACATCTACAAATCTGTTCATGTGTACATTTATGTAGGTTCGCATACTTACTCTCACTGCTTCTCCCTTCGTCACTTTCCCTTATGGCTTGCCGGACCCCATGCGCTAGAGCCGCACAGCCCCTCCATAACAATATCATATTCACCGAGCCGACCTTTCCTCTTCCCCGTTGAGTTATTAACCTCTAAGGTTACCGCAGTCACCCTCGCACCGCCCCCGCTGACATAAGCCCCACTTAATTACCAGAAAAGCTTAACCACCGCCTGTTAAGCCTCACTCACACCGACGTACATTCTTGTCCGTTGGTCTTGGACAGGCAGCCGGTCAGTTTTGAGGGATTATACCGCCGAGAACCTTGCAGGGTTACAGGTAGAGCGACGCCTCAAACACATTTTCCCTCAGGGATATTGGCGTTTTAGCACGCCGAGATTTTAACACCTGAGGTGGCGTTGCTTTTAGCTTGGCTATTTGGACAGGTAGTTAACGGTGGTGGTTCTAAGTTTCTGGCCCCTGAAACTGATACTGTTTTGGGTCGGCTTTCTAATTTCGTGATCGTAAGAGAGCTCGGGTTAATGAATTTCCAGTTGAATGAGTGAATACAGATTTAATATATACACGATTTTTCTTTGAGCAGAGAAGCTTGAAACTAGAATGGCAAGGAGAATAAAATATATACTGTTTTAATTGAAGAAATATATGATTGCAGAAACCCCTGAAAGATATACTGAGCACGAAGGATTATGACACTTTGGCAGAGAATAACTGTGGAACTAGTCCCACAAACCCCGGTCCGTGCGAAGCCTCCGTTATAAACGAAGTAACGAGACTGATGAACTCGCAGATATCGTAAGTAAGTGGATAAATCAACGGAGAGGAAATCTCTTAAGAGCATAATAACGGCGTTTATTAACATGCATTCGCCGCCACATTCTCCCTCCCTCTCTCTCTCTTTCTCACACACACACTCTCCCCTCTCTTCTTGCCGGTGTAATAGCTCGGTAGTCGCAGTTAGCATAAATAACGCGACGCTGCAGCGACATGTATAGGGACGGCGAGCGCTGCGGCGGCGATTCATAATGAAAGCCGCCAGTTTTATAACCGTGGCGATTCCTTTATGAGTTTTGCACGCGCGTTCGAGCCTTAATTAAATAGCCGGAAAGCCGAGCGATGGCTACGAGCAGGGAGGTTTCGGGCTTCACCTGTTGACAGTAATGACGCCTGACGAGAGAACGTGAGAGCGTCTCCTATCCACCCTCTCTCTTTCTCTCTCTTTTCAACTACTCATCACACGCTTGGGTTTAGCGCCTCCTGTGGAGGCTTTCAAAAAGAAAAATGGCACTCGGACATTTGTGTGTGTGTATGTGTTTACAAAAGCAGGAGTATAGGGAAGGGTGAGAAGAGGGTTGTTCCGTGTTGGTGAGATGGTGTGTGCAGTCCGAGTGGCCGCAGCGGCGCAATGTTGCTGAGTGCAATAAAGATAGCCTTGGTTGGTGCCTGCAGCGGCGGCGGCGGCGGCGGCAGCTCAGTTACGTGGAAGTCGGCGCGCCCGGCGAAAACTTTAAATTGGAAAACTTTCACGGGCGTCGTCTCCGTCCGATCCTCTCTCGACGCCGCCGACCCGGCGCTCGCCGCCTCTCGGATAAAGGTGCAGAATGTTAAAAAATAAGCGCGCACTGGCCGCCCATTATTTGAGGGAACGGTGGGCGAACTGCTGGAATCTTGGCGCCGGGATCCACCTTTCTTTTGCTGGCCGGTCTTTTTCTGTTTTGCTCTGTTTTTAGTGCACGCCGAACTTAATCAAAGTTCGCCAATGATGCCGGCGAAGTGGCACTCATATAAAGCTAGTCTGCTAAAGTTCGGCCAACACAATTTTGGGGGAGGTTCGTGTTCCGCCTTTGGCCTTACCGGTCTTCGACCAACTGTGGATGTTTTATGCGTTGCGCAATACATTGGTCGATACGGATCTTTGTTTTTACTGTCTGCAATTGTGATGACTTGTATGCGTACGTGCATTTGATGTAATGCAGCTCGCCAGCATTAATTGTTTTTTTGCCAATTGACATCGATATGAATAATTAAAGAGAATGGAATATTTAGTGTGCACTTAAGTTAATACATCTTGCAATTATGAACTATTTAACATGATTTAGCCATAAAATAATTGCAATACGTCATAACTCTGCTAAGTTGCCACTTAAGAATATTAAGTTTTCTATTGCCTCACGTTCAAATGATATGAACGAAGTAAGCAACCCAGCAATGTCGCCCGTATTATTTTACAAGGCAGGATTAGCATGAACACGACGCATGACTCATATTTGGCTCATCTCGCATTCCGGTTTCGTTCACCTGATGACAGTATTTAAATTCCGTCTCTCCTCACCGCGTAATGGCATCGCTTTTGATACGTGACTGTTTTCTTTCCACACGTCGCCACGAATTTCCCACGCACGCCCAACACATTCGCTCGCTCCTGTATAAGAATTCGATATTTCACTGAACGAAGGATTCCAGGCCGCATCTAAATGCTCCTCTTCTCCATCGAGACTTGGCACACTAACATAGCTCTCGAAAGTACAAGTTCGAATAGACTTCAAACGATTATAAATATTCTCTAGCAAAATCTAGAAATAGCAACTAAAATATAGTCAAAACGATACCAGTACAAAGAAATAAAACATTCGATACAAAACATTCACACTCAACCAACAACACATCCTATACGCTGCTACGCCTTATTGGACACGCGCTGATGCACGGTTTCTAATCAGCGCGACAACAGCCGATAACAAGTGCACGTTTACCATACACGCGTGCAATGACTCCCCCGTACTAAGTCTCATTCCCACCGTAGAACTGCTGGATTACTAAACAATCGCTATCCTGGATAAGCGGCCGCATCATCAAGAACGAATTAGTAAGGGCATTGTGGTGTGGGGATAAATATAACTACTACTGGGTTAAGCAAAACTTTAGAGAAAGAGAGAGCTGGAGTTGGTTCATTGCTGGATAATTCACGTTTCGCAATGTTGGAGGGCGATACAAGACCCTATCGGCGCTCACATATCGGGTATGGTGAAAGTAATAAACATAAGTCATAGCGCGCTCGATCATAAATATTGGATATTAACGTTGATAAGTGGGAATTAGCATAACTACTGCCAGGAGAGCGGTGGAAGCGACTGGGAGCCGCTCGAATCGCTTATATCATTTTCTTGCATCGATGTTGCTCCCGGTGGCTCCCTGGCTGCAGGCACGCACGTACGCCTATGACTTCATGACTCCATACGGGTTCGCAAATCAATCGGCGCGGCATCGATCTACCGATAGCGGGACGGATTCGGACGGATCTAAAGCCGGATTCACACCGTGCGAGCCGCTGCCGCCGTTCCGGATCGCGGCGGTGTCAACCGCGATTGCGGTGGACCGTTGGCACTCGCTCGGCTTTTCTGCCGATTAACAGAGAACAATTGGTGAAGTGCCTCGCCATTGTTTCGTCCCCCGAGTCACTCTTATTGCGGGGACCGCACGTGGCGCAACTGTTTTACGGGTCGACGACGACTTCATCCGCGAAATCGCTATAAGTTAGAAGAACTGGCCGATTGTTACTTGTCGGCGAAGAATCGAACGGATGCTCGGCCTACTTGATCCCCTCGGAGGAAGTACAATTTGTTATTAACAGATCTTTAAAAGCGATTGTTAATCTGCTCGCGAAACATTGATCCTAACTGATACGTCTGATTGCGCGTAAAGGACGGGTTAGGAATTTATGATGAAAAAGAAGTTCCCAAGGGTGCTTGTTACGATATAAGTTGTATCTCGCTCGTGATTCACTAGGAATCTGTTAGATCTACTTAGCAAACGAGCCTGTTAGCGTGATTGTAAAGTACAGGAATAATGGAACATGCTCATCCCTCCCATCAAAGCGCGGTCCCCTTCGCCGAAGAGGCTGTGTACGATGGCGGGCGCGCGAGCGGCATTATGAAACCAATGATACGATGATTAATGTGTTTTCCGTCAGATGAAGCGGAGTTTATGAAGGCGATAAACGTCGGCAGCGCGGCCGATGCCGCATGAATTGCAAATGGGGAAACGCTATTGACAAACGCGCCAGCATAAATCACTCCGTCCGGGCTGCGCCGCCACGGCATTTGCGCTACGTGGGCAGCAGCCGCGCGCCGGCTCCGTTCTGCAAAAAGCTTTCGTCCCTCCATCGAAAGCTCTTCCGCCTGCTCAATGAGAGATGACTCGATACTCGCGTCCTAATTGTCTTTAGAACGTTTTAATAACTCGCCTTTGCGCTACACTCGTTCTTTGCGATTTTGTAACTTTTCACTCAGCAAAAAGCTCATCCATTTAAACTCGGTTGCCTACCGAATGAGGGATGTTTTGATTATCGCGTCCTCATTGTGATTAGAACGATTGCACAACTATGCAGCTTTGTGTTTTGTATTTTTTCAGCATTGAGAACTGAATGATTTTGCCCTAAAGGCGAATGTAAATCTCGTACTGACACGCGATAAATATCGCGGAGATTGCAAGCACAGGATTCTGCACCTCGGTTTCTCAATTCCAGTACCTTGGAATGTAATTCTTAATATATTTAATATAAGTCGAATTCATTTTGCACTTATTTCCTTTTAATATTAATGCGATTATTTCGCTTGACATGACGATATCATTTCAAGCTCATTTCATTTATAGCGATAATTTTAATATAAAAAATTACTAATACGATTTATTCGCTAGGAAATATTTAAAGTGAAATACTTCTGACAATACCAGTGCCGTCAATCTATACTTACATATTACATTCTCGTGCTCGAATAGCCCATAAATATCGGCCGCTTGCGAAACATCGCGCGCGTTCACCGTCGAGCGAGCGAACACGCGCGCGCGCGCGCACTGGAACACAGAGACGTATGAAATTAATTAAATAATGCCGATTTCTGCTTTCGTGCCGATCCGACGTGCGGATAGAGCCGGCGGGATAGGTTCGTTAGCTGCACTTACGTGGCATGCGCATACATAGGGAGACTGCGCTAGAGCGCTAGAGCGCACTCTCGCCCGATGTACATGGCGTGCACACTGAAATCCATAAATCCTTCGCGCATCGTATTTTCACATAAATTATGGAAATGCCACTCGACGCTGATGATAAATCAAAGGAGCAAGCCGCATTAAAAATCCCAGCCCGCGCGATGCCGTGATCAGCGCAACCGGCACTCTCTGTCTGCGCGTACATGCGCGCGCGCGCGCTCTCACACATTCTCTCTGCACTTTACGTAGACACACGCACACCACCGCCGCTTGTAAATCAAAGCACCGCGGCTCGCGCTTTATTTGCGCGTTATTTATGCAATCGATCCCAACCACACAATCAAATCGATTGTGTGTCTTCTTTTTCTTCGCGGTGGCTGTAAGGTCGCCGCGCAGCGTGAGATATTACTTCCCTGGGAGAAGTTTCTAGTTAGCTACATAATTAAAGGAATGCAGCAAGGCTTCCTGAGATTACCATGTTCCACTCGGTGACTAATTGCAAAGTTCGAGTCGCCGCACTTTGGCTATTCCAAGTACCGTTTGTCAAGTACAGTTTATGTACTACACTTATTTCATTAAAAATTTTTTATTACTACTGCGAAATAGAATGGACTTTGATTACATTGAACGATTGAGCTTTGATTAATCGCTATTAGTATACTAATGGATTTATTCCATTTTACCCAAGCTTCAGGTATATCTCGTAGAAGTTGCTACTGAACTCTTAATAGTAGCGGCGTGTTAGTCTGCCATAGCAAGCATTCCATACGGGCCGTACGAACAAACGTGGGATCGGCTTAATGGCGACAGTGGCTCTTATGTATTCTGTTATATCCGCCGTGGCGGGTTTGAAATGCTTAAAAATGCACTTAAGACCGCGCGCGCGCGCGCGCGCGCACTGGATGTGCAGCATAGCCTGGACGTGCAGTCTGGATGAGGGCGTTGTAAGAGGGAAGTTAGTCCTTAATTTAGTCGTCCACTCAGTGTGGAGCGGTGGGCTGATGCAGCCATGGCAATGCAATTATTATTAGCTTATTATTATATAATTGGCAGACTGCAGTTAATGAGACCTCTTGAGACGGCCCTGTCGGTGGAGAGAGTAAGAGAGCGAGCGAGCGAGCGAGCGAACCGAACTGAAGAATCATCCATCTATTTGCCAAAGCTTTAATTGAACGGGAACTAGCTGGGATTGCCCGATCAGGATGTCCCGTCCGATGCATCCAGGATGCGCGAACTCGAGTACACTCACCCCCTACCAGCACCGCTTATAATTCCAAATGACTCTCCTTCATTTTTTCGTCCCCTGGACCACACAACTCCTAAGTACTTACATGTGCTCCATGTGTACTACGTTTCATGGGTTCATAAAATATTTATATAAGACTAATTATAACTTTATCTATATACAAAATAGTGTATGTTTTCTTCTTCGACTCTCTTTAAACTAGAAGGTTACAAACTTCCAAACGTTTTATATACAAATATCATGATAATATTATTTCTTATTATTCCGAATAGACAATATGATAACTTTTAAAATCCAAAGAAATTCCAGCCAATAACAAATTGCAAAGTTCCATTCACAAATATGGTATCGAGGGTAGAATTCCGGGTTAATATGAAGGCGCTGGTGGACCTTAGCATGCAATTAACATTGCTCGTCAAACTTATCCCTGCATGAAGCGAAATCTTAGAACGAAAGGGGCGCAAGTGCGTCTGCGTGCGCGCGCGCGCGTGCGTGCGCACAGCCTGTTTACCCGGTATACATAAATTCCGGATAATAGCTGGGAGCTCGGGCAGCGGCAATTGACGTCGAAAAAGGAGAAGAGTTATGACGGCAGTTCGGTTCTCTGGGTATGCTCTATGCTACCGAGAAGGCGCGCGGCCCTCGGATACGTGTCCAGCTGACAAAAGGCTCTCGCCCGCTCTTTTTGCCAAGCGAGCCAGTAGCGGTGACAAAAAGTGCGAGAGATGCCGTTTCTAAGGCCCAATTACTCGTGTCATTACACTTCTGGATTCCAGCAAAGCGAGCTTGAGCTCGAGCCAATACTGGCGCGCGCGCGCGCTCGCCTTTTTTACGCCGACACAAGCAGGGGGGCACCGTCTCTGCTTATGTAGAAGCGGTTTCAAATCTGGTTAGGCTATGCCTGCCTCTAGCAACGCACTCCGATTTTGCAATCCATAAACGTCGCTCATATGGCGAAGCACGCGCGCGAGCTCCAGTTCCATGTATGGCGAAAAACTGCAACTGCCCTTGCAGGTGATGCGTGCCTACCTGCCTGCCTGCTTGCCTGACGGGCGCAAACCGCTTGCGACACGGGCGTGTACTTAGATCGCCCCACGTTTCTCTGCTTTATGTCATACTAGACAATCATACCAACATCCTGCCACACATTCTCTTCCCTTTGAAACTGTAAGCGATTTCTAGTGACACTTTGTAGTCACTCAATGTTACAAATGATAGAACATCCAATCCAGCAGAAGCTTTTTTATTATATTCATCTAAGAATTATATTCTAGCTTTAGAATATACTGTATTCATTTGCTTGATATAACATACCAGCCCATTAATACTCAACTACCAATGGACGACCCACGTAAACGTAGTTTATTGTATCCGTTCCTGTGAACTTTCGGGTGCGGCAACGTGCAACTTGATGCACGTGAAACGATACGTATCGGCTTCTATTTATCCATAGTTATTGCCGCCATTCCTGTCCACGGTTACCTGGGAGTGCAGTTCCACGATATGAATTTCCCAGACATCCTTATCCCAGCTAGGATCGATATTAATTGCGCGATGCTTATCGAACTGCATTACATCGCAAAGAAGTAAGGCAGATCCGGTTGGCGTGGTGTATGTTACATGTCAGCAAGCCGTAGTTTCATAATCCAAGGAGCATAAATCATTTAGCGCGAGCTCCCCGTATTAGTAGTGCGCGAAAACAAGTATTATGTTTGCAACTGTTGCAGACTGACGACACTCCGGACAGATTTAGTCGCCAGTTCTGCTAAAGGTAGAATACGTGCAGTCGGATTGCGCGAATGGCAGAGGAAAACTGCACCGTTTCTAAGAGTTCTCGTACTGTTCATAGTAACAAAGTGACATTTTTTTACCTGATTGATGAATTACACTCGTTTCACAGCCTTAAATATATAAAACTAATTCCTACACATACCAATCTATTACATCAAATTAGAGTGATTATATACTCATTGGCGAATGTTAATCAATTATATAATCTTAACTTCCCTCCACCCATAACTTCCTCAAACTCTTAAATCAACGATTTCACAATTACCCAAATCCATTTATCCAAACAATTTATCACCTCTCATTCTCCAAAAGCAAATCCCATACTGCGAATCGCAACACCCAGTCGAGTGACCACAATTTATCAGCGACAACGGTACCAAAGGGACGAAAAGGAAGTGGCGGAAAAGATGGAGAGAAAGCTTCTCGCGAGGAAAGGGGCTAGCAGCGAGAAAGAGTAAGAGATAAAGAATACGAGGAAGGACGATCGGGAGAGAATGTGAGGACGGCGTGCGCGGGTGAGCAAAGTCGAAGGGCCGAAAGTATTTAATTCGTGGGTAGAAAGGGTTAATGAGCATGAAGGTAGGAGAGATACACGCACGCCCGATGGCAGGTCCTTCTGTTTCTCCCGTGGGAGAGTCCCGTGGTCATGTGAGTCCGTGGAGCCAAGCAGCAGAACGAGTAAGAGAGAAACAGTGAGAGACTTGGCGTGGACAGGGGGTGGGGTGGGAGAGAGGGAGGGAGAGAGAGAGAGAGAGAAGGAGGGAGAAAGAGAGCGCGAGAAAGGGGGATTCGGGTTAGGTATATTGCTGAATTGAGGAAGGCGGTCTTACAAAGCGCCCCGTAAATCCGCGCCAGGTTCGACACCCGACATTCTCTCCATTTTATTTCTCCCCCCAACCCCCCTGCTCTGCCATCGGGGATCGGCGTCCTCCCTCACTCTCGCTCACACCCTCTCCTTCCTGCTATCTTTCTCTCTCTCCCTCTCTCCGTCTCTCCTTGGCACGCAAGATGCCCGAGAGAGTACCCTCTTTCTCCGGCGGGACACTACAATCCATGGAGTACGCTGGAGCATTAAAAATAATAGGAGGCTCGAACAGGTAACTTTAGCTCGACTCGGGAGATCGCAGGATCGGAGCTGCTCCTGCTCCTGCTGCTGCTGCCGCCACTTGCCCGGATGCTGCTGCTCTCTCTCTCTCTCTCTCTCATCCTTCCCGGCTTCCACCGATTCTCGCGCGGAATTCCGCGGCGGCCTCACCGCTTTGCCATACTTATTACACCGGCGGATCAAGAGAAAAATTGTTTTTGCACTCGACGTGCAGGATCAGCCGGCGAACGGACAAGGAAGAGATTTATGCTTCTGGTAGCCAGCACGAGGAAATTGTTTATTGATTCTGAATGATTCCCTGTCACTTCGCGGATAATTGCATTACATTGGCAGTGGAGATAAAATCGTATCGTGTAGTGGTTGATTGTGGGATTATTGCAAGTTTAGTTTTGTATAAGTCGAGTTTAAATGCATCGAGTAGATTTTATTCGAATGTTTGAAGTAGAAACTACACGATGTATGGAAAGGTCAATTGCGAGCGTTCATTCGACAGGACGTAATCCGAGGCCGACAGGAATTCCTTTGTAATGGGCGTCAGCGTCTTATAAATAATTCGGCTAAAAAGCATTCCACAATGCAGAGTACATTAGTGTAATTGACCGCGATATTTCTTGCCGCCGGTATTTTCAGGATCTATTACCATTGGTGCATGATTTATGCAGGCGCTCTTACGCGGCAGTTACCTTAAGGTCCGAAATAGCGCAGACTTATTCCTCTAGGTCACACCATGGAGGAACTTGGCAGCAGGCCATATTGGGTGATAACGTACTGAGCACAATGAGAAATTCTAACGTCGCGCCTCTACCGCGTCCCCGGAATTCCCCGCTGTTCGCGAACGGACAATTTAATTTTCCGCCCGAGCACTGTTCCATAAAACCAAAGACCAACTTTTTATTGCATTTCCGAACCGGCTGTACTTGACAATCACCAGCATATTCTACTCGCGAGTTCACCTTCATTTCTGTACAGCCTGTGGACTTTAATGTTATTTCTACTTTGTACTTCTGTACTTTGCTGCTAAATACTCTCGGTGTGTTCGTACTCTTATGTAATATCGTGCTTTTAGTCGAAAAGGTATTCGAGATCACAAAATTCTAAGGAGAAACTTGGTGGAATTTTAACAATGTTTACTGGTATATTTTTATTTTTTTTAGTGTTTAGTATTACAGTTTAAAAACTTAAAATAAATATAAAGCTCATTTGGTTAAGGTTTTAGTAATCAATTTTTATATAAGGATTCACTTTTCAGGCTTACGCAGGTGTAGCATAATGTTAAAGTGCCGAGATTGCTATCGTTCCCCTAAGCATCATAGATTAAATATGACTAATACGATGGCCACAATTCCAGAAACACACAAAGTGGTCCGAATTGACGCGCGAGTGAAATAAATCAAGCCCGAATCTTCATACTCTCTCTATTCTAAGGTAATCGCAATCGAGCTCGGTTTCATCGCTCCCTTTTTCACCTGCTCGCGTTCTTGCTTCCTCTCATTCCTCCCTCGCTACTTCTCACCCGATTCCCCCTTTTTGTCGCTATTATGGCCCATAGGTACTTCGAGACGTCGCCATTATAAACTTATACAAATTCGTCAGTGGTTCGCCGCGAACAATGGGCCGTTTAGTGCTCCAGATATATATCATCGTGCGGCAGCGCCGATTCGGCCGGATGTCGCGCGAAACCGACCTAAAAGAACTCCGCCCGAACGAGAGAAGAAGAAGCGTCCACATTGCATCCTATTTGTGCTGATCGTCGTCATCTGTGCAATCCGATACTAACAAAAGCAGAATCTTCGATCGAGTAATCAATATTTATTAAACTATTCATTCTCAATATTTATTATGAATTAAATTATTATTTCCGTTCGCAAGGTTTCCTTGAAAACAAGAGAATCAATTGCCAGGTATACTTGGAATATTGTTCAAGTGTATTAAGCAAATCAAATAGGACATCATCATACATTACACCTTGCATAGAACGGTGAATGGATTGGCCTTCGTAAGACCAGCACATTTATTTCTGTTTACGCGGTAGCCTCCGACTACTTGCTACTGTGTAACGCAAGCAATGACACACTCGCAGGTGGACGCAGCGTTTATCAACAATTTTTCTCCTTGTTAGTTTGGAGTGACGGGCTCGTATGTCAAATGCCTTTTCCATATGACGCTCGCATCATTAACCACCGCTGGATAGGAATCGCATGACTCGCGTCCAACTAATTATAATTCCTACGTGATTATGGCAACCCAAGAACACTTTCAACAGTTCTCACTGGTATACTCGTCTGTGAACAGCGGCAGTCCAGTTGTGGACAATTGAATGCTCAAATTAGCAGGTGGATAGTGCTGCGTTGGCTCCGGCGAGTGTTTCCGATCAATTTTATACTGGTACCAGTTAATCAATCGGTGTGGGGAGCCACCAACTGGCGACGGTTCTCCAAGGAAGCCCGAAAGAGATCCAGGGATGGCTAGCAGGGCCGAAAGTATCCCACGGCGGGCGGTGGGTCCCAAAGGAGGAGGACAAGGGGCGGAGTGCGGGGTGGCAAAGAGTAAGGCCCGATGGCTGGGCAGCCAGCAGCTAATATGTCATCCCTCTGGTTGGTGCCCGTTTGACGGGAGGAAGAATAAGGCCCGGGTGCGGCGAGAGTCCGGCGGCGTCGAGAGGAAGGCGAGAGGCAGAAGTGGATAATAGATAGAGAGAAGGTGCGAGGAAGGAAGAGGAAGAGCGAGAGAGGTGGATGACGGGGAGGGGGTGGGGAGAGAGAGAATAGAGGTACGAAAGAGAGCGGGTTAAACTGGGCTGTCGTTGGACTGCTGGCCAGCCGGAGGATCGGGGATACAAATGGGCAAAACACCGCTCTGTACGGATGCCGCGGGGCCGGTTGCAGGTGGCGCGGCCCCCGATAAATATGTCAGCCGGCAACACCACGCCGCGCCGCGCTGCGCCGAGCCGCGCGGAAGAGCGCGCCGCAAGCCGAGCGAGAGCTGCTAGCCAGCTCGAGGATCGAGGACCGAGCGGAGCGGTGGCCGAACCGCACGGCCACTGGATGCGGCCCGCGATCCGCGCCACAGTCACACCGTTTTGCGTCGAGCCCAGCCGAACCGCACCGTGTGCATACCACACCGCACACCTCCTACTCTCTTCCGACGCAGGACACTCACTCTCTTTCTCACTCTATCTTCCGGCCCCCGACTCCTATCGTCTTCTTCATCCCGGCTCTCCTTCCGCGGCGCGCTTGAATGTCCTTTCTTCTCGCCTCTCCCTCCCCCGCCCCCGCCGCGCCGCCGCCGTCACCGCCGCAGGCGACGCGCTCTCTTTCGAACGATCCTGCGCCGCTGGGCCCGTAGCTCCCGATGCATATATCTCTTTTCCTCCCGCGCTCGCGCGAGCCTCTTACACATTTGAATATTATGGAAATGTCGACGCTTCGCCAACGCGAAATGGTATTGCCGGCTGGCGGCGTATTTCGGCCCGCGAGAATAGTAGGGCCCAGAGGAGCGGAGCGGAGCGGATGGGCCCGGTCCAACCTGAGAGGAACGGGGCCACTCGGGATATCTCGTGAGTGCCGTGCGAGGGCCCACTTGAAACAGGGAACCCCGATTCCAACCGACGAATATATATTGGAGGAGGCAGGCGGTTACTATCTACCGGCGCATCTATCATATCCCCTAATGAGGACGCGCACCGCCGCCGCGCCGTCCCAGGACGCATCCGTAAGCGCGTTATTATATGCCACTCTCGGTCTTGGGCCTGTTCTGGGACCTTCGCCATTTTCGGACCGATGAATTTCTTTCTCACTCTATCTCGTTCGTTTGCTTTCTGCGTCGATCCCAGTGGTTGCCAGGCTTTCTTTCGGGGGTCTACCTGGTGTGTGCCGTCGTGCAACAGGTGAGAGATCGCCCGCAGCCCGTCTCTTAGCCGGTCCGCCGCTCGCACGGTAGCCGGGCATAGAGATGAGTTAAAAAGGAACTGAGACGTTCACGCGCATTCTTGCTGAATTAGTGGGCTGCCCGTTGCGAATGGATTTCGAGCGGCTTCGCCGAATACCGTTCCCCCTTTCGAGTTTTTATACACCGCCGACTCTGTCCGTACTGTCTTCATATAGAACACGGCTTCGATGGGAAATCACTCGTATTCCATGCTGCATGATGAAGGCTATGAAATGTCAGGCCTTTTTACGAGAATCTCATAATGACACTCGATCCAAAGCCTATGCTTTCTTAGTTGGCTACTTACACCTGAGGAATGTAATTAACGAATTTTTTTCGCCGCCCATTTTGGCGCGGAACGAAACTCTCGTAGCAATGTGGTACGCGACACGCGCAGAATGTTAAGTAGCCGTGTGTGCCACTCCACTGATCCGCCGGGGTACCTGTGTCTCTTTGATTGTGTGTATACCAACAGTTGCAGTTGCAGCAGCAACAGCACGAACTGTATGCATATTATTAGATGACTCAACGAAAACGTGCTGCACGCCCCGATCCAGAAGATAGGACGGCCGTAATGATGTCTGCGCGTTACGTAACGCCGTCCAATCGCAATGGATAAATCAGTGGTAGCTATCGATCTTCCGGTCGGCCGAGTGATTCCAGCTGAATTGGAACCTCGGTTTCCGCAATGTACTTTTCCGATGATTTACAGTAAGACTTCCAACAATATCACATTAATCGAATTTATTTAAATCAATCTAAAATTCGAGATGAAATTAATACAAACATATGACCTTTTTAATAATAAAATTAAGATCAAGTTTACTATAAAATGAATAACATCGTTCTACAAATTTGGCAAGCCTCTAGTAAATATAGAGGTCTGGGTGGAATGACCGAGCTAGTACGAGCAGCAATCGAAAGATCGGTGGAAACATCCCTGGGCGAAAGGGTCATCGGTTCTTCGGTGTAGAGGTAGAGCGATCGGCAGAGCGAGAGATCGTGAATCAGGAAATGTGAAGTGGTGAAAGAGGCGGTCGGGAGAGGTGGGTTGTACGTGTGTGGGTGTTGGTGTGTGGGGGTGGGTGGGTGGGTGGATGGGTGGCGAGGCAAGCGAGGGTGGAGAGGCACTCTGGCCGGTGTTGAATTCACGGTGAGCACGGTGAGCGGCGTTGAGGAACGAAAGCGGCTGGGGGCGGCGGGGGTGGAACGTTACACGATCGTTCGGTCTGTTGGTATGGCCTTTGGCCCCCCGGTCGGCCGTTGTTTTCACCCTGTTATGCAGCAAGTGAAGCACCGTTGCCGCCGAAGTGTGGTCGGTTTATACACTAGACAGCCCCACTCAGCGTTATATGCCCACACGCCAATCGAGGGCTAGCTCGACTGTCGTGGATATCGCCGGGCGCTCCGGCTGCCTGGTTGCCTGGTTGCCTGGCCGGCTTCGAACCAGGCCGGTTCCGAGCCAGCGCGATTCGACGTGGAGATGATTGTAGTTGCAAATGGGCAGTTTGCATCAAGAAGCGGCCTTCCCCCTGGCCGACAGAACATGCACGGCCAATGCAAACAAAGTTGACCCAAACGTCCCGCTAGCGAGGACCAACCCCCGGAGTACGCCTCTCGCTCGCTCCTCACCTCGTCGGCTTTTCCCTCTCCCTTCCTCTCTCGCTCTCTTTGCCACCCTGCTCTTCCCTCGGGCGCTCTATAGAACTCTGCTCGACGCTACTCGCTACATACTAGCCACGGCAAGTACACACGGCCAAAGTATACAAATACCCATCTTTGACGTACTCGATCTCCCTCGCTGCCACCGACCAACCCCCCCGCGCAACCCCCGCCGCACCCCCTTGACAGCGCGTCCGCGCGCGCTCTCAACATGGCCCTGCTCTCTCTCTCTCTCTCTCTCAGCGATCGTAATTGTCGCTCCGATCGTACGTCGGCTTGCCTGACAAAAATTCGATTAGGCACACCTCTGAATTAATTACGCCGATACTGCTGTGCTTCTGCTCGTAACACGTTTCTCAGTGATTTCGGCGATTCTGATATGCTGGAACGATAGACATAAGATCCATGTCGATATTCGAACGAGTTTATAAAAATGTGTGTATAGTTTAAGTTTCGAAAGCTATTCTTTTTAAGAGGTGAATAGAAAAGCTCTTGAAGCTAAAACTAACTTAGCAGTTGACAAGAAGTCAAATAGTAACGGATTCGTTAAACGATAACTCTGCAACTTAATTAGAGATGAAGGGCCAGCGATTCAAATGGGAATGCAGGCGGCGAGTGCAAAGCGACGGGAGCGACGGTAAGCAAGATTAATCGAGGAAAGATCAACGCCTAGACCAGCGACGAAGGACGGTGTACCTACGGCGGCATCTCCACCGTTGCTTCTCCGGTCAAGCAAAGTTTGGCAAGTTTCGTATTTGCTGAGCGAGGTGCGGCTGGTCAGACACATCGACATACATGTATGTCGCACTGCTACTCGAAGTGCAGCGGAACCTTCGTCGTATTGGAGTAGCGCGGTGTGTATAAATAAAGGGAAGCGAGTGAGCGTTGGACGAGCAGCAGCGTAGCAAAGTAGCGTAGTGAGCGGCGCGACGCGGCTCGGCGGCGGCGCCCTTCGGCGAGGGCCCTTCGGGTGGAAGCGGCACCCCCTTTTCCAAGCAAGGTGCCCTTTCGAGCAGTGCAGAACGCCATTCGCATTCATCGGGTCCTCTGTGTCTTTGCGTGATATCTGCACACTCTATCCCGCAGGGAAGCGGCAACAGTGGCGTGGAGGGAGGTAGAGAGCGGGTAGAGCGGGTAGAGCGATACAGAGCTCTCCTCTGGTCAGTTAAACATGCGCATATTGCATGAAACTGGTAGTAGGCGAGTCCGGAGATCGACCTCTGTATTAACACCTCCGCCAACCTGAACCTGCGGATCTCTCTGGTGAATACCGCGCGGTTCTCCATTCTCTCCTCTCCTTTCTCCCTCGCTCGCTGCTCTCTGCCTCGTTCTTCCTCGATACTGCACTCTGACTGCTCTGCTAACTCTCCGCTTCAGGCCTTCTCCTCGAACGCTCTTCGTCTCCCTCTCTCTCTCTCTCTCTCTTTCCTCCTCTCGAGGAACTCGCGCCCTGTCTTTCCGGCGCATCGAATAGTTAAACCATTATTTTCGGTTGGACAGCCGGACAAAAGGAATCGGGCTGTTTGTGTTTTCTGGAACGTTTCGCTTCGACGGCTCGTGACTCTCTGTGTTACACTGACTTCGCTTTCTCTCCTTCCAACGCGCGCTTCCCAACGAGAGAGCGTTGCGGCGCGGCCCTCCGGCGAATCGTCGGGCTTTTGAGCTGAGGGAAAATGCCCTCCGACTGCCAATTGAGATGTCTCCCGCGCAAGAATGCGTGCGCCGGGAAAGTTTGCTCTCGCGCTTTTGTTTACTCGCGCTACCCTCTCTGATACATGGGAACGGGCGCAGCACTCTGTTAACAGTTTTTTTCGCTGACTGTAGTTTCGGTAGGAAGAGCGTTCGTTCTCGGAGTCTATAACAAGAACAATTCTTATCACAACTTTACCGACGTGAAAAAGACTGGTATTGTAAAATACCAAGTGAATTCACCTTTAAAGTTGAAGCATGAACAAGTTCATAATAAAACTCAAAAGATTCCATCTTTTATTCTCTAAAGAAATGAATCGCGCCATTTTAGTCGTATCAGGATTGCCGCTTAGTCTGGACGCATTTAAATTTGCAACCCGGTGATAGTTTCTCGCGCGCGGCAGACTCCCAAAGAAAGGAACTGGTTGGTCCAGTGAAACAAAGTGCTATGTAAAAGTGCACACACGCGCGTATATGTGTACGTTTACATGCAAAAGTTACACAAACTAACCCAGATAAACGCTACGTAAAATAGTCAGCGCCACAATAATTATCTGTGTATGCGGACGCGCGCGCGTGCGCGCAAATTTGTATCCATAATTCTTTTCCGGACGAATCTGCGAACAGCGAATGGCGCGACTACATTTAAACCGAGCTGCTGGTAAACCCGTGCATACGAGCAGACGAGACTCGCGGAGAGTCCTGAGGGAGGGCGAGGGGCTCGTGTACACACGTTCGCGCTCACGAACACGCCGTCAGCTCATACCAATTGCAGCGACATGCCGCATCATTACGCCTCGCTAATTAATTGTGATTTATCGACTTCAAAATCCCCGATCGCCGGGAGCACCGAGAAAGCACAATGCCGGACCCTCCAAGCATTCATACCGGACTTTGAACCTGCATTTAACTTACATTCCTCTACGCACACACATTCTTAATTGTTAGTAGAGAATTTGCATATTTTTAGTTATTTAATAACACTCGAAAGATTAGATCAATTTTAAAATCTTATGATATCTCGTACTTCAATGTCTTCCACGCGTTTATTAGTAAACAATTAAACAATTAATAACTTTGCAATACTAAGTGTGTCCAAATGATGAACAATATTTATTTTCACATCGTGCTTTCACTGTTCGAAATTCTCTAAAGAATGACATTGTGTAGCACAATTCGTTCTTACACTTCATCGATCCCTCTGACGCATAAAGCATTTCACCATCTTCAAGAAACTGCAAAGCATTGCTGAAATTCGCGTAAAGTGTCGTCCACGGGCAGACAAATGAGGCGTGATGAAGGAGAAAGTGTCCCCGGCGCATAATCGTGGCACAGTGTCACCGAAGATGATCCTGTGAGGGCGGATCGGGCCAAGGGGATTTAAGTGGGCCTGCTTGAGAGGCGGACAAAGGTTTGACGAATGCGACAAATATTTTGAGCGGTCCATCGATCCATGAGTAAGTGGTTTAAAGGAGGACGAAGCCCGCAGTGTCTGTGCTGCGTTATTTGTGCTCGGCGTGTATCCTGGTACAGTATTCTCGCGCTGGGAAGGGGAAGCGTCTCCCTGGGACAGCAGCGATCTTTGTGGGCCCGTTTGGGACCTTGTCTACCGGCGCCCTCGGTTCAACGAGTTTCCTCGTAGTACGCCGTAACGGAGAAAGATTCATGCCTCACGGAATCCGGCGAATGACGGGCACGACGTGCGATGATCTTCTGTAGTAGTACATAATTGTCGTTCGGCCAAGAGAACCTCTCGCTTGTCGCAACGGATCATCTTGCAGCTGGCCCCGGATAATAAGACGCTGTTGGCGACATTTCGCTAAATAAGCCTGGAACGCACTCTACTTACGTGTCCCCCCGTTATTTCACGCTTCGCAATACCATCTTACGATGAGGATGCCGACCGTTTGGCATAAATGGAGTATCTTAGTTCGCATGGCTTTCCTTTCCTGGCGGAGAACTTTAAATATCTACATCCATGTTTCATAGCTAGTTTAATTTATTATCTTTCAGTGATATTCCTCGCAAATGTCAATTGTAACTGACACTTATTAAAATTTCCTTTAACGTCGGGTCATTCACGTATTTCGGACAAGCATAAATCGAAGTGAATGCAGCAAACGCTACACGGCGCAACACAGAGAGTCTGGCTTGGTGATGCCCTTCAGTAGCGAGGGACGAAAACAAATCGTCAGGGAAACAGCGTTCTGTCGGCCGAGCAATACAGATCTCGCGGTGCCCGAACGTTTTGGTGATAATTTATATCCGCGGCCTGGACGCACGAACATTGCACATCCGGTTGCCCTTTACGATGAATTCGCCCTCCGCACATGTGGTGCGATCGATCCGGCCGTTTCATTAAGCAAGCGAGCGTTTTGGAGAAAGAAATACCATCACTGCTAAAGCGATTCTTCTCGGTTTATTATTCCCTTGTAAAATACACTACCATCGCGCAAGACGATAACTGTCATCCAAATTCGGCTTGAAAGAAAGAAGGCTCGTAAAGGGAAATCGAATTTTTGTCAGTTTCTTTGCCACCACTCTGACTAAAATCAGCCAAACAACCTTCCAACCAGTCCAAGTGTGCGCACGTGCCTCGTTATTTCAATCCATGGGACTTCCACTAAAAACCGCATTAATGCCATTCTCCGAGGGTGCTGTTGAAAAAGGCGCGTCTCATTTGGACCTAATTCATCGTTTGCATTCCGGACGTCAGTGGAATCGCGACGGGCAGCACCTGCGTGCTGTAGCCTGATAAAGTCAAACTTGGTGGATGATGATGCACGTTAAATCGCACTCGACGCATTGACGAGCGAGAAGCGCATCTAACTTTGCTGGAGCTCCACCTGCGTACGTGCGTGCACGTGGGACAACGGTGTGTACACGTGCAGGAGAGTCGAGGCGCACACAGCTCCCGCAGCATCCGGAGCTCCAGCGGAGGAAGAGAGAGAGACTCGGCGGCTCGCCAAGATTCCCTAAACGGCGCTGTTCTCCCGCCTTGTTTCTGAAAAATCGTAGTTGCAAAGACTGCGCTGAATGGAGAGTTCTCGCGAGTGTTGGAGCGAGCGGGAGAAAGAGAGCGAGAGAGTAACTGAGCAGTGAGGGAAGGTCGAAGAGAGAAAGAGAGAGACTGAAGGAAGCTGCGAAGCGGTGAACAGCGGGAGGAGCGGGGACTTTCGCATAAGCGATGTGCCCGGAGCTTTTTGCATTGGCTCGAGCCTTGTTCATCGGCATATATAACGTTATGGCGAACGGATAAGAGTGCCGTTCGAGAGTGGTGAAGATAGAAGAGCGAGAGTAAGTGAGAGGAGACTGAGTGCAAAGGGAGGGCGAGAACGAAGCGGTCGCAGCGAACGTAAGCCGATCCTGGTGCCCCAAAGGGGAGAGCATTCCGCCGGTTTCTTCCCTGGCACTTCCATCGAAAGGATCTCTCTCTACCCGCGATCCCCATAGTCGCTCCTTCGAAAGAAACCGATATTCCTGATCGGCGACACGCGCGCCTTCGCGGAAAAATAAGGCCCGCGATACGTGTGGCTTCCATCTCCACAGCTGGGGCGCGCCTTCCCTACACACCTATCCTAGTTCCTCGAACATCCGCCGTCGTTGCTCTCAATTAAAAGAGCGCTCACTGATCAGTCACGATAGTCTCTATTCTTTTCCACGAACTCCCTCAGTTTCAGACTTAAGCGGTGAGGAAACAACTCTCCGTCTACTCCATCGTACTCATTATCAACAAACAACTATAGATACAGATCATTGTCTGTTTCAAACACTCGCGCATTCATCCTACACGCTTTTCCTTATGGAAAATCCACTTGTATTATAATACACTTTCGACCTTGTATCTTCGACTTTATGGGAAAAAATTGATGTGCCCTTGATTGTTGCTGTACTATATTTCGAGAAGGGAAAAAAGCCGTTGAACATTGCAGGCGACGTCGCGGCGAAGCGCGTCGACATGGACAACGGGCGATTGTGCATGGAGTCGCTGAACAGCCGTTCATAGTCGACGATTCCAAATATTATGACATTCGTGAACCGCAAAACGCAGCAGCAGGCAGGAACGCAATGTAATCGGTGAATTCGCTCTTATAACTGCATGGTCTCTGAGCTGCAAAAACGAGCATCTTCCGGGCGCTCGCTCGTGCATATGTATGTATGTATACCGAGCGCGATCGTGCTCGTTCTGTTTGAACAGCCCTCGTATACAGCCGGGCTTCACACCTTGCTTGTTGTCGTTCGTGGAAACGATAGGCAAGCCTGATGATACCTGCCACAGAATGCCATCACCCTACTTGATAACGCGACAATCTCTGGTTTCCCTCCCCCGCCTTTTTTTTCTAACTTCAAATTAATAATTATCGTTGATTGACATAACTTCTTGTAAAGCCTGAATTATGGCGATGCTCTTTTAATGTGACTGTAAGTGTTGCAGAGTGATTAAATAATAACCTGTCTAACTGGAATTAAAGATCCAGACGATATTTCCTATAATATAATCTGAAAGTGTCAACTAATTGGGAGAAAATCGTAATATCCCGCTGCGAAGTTAGTACTTTTTTCAGATCGGATCAGAATTGAATTTACGGCTTAGTTAAAGCCAGTGTCACTCTAGGCAGTGGATTGCTCCTCGAAGAGGGGCAAGAAGCGGCGGCGGCTCGCCACCATTTGTCGCGAATCGCCGCAAAATATAAATCCGCAGTGCTCGGGCGCCGTAATGGGCCGAGGCAGCCGAGTAAAACCGCCAAGCCAGTTTAATTGTCGACTAAATGGGATTACCGTGAAAACCAGCATCCGCCAGTATTTACGGGAGAGCTCGCCAGGCTTTTTCTGATCGTGTATACATACGCGCATGCATGCATCCACCGCGGCGGCAAGTGAATATTTCGGCGTGTATGCACAAACCAGTGCGAATGGTGCACCACCATACCGCCGCTGCCGCCGGTGCTGCTGCTGGGTCGAGCTGGTACCATTCGTTTATTATCCCTCGCTAGTACAAATCGCCCGGTGATGATAGCAGGCCGTTTACCTTGGGACTTAATGAACAATCTGTGGCTTCGCTTACTGACGCCTGGATGCGCCCTACTTGTACAATATCTGCTTGTACCTCACTGTATGATGCACAATGAATATAAAACAATTGTATAGAATGATATGAAGAATATAGTATGTATGAAATGTGTAGGAATCGTGTCTTCAAGAATGAATACAGTCAGTCTGACTTTAGATAAGGTTTAATGGTCTCGTGCGAGAATATTTGGTTTGGGGAAAGCTTACAAAGTGAGTATTAGCATATTTTGGTAAACGTAAATCTATTTTAATCTAGTCTCGGTTAATTGCTTGTTTATTCATGAGATTTGATAAAACTCAGAGACCACATGAATAATAATTTCTGGCCTACTGATAGTGAGCGATTGGTAATGATTTATGATGACTTTTGCGACTTTGATGATAGTGGTTAATAAGAGTGAGAGTGATCGGAAAGAGATCTTTATCCTAATGACGGTTGCCAGATACGGCGGAGACTCGGCGGATCTAATGAAACAGCTGCACATAATAGTTTCATTTATAACTGTTGGTGCAACTCGCTTCCTCGTAGCGTAGCTTTCATTTCCATAGATAGAGCTGACTTTCGATTGTGTCCGTCGCCGGCATTGACCGACTATGTAAGTCCGACTCGGCGGACAACTGGTGTGTGCGTAGCGGGCTTCACACGAGACCGACACACAAGCGAGCCATACGCAACAATATCAATTCTACCATAAGAATCACGGTAAAAATTCACTAATCCTCAAAACATTCTCAAAGATTTTCGATATATTAATGCAGAAATTTTCTAAACTTAAAGTCAGACTTTTCTTGATTCAATGAATCAATGTCACTTTTATTTAATAATACATTCAAGGTGATACTTTATTTCTCACTTCTGGTTCGACCGATATCATATGTTGGAATTCCACATTTTAATAGCAGTATTACTCATGATGTCTGAGCATAGAGGCAATCGTCCAGAGAAACTATGCGGGAATCCCTCAAACTACGATAATACGTGGGTCCGAAGCTTTCTAGACGCTTTACAAACTGGTTCACGGGAGTAAGGACCATAAAATCGAATGGGCAGCGCAAGCAAGGGGACCTTGGTTCACGACACCCTTTATGCTCTCTCTCTCCTTGGACACCTTTATCTTTATCGTTATGCGTCGTTGTTTCAAGCTCTTTATGCCTCGACAAGGGGCTCCCATTAACGTTTGATTTACTACTTTCTACAAATCTATAAAGGAGTCCTCGTCTCCTCGAGTATAGATTTCCTGCCTCTCCACGTACACATACAGACTTGCCATGGTACAGATACTACACGATCGTGTGCATAAGGAGACGTAGGTAGCACTGGACACTCAATGGGCTTTCCTGTAAGAACCTGATCGCCCTGGTTATCGTAAAGCATGCTGATGACCATTCGAATCCTCATGATACAACGTGTCCCAGAACCTTTTAATAGGCTTGGAAATACTGGGAAAATGCTTGATGCAGGCAATCAGAATGCTAGGTATTCGAGTTTTTAACTTACCGTCAGATTTTCAGTGGTCCTTGTATCCCAATATAATTTAATACGCCTATGTTGTTAAATAAAAGTGACAAAAGTTACATTTATTTTCCTGTTCTTTCTTGTTGTGTAAAAGCTATCTTTGTTAAACAGCTATTCAAGAATGAGAGTTGAATTTTCGTAATTCGTAATAAATATTTCGTGATCTTAAAGAACGAATAAAGAACGAAGTGCGAATTTTAGAGTTGATTCATTGGCAAAGTATTTCCGGTACAAAAGAAACGTGATTAGAGTTTATTTAACTACCAGCTAGGAGTGCATTGTTTCTCAGCACCCCTTTCCTGCTACCCTCGGACCTCAGGCATCGCTGTGGTCAGTGTCGCCCGGCGGGACAATATCTGACCCAAGGCCCGGCGGTCAGATCGGCAGGCGCGATAAAATTATACACTAAGGCCCATAAACGATCCCCAAACGCGGCCGTTAAAATTAAAATCTGCCGTAAGATCCTGTCTGCCGATGAATTACGGCCGGACTTGCAACTGCACACTTTTGGCCATCCATTGAAAGGACCGCCTTCGACTTTTCATGCTGCACAAATTCCGAGGGGAAAAGTTGAAATTTCTGTTTTACTATTACCTTTTCATTGACTTTAAACGCTACAATTACTTGTTAGGTCATGAAAACCTTGATACATGATATTAATGTATCATTCATAACCAAACTCAAAGTTATCACACTAGAGCATTGCATACCCACATTTCTTAATGCAAAACTGGTATTCCGGACGGGCAAATGTAGTCCGTGAAAACTGGGCGCATCGTGAACGCATCAAGTCCACTGTATCTCACTCTGAGATCGCTCATATTCTTTATCGGCAATAAATTCGTAAGAAGGAAGATTGGCGCTGCCGACTAGAGCAGGATAAAGGCTTCATGCGATGGGTCCCATAAAATCAGCGCTGATGCATCGGGCACCACGTTTGCCGTGCATATAATATGGCGGAGCGTGTAATAAACTCCCCACGGCGTGTCTGCAAGACGATTGGACGCTGCTCTTCGTTTTATTATCACTTTATTATTACCAGCGCGGTTTGCCTTTACGGCCGTATTAAGCCAGCGATGCTGCAGGCATTGTGCACTGTGCCCGCGTGCAGATGCGTCTTCTGCACAGCAGCAACGAGTGATTCATCTTAACTGGTTTAAAAGAGTCCTCTTCGAATGGGCATAAATTCAGGGCGCAATTCAACCTTCTGATACACTGTCTCCAGGCAACGTCCGCTGGTCAGTTTCATTTATTCCTAGTTACAAATTCCTTTATGATACTTTCATACAGTTTGCCCATCGATTTTTTTATACATAGTTTAATCTCTTGTCAAAGTTAAACCTTTAGTCCGACCGACAAAAGTATCAATGTAAACACAAAAACACGCACATGTAAAATACTCAACTTCGAGCACCCGCGTCTAGTACAACACACAACTATTCACCAACAAAAATAACCAATTGCACTACATGTAATCTTGGTTAACCGGAACCAGAGTAACAAGTTAAACGAAGGCAAGCGACAAGCTTCAATTTTAAGCGAAAGCTTTATTCGTGATTTATTGGATGTATAAAAAATTCTTATCGATTCACTGAAAAGTTGAAGTGACGCTGAGTGAAGTGATCCCTGGAAGTCGATTGATCGGGAATGAAAGGAATATGAGAGCGAGGTTGGAGAGAGGACGCGAGAGTACGGCGGATGGTCGAAGTGGAGTCAGTGTGTGTAGAAGTGTATAAGGCTAGAGAGGGAGGAGGCGAGAAGAGGTAGGTATAAGAACAAGAGGAGGAAGAAAAAGGCGAAGAAGAAGAGGAGTAAGAGGTCAAAGGTGAAGCCCAGCCTCTCGCCCTCACTGGGCGGAGAGATCCAATCGGGATCCTTGCTGGACTCGGACTCCTTCATCCTTGGACTCGGCTCGCATCATGCTCTCATTATACTCCTATCGTGAGGTGCGATTAGAGGTGCAAATTTGTTGGAATTGTCGCTGCGTTCTCAGGCCTCCTCTCCTGTACCGAGAGCTCTCTTGTTCTCTCCCCGCCCCACCCCCCCCCCCCCCCTCTTCCTCGCTCCCTCTCACTCGCTCCCTCACTTCCACTCGCTTGTTCTCCTCTGTTCTCTCCTGCCGTTCTCCGCGTCGTGATTCCTCGGAACGTGATCCTTTTATCGGCTACCGGGAGCACCGATAAATTAACCGATGCTTCGAAATTCAATTTGTACTGGCTCACTTTTAATTCAGCCAATCCTACCCCCGCTGACTAGCCAGAGGAACGAATAGACCGGAAGCGCATCGAACATACGTAACATTGATGAACGAAAGATATGTGTAGTATATAATTTTTAGTTTTCATGAATTTCAATTAATATGGAATTATTGTCGATGTAGAAATAATAGAATTTATTCACTTTATTATTCGATATTACACATTATAATATTATTTTCCTATTCCCGATGTACACTTTATTAACCAAACCTGGAAGTCAAAGAGACGTTCTAATTAAAATATTATTCGAAATTCCTTGGCTTCGAACTGCGGATCCCGAGTGCTCCGAAAATGTGGCGACATTTACTCCGCCGTTAGATAAGCATCAGGTCAAACCTTTCCCGTAACGGACTGATTGGACGCGTTGTGTCCTATGATGCAGCAGATAGTCGTTCACATAAATTGGCAGTCTTCTGACGCGACTCGCCGAGCCTCTTGGACGAGAGACACCGAAGGAACATCCCGGAGAAACGGTGGGATCGAGCGAGAGGGAATAAGATGAGGTCCTCGGAGAACTATGTACGTACGAGGGGCGGCCGGCTATCGGCATCGAACTTTCAGGCGTTTCGGGAAAAAGGAGCGGGCGGATAAGGATCTTTATGCAGAGCGGCGCGCTGAAATACTACGATCGTTAGAATCCAAATTGGGAGAGGGGGAGGCGGGCGCTTTTAAGAGCGCCCTCGATGCCGCGCGGGGGTATTTATAATATCAGTCCGCTTTTTGATGAACTGAATTTACATGCTGTCCCACCCGATTCTCTCTCTCGCTCTCTCCCTTTAACCCCCTTGCCTTTCACGGGGTTGTATTATAAATATAGCATTTTATTCGCGGTCAGCTGCAATTTTACGAACACGATGAAATCTTCGTGGTTGTTCGGTGCTTCGAGAAACAACCTGATATTACTACACATATTGCTATATGTATGTGTGACTTGGGATGAGATTCAACAAGAATGTGTCGCATCTTGCAAGGGGTACATGCTTGAGTTTTTATTATTACAGATTCCTCCAGTGTAGGTATTAATAGTGCAGCGTATTATAAAAAGGCGTCAGAGACCACATGTACAGACTTTGACGGCAACTGGTGGAATTTCGTTATTTTATATTTGCATTTAAATATCTGTGAACTCGCGCGAGTCCTGTGTGTTAAAGTGGACTTTTCAGTTAAGCGTAAAGTCGTTATACATTGGGTCTCCATGCACCTCCTGATTTAAGCTTGCCGATAAAGAGGCCAATGGAAACACGCGTACTGTGCTCGCCGGGCGCTTACAAACGAGCGACAGATATACCCGTACCGTGTTGCTTTTTGTTCTATGAGACCTTTAATAATGTTGCGCCTCGTTGCAAGAATGTGGATTTATTTGAGAGCGATGAGAATGCGTGATTGGTTTGTATTTATCGTTCTTAATACATCTTCAAGTATTCTTAAACGTAGCTGAGACGCGTATAGTGAATTGTGAGAAATTGCAAAAATGTAGCTTCGGATGGAAGCCGACTGGATATTCCTAGACTGGAAACGTAGAGGATTGGCTAACTTTATGACTCAAGATACAAAGGACAAGACGTTGCCACCTGCACCGAGTGCATTCCGTATCCAAAAACAATTGAACGCTCAACGAGCACCTAATTATTTCCATTCGAATAAGGTCGACGGTATACATAGCTGTCGGTGGCTGGCGACACACCGACTATTTCCAGAGGCCCGATATGCGCGCGAGCGCGCGAGAGAGGAAAGCGGCAGGTCGCTCGATCCGCTTGGCAGAGCCTTTTTGCGAATCGAGCTGTCTATTAAAATATCGCGAAATTAGCCGTAACGGGCTAAGAGAGCAGCGCCGAGTTTCCCAATGAGTGCCTTATTCGTCGGGTGAGCTGGGACTGGGCGTAGTGCCCTATTGCGGGCACGTCCATAGTCCTTCCGGGAAAAAAGTCGCTCGAACAGGACCAGTTTGCGCGCGCGTTGCCTCTCCCGAGCGCACGATTTTTACATCTTCTTGTCGCGCACGCACGCAGCCGGCCGCAGAGGTGTGTACGTATCGATCGGGCCCGGCCGTATCTGTCCCCGAGATCGATGACGATCGATAGCGCGCCCGCCACGATCGGTGCTTCCTAGGCTCGCCGTGTCCACCAGGACAGCCTTTAGGACCACCAGCATCGAACACTGCACCGAACCACTCCGTTCTGCCCAGTCGCATACGTTTAAACTGACCAACAGCACCCAGGCCGTTGTTGTTTTTAATTATGTTTATAATCAAGCGGTGGCGTGTCTATGGTAATCGCCACTCCGCCTAGCCGACACCACTCTCCCGGATTTACTGCACCGTTCGATTCCCCTTCAGAGAAACGACTATTGGATTAATACAGTGAAACTGGTATAGAGTACATCGACCAATGTATGTGTAGACATTGACGACACTCATTGTAACTCTGATTGGTATTGGTATATGTCAATAATAAAGTTAAAGTTCTTTTGGATAATGTTAGTCGGACTAGTAAATGAAAATAATAAATCGACACATAATATTAACAGCTTACTCATTCCCAACTGTCAACTGAAGATACCAATCTACCGTCGGTAGGGACAATGAATATTTCATCGATTTTATTACAGCCAGGCGCTGCTAGATTAACGAAGGAGCTCGCATGAATTGAACGTCAGGCGCACGCAACTCGGAGGGTTGGTCTCTCCTCGGGTGCGCGAGGAAACGGTCGAAAAAAGGAGGCAGGAGAGAAAAAAAAATGAATCATCCGGCCCGAAGTGACCCGGGGTGGTAAGAGCCGAAGCGAGATTTGCTAAAGGGTCTCGGTCATGCGAGGGTTACGTACAACACACACGTGTACCGAGAGAGGCCCGGCAACAACAGCGACGCCCGCTAATGACGCCGGGAGATACCACCGATACCTCTAATTAATTCTTCCTATCTTCGCGATATACAAATGCCCGCTGGCCTGTTCTCTCTTTCTCTCGTGTCCCCTTTCTCTCTTTCTCTCGCGCTCTTCTGTGTACACCGATTGCCCTGTAGCAGCACGCGGTATGCACTCAGCGTCAATGGGAAAGATTTATCAATGCAAAACTGAAGAAAATGTTGGCTACCCGACTCAGACTCGGCACAGCTTGTGCTTCTGTCATTTGATCATTGAGATACTACGCTGAATTATATCATTTTCGGAATTCGACTCTGTAATGTTCGTATAATCACTCGTTGACTGTGTCTGATTTTAGTGTATATTAGTCAGAGAACGCACAGATTTTCTTGGAGTTCTGTATTTCAGGCATAAGCAAAAAGTATGAAGCGAAGTAGTTTCAAAGGATATTAAGCAGAAAGTCTGTAGTTTCTCGTGGCTAGAGTAACCGGGTATTCTGGTTCGATCAGACCCAGGCACATTTAAAATTCACGTGTGTCGTGAGCGGCGTGCTCAGTCGACGGGACAACAAGGTATGCGGAGATTAAAGCATAAAGTATCACTGGAGAGCCGTGTAAACGAGTGAATGCTTTGACGATGGCAGAGAGCGACTAGCAGAGAGTAGTTGTGTCTGACGGTGGTTGTTGTCTCCGACGCAGACAGAAGAAAGGGGGGAACAAACGCCTAGTGAACAAACGTTAGCCAAACATTAGCTCCGCGTGTGGCAAGTCTCTTTCTAGTGTTAAGCTGGCAGGACAATTTAATCACAACGTTATTCGAGGGTGGGCGTGAACAGCCTGCTCGGCTGTCTATTAGGCAATAATAACCGGGGTGCGCCGGGTCTCTCCCAACAGTGTGAGATAATTTATTCCCATCGGAGGCGCCCTGGGGCCCTGCCACGCCCAGGAACGACCGCCACTGGCACCGGCAACACTACCAGCAGTAGCAGTAAGCAAGAGGCGAAGAGACGCAGGGCACACGTTCGCCACCAGCGGGAAAGAGGCTCGTGGCCCCTCTCGACGATGCGCCACACCGCGCGGCTCGTGCCACCAGCTTCCTTATAATGTGCCAGAAACGAGCCGCCGCTATCCTCGTAAACACACCCCCTTTTGCCCGGTTGAAAGGAACCAGCCAAAGATATCAACCTCCACCAATTTCATCCACCACCTCATCCAGATACGCGAACGTCCAAGGTATTTACATCGAGCTATCGATCGAGAAACACACATTGCCGATTGATGGCGTTCATCCGAATCGACAGGCGCCGTTTCCCTTAATGAGAACGAGCCGATGTTTGGCCAAATAATTTCTTTTGACGACAGTAAACCGGCGCCGATCGTAATTATGGCTGCGCGTCCGAGTGCAGGTTCAGCGCGAGAGTTAATCGAATGAAACGAGTTCGATTTTCGAAGTGCTTCGCAGCACGCTGGACACGTTATCGCGTTGCGCTGGCCTGTACGAGTGCCAGCTGGTGATTCAGGAAACAAGGCATTATCTGATGGATATTTAGATTTCGGAGCGATTCAATCTCTCAACGATCTCCGACACTCTCGCTTTGCTCGGCGATCGAGTGGTTCATACGATCTCTCCTGGATTCCGGATACCCGAGCGAGTACCCGGAAGTGCATCGGTATCATTCTCGCTCGAGTGCGACGATTAAAGAGACCGCGTCGGGCACGGGCATCGCGACGCACTGAGAGCACGCTTTCTCTCTCTGTCTCTCTCTCTCTCTCACTCTCTTTCTCTCTTGTGGGCGTGTATACGGCGGAGGGCTTTTGCGAAGGTAAGGATTAACAAAAAAAGAAAGGGGTAAGGGAATAGTGGAAGAAGGGGAGGGCGAAGGGCGAAGGAAAGGATTAAGCGCGGTTAAGGGAGTGAGAGAGAGGAGGAAAGATGGCGCGCAGAGGAAAGAGTGGAGGAGCCCGGGAGCCAGGATGAAGACTGAGGGGCTTTGATTCGGCTTCGGCCAGCAATGTATCCAAGGCCGCTTCGAATCTGGACGCATAAACATGCCAGGATCGTGGGACGTCACTCCCCATAATAACAATAAGAATTCGTCGGTCCCGCTCGCTTCGGGCCCCGCTCGCATGAGACTCTCTCGTTCCCTCGGGAAGCGACAGCGCCGGAGATCCCACGTGATTACAGCCGCGGGAGCGTCTTCACAAATCACTCGGTCGTTCGCTCGCTCTCCGCGGACTCCGGGAGAGGAGAAAAGAGGCGATCCAAGGAGAAGCAAGCGAGAGGGACAAAGAGGCGCGGGGAGCTTCTTCCGTTCTCCAACTTGATCTGCCCCCGTCCGTCTCCCTCGCTCTCGCTCCTCCAAGATATTCTCCACCTCCGGGGTACCACATCATGCCCCCCTCCAGGGGCGGACATAAGCCTGGCCTCGCAAGATATTCCATTTGCGGCGCACTTCTACTGCCCTGCTACTATGCAACTGGACCCCCGACTCAATAAGTTACTCTCCTTTCCCTTATCGTTCGGCGCTTAACCTTTAAAACCTCTCAAACCCTGCCACACGTTCATCTACCATCAATCCAAAAGCATCTCCTCCACTTCATCCCAAGTTCCGCTGGTACATTCTATATACAGTTCTGGATATCTGAATTCCATAGACCAGGCAAGGACAGCATGACTAACGCGCCGCAGTAGGAAAGCTCCTCGATACTACGAAGTACGAAAGTCTAGAGAGGCGAAGAGAGTCCATTGGTGGCAACTAGAGCCATTTAGCGAGATGGGTCCGTATTTATTGTGAGGGTCCGATGCGTCGGGCCGGGTCCGGGGTCTCGACTGGCCAGCCAGAGAGAGAGCAGCACGGCGGCGCGCGGTTATCAATCGCGTCTATTAACAGGGATATAAATGGCAGGCTCCGCTCCTCGGGATATTTTATAGCGACGCGCTGCCGCAGGACTGATACTAATGAACGCGGTAGTCCGAAGCTTTGATTCCGAAGTTCTTCGAGTCGGGTCGTCCGCGGGGCCTCTCACCGCGGCGGTGATACGTTTTTCAAGAGACGACGAAGACGGTCTACTTCCCGTCAGGCAGCGACTCCCGGAGACGTTCAATCCGCCCCTGCCCCCCTTCTGCCGCCGCCCCTCCTCCACCGCCGCCCCGCATCCACTCGATCACCCATCCTCTGATCGTCAGCTCCATCGGGGCCCTTACACTCTCCTCGGGCTCGGAGACACGTGAACCAAGCCTTCCACCAGTCCCTTTCCTCTTCGCTCTAGATCCTCTTTTCTCTCTCCCTCTCTCGCTTTCTCTCTCTCTTGGTCCACCAACGACATAAATCTATATCATACGATATACGGCTTTACTCTCGTCCGCTCCGAGACAGCGCACGTCCAGCGCACTTCGTATTCATGCGCGATCTCCCACTACAGCATGCAAGCATTCCGCCATATCCTGATCGCCGTACGGTGAGGTTAACGCGGCACTGGAAGCCCAACGCTGTGATTGAGGGTGGACGTGGAGCTCCTCAATCTGAGAAAGAATCGGATGATAGAGTATCCGATATCGATGAGTTATCCGCGAGAATTCCGACCGTATCTCTGCCCGCTGGTGGCTCGAAGCCTGCGTAATTCCAGTAAATATTCCGCGCCAGTGATTGCGCGATTCTGACCGAAAGACACATTGGATTTTATAGGACTCCTCTTTTCAAACCATTAAGAGCGTTGTGTTCGTATTTCATTATTATTATCACTAGTGGATTAATTGGGTAATATAAGTGCGTAATATAAATAAGAGTAATGCAAGGGAAAGTATAAACTACCCGGAGATTTGAGTTGGAATTATTCCGATTGAAGATACAGATGCGTGGGATAATAATGACGCTTAAACTTGATGCGAATCAACCATTTTCATTAATAGCGGTCCTTTCAATGGCCAATAAATTCGCTTGTCCGAAAGTATCTCATTTTCGCCGATCGTGAATCCTCCTCAGTGGTCCGGAGGATTCCAGCGGAAGGGAGGCTGGCAGTCCCTTTCCTTTCTCAACTTAGATCGCCCCCGCATAACAGAGTGCAGCGAGCGGGAGCAGCAGCAACAGAATTCGACGGTCCCACCGCCGCCGCCGCCGAGCCAATTAAATAAATATTCGTTGACATCACGGTCGCGTCGCTTCTACAAACTGGCCCCCTTGGCGCTCGTCCGAAAGAAGGTGCTCGCTCGACCCTTCCGTCCTTCTTCCCATTCTTCCAACCCACTCCCTCTTCTCTGCCTTTCATTCAGTGCCCACTATGAAGCAATACAGCCTTTCATTGCCCTTTGCTACACGTATATGTATGTATGCGAGTTAAATAAATGGTAGGAAGGAATTTGTCGCAATAATATCAATTGGTCAGTGATTGAATTTCCAAGTGGTAATATAAGTGGAATGATTAAGAAACGAATAATATGAAAGTGATGAATAAATCAAATTCGTGATACTAGTATCTTTTCTATTAGTATTAATAAAACTTCAACAAAAGTTGTAAATCAATTTAATATAATCAAATTAAAATACATAGCTAAATAACTAATCCTTTCTTAAAAACCACATATCTATATGTCAAGCGCAGTGACTCGCAAAATGAAATACCAACACATCCAACAGGAACCCACCCCATACAATTCAATGTCCTGTTATTTCCAAAGAACATCCTCGGCAGTTTACAGGGATTTATGATGATACGTCGGTGACTATAAATAGACCAGGACTTCGGAGGACTATGTATCCGAAAGTTGGCCGAAAGCAGTGAAAATATTGCTTGGGCCTCGCGGCAAGAATCCTTGTGGGCGTAGCGGATACGCACATGTCCGGCCGCGGTCATCCCCGTATGACACCCTGTCCTTTTCCCAAGGTGTCGAGAGATGTTCCTGGCGTTTCGGACCGATGTGCCAGTGCTGGGGCGGTGGAGGGGCGGCGACGAAGGGTCGCGCTCGGTGGATGCAGCGGTGGAACAAGCGAGATATATCGTCCTGCCGGCTGTTAATAAGACGAGACAATGCCCGGGCACCGTCTGCGAACGCGCGTATGTGTGTCGTGCACACTGACGCGCGCGTAGTCTCCCATCGCCGGCGATCCTCGAGGTGAGTGTGTGCGTGTGTGAGCACAGCCGGGACACGCACGGGGCTGAGCGCGCGCGCGCGCGCGGGGGAGAAGGCACAGGCGTTCATATGTTTATTAGCCGGACCCGGCATAAATAACGCGGGCTATAAGGTATAAGAACGAGAAGAAAGCCCGATGCGAGGGAGAGCGAGCGGCGGTGCGAGCGAGAGGGGACGAGTCCTGCCGAAGAGTACCGGGAGAGAGAAGAGCGACGAGTGCAGAAGCAGCAGTAACACTGGAGGAAGAAGAAGAGGAGGAGGAGGAGGATGCGGAGGAAGAGAAGAAGAGATCGAGCGAGGGCGAAAAGGATCTGCGAGAGGATAGGGAGTTGTGCGGTGGATCGCCACTCTGCCATCCCGGGGCAGAGAGGGAGCGCGAGTGTGCATGAGAGAGGACACGGGCAGTAGACGGCCCGGAGGAGAGGAGAGTTTCGGCTTCGGGAGATCGGCCGAGTAAATTGTCACACGCTCTCTCTGTTCCGAGGGAACAGGGAATTGGGCTGGTGAGATCGGGCCAGAGGCGGAGGACGAGCGAGCGAGCGAGAGAGATGAGGAGAAGAGGACCGGGTGGACGGAGGATCGGAGAAAGAGGTGACGGAGGAGGGTCGCCCCGAGCGGGTGGAGAAAGATCCTATCCCAACGGTGGACTATATCGAAGGGTCCGAGAGAAGAGCCCGAGGAAAGAGAGAAGAGAGAAGAGAGTGGCACTCTCGCTCCTTTTTTCTGCCGAGACACACACTGCCGGCAGAGGGACAAGGAGGACAGGAGCAGCGATGGGACAGGATATGAGGTGGGGTGGCGATCGCGGGAGGACGGCCGGCCGGAGCCGGGGAGGGAAAGATGGACCGAGAGCTGGACCTACCTAATTTACCTCCCAGATAATGCGGCATAATTAAAGCAAAATGTAACGTCGCTGGCAATTAAAACAAATTTATGCGACCGAGATCCGCGATCGGCCGGGAGACCCGGGGCCCCTTTCTGCCAGCCTTGAGCGCCTTCTTGCCTTCTCCTCCACATTACCACGCGCTGCATTATTATTGTTATTACCCGCCCAATGCGACCCTACCATCCTATGTTACTCCAGACAACCAGACTCACTTCAAACCATTAAATTCTATGTTGTCCACTTGGAAAAGTAGAGCATTATCTCTTTTGGACGACAGAGCCTCGGTGATACCACTATTCCCAACTCGTCCCTTCCAATGATCTTGATCTCAGCTGCATTCTTCAGGCAGTTTTTAGTAATGACGTATCACCCGTGCCTTCTTTTTCATGAACCCTTGTTAGTTGTATCTTTCCTTAAAACATTTAGAATTGTAAAATTTGTCGAAATCTTAACGAAAGCCCACCTTTTACCATGACCGAGAGTTCACCAAGAGAAGGGTTCAACGACTCCGGCGAATCGCTCTTGTCAAAGTACGCGTTACTCGCAAAAAACCGCTCTCCCCGAAGAAGGGCAAAGAAGAAGGGGACGAAGTATAAGAGGAAAACGACTGGCGGCAGAAGAACTGCCCAGACATCGTATTTTCATTTCGTATGTCATTCCATTATGATACTCCGGCCTCCCGTAATCATCCGCCGATGTATGTATAAGCCTCGGACATGTTTGAAGAATAAGACGCGGCAAGAGAAAAAAGTGTTTCCATATAGAAAGCGAATGAGATCGCAGTATTAAGCTCTTAGCTATGAAAAAACGATATTTATTCTCAAACCAGGTCTGCCCAAGCTTCATGTTGATGCAACTCACTTTTTCAGCTACAAATTCGTTGTCGATGAACGATATACTTGATCCATTATAAATTCGATGATTTTGTACCGCCAAAGATAATTAATTCTGTATTAGTACATTGTAGGTTTAACTTTACAGTTACAGTTGTAACATTTCGACGTTTGCTTAACTGCAATCTCGTCGTTACATTCAATTTCCTTTGTTCCAAAGAATCAATTTGTACGTATTGATTTTCAAGTAGAATGTAAAAGGTTGAACTAGTTCGGTTCATGTATTAATCATCATTAATTGTATCAAGGAACTGAGTGAGCTCGTCTTAACGTATTTGAAAGATTGCTGGCTGGCTTCGAAGGGATTTGTCCGACGAGAAGGAAGAATCACGCTAGTTCGCGGTAGCCGGAGAAGAACTGGAAGAGAGGAGAAGAGAGCGAAGAGGAGCGCGGCGACCTTCGCGGACAAAAAGCCGAACTGCACGAGGAAGGACGAAGAAAGAGACAAAGAAGAACGGGAGGAGCCGAAAGCCGTATAAAGAAGTACACCCCGACGTCGGTACTCCCATTACATTGCCGGCCTCGCAACGTCAAAGCCGTTATGAGCCTCCAACTATTTACTTGCACACTCGTCTCCCTTCCATACTCGCTCCCCTCTTTTTGTTAAACAGAATTTCTCATCCCCCGAATGCCCTACAGTCTACCAGAGTTTCTCACTTTGTATCTCTAAAATATTGTATAATACATACGGTGACAGAATAATTATTAATAGATAAGCTTGTAATGAAACAGATCAATTCGCCAAAAATAAGAATAAAGTTCTCATAGTTCCTCGAAGATACGAAAAAGAGAATTCTATTCCGTACAACATATTCTACAATCTATTTATAATGTAGTAGTATATGACGAGTCTAGTAAACAGAGGGAATTCCAGGGAAAATGATGGGCATTAAGAAGCGCGAGTAAAAAGTAGGATGAAAGTCGAGTGATCCAGTACAGCGAGCACCTGGAGCGATCGTAGTCTAGGAGAGGCGAGCTTGCAAAGCAAAAAGATCGGCAAGCACGTGGTGGATCAAAGAAATAGTTACAAACGGGACTACCGGCCAAGGCCGAGAAAGGGAAAAGTCATCGGATAAGAAGGAACTGCGTGATGTGTTTCCGATTTCGTTTGTCGTGCCGTTATGACGCCCTGGGTTAAGTCTCAGTCTTTTTCCTGGCGAGCCACTCATCCTGAAGGCGAGCGCGGACGGTGCGCACGGCCAGTCACTTATAATCGCCTTGTCAGCTACGATGTTTTGCTCGATATGACGACGGCCAGCTTCTCTACCAGTCTCCCCATATATGTTAGGCGGTGAGCACCATATACACGGATACAGGTGTAAAGCTATACGCATTATGCCGGGAAGAGGGCTCGCCACTGTCCGGACGAGAGTACCGCAGTGCACCATCAGCTCACGAGAAGTCCAACATCGCGACGACGGACATCTCGCATTCTGACGGGATCAAAAGCCTACAAGCCAGCGAACAAATACGGCCCGCCACTGCCACCACTCATAAAGCAATGTCCACCATCATCCCAACCGATTCCCTTTAGCTTCTTTGTTCCCTCGTCTTCTGCCAGGCTTTCCTCTACACTTCTCTTTGTCCACTTGCGAATAACCAATAATACTTTCCACGCGAGCCTCTATTAATCATTCGAGAAGATGAAAGATCAATTTGATCGATATATGATTGGAATATTAAAATAATATTGTCATCAAGAAATACAAGAACTATCAATTCAATTCCTCTCATCCCGCACAACCAGTGCGGAGTATAATACAAAGAGATGTAGCTCTATTTTACGAGCTCATAAAAAGGAACATTAATTGACTACATTGAAAGACCATTGGCACAAGCCAACTCGACACAGTGAAGCGATACATTCAACATCCTATTAGCGCAGTGGCTCGCAAAGGACGCGAATGCTACTTGGAAAAAGTATCTCACGTTCGCCGCTCGGCGACCACTTGGAAGAAGAAGAAGAAGCGGACAGGAGGTGGCTGGGCAGCGTGGTCGGTGAAATATTCGTAGATAAATTGACGTCAAATCGGAGTTTATTGGGTGGGGAGCTCGGGAAGATGGAAGGCGTGGAGGCCGAATATTGGGGGCGAGGAGAGCGGTCGAAGAAAGGTGATAGAAAACAGGTCTGGTCTCGCCTCGAGCGCGGCGCAACTATTTCGTGTTTTTCTTCAGGGGTTTCGGCGTCCCGAAGACGCGCCGACGACGACGCTATCTCCCTGCCATCTGCCTGACAAACCCGCGACCGTCCTCATGAATACGTCATATCTATTCTTTTGCCACCGCCACCATAAACCCGCTACCACTTGTCCTCTTCCTTTCTCTTATACTCGCCTTCTCAGTCTTTCTCTCTCACTCCCACTCCATCGACATCTTCCCTCTGCATTCAGCCTTTCGGCCAATTCGGAATTCGCCAGGGTAGCGGCACAATATTTGCCGGTGGGGAGCGAGCCGATCGCACGGCACAGCATCTCACAGCGTGAGATTTCGACCTGCTTTAACCTCCGCGCTACCGAACCCGTTCGCTACTGTTTTCAGTTTCTTTATGCCACCGAGAATCTGGAAGCTAGACCAGTGTACAGGTTCCTTCAAAGTTCATGGTTCGACGAGTTGGTTTATGCAGAAGTTTTTTCTTTCATTTGGACGATGAATGTATGTTACACGACCTTATAAAGGCGTTTTTTTAACGATTAATTAAATGAAAACATTGCTTATGTTAATCGAACTATTAATTAGAGAGGTGGAGAAGATTCATAGACTATTATATACTTCGGATTTTATTACATTTTACCTCCTCTCAATTACGGCGCAGAGAATTCCTTGGAGTCCGGATGATTTACTCTTCACAGTCAATGCATATGTGCATGCATATGCACAGTATAATTAGTCAACTCAAGTTTACAGCATTCCACAGAGTTATTACAATTTATCTACACCATCACTTACACAGAATTAAACTAAAACAACATTTATCTACCTCGTACGATCCATTACAAATGCAATCGCACATACAGAAAACACTACGCACACAACTACATCCGCGATTACTTCAACTTCATAACTACGCGAAGACGAAATCTTCATTTTCCCACAGAAATACATACGCCTACGAAAATCATCCGGAATGCAAGTGCATCTCTCCTTTCCACGCGAAGGATCCTTTCACGTTCCGCCGGTTGAAAAGGTGGGCCGACGAGGTCTTTCATTGGCGAGCGCCTCATACATCACTGGCAGTTGAATCTTATCACACGGGCCGTTTCAAAAAACTGACAACGCCGTTTCCCAGCGATAATTTATCGCGTTGCCGAGGAGGATGCGCGCGTTCGCTTATATACGCGTTCCTTTGAAGAGCGGCCAGGACGCGCAAAGATTACGCAAATCTAAATGAACACGGGACCGATGAGGATACCAGGGAAAAAAAGGCAGGAAAAAGGTGAAGAGGCACAGGAAGAGTACATGTGTCTGTGTGTGTATGTGAGTGTATGTGTGAGAGAGAGAGTGGGCGCCGGTCGAAACCGCGTGTTTTTATCAGGCGTCCCTCCGCGACCTAATTGAATGCGGCCCAATCTATACGGCCTCGATTTGCTGACTCTCCTCCCCTGTGTGAATGGGTGTTAACACCCCGCACGTACGCCGCCGCCGCCGCCGCCGCCGCCGCCGCCGCTGCCGTCGCCGCTGAGAGACACCGAGAAAGAGGGAGAGACGAAAGCCGACGCGAGAGAGTGAGAGAAAGAGAGGAGAGTAGCAGACCGCCACCTGCTGCGGCGGATTTTCTGCGGTCCTTTAATGCCACGATCATTGGGATTCGGCCCCGCCGAGCGTGTGCCGATACAAACCTAACGCGCGCGCGCGCGCGCGCCCTGCATTCACAGCTACATCCATTCGACCACGCCACTCTCCGCCGGCCGCATTGATATCTAGAAAAGGCGGAGTGCATCTTCTGTCCACTAGTTAGATATTCGCTTAACAGCAAAGTGAACCCGTTGCTTGGTGCTTTAGTGCACGAGAAACTACGTTGATTAGTTGGAGTAGTATTTCAATCTAATCTTATTTAAAAGTATTGAGTATATAATAAATATTAAGTATGTTATAATAAAGTATTTAAATCTAACAAGTAATCTTGTATTTAACTACTCTTTTAGTAAATTCACAATCGATGAAATATGTATATATACCAGAAACATAATATTTTTCTAGACGAATTAATAAAACTCGTATTCGTCAGTGGTTAAGATATACAATTCGAAGCAAGTTCATTCCTATTCCGAGTTCATTAGCGCCCTCGTCTTCACGCTACTCGGCAGAGAATCGAAGTGAACGAGGGGCCTCCGAATTTTCCGCATATTTAATCCGACTCGACACAATGGAGAGTGTCGCCGCTTGGCTGAGACAAAAGTGGAAAATAAGCCTAGCTACGTAACTAAGCAGAGCGGCTCCTCGAGCGAGAGGAGGCTGATAATAGTCGGGGGTACGTAATCACGAGTAACGGTGTTCCAGGGCCGACGTCGTTCAGCTAACACACAACAGACGAGAGAAAGAGAGAGAGAGAGAGGGAAGAGAACACACAGAGAGCGCTCGCGGAGCCGCAGTTGGTACAATGGCAAATGCGGAACTTTCACTCGTTACACTCGACTACTCGTCTTCGGCGACGAGGGTGCGCGCGAGCGCGCGCGCGCGCTGGCTGCTGCACCAGCGTGTATTTGCATTCGACTGAATTCCCGCTAATTTGCGAAAGCCGAATTTTCGACGGTGGCTTTCGTGTCCTCGTAGCAGCTACTCGTAGCAAGTTCGTTTGCATCCTTCATTCGTGATTCATGAGTGCGTGGAGAAAGAGCCTGATGTAAGGAGCGATGAATATGGCCTGCAAACTGCATTGACATCCTTTTTCAAGTGTATTTACTTGTGGCTTTGTGATAATTAGGAGGGCGAGTTTACTTTCAAGTTTAGCGATTTTGTTCTTGTATAGTTAGTAGTTTATTATTTACTGTTATTATTGCTTATAATTAATTAATGTATAGTAACCCATGTGAATAAAATAGGATTAATTAGAGCAATGTAGATTAATGATGGCAACCCAGAAGGCACACGTTGCAAAGTCACTAACATATTTATTATACCACTGCATCGCATCAGAAGCAGGCAACACTTTATGCTCTGTATTTGCATACAACCTGTACCAGTGTGTTAGTGAGTCTCCTTTCACAGGCTTGGGTATAACAATTCTTTATTACCGTGCATTGTGCTAGGTGTTTGCCAGCGACACTTTGGTGAATAGGAAGGTTTGCCGAGTAGCAGTAATTGTCCTATGGAGTTTGCGAGAAGATGAGTAGAGCCAGGTAGAAAGCAGAAAGCGAAGTGGGAGGAAAGGGACGCCGCATATCCACAGGTAATCCCAAGGGAAAAATGCAGCGGTGCAGGTGTCAGTCCCGGCGCCGGCGCCTGTCCAACCAGACGACCGACCACCCCTTTTTTTTTCCTTCTTCCTTTTCCTCCGCACTGCTGCCATACCTGCCACGCACACTTGAGAACGAGCGGCTCCCCGAAAGAGGATCCTTGCGCAAAAGTTACGACACCCACCAGGCAATAAACTTCCCTAAAACAAAAGGCGACCGACGCGACCTTCATACTTTAAATGCTTGCCAGGAAACTTGGCCGAAGAGACGTCGATAGGCCCGGATGTACTCCTGCGGAGCCCTGAAACCGAACGGCCAACCTTTCACCGAGAATTAGAAACCTTCGAGACAAAATGCTATATTTACTCTGCGCAAATAAATTAGTCTTGCTGTAAATATGGCTAGCAATAGAGAGATGAATACGAAAATAGTTGAAGGAAATGTGACCCGAATGGACTGCAATAATAATTCTAGACTTTCTTATTTGCTTTGTGAACGATTTTGTTGTAGTCTTTGTATACGCAAAAACAATTATTTCTCGCTGTAATAATTGAAATAAGTAAGTTAGTATTTGGAAATTAAAATAGTTGCTAAATCACTGATCAGAATGAACATCAGCCGGAATTCTATTATGGAACTCTCTTGGCGCCAAGATAACGATTTCTGAATGAAATAGCTTAAAAATCGAGTCAGTGCAGTGCGTGAGAAAGGTAAAGGGAACTTCGTGTGAGTTCTGGGTGGTAGAAGTTGATAGATAAACGTTTTATCCGTAATACAGCATAAACGGCGCTTCAATAGAACAGTTAATTGACTTGTAATCCTGCTAGAAATTGACTTTCTTAAAGTCGCGTCACTAATGTACACAAGTGCGACGCGATAATAAAAGAGGGAGCTTCCGCCAGCATTGGGAAGCCACTGTGAGTTTCGGTAACACTTGAACCGCTGGATTTCCGATTGTTCCTCAAGGTTGCCTACGTCGCCAGCTGCAGCGGAAATACGCCCGCCAAGACAGAATACATGTAGCATTGTATGAGATATCATAATCGTACGATAACACAATTACTATGCTACATTCGAGACCACCATTCACATCGCGATGATTCATCTTTCTCTCATCAATGTAACGAAAAAAAAACATTCATACACACAATTCCATATCCACAAAGACTTCCACTTTATTTTCTACAAGACACAATGTACACTTCCAGAATTGGAACATCCAGGGAATGAAGACCAGTCAAGATAAAGAAACGAATGCAAGCGTAATGATGTCACGCATGATGGAAACGCGCGCTCGCGCAATCTATGCTCAATGATCGCGCAACTTGTAGGTAGCCAAACATATGTGAAAGAGAGAAGGAAATGAGAGGTGGATAAAAGGAGTAAGTGAGGGAGCGGGTATGAAAAAGCACCTGAGGCATATCGGAGTTCTCATTGATGCAGATGTGGGCAGAACGGCCGTTGTAGTCTAGTGAATTCACCGTTCCAAGGCGAGGATCTCGCCTTACCCAAAGCCACCCTGTTGCCCATTCGTCCTACCCTTGGCCTTCTCTTTGCTCTGTCTGCAGACACCTTCACCGCAGACGCACCCTCTCCACTTCTCTGTCCTCGTCGCCCAAGAATCGACGCTACTCCCACGATCCACCTGTTCCCTCTCCTCCTCCTCCTCCTCTTCCTCCACCCAAATGCTCTTGATCCTGACTTTCGAAACCTACGAGGCCTCGACGAACAATTGCACACTAAATCGAAGTCGAAGACGGTTAAAATCGAAGATAAGCGAAGATAAGACCTAACCCAGCCATAACATTAACACGGCTTAATAGGTAGAAGAATCGTACAACTTTGATACGATTTATGTTAGGAAGATCGATTCTTGTAGATTCACGATTTGTTTTTGAATTCGAGTCTCAATGATTCGTACAGTTGTCATGTCGAACATTTTAACACGAGTTCCAGCACGATAAGAGGGTTTGGCAGACGTAGAATGAAATTCGTATTTTCTATTGGAAATTTGGTATAATGGGCTACAACTGACGAGGGGATCTCGAGCAAAGAACACGAACAAATCGGAGGAAGTGCCTTACCCTTGGGATGCTAGGGATTAAAGCGCGCTGACACCTTAAAGACTTTGACTTCGTTTGGGGAACCATGCCAGTCGAAACGGACGTATTTACTTCGACTAACAAATGCAGAAAATAATTAGAATATATTTAAAAGTCTGCGAAATTATTTGAAAAGCCATTATTTCATTATAACTTGCTTTCTTATTACTTTTCCTTAGTTCTTTAATTAAACCTATGAGAAACATTAAATTCACAGTTGTCCTTTATTGTATTTACAATTATTATAATTTGAAGGAAACTGCACGTAAAATGTATGACACAATCTACTAAGCAGCAACTTAAGTGCCACGTAGATGTTCGCATAAAAATCACATAATGCAGAAGTCGGATGTTTAAAGCAATTTTTCCTACATACACTACTCAATATTAACTTCGCTCTGCGATGCTATAAGTCTTCGCGTCTACGGTATCACAAGCTGGCATCTTTATTGCATCATGTGACTGGGCATCGAAAGCAGCTAGAACACCAGTCTGAACTTGACATTCAACGGACGTCCCGTGCTAAACGCTCCTCGACGAATCGATAGTCAACCTATGCCACATCAATAGGCACGCTATTACACTTCTACGTGGTTTTTTCCGGAGTCCCAGAAATCAACAGTAGCATTTCTATGCAAAGTTGCACTACAAATGGAGTGTCAAGCTACAAGAAGTGCAGGTTTGGTATTTTCTACAATTCCCAGATACCATTTACACTGCTAGCATAGTCTTCTAAGATCTAGAAATACTACAACCGTAACTACTGACTTCCAGAATTCTAGAACTCTCACATTCCGAACTTCCATAATCAGAGTTGTGCCGCGACAATTCTGCTTTCGATGAAATCAAACTCTATTTTTCTACAATTCAACTCTCTTACTCCACATTAAACCTTGAATTTTATACAATTCTATTGAAAATCAAATTCGGTAATCCTCAGAATCAAATAAAACTTCAATGACAAATGACGGATCATCTATTCCTTAAAGATCTCGCCATTTTCGCAATAACTCGAGAAGAGGCTCGACCTTTTTCTCCGATCGGCGTAAAAAGAGTATCGCGTGGAGGTCGGTCGCCGGAAATGGAAGTTGCGGGTGGAAATAATTGTCGCGAGTGCTAGACGGAGAGGGAAGTAGAAAAGAGGAGAGAAGCACCGCTGTATGTCCGTGGAGTTTGCAGTTCGCCGTTCGCGGGAGGTGGTGGTTGGCGAAAGGGGTGGGTGGAATGAGAAGGATGAGGAGGCGGATGGTGGGAAGAGGAGGAGAGGAGAGAGGAGAGGAGAGAGAGAGAGAGAGCGCGCTCCAATATTCACGCGGCGAGCCGGCATATAAAATCATAGAGACACGAGTGGCTCCCTATAATAATGCATAAGGAGGCGGCGTCCAATTCGAACGACGGCCACGCCCACCGTGCCACGATCGCCGATGGTGGGGGTGGACGATTGCACGCTGGAAGGGGAATAAGACAGAGAGAAAGAGTGGGAGGACGGGAAAGGACCGCGCGCGCGAAACGGGGAAGAGAATCGGCGGAGAATACGCGAGAACGCCGAGCAGAGACCACCGCGTCTACTTCTATCGTTCTGTCCTCCATTCTCCCACTCTCCTTCTCTCACCCCCAACATCCCTTTTTCCTACTAGCAAAATCTCACCCCCTCGAGGCAGACCTTAAAACTGCCTTAATATCCGGCATATCATTCTCGCGCCCCAAGAAAAACTGCGCTTAATTGGAAAACTTTCGTGGCGAACTCGAAGATCGGATAAACTCTCGCCGATGCACGCGTATTCGTTAAAAGAATTGATCTATTTCTATTTTATCAATAATTTCGTAAGAATTTGAGGAAATATGAGAAAAGAGGATTAAACAGAGAAAAAGTAAGGCAAAGTTGAGGGTGGAGGAAAGCGAGGAGGTTGGAAAAGGTGCGTGGAGGAGCGCAGGGGGGTTGCGTAGGTTGGAGGGCCGAGCGTAAGGGTGGATTTGATAAAGAGGGAGGTGGTGATGGTGTGGGCGCGGTGGGGTTGGATTCGGCGGGGGTTGCGTGGCTGGGGCGCGTACCACGGGCAGGTGGGGTGTCTCGAGCGAAGGCCGAGAGGAAGAGAGAGAACGAGCGAGGTAGTGGGGGATTGGAGGGGTGATTATATAGCCGCCTGGAGGGGGGAAAAGCGCGCGCAGGGAATCTCTCCTCTCCTCCCTACCAGGCGCCTCGTCAGCGAGGACGGAGGAGAGGGGCGCCTCGACGTCAGGCCCAGAGCTGGTCCGTCCGTCGTCCGGCCGACTCGAGGCACCAGAGCCGCGGATTTTGCGCGAGATATAGAAACCATAAACACACATACGCGCGCGTATTACGCTCTCGCCTCGCTATTCCTGCGTCCACCCACACGCATACGCATACGCAGGCACGCACACGTGCGCGTACCAGCCGCAGGAAAGCCAGTTTCGCACGCACACGCACGCACGTTCGCCGGTGTGCTGCTGTTACTGCTGCTGCTGCTGCTTTGCGCGCCCGCCGCCCTTCGACCCCCGAGAGACGCGGACCGACTGCCGGAGGACGTAGATTGCGGCACACACGTGCGAGACTGCACACAGCCAGCAACCGCCCACGCATCATCACACGTGAGCCGCCGGAAGTTTACCGGCCAGTTGTTGCGAGCGCCGGAGCCTGTGGGACAAGCTGCCGGAGCAATGATCCAGCCGCAAAGCACCGGCTCCATTGGCAAGCGGCGTTCACGCATGGACTGACAGGGAACGGCATCCACTGGACACCCGACTGACACTGGATACACACCGGGACGACGACATTGGACGGCAGAGCGAGCGGCCGATCGCCCGGCAGAACCTCGCGCGCACAGTCTCCTGTCGCCGAGATCGCCAGAAAGCCACTGCCTGCGAGAGAGGAGTGAGCGGCAGAGTCTGTCCTGCTCTGCTAGTGTTCGCGCGCGCGATTGACGCCCGATCGACGGCGAGCTCGTGCCACGTGTGAGCGTAGGAGAGAGGATCGCTCGAGTGATAGCCGGGGGAGACACAGTGACAACAGATTACGGAAAGATCGTCCCTCTCCGCGGGGGGCGGGGGATGGGTTAAGAGGGTCAAGGGAATAGGACCCAGCAGGAAGTAGTTTCTATGGATCACTGGGCCGGTTGACACGGTCAGCGGGGCCGGTCATTCAAGAGTGTCGCGAGCCTAAAGTAACAATCTCCAAGTACCAAGGTACAAACGGATACACATACGTAATATCGCGCAAGTGACGATGAACGCATGGGATCCTTAAGGAAGTGGATTATTTCGCCCAGGGAGGTGCAGCTCCCTCCGAGAGTGTCAATGGTGAGATATCCGGGCCGGTGTGATTGTTGGTTGTAACCACTCCGACCGCGCGACTGCCACTCTCCGGCGAGTAGTTGGTGCGCGATTTTCTAGAGCCGAGCTTCTCTCGAGTCTCTCGAGTGGGTTCCTGCGAGAGAACTAAGCTCCTTCATCCTTGAACCGGATGCTGGCGGCGATGCAGCGAGGAACGACGAAGACGTCCCGTGACAAGAGTCGCCCGAGTTCCTCCTCGCATTAGTGAGAGAGAAATCCGGAGCATCTCAAATAGAGTACTAGCCACCTTTTGCACGGTCCAGCAGCCCGGCTGCTGCTGCACTGTGCTCCGACAGCCCTCTTCTCGAAGACGGCCGCGTCGGACCGTCGGCGTGAGGACGACGAGGTGGAGGCAGCGGTTCGCCGGCAGCGAAGAACCAGCCGAGAGCACGGACCCACGCAAGATTAAGAGGGATGTCACGGAGAAAGCAGGCCCGACCGAGCCGTGCCCACCTTGAGGAGGATCTCGGCCACGGGCCTCTCCTGATCAATCCCGTTGGAAACGACCTAAACGAGACCCGTAAGTCACTGACATCCTACAGTGCACTCAAACACATCTAGCCAAACTATCTTTCCCTCTCGCAGCAGTACGCTTTTCCTCTGAGAGCTCCAACACAGTCTTGTGTGCTCTCAGAGTTCTGTTATTATATTAGGATCGGAGTGCTGTGTAATAGAATCAGTAAGATTCAAAGGAAAACAGTAACAGAAATCGGGAAATTCATTTGACTGATCTCAAAGTTTCGTCCACTGGCAAAACTTATGTGGTAGTCTTATTGAGGGTGTTACACATTAAGCTATCATTCTGATATCATCAGGAGAATAACATTCTTGTGGTATTTTGTTATTTACAAATAATGGAGAAGAGTAGCAATATGAATATTGCCATCTCCCGCTGAGAACTTTCCGCGATACATATGAATAAAAGAGCCGTCGCTAAGTAAACAGAGCCGGGAGCGTAAATACTAAGTTGGACACTTGCGGAAGCAAACTAGGAAACGTACTCGATAAGGGCCGTCGCCAGCTCACAACAATTCTGTTTTCGATCGTCGCGACTCGTCATACAGTCAATAAGCCAGGGATACTTGATTTTAGTGACTGTTCCGTCAAAATAGACTTGCTCCAAACAGCCGCCTAAAAGCTTGCCTGCGAAGGTTCAGCTGGCTGCTCTCATCCTTTGGAGGTTCAGCTCGATTCCAAAGACGAAGATTCCTCCGGTGATAGGACCGGCGGCCGTAAATCCAGGATAGAAAGAGAGAGAGAGAGAGCGAGAGAGAGAAAGGAGAGGAGAGAAGGGGAGCTAGATAAGCGAAAAAGCGGTACTCCATAAATCGCAGCCGGCGGGCATAAATTAAAATCGCGCTGCTCCGGACGCGGCATTTCAGGTGATGCTCGAGCCCGAATTCCAGTAAATTAAGCCGGCTTCAGCTAGAAGGCGCCCCAAACAGACTGTCGCTCGAGAAACTCTCAGATAGAGATTAATAGAAATAGAGAGAAAGAAAGCTAGAGAGAGATTAGAGACTTAATACAAGCGTGGGTTCGTTAATTCCAGAAACTCGGTTCACCAGACCCATCACTTTCCGTCGGACTCGAACACACCGCGAGTTCCCGTTCACGCGTAGTTCCGGGCAAAGTGGCGTTCGTGTTCGAGATGATCATCTCAATAAAATTGCGTGCACTCGTTCCTCCGATCCCTTTCTATGGTTCTCTGCTTTCCTTCTAACCGAAGCTTGGAAACTGGCACGATCGATCTCCGATTCTTTCCTCGAAGGACAGTCCTAGATAGCGCTTTAGCCTGTGGCAAGCATTCTTCTCGCTTCTCAATAGTTTACTTTAACCAATTGGTAGATTTGTTGTTACCAAATTGTCCGTGTGGTCAATAAAAGATTTGTTTAATTGATACTAATCTGCGTGAACAAAGAGGTATATGTTCGAATGTGTGTTAAAAGAATTTCTCAATATCTTTCCTTCAATTTGAAGTCGAAATCTACATTTATATTAACATCCAATTCTCTCACACGGAGGAATGATTCTCTCTTTTCACACAAGTAGAATCACTCGTTCTTCTAGTCTCGACTTTCACACCGATGAACTTTTACTTTTATATTTTACCGTCGCTACCAATATCAGAAGGTTTTACATCCTACAACTGGTACATGTTACAATTGAGCCAAAGACAAGCGTGATTTCTTGGCAGTTTATTGAAATCCGAAGTGCTGGTGCGGCGAGAAAAGCTTGGGAAACGCGGGAGCCAAGTGTTAGGAATAAAAGCAACCGAGTGTGTTGTGTACTTGCTTTGGTTGAGATATTTACGGGGCGCGCCTGATATAGCTAATACTAACGAGGCGTACCGGGCGTATATACTTATGCAACAGCACCCATTAGAAAATCTGAATTAGGAGGATTGAAGAAAAGACATAGTAGAGACACGAGCCCGGGCCGAGGTATCGCGATGATTTCGATCAGCCGCGAGTCTCGAGCTTGTACGTAGCGTTTATATTTGCCATTAAACATAACTACAGCTCGCCTGACCAGCCAGATAAGAACTTGTTAGTATAAACCACTCGGTTTTACTGAACTACGCCGGCCGGCCCCCTTTTACGACACACTCATGTCCATTTTGAACGCTTTCTGCCCGCCTCATCGAAATTTATTTTATTCTTCCGGCCCAAGTAGAAAATTTATTCCCTGATTTTCTCAATTCAGTAAAAGAAAAACCTCTTCGCAATTCGATTGACAGTTATTCCTGAATTTCGACGGAACTATGTGTTCTATACAATTTCACTGATTCTCCATACTCTTTGGCTTCGATGTTCTCGGTGCTTCTAGTATTCTAGTGATTGTCAGTTCTCCACTTACGAAAGAGAGACTGTCACTTCTGACTTCTACGCTCTTTCCACTAACAAATCTTATTCCTGACAAGTACACATCCCATGAAATAGTCTTCGGTCAACTAATTGTACTCCCGATAAATTTCTGCTTGAATCCTTGGATGAAATTGAAAAGGAAATGGAGGAGTATCGAAAGAAAAAATAGCTTAACAAGTTTGCAAATACTGGTAATACAAGTGGTGTCACATAGTGGCTGGCAAGCAAGGTAGCAAGACGAGCAACCGGTGAAAAAATTGCGTGAGGACCGCCGGGAAGCAACGGGGAGACATCGCTTCGTCCTGGCGATAAGGCGAAGGCGGGCACAGCATTTTGCATAATGCTCCCAATGCATCCACTACCCGATTCCCCGACGGATTTTCTTGTGGCAGGCGTCCGAGTGCACTCGGATGTCCAGTGCCACTCGAGCCTTAACATGCTATGACAGCGATAATCACTCGATAAAACGAACCTTATTAACCCTTTAATGCGTACGGTTGCGGATTCGGAATACTGATGTTCCCATGCCAGTATAATGTGGCCCGATAGCGGCGATGGGACCAGCGCCATCACATCTTTATAAGACTCTTCTCTTGGCGTATCTTTCACTGAAATTAAGTACTTCAGGCATTCTACATGCACAGTCAAGCGCCGTACAATCGAACACCGTTGAAATCTTGAAAATACTTATTTGACATATTACAGGAAACTCCATTAATCTTGAACTGTCCACATCGTTTCATTATCACTGAGTCAGAGTCAAGATCAAGATGATTCTGCGGTACAAAGTGTGCTCAACTATTTAACAATAATCATCCGTCTATTTCGACTACCGTTTTTCCGATAGGAAATCCTTATCATTATTTGTACCTTGAAACAGTACGCCAACAAGGAACAAGTTATCATCCCGAACAAATGTTCGACTCATCCGGAGAGCTGATAATCACAGTGGAAAGCTGCGATTGGGTCGATGGTGGCCAGTGTTATTTCACAAAGGTTGTGGGCGAAGATTAATCATCGTTCTATTGGATCGCCTCATACGGCGTACTTGTAACTCAATTAAAGGACGGAGAGTGATAGTGCGGGTCCTCGCGGACCGCCGTACGAATTGGTGGATGTCAGCCTCGGTGTGTTTCCCAATTAATTCCTCTGTCGTTTTTCTGCCTAGAGCGGATTCTAGCCGAAAGACGCACCTCCAAGCCACGTAAGCGAAGTTGAAACCGACTGCGGGTTTGTTATCGCCTATCACGTAAAAACCACTAGCGGAATACTTATGAAACCAGCTCCACGTCTAAACTATACGTAAATCTATTTGCAATGCGGGTTAAATGATTTTTTTTATGGCTCGAATACGAGAGTTCTCAAAGAAAATATTTTACTAACAGCTGTCAGTTGGTTATGAACAATAGGATGTGAGAGAGAAATTAGTAGTTTAATTGGGTTTTAATTAGTAGTTTTTCGTGAGTCTGTTTAGTAAGTTTTCGTTAGTCGGATTTCAAGGAAAATATCACTTGATTGTTTCTGAGAAATTCGTGTAATTAACTATAATCTTTGCCTTGCGCGATTTTAATCGCAAGGAACTGAAAGATTCCCGGCTGCGTAATGCAAGTATAGTAGAAGACCTTTATATGATCAACAACAATTGTTCATTATGATGGGTTGTCCGGATCATGGTATGATAAAAAGTTGCTCATAGCTTATTGAAAGTCGTTTTTACTACAAAATGTGTAACTTATCGCTGTCGTTCGTTGAACAGAAATTTCCAGAACCAAGAAACTAGTAAACCTATTTGTCAATTCAAAAACTTGTTTGATATTCAGCTCTTGTCAATTTTCATGTTACTATTAATAGCAAGAAATACTATTACATGCGCCCATTACTAAGAAATTCGAATGATCAATGACAACATCTAGCAGCATCTCTCTCCTTTTCCTTGTCGTCACACACTTTACATTGCCATGTGCCAAAAGCCCGAAAACGTGTAAATCCGATACTATCTATTCTCAAGAAACGATCCAAATAAATTCAATAAATCCTCAATAGTTATTAATCTACGACAGGATTCTTAAACCTTCGACTCCACCCTAATACACTAACAGTCACAATCAGAAATATTAAATTATTCCATAACCCAGGAAGCCAATGACAATCATTCATTTTACACACTTGATAAAGGAGAACTTAGAGGAATTGGCATTATCGGCAAGTAATTTAATCTCAAGTATCCCTCCCTCTCTCTCTCTCTCTCTCCTTTGGTCTAGGATTGTGATCGGTGCTCGGCGTCGAGGCGAAATAGCAAGTTGACAGACGAATAGAGAAGTCCACGTCAAATGCGAGCGTTGACAAGAGACGACTGTACCGTTGATGAGGATCGAGCTAGCATCGGTCTCTCACTTGCTCCACCAGGTTCTCTCAGTCTCGGTGTCTGCGAAGTATGCATGCTGCATCGGCCGGAGCAGAAGCCTATGACATAGCCGAGCATAGTAGAACAGAGAGAGAGAGAGAGACAGAGAGAGTGAGAGAGGGAGAGGGAGAGCAGCTGCTAATATGTGTGACAAGCGGCTAAGGAGCGTCCAACATCCGACGACTTGCACTGACTGCATATTAATAGATTCTAATATACGCGCGCTCACTTGCTTTCCTCCTCTCTCTCTCTCTCGCGTGTCCCACTACCGCCTCTTATTTCCCTCTCTCTCTCTCTCTCTTTGTCTCTCTCACTGCGTCTGCCGCAAGCATCGTCTGCTTCACGTTGCTCTCTTCTGCTCTCCTCTCGACATCATTATGTCAGCCGTTTGTTCTGCGGACTATAAAGGCGTTCCGTGACTCCCACCGGTGTATTAAGCCCGATCGCCCACCACGACCTAGACAGCGCGCGTTATTAACCCATTTTTGCCAAAATTAAGCGCCGCCATCTCGCACTCTGACGGCTATGCCTGCTGCCTCACAAACAGCGGGCTTGATATGTAACTGTCCTGTGAACATGTATTTCTTGCACTTGATACGCTGTGTGTATATGAGTAAATGTTACATTTCGCTCATATTAGGAATTCGGCAAGTGGAATGCGAGTTTGTAGTTTCTGTAGTTGGTAATTCGATGGTTTAGTAATGTTAAGTTGAAAGAGGGATTAATATCTGTCGGATGACTGTGTATGCAAGAATATTGAAGAATTACTTGAATATATTTTTGAATATTATTTTATTATTAGCAATTACTAGAATATATAATATCGGATTTAATCTTAGCAGAGGTGGTTCAAACTTTTCATGATTTTGATATTTCCAAATCTATGATTGATCAGCACGTGTTTTTATTAAATTCGATGCCAAGAGATTCAATAAGGAATTTGTTATGGCAATCAGTGGAAAGTGTCTCGTACTTCAAGCTTTACTGTTCGAGAAAGTACATTAGCACGGGGATTTCTATTAATAGGAAGCCGATACAATATACACTGTACTGTTCACTATGCTCACTCTATTCCGAATTCATCAGTGAACGAGGGAACAGCGATAGGGAGGTTTGCTGTTTGAAAGGTGTTGAGAAGCGATTGTGTATCCGGCGGGCCGGGATTTTGCGGTGGCCAATACAAAAATAAGAAGAACGCTCTCCTGCGTAAATATGTATCTGGAAGTGTTTATTTGCTCGGTTATAAATATCTGGGGCGGGTTTGCAGCGAAATGCCTCGTAAATTGACTCGCCTCTGGTAGTGCTTGAATTATTAGAACGTGCCATAATTTTCCGATCCGCGGCAGTGAGAGTTCATTGGATGTCGATCATTGTTGAAATCTTCATTGTAGAAACAGAATATCTAAAGTTAATTCCTCCACTGTTTCTTGGATATTATTAAATGAATTTGGGAGAAATTCAGTGAAGATTTAATTGAAACAATATTCATGTTAATTCTTCGTTTCCTGATCAATCGAATCCAAGAATTGTTGTTTGACAGAAAGTCTCTTTAGAAGAATATACAAGAAACACGAAAAGAACAGGCTAAAAAGCTCGCCGCTTGTCACGTGCTCTATTTTATAGTCAATGTCTTATTTATCACACGAAAGGAAGCGCGATGTGTGTGAGAAGTATAGTAATGAGTGCGATAACGGCAGGTTTTCATAGTGAAAATGTGGACGCGGAAATGACTCATGTTAACTCACGAGTTAGTGACAATCATATTCAACTCGTCTTAATACAAGTTGTAAAACGGAAAATTTGCAATTGTTCAAAGAATAACATTAAACAGAAATGACTGATGAAAAATACCCACAAACCTTGTGGGAGAGTGATTATTAATTAACTTTAAAAATAGTATTGGTTCAACAATTTCCCGCACAATTTTCCGAAATCGTTTAACAGAATGTACAAGGCTGTAGCAAAGAAGGCAACGAGCGCAGTTTCGAAACATCGAAGTTACTGGTCGAATATTAATCAGGGTCGTTTTATGTTGCCTATTTCGAAGGCAGAGCTGTGTTTCTCCTTAAATGTATATGAATTCTATGCGGCTGAGTTCTTTGGAAAGAAAGTGTCGAACCGCTTCGGAAAACAAGCTCCTTTTTGTCGGGGTTCGCGTGTCCCAGGGTATCTCTTACAGACTCGGGTGAGCAGAGAGCGTCGAATACGCCTGGAATCCCGCGCGAAAAAAGGCGAGCTATTAATCGGTAATTATTCAGGCGCGAGTGTCGCTTTATAATGGATGTTCGGCATTCTCCGTGACACCTTTTCGACCATACCATGGCGCACCAATCATACAGAAGCAATGGTGACTTATACTTATAAGAACATGTTCCTAGACTTACAACCTTTTATTGCGATGATTATTTGCTACGAAATAAAATAGAATAAAAGTGAAAAATATGGAAGTAACTTTTGGAGGAAATTCGTCTACGGAAAAGTCATTGATCGGAAAAACGTGCGAACAGCATTGAACGCATTGCCGTCGCTTATTATCAGTGTTATTGCACGGCGGCGCAGCTGCAGACATGCGTGCATGCGGGTGCCGCTTGCCCCTTATCATTAATAATAAGAACAATAACTGGGTAAATATTGTCGCCGCCGGGATGCGTTATTAACATGTTAATGTCAAATAATTACGGAACTATTCACCTGCCGCATCCGATGAGAATGACGAGAGCATTGTGCGGCGCGCGTCTTTAATAATACGAGTGTTCTTATTTTCGAGAAGAACGGAAAGGAAAGCGGACCTGCGTCTGACGCCGCTCGTGCCGGTGACAGTTCCAAGTTTTCGGGCGAACGTCAGTGTGGTCATTTCACGATTTGCAGCCGTGTTCCACCGTCCACGGGCTCATGAAAACTTTTCACGGACGATTCTGCCTCCAATAAAACTACCCTCACCGCTCTTCCCATTGTGCGACATCTTCTTTCTGAAGACTCCATTGCTTACCACTTGGATGGTTAGATTTACACGTTTCCAACTCATTCCTTTAGTGACAGACACACTGTTTACTTAATATCACTAAACGAGGGTCTTCAGTATGAAAAGTTTGAAAGAAAATAGTATCTGGTATTTCGCATATATAATATTCCAGACGAATAAAGTAAAACTAATAGATTAACATTTTTTGCTGCGTTCTTGAGAGATATTCTTTATTACCATGAATAGCCTTAATGTATTCATCCGCACTCCATTCTTCGAAGGAATGGCAAATATTTGTGGATTTATTAATCGCATGAAATTGCGAAACTGGAATCTCGAATGATCGAAATGTGTGTATATACATATACCACGGTGGAATGAATGCCGAGTGAGCAGTGGCAAGCAATAAGGGGTTCGCTCCTTCGGGGAAAAATAAGGGTCCACGCGCGGTAAGCGGAATCGGGAAAAAACAATAGTTGCCGAGTTACCAGTTTCTTGCCCTTTGTCCTGTGTGAATATTCCTCTTTCGACTTGGCCTGGGACGTACATGCCGGAGGCTCTCGGCATTGCTTCTCATCGCATTAACGATCTACACGGGTGCACGGCACCGCGAGAGCTGTTAGTCAGAAATTAATTGCCGCAAAACCCCGATGGAAGCATCTGCCTCTTTTCTAGCTGGAGCTCCAGTAAGTTCAGAGAGACTCGCTCGTCATTTCGATGAATTGTTTCTGGAGAAAAGTAGATTAGCATCACGCGTACCACTTCGAAAATGACCGTTTATTACGCCGTAGAGACTGTAGTGTAAGTAAGCTTTCCTTGGCTCGCTGCCTGTCACGGAAAACGGACTGCGGCTCAGTCGGAAGTAGCTCGCATTGCTCTCTCACGCCGAGTAACAGCGGAAGTGCCATCGCTTTCTTGCACCGAACGCACTGTAAATACTGTATGGGATTTACGACGGGGACTCAGTCATAGTGTGGCAGTCGATTTCCGATAGTGCTAACGTGCTTGATAATGTCTGCTTGGTTGGAATTCAATCTGTGCGTCATATGCGAAACAGTAAATACGATGTGTTCCTTTTAGTTTCTTGAAAAATTACTAGTTTCTGCACTTAGAAGCCCAGGCATGACTCGTTCCCGACGAACCGGAAATCCAAGTAGGAATATTTTACCTTTAAATAGACGTAGATGCTTTATTACTCCTGGAAATCAACTGCCACGTTATAATGAGTTTTCTAAGGGCAATCTTGCAGAATCTTATGTTTCCTATGCATGAAGTATAGTAGAGCAAGCTCGTGGTTGATATACACGAAGTTCGTATGCGCACTCAATTAGTAGGCCGCATCAGGAATTCCCTTCGGTGTTTCGTGCTTCTAACTGCAAATGGTCAATTAAATAATTCATTTCTCGGGCAGTACTGTTCGATTGGCATAGTCGAATTGGATCGATCTGCCTGAAGAGTACTAGGTTCGAGTTGCTATCAGTGTACTTGTCAGACTGGATACTGGATAGACTTCAGATTGTCGATCAAGTAGAATTGCAATTGACTACTTCGAACTGCATTGCAGGCTATATTATATCAATTATATCATTCACGTATCACATCAGTATATCAATAAGAATTCGAGGAAATACTAGACAAAAAATTAAGAAATAAAAATGTCAGTTTAATGCAATTAATTATCTTGCAAATTATCTTCACTCGATTTTTATACACGCTCATTAATTATATCATGTGAAATTGTACCAACACTACTACCACTGATACAAAGTGTGTTGACAAAAATTCAAATAGGCACACGACAGCTTGGAGAAAAATAGAAGCGCAACGGTGACGAGGCGAGCGTGCGGGCCGCGCAGGAATCTGGAAAAAAGCGTAGTTTCGTTGACTTACCGGTTTCTTGCCCTTTCTCGTGCGCCCGAATATTTTCGGGCCGAGATCTCTCGCGCGCGCGTGGGTGTCGTCTTCTGCCACGAGAAAGAGAGATGATCACGCGTCGGTCCATCCGCCGAACTCCCAATCTACTATTCCGCGCGCCTCCGCCCTCTTCCTCACCACGGGCTGCCTTCTTTCTCACGCACACGCCTGTTCCCACGTGCACGCGTGCACATACCGTCCCTCAACTTCACCTTTTTGCCGCTAGCCTTCGCCCCTTGATCCCACCAATCAAGCTCGCTGATGCTTTCGATCTAAACTAAATCTCCAATAATACTCTTGATGATGAGGATAATTGAAAAATGAAGCAGTACTTTTTAACTGTTTTTCAAGTATTAATTGAATTAAGTATAGTTATCTGTTTTATGTTAAAACGATAAGTTTAAAATTGTAGTGCGATTCGAGATCACTAATGTATAATTTAAATAAACCCCTTCACAACTGCGAACGCATACAAGATTCATATTTTCACGAGAGAATTTCCAGTAATCATCGACAAGTGTCTAATAAAATTGACGTAAACCACTGGCCAATTGACAAGTACATATGCGTCGAGACATTGCTGAGCGACCATTATTCCGGAATGCATTGGGAATATCGGAAGAAGGGTGGCGAGGGTACGTGCGAGAGGCCGAAAAGAGAAGGAAAGAGTTACGCGCGCGGAGACAATGCCAATGGCGAGCGGCGTGTAGTTGGCTGGGAGAGGATCTCGTGCGAGAAAGAGAAGCCGAAATCCCTGAAAAATTGAGCGTGGATTGGGCCGACTAGCCTCTCAAAGCATCGTCCTTTGCTCTGCCAGTGTGTATTCACCAGCAACAAAGAGAGTGAGAAAGAGAGAACGAGTGAGCGGGGGAGGAGGAGAGAAGGAAGGAGAGAAGCAGAGGCAAAGAGAGAAAGATAGGAGGGCATATTTATTACAGAGGGCGAAATTAAATCCCCTCGAAAATAGCGGGGTGGCAGCGTCTCTGTCTTTCTCCCTCTCCCAGTATAAAATTGTTTCGCTGGATTATACATATAAATAAGGCGATGGACGCTCCGTTCTCCCTCTCTCTTTCTCTCTCCTTCTCGCCCATACACTGATATGCAACGTACGCGCCTCCCTCTTCCTCGGGAAAAAATTAATGCACGCTGAATTCGAAGCGCAAAACAGCCACATACACACGGTCGTTCACACGTACACGCGGAGAGCGGGCGAAACGGAAATTGGGAGAATATTTTGAGAACGGCAAACTCGACTGTCATACCGAGTATTGTCGCAGTGGATGGACGAAACAAAACATTTAACTGGCCACGACGCGGCAGGGAATTTGAATTTTCTTTATTTTTATTAAGCATCAAATTTGTTTCCCTGGCGCGTGGTATTTAATGAATAAAGATTTCAAAGGGTGTTTTTTTAACGAACAAAAAGAATTGTGGCTGAAACATTGAATTAGATGAGAAATGAAAGATGATTCGGAAGGTGACTAGCTAAGCAGGAGTCGTAATGTAACTAACATTATACTAGGCACAAAAGTCAGGAAACTGTCTACTGCTAGCAACTAACAGAGTTCTCGAGTCCCGTAACGTCAATGCCTGCAGTCACGGTTAATGACTGGATGATATGTTTATGACAATGTAGACGGGAGCCGATGTTGTCATATTTCAATCTCACGCGCCTTTATCGTAACTATTCCCGCACGCGACTACCGATAAATTCATTTTACGTCCTAGATGCATGCACAAGAGTTGCGCTAGGGAGTTAGTTCAATCTGCGAATGTTACACGCACACAGAAACGGTCTCATTGATCCGAGAATTACGGGAGAGAGGAAGTCGTCGCCGTCGGCGGTGGCAAAAATTCTCAGCTATGATTTTCCGAACGATCATAAAACACGCTTCGGAATTAATTGCAGCAGTAAAACTGTAGTTTAGATAAGCGGGCGGCGGGGAAACGGCGTTACAGGCGTTCTCGCGGGGCTTACACTTGCGCTCGTAACTAACGATGCAAGCGTTTCCAGGAATCGGTAACCGTGAACTTCTCCCGACGTCCCTGCGCCTCGAATCGTTACCGGGATACTGTTTCTCACGAAACTCGCGTCGAACGAGCGCCCCCCTAATAAAAAGCTCCAATGTCGGCCGTAAAGACAGTCGAATCTAATGGCATCCACCAAAGGAATCGATGTTTCTGAAAATCTCTAACATGGAATTTCGAATACTTCGATTTCAACTTGACCAAAGAACCTTATGGTCCTGGTTGGTCACACAATTGGGAATATCAAATACATCTGCTACAAACATTATGATTTCAAATACTTTTAGATTTATAAACGTAGAAACTACCACATCTAAATCAAAAATATATTCAATATTTCAAGTTCACCTTCAACAAGAATTCAAACACCTTGGAACGTGAAAGAATCGGAAATTCGTTAAGATAAGAAATGGTTACCTTGGATACAAATTATTATAAAGTCATATTGGTACAAGAACAAGCTGACAAAAAATTCAATGAAATCTTGTAAGTTCTCTTCGGATGATTCAATGATCTGAAAAGGACAGCGTGACACACTGGATCACTGGATCATTGGATACCATAAATGAGAGATCAGCCGTGACCTTCTTTATCACATTAATCAGTACGCCCTAAGCAATTAATCTCAATGGAATCATCAGCAATTTTTCTTGGATGGGCAGTGACGGGTGTCTCGTTCACCAGGGATACCTCTATTCCCGAGTTTATAAATACCGCGGCCGTTGCGAGCAGTTGTAACCGCCTCCCGCCTCCGCAAAATGCTGGAGAGTTCGAGGAGACTACACACACACACACACACACACACACACAGACAGAAACGCCGGAGAGACCTATGCCTCATGATACCACCACCATTTGAATTCCACTCGGCTCAGTGGCCAGTGAGACAAGATGCCGCGAAGCATTTACACCCAACCAAACCAGCGACACATTCCAAAAAATTTAACTGTGCAATTCCTGCAAATTAGGCAGAAGACAGAAATCTCTAATGATAGTCGTTCACCCGAAGTTTCCTTTTGCACTTCAGAAGAATATTCGTCCCCTTTTTCTTAACATCAATTAGAAATAATTTCTCACGGCTTTAGGATGATTATCTTCTTCAGCAAGTTTGTAATTAATGAAACAAAGTAACATAAACTACAATCTACACATACCACATACTACATTAAGCCGGTCAAGGTGACCTCATGCAATGTAGACTACTTCTCAAGGAATCAGCAGAATTCCGAAATTACAGCGGGACATTACAGTCCAACAATGCGCGTCGGTCGAAGCAAGAAAGGGAAGCGCACGCCCGTAAGAAATCCGCGACAAAGGCAGTCCAATAAATCCCTGGCACATCCATAAGTGTTAACACTCGCGTAACATTAGCGGCGCGCGGCGTGGCAGCGTAGCAAAACTTGCTCCACTTTGTTGGTGTGGTTGGTGTCCGCCAAGAGACAAGTATGTACTGTATGGTAGTAGAATATGACTGGCATCGACATGAGAGGGCTCGTTCCGTCATTCCAGAAGTTCCATCGTTATGTCAGCTTAGGCGAGTGTGTAAAAGGGCTCCTTTGGCGGTGCGCGGAAGGTAGGTGCCCGGCAAGTGTGTGCGCCTGCATACTCTGCCGGCCGCCCGCCGCCCGCCGCCGGGGGTTGTTGGCAAAGGGCACTTCTTCTGAACGCAAAACCCAGCGCGGGCATTCCTTCGCGGAAGAGAGAGGCGAAGGTCGCCAATTATCGAGTGGCAATGCCGCGAAGGCGGCCGGCTTAATGCGATATCCGTACCCTATGACGGGTCATATTCAGCGCAGCGGCGTTTTTGCGGGAAAGCCGCGCGGCTCCCGGCGATTCCAGGCGACGATTTCGCCGGTCGCCGGCGTCAAAGAGCACCGACCGCTTCGTAAATCGCATGCTCTCTCCTCTCACCTACCACTATCTTTCTCTCTCTCCCTCTCCGTCGCACTTGTTTCTTCTTTGTGCCTCCTCTTGTACATACTCCCCTTTCTTTCCCCTTCGACTGCTGCCAAGCCTTTTGTTTCCGTCTCGCACTACCCGCCCTCTTCTCACTGCCGCCACTCACTCTTTCTCTTTCGCACGCACATACATTTATACATACGCGGCTGTGTTTCGATCTTTCTCCCTCTCAGTCGGGAAGCTCGTGAGATCCGAAGGAAGATCGGCTCCAGGTGACCACTGCGTCGTAACCGTAATTCTTTAAAGAGATTCCAACGTCCTCTCGCTTACTCCTTACTCCCCTGCGGCTACCTGTCTCCACCTTTTCCCCTATCTATCTTCCAACAGGACTATCGCCTCTCCTCTCTCTCTTCCCCCCCTTCCACTCCTTTCCCCAGTTGGTTCGAGTCTGGGACGAGCGGTCTTCTGGTATCAGCTGGTTCCGAGAGAGCCACTCTCTCTTGTACTCGGCGCGCTAGTACGAGAGTTGTCGCGCTGCTCAGATTGACAGGTTGATTTTCGCCGAACAAATTGATCGCGATGTCACCGGGCCCGGACGGTATCGACTTCCACGTGTGCGCGCACGTCTCTTCCTCTCTCAGCTGGTAGCTGATATTGGCTAGCTAGGAAAGTCTGGTATCCTCGCACTCGCACTAGGAAAAGCTCTCCTCGCGTTAGAATGATAATCGTCGAGCTGGCTGTTGGTCGACCGATTGCCGGTCGCTCGATGTCAGCAACGCTACTCATGCGTATCGCAAGAGAGCCGGCAACAACCTACATGTACATTCTTGCTTCCCTGTCTCTACTCGTTCGTTTCAGCCTGTTCCAAGCCTGAGATATATCCCGATAAAAATCGTTGATATAATTGGAGCACTGATTATCGGGCTACAGGTGCAGGCTTGACGTGACACGGGTTGCGCGGGAACTGAATCGCCCGGGATTTTTAACACTTCCGGCTGCAAGGAACTGCTATCGGCTGTCACCGGTATGCCTGACAGGCAATCCACGTGTAAATAAAGCAAAGAATGGTACTCTTACCAGAATTTTTTTAAAGGCATCAAGAATTTGTGGCGATTCTTTTTTTTTTTTTTTTTGGTCGGTCGATCTTTGTAAAATGTTGGTTTGTGGTTTGGTTATGTGGAACGATAGTTCCGACGATTTTTGATTGGTAACTAGTTCTGAATATATTCGATTGTTGCCGGATTATTTCGAACGGCTGAAGTCATCGTGCGGGTGACCCTGAATGACTAAATAACGCCGATACTCGGTTATCATGAGATGCGGCAGTACCAGAGAGCATCAAGGACAATGAGCGATCGATTATCGAGTGGCGGGCAAACGCCGATCGCTTGAATTATTCATAAAGTATCAAAATTTAAGTAGAGTTAGTTGGAATACCAAGCGGACGAGTGTCGACGCCAGCCTTGAACCTTGCCGTGTACCCTATTGCCAGTATGAATCCGCTATTAACCACTCATCACATCTTTCAAGTCATTTTATTTCCTTTTTATTTCGGGCTACTTTACTTATTCCAAAACCGTATTTATCTCAGAGTTTTATTCATGAAGACTACATTTTATAATGTTATAAAACAACAGATTTCTTCTGTCTGTATTTCAATAACTCTTCTTTAGGAAGAGAATTTTTACATACTCGGCGCATATGTGCTACTGGAATTGCTATTCTGTTCTGCAGGTGCAAGCCTTTGTTGGGCATAAAGATTTTTACATAAGTCGCGTAAATGACTGTGTTACGACATATCATGGCAAATTCTTCCAAACGTATTAGAATGGCATTCATTCACTGCACAGTGAGAAACGACACTTAATTTATGATAATGAGCGGCGTATTATTGATATTCATGGCTGATTATCCTCCCAGTATGATGATGGAAACAATGGCGAACAGATTTTAAGGAAATTAAGCTCGCATACTTTTCAATCGCTGTACTTTCGTGGCACTATGATTAATTTTATTGTAATTCAATCAGAATTACCGTAATTATTAATTAACAAGTTATATATTTAAAATATTCCATTCTGGTATTCGAGAAAAAGTCCAGGGTAGAACAAAGTATTTGAATACAACAGGTTTTATCTATTCGGAATCAAAATGAGTTAAAAATATATTCTACACGAATGTGAATTACGTGCAATTTCAATTTTACAAAAACCTAGTTTTAGTGACAAAACATGTACGTTCTATCCAGCCTTTATTTACAGATTTATACGAATGCATTAAATTTTGTTCTTCTTTCCGTTACACAATCTATTATATAATGGATAGAAAATGATACTTGCAACGACTTTGTTTAATGCAAACTCTCTGAGGAGTTTTCTCAGGAAAGGCTTGTAAAAGCAAAGTTGTTGCAAGCGTGTCGAGTTTTTGCTTTTGCGACGTGGCACCCTTTGCATTCGGGGTGTAATAGCGCCGCCGGCTGGCCGGCTTTAGCGTTAACGTGGAATTGGCAACAAATTATACCTCTCTCCGGCTGAGTGCGTGTCTTCGCCGCTTCAGCCAATTAGCGGTTCGCCACAAACTTGCACTCGCTTTGCAAAAACGACGCACGCCACTACTCCGTCCACGAAGAGAGCGCGCGTGGATGTGTTCCACGAGCGGCTGTGATCATGCACTCCAATAAAGTGAGGCCGTCAACGATAGTTTATACTACTACACTGGAATAAAAAACTGGAGTAAAGCATCAGTCAAGTTAATAATATTCTACGTATATTTATTCGAATGTATTTGAATTATCATTAATTAATAGTTGAAATTTCGTTAAATGCAACAGGGATCAGTTAAACTGTAGAAAGAACAGAAAATGCATGGTAGGTTAACATAACTCCATTCTATTTATGTTGATATGTTAAATTTACGACTGACCAATGATTGATAATAGAATATTTCCCCACAGAACATAATTTACAGTGGTAAAAATTCAAATAAAATTAGCAAATCGTAACAAAGATGGATCTATCGTGATGGTCGTAAACTACCATTTTATAAATATCCCCGAAGCGTTCTGGCAGCGCAACACTGTTGTAGTTCTTTGCAATTTCACTCGACGATATAATTTCAGCTGACATAACGCTCACATTGCTATTTTGAGTACCTGAATCACGCATGCCGAATTTATTAATCACGTGGTTACTCGTGATCGGCGCGCTTTCGCACGAGTTATAAAACAGCGTCGACTATACTGATCGTCGAACGGAATGAAAAAAGACGCCAGAAAGATTCTGAAAAAATTGTCACGCATACTACGCGTCTTGCGATTAATGCAAGTATAATTTACCGGTTGCAAATTATAGCAGTTTATTTTCACGATTTCTGGGGCGGCGAGTGCTTGTCGCGGAGAGCACAGCCTCCACTGATTACTCTTTGTGTGTGCTGCATCGTATCTGGCAGGAGTGGCTGGTAAAAAGCCCCGAGGCTCCGAAACTTCGTTCGAGCACTCAAAAGCCGAGAGTGTTGACGCCGCAAAAGTTGGAATATCAATGAGTCGGTTACATATGCGGGCATCGTGAGCCGCTCACAAGCAGCGGCACATCCTTTCCGGATCGTTTCCAAATTTCCACCACCTCGGGAATCACAAAGGTCGTCGAACTCATCACCGAAAAGAGCCGTCGGAAAAGTCTAATCGTAACACGTGTACACAAACTTTATACTTCAGTGTCTTTCTTTCATAACACAAAGAATAAACCAACTCTTTCCAATTTGGGTGATCAAGCTTTTCCATGGCGCTAAAAAAATTAAGACCAAAGAGATGCGCTTTCTGAGGAGACATAGCACTCCAATACTATTAAATCTGCTAGTTTATTCAGGATGCTCATAAACGTCTTTGAAAGTAATAATCATGGCCGGCATCGGTATACATCTACCGGGGCCGCGCATTATCTAGAGCAAATCTACCTAGCCTCATCGTGTGGGCAGGCTGTGTGCGCGCTGTGGTCCGCTCTATACCACCGGCCATAATGTCGCCTGTAAATGGATACGCCTGGGAGTACGAGGAGCGCGTACTCTCGCTCTTCATCCTCCATTCTTTTTCGTTAAAACGCCCCCTCTGCCGTCAGCAGTGCTAGCAGAGCGAGCGAGAGAAAGAGAGACAGAGAGAACGAGATTCATCGTCATAACTTTCATTCAGGACTCGGTTGGGCCGGCTTGCTCGGTACACGGCGTGCAAGGATTTGCGGCAGCTGCCTGCGTGAGCGTATTCGCCCCCAGCCTTCCCCAGCGAATCCTTTCTTTCCCTCCTCTTTCTTACTTCGCCCACCGCAGGAATGCCCGATGAAAATGTCAATCCACCATCGCTGCCACAATTGTGAAAGATTATACCTGCCCGATGCCATAGCCGCTCCAATTTCACTCTGACAAGTGGAAAACGCATCCCTGATATTTCTATGAGAGTAGTAAGATTTCGATGCTTTGAAATCTAATGTATAAACCGATAAAAAGAGCATTGGTTCATATACGAAGTGCAATAGTGAACATTCTTGATTTATTAAAAGTATTGTATTCAAGTCTGTGTAAGCGTATGATGATTATAATTGCAAAATACGATAACGGGAAAATCAGTGTTCATTGGAATTCGATTGGCAATGTTATTGCTATTGTTACAACACTGGTCTTTCCAATGAATAATATATATTACAACGTAAACAATTAATAATGCGGACAACAATCTCTGCCGAAGTTGCAGGAGTATTACTCAGTCATGCTCTCACGAGGAGCGAGTACGCACTCTTTCATTGAGCGTGGAAGAACTTTCGCAGAGAGTTTCCATGCGATTTCATACACACAAGAGATGGAAGAACGAAAGAGAAAGAGAGAGAATAGAACGCGTAGGACTGGATGCTCGCGGAGAAAGAGCGCCGTTCGGTTGAAGTGGCGGGGCGGCGAAGGGCAGAGCTTTTAATTCAATTGAAGGGATAAGGTTCTCGCGCTGAGAAGTAGCCCTTCCATGCCAGAGGATCCAATCGGGCGAGTCGCTTAGCGTTAAACTTTTGCCGGGGCAGACGGGGAAACCAATTTCGTACATCGTTCACTGGCATAGGTGAAGGGCAAGAGCCCAATTGGCGCTCGGCCAAGCTGCCGGCGCGCACATTTCAATGTTCAAAGAGGCGCGCGCGCGAGAGAGAGAGAGAGAGTGAGCGAATTAGAGAGAGGGAGAAAGGGAGGGAGCGAGAGAGTAAGAACGACGGTGTGTGTTGTACGCCTGCTCGTTTCACGGAGCTTCCCTCCAATAAGCGCGGGCATCCGGATACGTCATAATAACGCGCACGACGGCGCACCGGTAGAACGCGACGCTCTCGACGCCACGCTAATATCGGCCATCGTGCCGCCGGACGACGCCTCATTGACGATTTGCGATCATTAGCGGCGGAAGGACGCGCGACTTGACGTATCAATTTTACGGCTGACTCCGCGGCGCAATTAGCCCGCTAGAAATAGCCCGCCGATCTGGCCGCCCGTTCGGAGTCATCACCCTTTATCAAACTGTAATTACGAATACGTGATGTGTCATTCCTACGGTAGAACTATGCTTATGACTTGCATTAGTAGTACTATAAATATTACGAGCTTCCTAAAACCTGTTTTTATTATCTCCTCAAACGCAAGTGACAGTCTTATTACTGATTATGAACATAAAATCGACCAGGCAAAGTAGCTATAAATTCTTACTTATTTTAATCGGCTTATTAACAGTAGCATAAACTAAGATACTTTCAATACTGCGGAGTCAATGAATATTTACAATGATTCTCTAAAATATAAAGGATCGTGACAATAATTCGATTATATTTCCACCCAATTATGCAATTATTGGGTACACAATATCATCAGAAAATCGTGCTAGCTCTGCCTTCGAATCCCCATTAGTCGAGATTAATTCTACGCGTGCACTTTGTGCTATTTACAGCGGGGCCGAAAGATCTCCTAGTGTAATGTAATTGAAGTGACAATTCGCACACCGGCGACGCTCTCTCTCTCTCTCCCTCTTTCTCTCTCGTTCTCTCTCCTCTTCTCTCTAACATTCTCTCGATCGGCAAGCGTAACATCGAATGACAATTACGCAGTAGGAGTGGCGAGCAGTGACAGTGTATCGGGCGGAGAGATGGGACAAACACGGAGCGATTACCGGAACATTAACACACGTACTCGCTTGCCGGAAAAACGAGGAGTGAGAGAGAGAGAGAGCGCGCGCGCGCGCACACACTTTCTCCGTGGCACATCAATTAGGCGTGCGTGCCACCACGCAAATGAACTTCAAAACACTTGGCGGTGCGCGCGGCCGTCCGAGAGGCAAATCGATGGCCGAGCGTGGCCAGCGCGGCCAAAAATATCGGCCGCGAGTGCACAATGTGAGTGCGAGTGAACACGCAAAGAGATGCGAAATTCTGGAGGATATATTATGAGAATCTATAGAATACTTATTGTGAATTTTTTCATTAGACGATCGGTAGTTTAGACGAGGGAAAATGTATATAAATAAATTACAGCATTCTTGCATTACTCATTTAGTTTCATTCAATATTGAAATATACAGCAAGCCATTAAATAACTCGAAATCAATAAGAAAGCTGCGAAAGAGCTCTCGCAAAGCTGATTAACGCCAGCTAGCAACAGTAGGCAATTACAAATGACTCGGGTATCCAGCAGGAAGAAGATTAAAACGCACGAAAGAGAGTGAGAGAGAGAGGAACACGTGAAAGGGTAAATGATGATTATGACGTGTGTCAGGCGGATTAGCCGAGGGTGAAGAGGCTCGGCCACCCAAGGCAACGTGCCACCGTGACGAAGCTAACTTCGGGGGCTGGAATAAAGGGCTGGCGAAAGTGTAGGCGTGAAGAGAGGGTGCTAAAAAGCGAGAAAGAGCGTGCGAGTGATAGAGCGAGAGAAAGAGAGAGAGAGAAAGGAAAGGGTGCGCCAGACGAAATTGGCCGGCGCCGAGCGCGTTAAATGTGCGCCCGAGCGATGACACATCAAAAGCCGTCGTTTAAGGGCTCATATTATTTCGCTGCGAGCGAAAGGGTTATCGGGCGTCAGCGTCGCGACGCACTCCTATACTCCCACTCTGGGATCGCCAGAAAGGGATGGTAGGAGAGGAAGGAAGGCAGAGCGGATAACGCGGAGCTCGTATTTACTTAATATCCAGCGACAAGCCGAAACCCAAGCGAGCCCGCGGGCTTATTGCCAGCCGCCGCGACGCCTCCTCTCGTCACTTCTTCCATTTGCACACTACGTGCCCATTATGTAGTACGTGCACGTCGGCTTGCTTCTATGTATGTGTCGCACTCCTCGTTCCGACGAGCGAGCGCTTGCGAGAGCTTTTAATCGCGCGACAAGCGCCACGCGACTTTTGCGCACCCAAGATGCGCAAGATTTTCGTGCCAATTGAGAATGCTAGGTACGAAATAATTTATAGTGAGCAGTATACAATGCGAATACTTGCCAGATGTTAGTTGGATTAAAGAGAGATTCTGTCTGCCATCGTTTACTAATGAATATCGATATTGTTTTGCCGAGATATTCCAAGGTCCGTTACAGAAGTATATACGTATTCTGCGCTCTCGTCTGAGCACCGTCGTCACCGAGTCAATAAGAAATGAAAACATATTTACTCCGGTGACTGTTTCGTGCAAGTGTCACTCGACAATCAGTTTCCGCTAATAAGGAAACCTGTTGCGTTCGATCGAATCGAATTCGAAAACAATTTATAAAAATTTCACTTACAAAGTCCTTACTTCACTTACACGCAGTGCGCAAAGCACAGTAATCGTCATGCGCGCGTAAATGCTCTATACTCGTTCCATCGGTGGGAATGATTCCATCATGCTCGACAAAAGACGCCCGGCCAGTAGTACACTCACACACGCGTACGAAACAGGCGCACGACAAACCAAAGATAGAACGCAAACTACACCGTGCGGCGAGCAAGAGAAAACGCAGAGAATGGGCATTGACAATGCTCGTGTTCCAATATGTCCAAATGTTTCCGCTCGAGCGAGTGAGCTGGGAAGCGGATATCGCGAAATAATGACAATGCTCGCGCGTACAATAGAGTGCGCGAGAGTTGAAGCGGGAGGAAGAGAGCATAGTGTGTATGTGTGTGTGTGTGTGTGTGTGTGTGTGGGTCACGTGTATCGGTGGCATTGGGAGCACCGCCGCAACATCGACAACGCCTGGAGGCCTCTGATGAGCAGCTAATAGAGCAGAGGGGGCCACGGGTTGCCCCCTCTCGCCGGGGAGCGGCGGGGACAGAAGCGCTGTTTTATCAGGAGCGCCAATGCAAAGCTTTTGCCTTATGATCGGCTATACCGGATCACCGATTCACGTTCACATGCACCGATACACCCTGCGGACCAACACGAAGCCACCCCTCGTGTGTCCCCGGTGCCGGAGGTTTTAGCGAGGAGCCGAGTGTATTTTGCACGCGTGCACGATGAGCGTGCTAGGTGAGCCCATTCCGGGGAGGAGAGATGAGACACTCCTTGTACGGAAACCAGGGCGGGTGTCCCGTTTTCCGGCTGACTTGGCTAAACGGGATCGCATTAGCACATAGTTTCCCCTCCACCAGATCGGAGATTAGCATCACCATTTTTTCTCCCTCTCTCTCTCTCTCTACCTTTCTCTCACTCTTCCTCTCTACCCTACTGATGCTTGTCGTACCGTCGACTTCTCTCCTTTACGTTTCACCTTTATCTTTCTCACCGTCGATGTCCTCCAGAGCTTTTTCGGCATTCGCGAGCGGGGATCTTTCACCCCTCGTTGCTGCTTTGCTAGTTTCGACTCCATTGAATCCAGGTAGTATATAAAACGTGTGACTGACGTGGCCGGCAGTCGAGAGAAGCTTACGCGTGTTTCTGAATTCTAATGATTTACCAGCTGTATATGTTGGGGAGTATTTGAAACGACAGTTTATATATTCGCTCTAAGGAAGTTTGTTATTGGCTGATTTTTTCTTGTCTGGTTGACACCATCTGATATAAAGCACAGGATTTCTACAAGATGTATGCTTTCTGGTCATTGAATCAATGAGTAAACGAGAGATCAGCCTACATTAAACAGTCGCGGCAAAAAATTTTTTCCGTCGGTATGGTATCGAGCGGCGGTGTCGGCTGACCTTTCAAGTGGCTTACACTTTTCGATCAAGCATGTAAATCAATGTTTATCAGCGGTTGTCGGCCGCATCGGCTATATCTTTGCACTGCCGATTGAAATAATGCGGGCTTACCTCCGTGAGAAGTCTCCTCGGCAGCACCTTTAATCTTGTATTTTCTCGCGAGGCTGAGTTACAAGCCGGTGGATGAAAGTAAAGCAAGCCTCTCGAGTACTCGACAGTCTTCTCTCGTTCCCCCTCTGTTTCCGTGAGTAGCGAGCCGCACGCAATGACACTGCGAGCTCGCTTTAACTAAGAGACTATATTTCAAGAGGTTCTTATCAAATTTCAGTGCACAATGTCGAGATTGATATAAAATAAATGTTCGCGTGTACTTCAACAAATTTTACAGACATTTATACATTCCGCAACTCTATATCGTTTTCAATTAAATTATCTTATTGGCAAGAAAACTATATTTTCATTTCGAACAAAACCAAACAATTTACTCGCATTTGACACTTGAGTTTCGACTGTTCATAAACTAAGGCCGGTGATAAATCTCATTTTGAGATCCCCGACACTTTTCCACCGTTGTGAAATCGATTTCGGATTCCTTGCAAAAAGTATTCGGCAACTCTATTCGTGGAGCTTTCTCCCTGTCCTTTCCAGCGGGTAGTAATCCCTGCAATCCACGCGGCAGGGAGGAAAAAAATATATTTCATAGCGGATAATGCTTGTTAACGCAGTAGCAGCAGGCGGGTCAGAACGGGACGACCGGCGAAAGGGGGGAGGGGGGCAAGGTTTTTTCGTAAAACAAATAGGGAGCGAGCAGAGAGAGAGTGCATCGTGAATCGAGAGACGTACATCTGTTACATGCACGTATCCCCCTTTTTTTTCTCATTCGACCCAGATTACTATATGCCGCGGTGTTTATACACTCGTTTCGGAGACATAATGGGACAAGGCTCTTTACACTGTCCAAGTATCAATGCCGGCAAGACTATGGGAATTGTGCGCTCTCGTCCCTTCGGATATACATGTATACACATACGCCCGAACCAGTGCATATTCATCTACTGGCCGCTAGCACCGCGATATCCTGCATTTCAAGTTTACTCTCTTTGCCAGCCTCCTCTATTCGTGATCTCAGCATGCTTTGCCTGTATTGTTGTCCACAAGCGCTTTTAAATGTCGACAGTTGGAAAGTTGAAATTTCGGCATGGTTGATCGCGTCTATGCGTTTTTCAATGAACCGAGTCGCGATTTTTTTGTCGTACGACTTTTAATATTTTACGTCGACTTTATTACATGGTTTCCACCCGAAAATAATTACATAACACAAATGATGAATCTGTCGGTACACGTGTTACATCGTACACCAAACTTCAGTGAGCTATGAAAATGATTATGTTCGTTCGTTGCTGGAAAAGAGAGTGGCATGGAATGAAGCGATAGAGTTGCATGCGTGATATCCGCCCCATGCGAGGAATCGAATGGCGAGTATCGTGCGCTCGAGGGAGAGATGAAAGAAATATCGGGCGAGACCATACATATAAATCGTATTAGCGTCTCCGAAACCCAACACTTTCGGAGGATGTTGGCGAGGGAGGGGGCGGCGACAAGGTGAAGGGGTGGCCGGAGAGAGGTGTGGTGCGCATGGTAGCGCCAGGTAGCACGTGACTGCAGACCTGGAAGAAATCATACGCGATAGGGCTTCCAGCGGCATTAATGCAACGAGGGATTGGATTTTCGGATGCCTGGAGAATATAGCCTGTCGGCAGCCAACCAGCAGCGAACCTTCGCGCTCCAACTCGAACCCTCCTCTACGCAAAGGGGTTTCATCCCCTGCGTGCAACGATGCTGATGTCCTCGTTAGCATATCATACGCGTGCTGAGAACCACCCGAGCCGACTGGGGCTGGCTCCGACCACCTTGCCACCACCCGAAAGGGTTAAATCCTCGACCAATAACAATCCATCCTTGCTCGCCTGTCCTCCATGTCGCTCGACTGCTTCACCATGGGAAACCCTTTGCCTTCAAGTCCAACCCTCTCCCTCCTCATCTCCGAGCGAGTACTTCGCTATTATAATTCGTACACGTACTTTTCTCCCTTCTTTACTTCCTTCAACGATGCTTTCTTCCTTGTTCTCTCTCTTATTTTTATTCGCTCGTCCGAGAACTCGAATGCATCGACCTTTTTGCAAGTATTCATGAGCGTTTAATAGCCTTACCGGGAATCGCATGACATTTCTAGCTCGTGTAGATGTTCCAAGTGTTGCTTTAAGGAAGAACTAATGCTTCGCTTTATTAAATGAGTGATAGTAGCGCACAGAGATAATACAGTAATTAACTCAACGGTCACTGCCTATTTGTTAGTGATATTCTCAGAATGTGGGTGTTTGTCAAATGTCATTATGTTGAATGCTAACTTGTATTTCAACTGTAGTATAATCACCCTTAACAATCAATCCCTAAATGGAATTCCTGCTGACAATAACATCCTCGATATTTCGATAATAGCAAAGCCCAAGCGAAGTGTGACAGAGTCGGCTAAACGTACGGCTTCATAATTCAACGTGGAGCCAGGCACATAGCTGGCGTTTTCTAATGCATAATCCGCCGGGAATCCCTGTATCAGCAATACGCACTTCAAATGTCAAATAAACTTTCAATTTCTCTTGCAAGTATTAGCACCGATCCATTGGAAATCTTTAGATTTCTTTTATTATACATCGTGATAGTATTATTTATTACTGCTTGTTCAATTCGCATCGTATAAGGTGAAATCGGCTCACAAAGCTGCGGTAACAATAGGAAGAAAATGGAGAAGAGCTCAAAGTTCGACTGAGCGAAGCTCGATTATTCCTAGGATGGCGGAAAGCTCGAGCGCGAAAGTTTTGACGATCTCGCGTACATCTGAATTAGCGGCAAACACTTGGCACGTGTCCAAGGTCAAGTAGATTCGGTTATTTCCAGACACACACACGCGCATCTGCTCGTATCGCTAATCACGCCCGCATTCGATAAGAGTCGCTGGCACTTCGTCCCGCCTTCTCTCTTTCTTTCTCTCTCTCTCTCTCTCTCTGTCTCTCTCCGGACTTCCTCGTAAAAAGAAGCATCGTAATTACCCGCGACGCAACATGCACGCGCGCGAACCCGTAAAATCTTTATTGGCGTGTCGTCCTCGAATTTAATGGGCGATGTGCCGCTGTTCGGGGGTTCCGGTACTTTAATAAGTTACTTCATTAACTTTATATCTATGTACAAAATGGAGATCGACCCAGTTAAATGTAGAATAGATTCTGATAGAACAGATGAAGAAGTAGTAAATAATCCTAGCAATGAAAGTATAAAATGTACCTTTCTCTATTTGACCTTAATAATAACCTCAGGGTTAACAAAATGTTAACCTTTCATTTTAACGTTGAAGCTAAGCTTGAACTTCGCTGTGAAACACTGTAGTACATTTGACTTCGGCACTCGTGTCAATCTATGTTCACTACGATCCATAAAGCGTGATCCATATTTTTCCAATGGCTACGACTCGCTCATAAATTAGCGATACCAGTGTAGACGCCGTCGATGTTCCGATCCCTGTCTGGTCGCCTCGGTGGTACACGACCAATTATTTATAATTGCGCTCTGTAGCGCGCGAGCGTTTTGTCACGAGGAGTCTCGTCCCAGGAATCCCAGTGGAGCATGTATAGAAGCAAGATCGACAGGACAATAACTACGCCTGGCCTTTTCCCCATGCAAGTAATCGTGCGATATTCTTGACCCACTGAAATAATCCAACCAACCGACACATTACCAAAAACCAAATAATTCCAAAAAATGAATTCGTCCCAATAATTCCTCGAACAAACAAAACAGTATCAACCGAACACTTGTCGCTTTACCATTCACGTATTCACGCAAGAAATGGAACGGTGAAATTCCGTCACGATGTTTGGCGGGCCGGTGGGATGAAAAGGTAGCAGGAGCGAGCGCTCGAATATCGGCGTAACGAGAAGCAAATGCCATTACTCGAAAACGAGGGCCGAATGAGAAAAAGCCGTGGATTTCGTGGCGGGAGTTGCCGGAGAGAAGAAGAATCGTCGGTAAAAGGGAAGGTCCTCTCGAATCTCCTTTCAGCCACGGTAACGACGACGATCAGCGAACAGGGGCGTAACGACGCCGATCAGATAACATCGGCGATTGCTCGAGCCAGCCTGACAACACATAGGTACAGAGAGACACGGACTCAAAGGCTCAGCAAGGAGAGCATACAGGAGTGTCTCTCTCTCTCTCTCTCTGGTCCTATGGAGCACGGGAGATTGACAGGATGTCGCGGTAACAGCGCCGAGCAGAGCGAACTCGAGCGGTGGAGAGAGGGCCACCGTGACAGTAGCCGTCCCGTCTGTTTGCACACCGGTTTTCGGTAGAGCGCACCGTAGAGCGCACCAGTCGGCGAACGGTGCGTGCACGAAAGCGTGCTGTTCACCGTTAAAAAGCCCCGATATATACTGTATATTGGATGCGCCGTGTAAGAGAGAGAGAGAGAGAAAGCGAGACTGGTCTATGTGTAACCCCCATATTATCCCATAGGCCGGCCCCATTATTAGCGGGGTCTCCTTTTTGTCATTTTAAAATGTAATACGTTCATGGCCCCGGGCAGGCCGCCTGGACCCCGATCGTCCGAGCCTATCCTTCTCTATTTCTCTCTCCCTCTCACTTTCTCCCATTCGAGGTTTCTCTGGCGGAAAATTTGTCCCGATGTCATCGGGATCTCGCGACAGCGTGTCCTGTCCTCTCTCCTGTCCTGTCGCCTCGTTGCGTTTAGAGGGGCTTCTCTCTTCGTCCTGGGTTCCGAGAGGCATCGAGAGAAGGAGAGGATCTTGCCCCGAGCTTTCCAGGACGTTCTTAGCGCCGCAGGTTCCTTCTCTCCTTGTCTCTCTTCCTTCGCCTCCCTTCCGAGCTACTCCTCGTCGTTGGTTTGGTTTTCGTGGTACAAGATTACCTTGGCAAACAAGGAACAGGACAATGAAGTCCTGCCTGGGAAGTGAATGGCGGCTGCGGGAGGGCGGGGGTCCTGCTGAAGGTACCCACCGAAAAATTGTCATCCACAGCAGACGTTTCTGCCTGTCATAGCGCGGGTATCGAATTTTCGTTCTCTGTGTTCTCCTCACAAGAAACCCACCAATCCTACCGCCCGCGCGCTCTCTTTTCTCTTTCTCTGTCACGTGGTTTCCTTTAATGGTAGAAGAGAGAACAGGGCGCGGTTGATCCTTGCGACAGTGCGGCCCAAGGATAACACTTCCGCTCAGATTGATCCGACCAGATCTAGATCCCTTGCTGGATTACACACGAAGAAACTCTAGAATACTCCGGATCAAGATTGGATGTACGATTAGGCAGGTGGAGATGCGGTCGCGTGGTTTTCGTTACGATTGTTTACGCGTTGCTTTTTGAGAAGTATCCGAGTTTGGGTACCATGGAAATACATGGGGAAACGATAGGAAATTAATCAATTATTTTACTTATTGTTCAAAGAAAGGATTTGTGATATAAAGCACTGACAAGGCAGTAGTAATGAAGTTTATATTATTATTATTTAATTATTACGAGAACGGTTGCCTTCACTTTACCAGATCCGCCTGGTCCTTTCCCAATGAGGCCTCACTAGTAACTGGAATTGCCTGACTCAATTTCTACCAGGGTTGTAACGCATAGCAATTTGAAAGTCTTACACTAGTAAGCTAGCAGTTCAATAGGACCAATTTTGCAATAGCTAGTAGTAACTAGGGCTGAGCAGGAGATAACTCAATTGGCGAGTCGACTGATCCAAACTCCCACAATCTCTACCTCGTCAATGTAGCATGACAGCTGTTACCCGATGGAAATACACTATTTCATGTTTCTCAATTCAATGGCGTTTATATCGCAAACACCATGAAAGAAATCAGCGTATTCACTTACGTATATTTCGTTAGAGGTTCGTTAGTCGATTTGCACCAGCATTCCTTTTGAATGTATGCATAATGTGCCGCGCAGTGTAGAGCGCGCAGGCAGCTCGACGATTATTTATGCCCGCTCGCATGTCATTTTATTTAATTGAGCTGAGTAGCATGGTTGGTAGAGCGCAGGCTTAGATGGGAATATGCGCCAACCATTGCTCCACGTGACGCTCGCCATAATTTACATGTTCCTTGGAATCGCGATCGCAGCGACTACCATAATCTATAATTGACTGGTATCGATTGATCGATGGCGGCCTCGCAGTCGACTGTCTAGTTTCGTGCGCGGAAAAGCAACGTTGCGCGTACATACATACATACATATACACAAAGTGCATTGTGCGTCGAAGAAAAATAATACTACGATCTAATCTAACAAGGATTACATTATTACGCCATTGAATTCCGTGGAATATTTCTGTGTCACTCCATAAACCTCTAAGTTAAAGATATTCTAATCCTTAGCTCGCTCCATTTAATATCTATCCATTGAAAACTCACAAAATCCAGTTAACAATAAATTAGATCATTTCCCCCGACTTTAAAAAGTCCTGGTTGAAGAGATTAAATGAGCGCGATGCAATTAACGGTATAATCGAATTAGAATTGACCCGGCGACCGATCGTGTTCAAGGAATTACCGATACTTGAACGATGGGGAACACCGATCGCGGTGAAATTAGACATTTGCCGAGCTTAAAGGTCAGCCTAATGCGGGCTGTGTATTGGTGCGAGCGATGGTGGATGGAGTCGCTCTTGCATGCGTAGCAGTACAAGACCGAGGAAACCAGAGAGTCTCTGGCTTCGTGTTCTCACCAGGGTCACACGTGCACCACCGTCGACGAGTGCAGACGCTTGCAGCGTTGCATTGCGGCTGCAAACAAGTCCCTCGCTTTTTCTCTTTTTCTCCATCGTCATCCAATCCTGAGACTCTCATCCCATATTTCCACGCTATTAACACACGTGCATATCCATCCACGCGCCGATGTCTCTTTCGCAATGCCTGACATTTTAGAAGCTCGATAAGAGCCGGCCGCCGCCGCTGGGTTTGTGTATAATCAGTTTGTTGCCGGAATGTGTTAGAGAGACTTGCATGTTCGTATTTGAACTCGATATTGAACTAACTCTAAGATTAGTTAATACGAAAACATAACTTGGATTGTAGTAGAAATTAGATATTCATTTATTGCAAAGACTTAATTGTGAAGTATTTGAATTACTCGATCATCTTAAAATTGTTAATCACTGCAAATTACTCTGTTAAATTTTTTGTACTATACCTATTTTTTATTGAAATATTTAAATGTGTGTGATTAGCAATCGATCATAGTAATGTCATATTTATTGCATGGTGCATTATGGTTATTACAAAGAACAAGGAGCAGACAATGAGATAGACCATTAAGCTAAGGGAACACGGGCAATGAAGTTTCTAAAACCGGATTCTCAACGTATTGTGGTATTCTAGACTTAATGGCGCTAGAACCCACCCAAAATCAACCCCGTGCCAACGTTGTTGCATGTGTCTCGAGTAGGTGAAATATCGTTCCGCATACTCATTCTAAGAATGAATATGATTCTAGCTATTTGAGACAGGATAATGTCAAATACGTGTAGCGAACGGACATTCGATATCCATCATTATATCAACAAGTGATTTGCGTGCTCGAAAATACTATAGCATCATATCAACATGCAAATTTATACGATTTCTATCCACTTGAACTAATTAGCTTGCCAAATGTAAAATCGTTGTAATTAACTTGTAGAATTTTGATATGAAGTGTAGTTTAAGTTAATGAGACGAAATAATAAACTATCTACTTAAGACAGATTTGGTAGTTTAGTTGCTGTTCGAGTGGGTTTCGTAAGGCTGGGCAGACTTACATGGAATGACGTTGAACGGCATGAGCGTCCATTTGACACCATTGGCCGCCGCGACAATTAAGCCCACAATGGAAACGGCACGGAGGCGCTGCCGTAGCCGGGCGTTTTCGGAGTTCTTAGCTAAGAATAGTAGACTGCTTGTGCATTAGTTTAATCTTCGCTCACAGCACGCGTAGTCTGGAATTCGAATTGACGATCCCGTTCGCCTTGAGATTCCTCTAATAGTCCTCTTGTCAGTAGTTATTCACTTAATGGTAGACCTTAAGTTTAAGGTCGTGCTTCGCATATAAAATTCATATTTATCCAATTTTTACTCAATCAATAAAATCTCATACTTTATTAACAAGTAACATTACTCGACAAGTTTTACTTTCGAATAATAAACTAATCTTTATAAAAGTGAAGAAGACAACCAAACCAAATAGACAAAACGACGAATGAAATCATCATCAAAATAACGAACATTCAGTGATTAAAAGATGTTAACTTTCACGCAATACATCGTACAAGGTAGCGCACATTAATTACCGTACAGATGCCGGATTAAACTCGGCGTAACAGCGGGCCAATCGAATCGGACAAAGTATGCGTGACGATGAACACCAAAATTCCTCTTATCGAAGTAGGATCGATCGAAGTCGCGCATCCGCGTTGAGCGCACCGAGATTTCGCTGGACGATCGGCTTGACAGCCGAATTAGGTGTAAGTACACTCATTTCGGGGGCCTCAGTCCCAGAACACACCAACCAGTCACCAGGCAGATGCAGCTCGCATGCATGCGTGCATGCGTGCGTGCATGCGTGCCCGGCAGTCCCAATGGAAATATGTAACATACATACGTACACGTTCATGCAGTGACACGCCGGCTCCTTGCACGCTTCTCTTCTCGCTCTGCACCTTGTTTTAAGTACGCGCACAGGGACTACAAATTAAAGAGGAGAAGAAATTGAATCGCGGAAACGCGACAATTACGCGCATGTGTACCGGACGCTCGCGCGAGCGCAAACTGTGGATAGAATGCAACCCCTCGCAAGAAGTCTTCTGGCGCACGTGCATGACACTTTGAAATCTTGGACGCCTTTCGTCGGCTTCATTACAAAGGCTACTGCTGAAGAAGCTTTAATTGCAAATCCTAATAACTATGTTCTCATCACACGTCATTCAGATATAATTAAAAACATTAATGTCATACTTACTATAAGAAGCTCATTCAAATTTGCAGTCTAAGATTTAAAAAATCTTTTCGCACACAAATGTGTGTCAACAATCAAGAATCACTGACTTCACTTAAAGTCACATAAGATTTACATTTTCTTAATAACCATATTAGTTATTGGAGCAGTATCGTTCGCTTTGAGAAACACTGTATCAATCTCAGCTTGGCTCGATGTGCAATGTAATGTAAGTAAGCGGGCGGCGAGCGAGCATGAATCCTGAGGCCGGCAAGTAGTATCGCAGGGCAGAGCGCAGCGGGCGCGTACGGCAGCGAGACGGAGCTTTTTGTTAGTTGAGAGCAATTAGCCACGGCTCGTCGTGCCCGTGCTTTGGGCTTACGGGGCCGACTGTCAGAGTCGCGTGATCGACGGTGAGTCCTCTCGTCTTCGTGGTCTCGCCTTATGCCAGGCGAAACCTGTCATCGAAAAAGGAAGACGAGCACCGGCGGAACTCTCTTTACCCGTGGCGGCCGCCGCACACGGCAAACCCTCACCCTTCACCCTCGCTCTCGCTGCCATCGACGCGCTTCGTTAACACCTCACTGGGCCCGAGAAATTTCACAGCAGATATGAGCCACTAACTAGCGAATTCCGACTAACGAGACCCTTGCACACGCCAGGATAACTTCTTCATCTTCACGCTTTCCTTCGAGCCACTCTCAATGAAATGATTCTGAGAAATCGTATGATTTCTACTTCGCTTCAGAGTGAATAGTAATTTGATCCCAATCGTTTCTGTTTTATTGGGTTTCGTTAGTTTTACGGCTGAGAATGTAGTGAACTTCGTATGACATATATTTGCATTGAATGAGTGTATTTGAACAGTATTACCTTTTGTGGATTTTAACAAGTTCGCTTGACTACAATAATCATCGGTTTATGTTCATGCAGATACATATGGGGGGTTCGTGTTGCATCGGCGCATAGATTTTCTCGGTGCAGCGATGATTAGCCTTTATTGGTCAAAGATCGAGGCTGATCGATTACACGGCATCGAGTTTCGTGGGTGGTTCGTGAAATCGTGTTGCGTTAACGAGGCTAACGAGAGGAGCTACTGGCGCACATTTCATTCGCTTATTCTTATTTGGTGGCTGCTGGCTCCTTTACGCGTGCACCAAGTGTAGCCGGATCGAAGAGCGAGATCTCATCGATGATAGGCTAATGCTCGCGAACAATACAATCCGCTGCTAGTGGGATATGACGAAGGTCCCTTCTCTGTAATTGTATTATGAGAATTAATTGGGTCTCGCATTCCGGTGGAGCGGCAACTTTTTCCATTCGCTTTCCGTCCCTCGCGACGAGAGCCGCACTCCTCGAGTTACGGCTTACACTCGGCGGCGACTCGATGTCGTGCACCGTTAAATGCGATTACAGATCTCCAGGAAATACTTGTAAAACCTCGCACGCGCTCTCCCTCTCTTTTCCTATGACAGTGTCGAACCTTTTCTGCGACCTCTGCCGTAAAGCTGTACTCCAGAAACAAAGTGATTCGTGTCCCTACCGTTCAGCGTTTAGGTACTTGTAAATTCATTAGCAGATCGTTGTTAGATTGGAAAACGAGTGTAAAATCTCTTCTTTCATGCATCTGGTACTTAAGAGAGAAAAAAGAACTCCTGCTTTGTGTTTAACTAGTTTAAATAATACCACTTTGAAGTATTAGCATTGTAGATGTAAAGCAGTGAAAGAATAGGGAAAGAATAGTAAGGATTAATAGCGAAACAATTCATTGTTGGAATGTTTACTATAAACTACTGGTAAATGTCTGTTTAGTTGTTGTTTTATTATAATTCTCATTCGTATTGATTGCACGTTGAAGTTACATTGGCCAGCATGAGGAACAAAGCTTTCAAACACCTACTCACGTGGACAGTATCTACTGGAGACAGTAAATGCTATCGTTACGTCGCTTTCACGTATCCGCCGTTAGACTCCTCTCGCACCGTTCCCAGGCTAAGAAGACACTACGTACGAATGAGAGCGGTGCTCCGCTTATTCCCCATGGGTAACATCCGAAACTAGGGAAGACACTCCCCACGGAGCTGAAGAGCTCCGAGTAAGAGCAGGCCAAAGTGCATAGCCGGGCAAAGGCAGCCTAGAGAAGTATAAATATCATCTGCGGCAACAATGACGCAACACCAAATTTGCCGTTTTTGAGTTACTGTTATAGAACTAAGCTTCTAAGCTTCCTTTTCTCCCCACACTTATATTGCTTCCCTGTAATATACTGACACATTTCAGTCAGCTATCGCAACAAGATTATAATAACACTAAGGATTTAAATACGTTTCTCTAAAAAATCATGACTTTTCTCAAATAAATGACAAGCTCAAAGTTACACGCTCGAGCCATGCTTTATCAAGATGAAAAACACATAGTGATGTTCGAATTTCGATTGGGATCATGTCTGCCCTCTCTAGGGCAGACAGGCCCCATATCCAGGGGGCGCTATTTTCGTTTCGGCGGTTTTCGACGGCGCGAAATGAAAATAAAAGGCGTTCGTTCGGGGGCTTCGTAGCCGTGATCTACGCTCTCTCGCGGTCGCTGCTGATTTATCGCGCTCCTGCTCCCCTTATTTTCCCCTTTCTCTCGAGCGCGCGAGCGCGCGCGCGTTCTCGCACTCCTTACTTGTTACATCGAACGCGTCACCATTGTACACAGCAGGCGCTCGCTCGCGCGACTATCCGTCTGAGAGATGCACTTTTATAAATAGAACTCGTACGTCCCATACCATTCCATTGCGGCCTCTGGCAATTTCACCGTTCTCCACTGGAACCGCTTGCTCCTCCTCCACCTCTTCTTCCTCCCCAACGTCGCCGTCGTCGCCACCGCTGCGCCGCGCCGCTCCGGCGGATGAGGATGTTTAGTACCGAATTAGTGCTGCTGTCAATCAATTAAGTCTGCGCTGAGACGGAGTTATTTTCGACGGGCTTCGCGATCCCGCCAATGTTTACGTCGATCGCCGCCGTATGCGATTTCGCACGCCCAGTCTTATTTGGAAATCTAGATTTGGTTTTTATTTTAACGATCCTGTTGTTATTACGTATATTTTGGGACTAATTTATTACTCGTCGATTTGTCAAGAGTTCTGATATTTAATATGAAGACATCTTTTAACGGCGTATGTTTGTATTAACTTTGAAGTGTTATTTTCCCACCGGCAGGCATTATTGATTCGAGGAATCCTCGACTTCAGGAAAGGAGATATCATTCCTGCTCTAAAGCACTGTCGGTCGCTGGTATATGTGGTATTCGGGTATGTGTGTGTGTGTGTGTGTATGTATGTGTATGCGAAATGTTGACTATGGGGCTGAAGAAGGCGATATTCCGATGGCGAGCGATATCCTTCAATATTTACCGAGCACAAGCGTGCCGGGACTAGCGTTTCGAGCATTAATATTACATTATATCAATAAGGGTCTTGAAAAATCGTGAGGGGGCGGCTTTCGCGCGGCAAACGGATAGCTGGTCGTTGAGGTTTCGCGTTACTCCGCAAACACACTGCCTTCTCCCTTTTCCACAGTGGCACTGCCACTCTCACTCTCTCTCTCTCTCTCTCTCTTTCTCGAAGACGAAGGGAGCAAGTGAATGAGAGAAGGAGAACCTCTCCTTTTCAATCTTCCGCTTGGCGCGCATCCGTTGCCCCACCATGTTTTTCACCTTCGGGCTAAGGGATATTACCGAGCGAAAGTAATATCGGCCGGGAGGCGCGGCGAGCACGTAGGCGAGCCGGCGATCGTTACAATAACAATAAAACCTAATTATGGCCGGCGAGGAAATTTGTCGAAACTGTTAGCGGCCGCTCTCGAGGCGAGAGGCCCGCGCGAGCGCGAATCTACGATAATCGCCTGAACACATCGGCTGCTGCTGCCGGCACACGAGAGACAGATTCTTATGGGAGGCTTTCATACCTTGCCACGGAGCACCAACACCAAGAAACCCCTGGCAGTGGAGTTTACATTGTTATGGCGGCAACAGATTTTCTTTGAAAGTTAACGTCACCATGCCACTTTATTGCTGCTGTGTTCGCCATGGTTAAATTGATACAATACTGTTTTTAGTGGTGGGCGACTCGACGTGGGAAACCTGTTTCCCCGTACTCGCTACGATATACTGCTGCTATAATCGAGCGCCTTTGCACTGAGTTGGATACCGATATTAATTTATTTCTACTGCTTGGACAAGTCGCTTTACGGTCGGACTAAATATTACCTGTGCAGGAACGTGCGAATGTCCTGGGGATTGTAAATCGTTCATGGAGAAATAAATAGTTGCTTGAAAATATACTAGTGAAGAAAGAAGTATAAAATATTGGTAGAATCATCCGAAGTCTAATCAGATATCCAGTAGGTTTTCGATGCATCCTTCAAGTAGGATCGACACCCGCTCATTCATCAATCGGTCTTGCCGCGCGATTGAACAGGTTTCGCTCTCAAACGTAACTAATGGCAGGCTACAAAAAGATCATGCAATCCGATTGGATCCGCTATGGGAACCGGTGAACTTTATGCTTGTCATCGTCGTGAACTATCGCAAGAATTCGGTGAAGAGTCAAGGAGAAGAGGGAAGAGAGCAGGAGTGGAAAACAACCCCTTTCTGGCTGACAGAGGGGACGCACGAGTTAACTTGGCCTCGGTTACCCGAGAGGGTTGGGGCCGGGCAGATTTCATCATAATAATTTTCCGGCCCATTAAGCTGCTAGGGTGGAGCACGATCTGCTTTTGCATAAGGAACTTAACAATCTTTTCACTGAGGGGTTCCGCCCTCCTTCGCTCCCCACCTCTCCTGACTTTCTATAATTTGACTACGCGCGTCACTCGCCACCAATCGAAAATGAAACTTCACTGAACATTTCGATCTCCCCGGATATCCTTCCCTCGATTTCTTTCGATTTATTACCAGGATATATTGCTAATCTTCCATGCAGTTCGTTCCCATCTGAAAATATTAGCATCGAGTCTTGTCTCTGTCATTGACTAAATTGACAAGGTCAATTTGAAATAGTAAATGTTCAAACTATTTACTAGAATATTAAAATTAATAGAAAATTGTTTCATTATTAAGATAGACACATAAGTGTCGCAATGCTGAACTACCCAGTTGACGATGTCATTTTGTCAGCGTGTCAGGTCGAGTTTGAGGACGACAGCGATTGCGAGCAACTGTTGCTGCCAAACTCGCGCGCCGGATTTCTTACTCGCTGGCTCGATATCGGGCGAACTTGCTCGATTGTATTTATACATACATGCCGTACATGTGTACCAATGTGGATGAAGAGAAGACGTTCAAGAGAGAGAGAAAGAGAAAGGGAGGGAAGGAGAAGGAAAAAGAGTACGAGAGAGAGATCAGTGGGTTGCGCGATGAATTACGACCACTGGGCCGAGCGAGGCTAGGCTGCGCCACTAAAATCCCGACTGATATATTATTACGTATTATTGCTCCTGTTCGGTTATTTATACCCATATAACATAATGCCACGCGAGATTCCGAGAAGACGGCGATACGTTACCGTTGCGGAGAGAGGACGAATCCCGCGGGATTCGAGACCTTATTTTCCGCATCGGTCATAACTTAGAAGGGCGACTCTCCCGTCGAATATTATCTGTAACCTCTTCTAACCCCTTCTCCTTCCACCATCGGCAAATCTCTCTTACCAATAAGACGTCTTTCTTGTGTGTACGTCTTTATACTGGAGATCTCGATACTTTTCATTCAACCTGCCTCGTCTAATAGAATTCAAAAAGAATGATTTGCAAAAGTTTAAAATATATAAATATTATAAGCTTTAGACTGGAATATGTAATACTCGTCGATTGTGATATTCAATTTTTGTTCACGTGAAACTAAAATTTATGGTTTCCCTTGTACAATTAATCATTTTCGAGATAACTCTTGGGTATCCTTCTGATGTGTCGAAAAAGGACGCGTGTTCTAATTTGTAAAGGGATTGCTTACACAAATCAGTACGATAAAGTCCTGGAGGAGTATCGGGGAACATAAAGTAATGAGGGATCGACAGGTTGTGGACGAATAACTCGATCGTATAACACCAAATACCGATATACAAGCATCCAGCGAGCATTAGCCTTTTACATGCACTTTTCAGATTGCTAAATTATGCCGCTTAAATCAGATTAAATTCCAGCGGGGCCTTCTTATCTTGGAGTGGCTCGCGGAGCAAGACATCATTATTTCGTGTAATTAGGAATCGTTTCGTATGGTCGATAGTGATCTCTTAAGTAGATCGAAAGTTCGCGTTGGTAAGGAGACTCATTACCAGCGCGAATCTACCATGAAACTGCTCGGTCCGAGGTCTCGGCATTGTATGGATTCCGTCAGGGTTACCCGCTCGTTACCAATAAGCCGAGATCATCGGGCTCGATACACATGATAATTAAATAGCCCAACACAAAAAATGCTTTCCCTCGGCAAATGATACATTCACTTTTTCCCCATCGTAATGCAAATTATTTGCATGGGAAAATGTTGGCCGGAATGCCGCCTGTCATTCTGGTTGAATTGATTGGATCGCTATTGGAATTCCGTAAAATCGTACAACCAAACAATTACCAACGAAATACAACTAAAGTATCATTATACAAATAATTCTAACGACACAATTTATTTATTTTTTTATTCAAAACCACTTCTACTCTGACATTAAATATTTTCGATCCAAGTACGCCACACGGACGTTTTCTTGGAAGCTCTGTTTAGAATAGGTTGGTTTAGCTTCCAAGTACAATAAATCATTTGAACAATCGCAAAAACGTGATCGACACATTGGTCGACGATCAAGGACAGGAGTGTGCGAGTAGTCGGGGGAGGATTGGCACTGTGGAGGAACAGATGCTGCTTGCGTGGCCGATGCCACAGGAGGCCGAGCGAGGGGAACGCACACGTCGATCTCGCGGTTTTTATGAGGAGAGCATCTCCGGCGTTACGAGCGGAGATCTTCAAATATTTACTGGCAATGCGGACGTCCTTCCGTCGTCGTGGAGCACGGCCCGATAAACGCCACGGTAGACTGCAGACTCGACTACTCGCGCGCCGGCCGGCCGGCCGGCCCGGTTTGTTTTGCGACGTTTTCGTTTTAACCGCACGTGCTACGGATCGCCGGCCGCAGAATTTTGTCATCTGGCAGCAGGGTGCCAGCCAGCTAGCCTTTTTCGTCAACGTGTAATACACCCGCTCCCTGCCACCCTTTCTACTCTTTTCTGATTCGATGTTGATCCTTGTTCTCCTGGGTGTCATTTCCATCGATGTACGATATGTAACAAGTTATTGTCGTGTCCCTTCCTAAACTTCCCTTTGATGTTATAACTCCGTTGTCTTTCGAAAGTATATCTTGATCTTAAAGAATGACTGGTACTGTTATGGTTTTTTTTTTTTATTGTAGTAGTCACTCGTTTGTCACAGTAATTTAAAAAATGTTGTTTAATATTTACTTTATTCAATAATTAAGTAAATCTAGTTTAATACTTTGAAATATTGTCCAATCGTACGTAAATTGAAGTTAGCCGTGCATCGTGTTTCGCTTATTATAGAATCACGGCGTGTATGGAACGCTAAATGATTAATATTAGATCCAGCCGAGAGTTGGATAAATAGTGCAAGCGCACACTCAGCAGTCTCATTTCAGTGCCGTAAAACCGTCATTAACGGGGCGCGACTATAACGCTCCCATTTCTCTCGGAGATGGCATAATTTATTCATCGGCTATTTTTAAGTCCTGGGCGCGGAACGTGTCGATGAACTTGTTCCGCGTCCCCGTGTCCGAGAGAGAATCGCTGCTGAGATGTTCATTGCGTGACAAGGTTCAGCTTCTCGGGAAACTCGAATCTTAATAGAGCGCTGATGAGTTCTTCATCCGGAGGAATGAAAAATAGTCGAGTGAATATTAAGCGAGCAGACACGAAGGTTCGTAAATTCATTATGACACTTAATGACTAGACAAGTATTTACTTAACAAGCTATTTACTTGATAAAGAGCTGTCACGATTATAATTCTGTATTAATATAATTAGGTAATCCGTCTCGTGTTTGCATCAATGTTGGATCGTCCAGTTCGTTTTGCACTCAGAAATAGACTGTACAAGAAACAAGTTTCCCATGACGTTTGATTCGCAATGCGTGGCTTTTAGAACTGCGGGAAAGACCGGAAGGAATAAGCGCAAAAAACGAAGGTCGGATTATGAATTCATTTTTGTCCGAGCCTCGTTACGCGCGCGCGCGGCCTTAAATCCAGTAGAAAAAAACTACCCCTGGCATGCTGGTCATGGGATTTTGTCATCTGGCAACAGGATGCCTGTGCTAATTCCGCGTAGCCAATTCTATCATACAGCCGGTGGCGGTCGAAGAAAGGTGGCGAGCAAATTCCTTCCGAGAATGATTTTAAACTATTTGTATATACAATGCAAGCCGTAATTTAACGTCCAAACAGTCTGCCACTGGAATGAAAGTGACAATTGATTGCCAGCTTGTAGTTACTTCGACAGCAGTTGTCTAACACTGACGAGAGCATGACGATAGTTTCTTATACAATTTTATATATAGCAGTAAGGAATCATTAATTAACAAATTAATGTTCAATTAATTAATTCTAATTATTCAATGCTATCTAATATATTCTGCAAACTTAATAGCGTAAGAGTTTGAAACTCCCAATTTATGTGCCATTCTTGGATCCAATCACCGACTACAATTGAATTCCTCCTGACAATCGGCATTGCGCAAACTCCCAATTGTTCTCACTCTTATCAATTATTTCAACAACACTGGCAAAGCGTCTGTCCGATTTCGACAAAGTGAACCCCATGGAACGTAATGTTCCAGTATATTGTGCCATCCTCCGAAGCCCACGTGGCTTTCGTGACATCGCGCGACACTGTCACTGTTTTTTTCGAGCAAGGCGATTCGCGCGGATTGTTGGCTAAAATGTGGGAGCGAAACGCGAGGTTTGACAGTGTCGGGGGCGTATTGTACCATCTTTACGGCCGGTTTCGATCAAAACTTGTACCACCGTAAGTAAGTTTCTCGCTGCGTCATGTATGCACGGTTTTCTCTGGCGAAACGTGTATGAGAAAGAGAGAAAGAGATTGGGAGAGGGAGAGTAAAGTAGACCGAGGGAGAATCTGCCGAGGTAATCCTTCGGATCATAAAGTCCCCTGGCGTGTTGTCAAAACACGACAGAGGCGACAGCGTCCCTAATCGCAAATCGTGCATTAAGCTCCGTTTTCAAACCCGGCGCCTCTCTCCTTAACATCTCTACCTTCTCATCTCCGTGCTACTACTGCTATGGTACATCCGCAGATGTTCCCTGTGTCTCCGTGGAAGAATCGCCGAGTGGCATTTTCGTCGCTCTAAACCACTTTTTTCTGGCGTATACAAGCGCGATAGTGCGTACGTGCACCGCTAGTGTCAAAAAGCGCGCAGTGGTGAGCAGCGACTCTACAAGTAGAGAGCTTTTCTAGCTGTTATCTAGTATGACACTCGAGCTAATTTCAACCGGCGCGCGAGGGGCTGCCGAGTGCCCCTATCCCTCCAACTCTAGTGCTCCTTTCCAAAGAAAATATAATAGACTAACCGGTTCACTGGTCGAGCGCTGTTTATTGTTTCTCAAAATAGGCTCGTGCCTCAAGTGCGGATAATGCTCTTCCCTTCTATAAAAAGCTCTTTTAAGGACATATTGAGTCCTTCCCTATTGTAAACACTGAAATTACACTGGATGAATGACACTTAAATCTTAAAATCAATTCCGTATCTTTTTCGATGTATATTTAAAACTTATTAGAAGCAATTTTCTTTTTATTAAAAATCATTAAAAATTATATTTGAAATTGACTCGACACTGGCAAATGCTTTTTACTCTATGCAGGCCACCCTGCGTTCCCAGCCCTGCTATAGGGGCGGTGGTGGATGTATTTACATTGGTATATTTAGTCCAACGCCCACGTTCATAACGGTTTATGTCCGCTATCGCTGGCGCTTTTGTCAGGCTGCTCCCCGCGTCCATGCTATCCAACAAGCGCTCTGCACAAGTGCATGCATGCATACGTGCTTACATACGCACACGAAGCTGGCCAGACAAAAAAAGTGCCCCGCTTTCGTATAATCGGCCAGCGGAGACAAAGGAACACTACAACAGGTTTCACGGCCCGATGCCTGCCGAACGATGCCACGACTTTTTTGCTGGATCCCATTGCTGCAGAGTGGATGACTGTCATCCAGCACATTTAAAGCGGCACCCCCTAACCATTCACTGCTTTCGATGAATTATTCTTGGGTGCAAAGAGCAAGAGAATTGTTAACCCTTTTGGACCTCACACGAATGCTCGTTTCCTGGCTTTCAGCTATAATTGTATAAACCTTTACTTTGACTAATATTGAATTGCTACAATTAACTGTATGCTTGTCTGAATATTTTTTTTTTGCCGTTGTTGGAAATCCTGTGGAATAGTATTTGTCGTAATTAAAGTATAATAAATGTACATGAGTGTAAAATCGATCTTGACTAATGATGATTCGTAGGACGTAGTTGCTTCTTGTATTTTGCGCGAATCGTGAAAATCGACAGGATCAACAGTAAACTTGACAGTTCTATTTATCTATTTGGCGATCGAACATCCAAACAGGCGGTAGCCGATAGCGCGAGATTAATATTTGCACGATATTTGCATGGATGCGCGGCCACTTGTGCATGTATGTGCGTACATGTACACGCGTAATTATCTTGCGCTGCTTGCCCGTTTTATTGCACGAGCGTGTGCGCCCCTCCGCTTCGCATTATGCAGCATCGACACTTCGGAGCGTACTGATTGTGTCATTAGTGGCGATCATAAACCACTCGCGAAGTAATGACGATCTCGCGCCGGGTTTAATCGCGCGCGATTAAACTGACTCCTTGCTCCAACAGAATGAGCGAGAGTAGGCGTGGAAGGGTTGTGAACGGAGTAGTATACCTACGATGTTGTCTTAAGTATTTGCCATTTCGCACGTATACATAGATATATTTCATCTAAGTAGATATCAACATTACGTAGTATAAATATTCTAGAAAATATATCTTAACGCTTTCCTGCTACTTTAAATAAGACGAAGTTTGCAATTAATCATTCTGTCGTATTTGTATCACTATTTGAAATTATATTGATTTAGTCTAATACGAGTTTACAAGATTACGATTTTAACACTGGAATAACTAAATCCATTTTAATTTCAAAGCTGATGATAGTTATTCTCGTGGTAATTAACTGACTCTCTCTTAGTTCCGGGCTGGAATGACTAACGGGCATTCCGGTGTAGTTGGCGATAAAGCGGCTTTAGAATTGTGCGAATCTGTGATCGCGAAAGTTTTCGTATCAGAAAAGCTAGCTCGCCGTGAATCACAATGGAGCATCAATAAGATTGGTGACTTCCGTGAGAGATTTTTACTGGTTCCTGACAACACAATTACCAGCGGGCTTCGCTGCTAGCAGCGTTCTCGCTGCCACCGAGTGTGTGCCATACACACAATCCACAATTTTTGCATCGCTCTGCTCGAACGGATCTTTACACGATCTTTCCATTGAATGGAAATCTCGCACCTCGCGCAATCTCTCGCTCGCAGACTCGTGCGCGCACGCACCCGGGCCGAATCGCCCCTCGCCATCGCACGCCCCTCTGCCATTTCGAATTTCGTAGGTCTCTCTGTGTAAACTAGCACTTCATATCTGCGCATCGCAAGTGAATTCAATGGTCGAGTGAGAGAACGGAAGAAGCGAGAGATACAAGTCTTTGGATAAGCATAGTCTTAATAAGCAATGCAAAATAGATGGAATTTTATATTATTAGTAGACCAGAAATTAGTATTATTAATTGATAATCCAATTTAATAATTTGGCTAATTATCCAGTCACTTAACCACGTAGCTCGCAGTCTTGCTTCGATTCACATACACATGATACACGTGCTTACACGTTTGCATGTGTGTACGAGTCGTCAGATTGTGTAAACTTATGAAACATGCCTTCGCCTTTATGGTAATAACAGCGAGGGACTAACGAGACTCCGTGCAATTTAGATAAATAATCGGTAACACTAATCTTTACACTACACGAAATTTCTGGATATTAATGGCCCATTTGTACGTGTCGCCCTGCTGCCACTAGTGCTGCTGCTGCCGCTAGTCTCCGCCTGCTGGATACCACGTAAATCAGAAGTCTCCGGACACCGAGCACATATGAGAGCAGGATGCACGTGGCACATGTAACCTAACAGTTTCAACGTGGCCTGCACTCAAAATCTTCAACAGTATTCTTCGCAGTATTAATTATCACATACATCTTACACCGAACCTTAAGTTTGGATGCACACATTATTTGAACTACATTTTCAAAATTCACTAAAACAATGATCACCAAAGTAAAACTACGACTTACAAATCTGTTCCCCCTTCGAAGGGTGAATCATCTCGTGTCAAGAACGGAGTTTGCGGCGACAGAAAAAAAACAAAGAGATTTATCGGCGACGTGTCTGAGACGCGCGCGCGTCAACGTCCAAAGTGGAAAAGTAGATTTCTTGCGCGAAAACTATTCAGCCATAAACGCATAACTTCTTTCCTTATAAAATCGGTTGACGGCGAACATGACGCCATATAAGAAAGGCGATCCTTGATGTCGCGTTAAGGACGCAAATGATCTATTCATGGTGTTTGCCCGACCTGCTATAATGAGTGATCTCCTCCCCCTTCTTTTCCCTTTCGTCGTTGCTTTTAGATAAAAGCGACCTTCACGCCTCCTGTTTTCATGAATTATAAAGCATTTCTCGGTAGAATTGCATTCAGCGCGATTAAGATTCAAAGGTAGGCAACCGTGACGAGTGCTTATATCGTACACCGAGCAAAAAGATATCACGCACGCGAACTTGAAACGAATGTCATTGGGTAACACGCTTTGAGTACTGAATCGCATTGAGAAAGGGGTTTCAGTTAATTATCTATGATATACTATGACGGAAACTACTCGTTAATCAATGACTTAGTACCAACTCGGTAATATTTATATTCATGAATAACAACAAGCAATATTCCAGCGTCCCACAACTGCAATATTAAATCAAACTTCAAACTAATTCGATAGTATCAATAAATATATAAAACTTGCATTATATTACCATTCATTTCCGGACAATCAGAACGACTTTCGACAGATTACACCGAAGGTACGCAACGGGCACGTAGAAGTCATCGAAATAGCAGGAAAAATAAGTTAGGTAGGAATGCGCCTGGTGTCCCCGCAGATCGAGGGTCCGTCAAGCCGGAAAAGTGGGTGATTCTACGGATATCTGGGTAGCTCTGCTCTCATAACGAAGGATGAAGCGTGCGAGCGTCCGCTATTGATAGAACCCCATAGACAAGGCGTGCCCCACTCGCCGGCGTGTCGTGAAAGCGGCGGCATTTTCCCGAAATATGTAAAAGTTCCACGGAGCATCGGTGGCCTAAAAATACGAACACAAGCATCAAGCGAAGCAGGCCGGAGAAGGCAGGCTCTGCGTGTCCTAACTAAACTCGGCCGATGGCTGAGCCTCTCGTGCGCGCACACATTAATATCGGTGTCCTAGAGGGGCTAGCGGGCACGAGCGTCGGCCGAAAACGGAAGCCCTATTTATTTATGGGTGTTACACCCCTGAAACCTCGAAGTAGGGTGTCAGGCACGCGCCACCTATACTCTTCTCCTCCGTTGCTTTCTTTCGCCGCGACGCCAAGCGCCCTTCTGCCACCCTCGAGTTTGCTTGACTGCCGCCTGACTGCACCCACACCTTGCCTGCACCCGCACTCTTCGGCCTACTCTGCTTCTCTTTTCACTCTTTCCACCCTCTTCATCTCATCTTTCTTTCACTCTCTCTCTTTCCCTCTCTATGTATCCGTTTTACCCGATTACCCACACCCCGCGCTCCTCTTGTGTGCCGTCGCCAACACACACCGTGGCTACCTACACTCTTCAGGGAGAGAAGCCTCCGAAGATTACCGGCTTGATACCTTTGATCCCCGTGACCTTTAACTGCTTTAGCCTGTTATTGTCCCCGGTATTGGCTGAAGCAATCTTCCTCGGATAAACGCAAATACCGTTTACTAGTGTTATTGGTTAATAGACGTCTATTACAATACTGGATTAACTATTTCATCGTTAATTAGTTCGCAGTAGACCATTCAATGAAATCTTTATTAAGTGATCGAAGTTTCTAGGACACAGTTTGATATTTGACAAATCAGTGAACTATCGAATCTCGACAGTGGATTGATTGTAAGAACACATACGGAACGACACACCCTTTACGAACGTAGAAAAAATGGGTGGGGTTATATGTTTGTCCTAGAGTCTCGATTAAGTTTGATTAATGCTAGCCGTACACTGGGAGTGCGGCTAATGTGAAAATTCAATTAGACATCACAATGACTGCTGACCAAGATCGCCCGCTGATTTACGACAAGGGTATATATCTGTCTACGTGTGTATGTGTGTGTGTATGTGGCAAGCGTGTGCTTCCAAAAATACAGTGGCTTCCCAGCAACGTGGCATATCCGTGCACGAGGGAGCGACATTTGATAGTAACTTTTGCACACCGGTTGCGATTCGTGCTCCTTTTATTCAACGTCCGGAGAGTAGTGCGCTGCCTTGCCGTTGTATACGTAACGAACGTCATAGTTAATGCCTCTCTAAGAGAAGCCTAAGGCTATCTGTTTCCGCATGTAAACCCCCCCGTTCCCCGCTCGCCAACCAACCCACCGCCGAGTAACCTTTGACGGCCGAGGAGGCCCTTCCTTCTGGTGAGGTGTGATTAATTCTCCGAATGCACGGACTTCCATGCAATCCGTGCTTGGAAAGACCGGCTCGCCTAGAACAGACGAGACTAAGGCCGACGGCGACCACCACCGAGCTCTTCGTGATCCTTGAAATATTCGATTGAGTCGTACACGTCAAATTTCCAAGTCCGAACGAACGCGCGCCGCACTCCACTGTCGTCTGCGGTGCAATGCTCTTGCCGGCTGTCGTACACGTCGTTACGTATTTCCTCCCTACTGAATTGTCCCTAGGAATGCGATAGTCTGGCGGAATGGCCGATGACTGCCTGACTGATCTTCTGGAGTTCGTAGTTCGTGTATGTACGGCACGGAAGTTCACTGGGAAAGGATAGATATAGCTATGACAGTGGTATATAGATTTCAATTGTGAATCTGTATAAGGTAATGGAATCGTATAGTTTCTTGTTGAAAAATTTGGTGTTTTCTTCTTTGTATGCTAGTTAGGAGAAAAATTGATGGGTTATAATTGGAATTTTTGGTTGATTGCAATACGAGACAATGTCTCGAAAAAATCGATGATCCTTTTTTCTTCCGCGGGGATAACGTCTCTCTCTATGATTACTACCTTGTATCGAATGATGAGCATAATGTGCGGTTTGAAGACCTAACTTACTCGTCATTCACGACTGATACCTTCACCCGAAGGGGTGATTGATCGGAACACGCGAACGGACCCAGGAAGATAAGCAGTTCTCTTGACGCGCGCAAGGATCCATCGGCTGAAATACTCTCTCATCCCTTAACTTGGAATTCACACGCACGCGTTTACCCTCGTCAGGATTCGAGACTCCGCCTGCCACGGGGAATCATCCTTTTACTGACGAGAGGCCACTTTCTTTCCAATGTGCAAGTGTGTCTCGAGAATATTGAGGCGAGAACGGATTATTTTTGTAATAGTAACCTTTCGAAAAGTACTGCTCGTTATTTATACATTGTGCTCCTCGAGAAAACATTGGGGATGCACATGATTACTCGCATTAGCACCCAGACAAATTACCTGTCCGATGATTAGCATTCGTTCATCCCTATGGTGACGTTCACAAGAACAGTGTTCTTCTCTCCGGTTTTCACTTCGTACTTTTCTCCCCACGAAACTAGTAAACAGATCTGTATATTAGTAAAGTTATATTCTTAAATCATTAATTTTATACATTCTTTATCATCGAATGGATTATAACATGTCAACATTTCGCATTACTGTCAAGTAAAAATTAATTCCAGAGCGTCTTGTTAGTCGATGGCGAAGTCATTTCGCTCGAGCAGTTGAGCGTCGAGGTTATTTCTCTGGCTGGTTATCCACCGGGTGGAATAACGACGTCGTGCCCTCTTCTTATTATTAAAGAACATTGTCGAGTAAGCCGGCTGTATGTAAATATGTATGTGGCTAGCGCGCCTTATCTCGGCGTGCATCTGTTCATGGAGCGCGCTCGGATGGAAAAGGAGGTACGAAGAAGGAAGACGGCGGGCTACAATGGCTGCTGCTGCTGCTGCTGCTGCTGCTGCTCTTACAGTCCTCCGAGTAGCTAGAAGCAGAGTGCGAACTCGATAATACAGGGACGCTTGTACCTTTCGGTGTCGAACCTAATCGTGTCAATAAGGCTCCTGGGCTCGGCACCATCCGTACAATTCCCCTGACAATAACGACAATCCCACTTAAGTGGTGTATGCATCTCTTCCATTCAGTGGCGCGCGCGCGCGCGAGCGCGCCATAGTGCAGCCGTAGCCGGCTACCGGCGCTTTTAATTGAGCCACAAATTCCTTATTGTTGGACGGGCAATTAGTCGCCCGCCGGCTAGAGAGTTCAATCTTCGGATTATCCGATTAACATTTCTCCTCGCTGCCAATTTGTTTCCCGTTCATTCTACTAACAGTAATCCTCCTTAGTCGCGCACAGAGAACATTTGCCATAAAGAAAATTTCACTCGAAGAATCATTAATGGAGAACTTTGTATTCTAAAAACGACTTGATTAATGTTACATAGAATATTACCATCTCACAAGATTCTATTCTCAGAAATAATGTGTATAGGTCCTCGATTAGAAATGCCGAGGACTCGAGAAATTCAGTCAGGGAGGAACTTAATGGACGGTACGAGGTAAAGCATACGGTGTCGTTAAATGACCGAACGCCCGCTGCATCTATAAATCAATCACGAGGTATAATACAATAGCATTGAAGAGCGCGGGCGGCGGTCAAGGGTGCTCTGCTGCTGGCTGCTACCTTGGGCGCGTGTCGGCAATGAGGCTCATTTGGAAGCGACAAAAGCAGGCCAAATTTCCAAGCACCAATCCGGAAAGCTTATTCTCACCACCGGTCGTTTCCAGCTCCTGAAGCACGCGCGCGCGCGTTCCTTTTGAACGTGGATATTGAAATGGCCGCAGGCAATGTGTCGCGAGAACGGGCCGCTGAACGAGCAGATAACCGATGCTCCAGTATGTATTGTGTCGGCTCGCAGAAGCGTGGGCGTCCGCCTGCTGGTGAGTGCCGGGCGGTAGAGGCAGAGGCCGAGAGATAGCCGTTCGACGGAGTGCCACCGCAGAAAATGAGAAAGAGAGGGAGAAGGAACGAACAGCCTAGAGACGACAGGCCCAACAGAACGACAGAGAGTAAGAGAGAGAAAGAGAGAGAGAAAGAAAGAGAGGACGATGGTAACAGTGTAGGAGCATGTGCAGCTGCGGGGGTGTCGAGAGTTTCGTGGCAGCTGCTTGCGCGGGAGTCGCTCGTGTCCAGTGGTCATCGAGCGCGAGAAACGGAGACAAACGACAGTCGAACTGGTCATCCCAAAAGAGAGAGAGAGAGAACGAGAGAAAGAGGGCGATTGGGTTCGGACGGGTGAGGGAGTCAGACAGATATGGCACTGGCGGAAACCAGCTACATAAGGGAGTGAGAACGAGCGAGAGAGAGAGAGAGAGAGATAGAGAGTGAGAAAGAGTAGTGGAAAGAGCAGTGACCATCAGCTCTCTCGAGCCAGCATTGTCCAGCTTGGTGGAGGGCGGCCGTGGCTATTAGAAGGACGCACGGCCGCCAATTCCCATTGATAAAGTCCTTCGGACCTTTTCAGTATTACTCCCCATTATTTCGCGCAGCACACTCTTCTCCCCCGCAGTGTGTCGCGGCAATCGGCAGCTAGAGCTCCTGCTTCTCCATGCTCTTCCTGCTCTCCCACTATCCTCTACCTGCCTGCTGTCCGGTAGTAGTGGCAGTGGCAATGTGGCAGTGGTAGTACGGCCACCGGGAATATTTTATAACCCTCCGGAAAATAGGATAATACTGGTGCTTCTACTCAGACGACAGCCCCCTCCCTCCCCCTCTTTTTGCCCCCCTTCGATAATCAACGCCCACGCATTGGTGCACCTCTTTTATCCCATATTGCCGGCGATCCAGCCATTGTCACGGGCATCACTCCACCGCCGCTTCTTGACCCGTGCGCCTCCTCCACGGATATTTCCTTTCTTCTCAAACTCTCTTTTGACATTGAATGTCGAGCGCGGGCGCGCGCTCTCTGACCGACGCAGCTCGTTTTACAGATTTGTTCCTGGTATTGGCAGTTTGTGGGTCGATCGTTTGGGATTCCAGTGTGCCGACGGTTAACCTCGGCATTGAGCTGATTGGATATTGGAACATGTGTCCGTTTGGTAGTTGCTTGCATTCAAAGGATTTTTATTGAAGATAATGCAAATATCGTTTCTAAATGGATAGTGAGTTGTCTGTCAAATGCGATGGTTGTTCAATTTATTGAAATGAGTTCTTCGACTCCATTGTGTACTTTCTTGTACACTTAACTCCTCCTCTCGTTTCCTGTTGATTGTTCGGTTTCCGGAGTAGAGTGGGAAGGGTGTTTCTAGAAATTTGATGGATTTGGATAGTATTGAAAAGCGAATAATTTGGTTGGATGAGAATGAAGAAGGTAAAGGTATGATTTCAGAGGTTAATGCAATTTTCATGAAATACGGGAACAATAGCTTGAATTCCTTTCGCCGTGTGGGCCGGCAATTATAAAGCTGCATGAGTATGTTGAATGCCATTTCTCAACGTCGCGTCACCACGACATAGTATATTATACCGACAGTTCATTCCTATATTTCACCGAGATTGCAATACCGCCGGGCTATTTTATTTATACGAACACCGACTCTGGCACCATTCTATGCATCCGAGAATGCCGTACGTCATATTGAAAAGATGTTCCTGTCTAGCTCGAGGAGGATTTATATTGCACTATTGTGCCCGTGTGAAAGGTGGCAGACGCTAGAATAATATATAAACGAATTTGCGAATTTATCTACTTAATTATTAGTTATATCTAAATTTATTTACAACACCAACTATTCCTTAGCCTCACATTTTATTAATAAACATCAATAGTATCAATATTTTCACTAATAATTGAAATTGATTCATATAAGTACAGCTAATTAATCGAGCATTTTCGATGCTAACCAACTGCCAAGCCCCTGTTCGCCAAGGATTAACAGCTCGGACATCTCTGTGCCAATCATTGTTAATCGTCGTTGATCCCCTGGGAAATTTCTTGCCATGTAACCGGGAAATATTGCGGCGTAACAAAAGAAAACATAATAAAGTCAGGGGTTAAATTATATTCCGCGCGATGTGTCTAATAATAGAAGACCGGTGGCTTGGGTAATATATTTTTGAACTAAAATTAAGTTAGCCGCGGCGCTTACGTAACAGCGGGCGCGCGCGCGCGCGAGCGCGAGCGGCTTAATCGCTGCCGAATGAAATATAGGCGTTTCCTAATTAACTATTTTAAACTCCATTTCGACGGGATATGCTTACATACGGCAGCATGAATTCAATTTCGGCACAATATGCACGCGAACACACATGCGCTACCATTTGTGCCGAGTGAGTAGATTGTTCTAGATCCATGCCAAGTTTTACGCTCCCGAAGAAATGGCCATTAAGCATTTTAAGCTCGATATAATAAGCCGATGCCGAGCCAAGTTATAAAGCAAACTTATAATAGCCGCTAATAATATACCAAAACAACATAAAGTATAGTGAACATCCAGAAAATAATCCTCGGAATAATATTTATTTCAAACGTAATACTGCTTGCATGGGATAGTATCGTATTACTATAAAACATTGTATAAGTTTATTGCGATAGAACTTGAGACTATTACATCTACAAATTCACACGCACACAACTTACTTCAACAACTTTATACCAATACCTACGACAAACATTATTTACCACGATGCTCTCAAAACTACAATCAACTATTCTTAAATCTACCTTTTCCGTTAATCGCTGAAATATAATACCACACTAGCGCGCTACAATGCTCCGAGAAGGGCGGCTATAAATAAGGCAATAATTAAGACGCCAAAGCGAGTTGGATATAACGTTGGTGAGCCAGTGTATTCATTAATCCCGGGCTAGTTACTTGTTACTTATAAAATGCAAATGCGCCGTCGAGCTCGCGGCGCTCCAAATCTTTTTCGATATCTGTACACGTATGCGATGCGTGTGTTGCACTCGCTCGCTCGCAGGGAACCATTAGAAAGATTTATGCCTCGCAGCAGCCAAGTTCTGTCCGCTCGATTGGCGATGTTCACTGACCGACGATTAATGCGCCATACCCCGGCCATCCCCTTCCCACCCCCCTTTCTGCCGCCCTCCTGTCCCTTCCAACCCCTCATCACCCTCCGGCCCTTTAATCCTCTGGCGATAATTAACGTCGGTTTTAACTGTGAATCATAAAATCGAATTATGCTACCCCGCGCGCAAATAACATTTTCGAGCGCCGGTAACTACCAGCATGTGTGTGTGTGTATGTATGTATGTATGTATGTATGTATGCGAGAGTGGCAATTACATTTCGATGACACCGACGCCCGCCACGCGATCTCTCTATCCTGTAGAAAAATTAGCGCATGGCTCTTCGTGGTGTGGGATGCTGCTTGTATTATGTAGTCGTATATGGTGAGCTGGTTTTTTAGCATATGCCTCGCAATTCTGCTGGGGTGGAAGTAAAAAAAAACAGGGGTAACTTATTTAATTAAAATTAATATTAATTCTGTTGCTACTTTTTGGGGTTTTAACTCTGACTTGATCATCCAATGCAACGCTGGCAGTGAATCGAATAAGCCCAGGAAGTACAGTTCGCCGGTGAGTCAGCGTCGCGCGTACAAATTGAGCCGTCAGCTTTCCGTAAATTGGTAAAAGGAAGCAATTAAGAGCGTACAAAAATAGTCGCGGGAGATAAGGAACAGGCTGACGTAGCGCGTCCCGGCGCACGTACGGCGTCGTGTCAAAACTTCTAACGAGACTTCTCAACCCGATCCTTAAGACAGAACTAGGCTCTCGATTTCCTTCAGGCGGTTTCTACCAAGGACAAGACGAAGTCCACAGGTGCAAGGAATATTGACGTTTTTCTTTACAATTTATCTCCGTTTCTGCTCCAACTCAAGAAACATTCAATATTACTCTTCGCGTCTACTTACACCCAATATCATCGATTTCCAAGAATAAACATACAGTAAATCCAGGTAGAATTAAAGATTTCCCGAGACTTCGTAGTCCATTAATTAATATGTATCACCGTAAAGTCGTGTACCGTGAACGCGTTCATTTCGAGGAACTCAGCAGAACGGGCAGGGACTCGGCAACCAGAATGAAGAAGCAGAGCGGTAAGGCGAGGAAGAGATCTCGAAGAGAAAGGAGAAAGAGAGACAGGGAGCCAGGGCGGGTAAAGAGGAAGAAAGAGAACAGAGGGAAAGAGCCATTCGCATGCATATGCGATTCACAATCTTATCTGTACACCTCGTAAATAGCGTCCAATACCAATGGCCGATTCCCGATCCTCTTACTTTAGGTAGTCTATTATATGAGCCGCTCTCCCAGCCGGTCGTCCTGGCTTCTCTGCTTCTCCTGCGTGCATTAGTGCTGCCAGATTGACCCGGCTGGTCAAACGCCGCTTTAAATTCCGCCCGGAACAATGTTCGCATGCGGCGATTGCTCTCTTGCCGGAATTGCCCCGAGGATCGAATGCCCACCGGCCAGACGAAGATTGGGATGACTAAACGTTCGACGTTCTTGCCGCTCCTACTCTCGTCTCCTTTTCTCCTCGGGATGTTATAGCTGTGGCCATTCGCCACCGCGCAAACCACAAAACTTTTGATGGATTGAACGACGAGGAACGAAAGTGTTTTGACAAACTTGGCACATAATTATTAATGAATCTTAACTTTTTGTATGAAGGGTTTTAAGCGACTCGATCGAATCATTGTTTATATGACCTTGAAAATTGTAACTTTAAATCGACATGTATGGTGTTTATTCTGTTATACAGTTAGTCCCTTCTAGCGATCTCCTTTTTATTTTCCTAATCAATGGATCCCGTGTTAATGCCGGTAGATTAATGATCCAGTTCAGCCGTGATCGCTAATTTTCAGTGTAATTACAGTAATGGCCGGCCATTAAATATCAACCAAAAGTGATTCAGCGACGTAATTTAAGGTTCGCGCTTGCCTCAAATCAGGCGGGATCCTTGTTTTTCAATCCAACGACCTTACTCTGTAAATAAACCACGCGAACATCATTTCTACCCAACAAAATACCATACCCTATGATATTCGTGATATTTTCTCAGAGAACAGGTATTAACTGTACAAAAGAAATTCACCAATTTGTAAGAAACCACAACAATGATGTGATAGCATCATTCTCGTCACGAGAGCAACCGATAAAAAACGGCTAGCGGGCGCACGCACGGGAGTGCCGAAATTCGCACGGGTTGGATTGTGAATCCTAATTATTTGTGTAGCAGATAGCAATCTGACTGATTTATGGGAATGCTTGGAGACAGGAAGAAGAGGGATGGTTGGGAAGGGGGGAGGAAGGGTTGGGTAGCGTTTATGAGCGAGTGTGAAAAAATTGGCGACTAGCAGCGCGCCGAGGTAGTAAAGGTAGCTCGAGCGAGGTAGTAACGGCACTATCGGTGTAAAATCATCAGTAGGGTCTTAACGTTACGCTCGTATACCGGGCCGATAGTGAGTACATCCGTGAATTAATCAGTACTTAAAATTCGTATTTTCAGCGCGGAACGCCGGTGCGGACACGCGCGATAACAGCGCCTGCCGAGCGAAGGATAAACGTCGGCATATACATACATTAATTTAGTATCGCCATCGGCTTTCGTCTTTAAGCGAGAAACAGTTCAGAGGCTCGTCCGACAGACAACGAACGCAACAGTCGCACTGACATATCTTTCAGATCGATCGTAAAGAAAAGGAGGGAAAGGCAACGATGAACAGAGGTAGAAGGATATGCGTGTTTCCTTGCATCGATATTACCGTTTACGTATCAGGCCGATGTACACTGATAGATAACCCCGGGTAATTAGCGGCGGCGGTAAAGAAACGAGGAGTTAATCAACGCAACTGTGTTTCATTGCGTCGATAAAGTATATGCTAACTTCATTTTCGGATTTGCTACGTGGAATTTGAGGGAACCCCTTGCGGGACAGTATTTATTTCGAATTTGAATACGCATGATTTTATGAAAGCTAATGTTATCTAAATAAAGATATGCTTAAAAATAGTTTCGAAATTATCAGTCGGTTTTATTAGTAGTTCAATGACCAGAACGTATTTCATAATTATTGTTAAGAGGACTATTAACCTTGTAACTGGACACTTGAAATATAAGTGTTCGAGGTGGCTCGGAAAGGTAATTGAAAAGTTGCGAGGTGCTTTCATTACCTTGAGGAGGCACGTTTTCCCGAAGGGCAGGTCGACGGGCCAAGCCTAATTTCACGCTCGCCCTGGAAGAAGATGAGTCTAGCAAAGGGGGAGAAGCATTTAAATAATAATTCGTCGTAAACTGTAGAATGACCATAACGCGAGCATACCATGCCCGACTGGGCGCGCGCCACGGGCGCTTTCCTTCCTCTCTATTCCCTCACTTCTTCGCTCGCACGCACGCATCGCATGTACACTGAGCTTAAGTGATTCCGGTGGGCAAAAAGTGCTCCGCGCAGCAATGCCCGCCACTTCCAGCCAGTGAAAACTCGAACGGATGAGTCATTCAATCGACAAATTCTAATCATATTAGTCATATTATTAGTGAAACCCTCGAATAAAATTTGTAATACATATTTACGCCAACTTTTCATCGTTCTCATTTGATAAATTTATCACCACAAGAATAATTCCTTAATTGTCCAATTATCGGATCACGAACCAAGCCAAAGGACGAAACTGAATAAATTCGTCAGGATAAACTGACGGACAGCTGACAGGTCGATTATAGCACTGTGGATGGGTTTTGTAAGACAGGATTCGAGGGGGATGGACGACTGAATGGGTAATCGATGTTCGTTTATAGTGGGGTAATTATCGTCGTGGTAGGTTCTCCCAAGTTTCGAGGGTTCTTTCTTTTCCCGGTGATTCTTTAAAGGCTTCCGCATTGGATTACATAGCTCTTCGCAATGAATTTTCCCCGCTTTTAAGAGACACTGTCATCACAGGAATACAAATTCAATTTGACAGGTCATTCCCAGCACGTAGCGTTTTGTTGGGTGGCCGATATTCCGGTGGGTTTCCCCATTGAAATTTATATAATTCCCATAGAAGAGAAAACAGTTCTTACCCGCTTCAGAAATCAAGAAGCACCGTCAGAATGTCAAAATCTCGCTCTATGGAAGTACGCGCGGTGTCTTTTCTACGAGTCAGACAGAACACCCGAGTACATATATACGTAGAGATCATTATCGACGGCGAACCGATATCGACTGTCTTCTCCCCACATCATCTAATCCCAGCGAGTGGGGAAAAGTCCAGCGCACTTAAAGCAGAGCCGGGCAACATCACGGAAGAAGAAACAGTGGGTTTCTTCCAGGCAATTCCACCGGGCGATTCCTAAGCAGCGGAAACGGCTGCTCGTTGCCGAAGACACAGCGGAACGGGACACCGGAGACAAAGAGGGAAGACGAGCGAGGGAGGAGGCAGTGAGCCGTTGATACAAACTAGATAGAAAGAGAGTAGAAGAGCCAAGGGGGAAAGAAAGGGTTGGGAGGAAAAAGGGCGAACGTAGCGAAGTGTTAAGAAGCTCGAATATCGGATGAGTTCAGGATTACAAATAACGATAAATTCCCAGTGCGAGCATCGGTGCTTGGGAAGGGCCGGTAACATTAAAACCCTCTCACACTCCGTGTTGTACCTGGCGAATTGGGTGTATCGGCGCTATCCCACGGACTAACTTTGCACGAGGAACGATCATGATTCCGGCCAGAGCGGAGATAAGACCGCCGCGTATGACATGCCCGCACCGGAGGGAGAGAGAGTCTCTCTTTCTTCTCGCAGAGGCCGCCGCCCGCACCTCCACCCGACTTTCCGCACACACAAAGTGTACGCGATCGTCCACCACCGATCCAACTTCCACTCCCTCTCGCTCCCCCCTGCGATTACTACGTACACCATCGCCAGGATCCACTTCGCCATGGTATTCCGTGGCGGGTGTGATCCCTACAGGGTAGAGAAACACAGTTCTAGACCCGGAATCCATACTCGAGAGAGACGGCGGTGCTTGTATCGGCGCGTCGGCCCCGCTTGAGCTCTCGCGTCGATCGCCCTTCTTTATTCATTTGCAAAGGAATAAATAAATGCCGGGAGGGACGGTGTACGGTGCCCGGTCACTCGATAAGATAGGGTGCCTGTAAATCTGCAGGTTACTTAACAGGTCGCCGAACGATCGCGCACGGCTACAGAAAGAGAGGAAGAGAAAGAGTGGGAAAGAGAGAGAGAGGACGATGGTGGTAAGCCACACCAGGCGCTCGCACACACGCACTCTTCTTTCTACCAACGCCTTCTCTCGCTCGATCCTGTCGTCAGGATCTTCCTTCCTTCCTTCCTTCGGCGTTCGCACCGACAGTTCTTTATTACTTCATGCCCAGCGGTGCGCCGCTGCTTTTTATTTCGCCTCTCGGCGTGGACGCGGCGACGCGACTGGTTTGGTACAGCGCGCCGCGCGCCACTCGGCCCGCTTCGTCGTCCTCTGCCTCCTTCAACCGAAAGATAACAAAGCTCGGACACGGTTAACGCGTTACCGATCGCCTAACAAATGCGCGCTTTGCAATAACTTCTCCGCCGCTGTAGATCCGCGCAGACCTCCCCTTCCTTGCCTTCTCCGCCCTCTCTGCTGTCTGACGACAGCTCGCTCTGCCTTCTACAAGAAGCGCGCATGAAAGACACTACCCCGATCGACTTTTGTCCCTTTCTCACTGCCGGGTCTACCTAAGATTGGCGTAAACGACGCTTGTAAAGCATTGTCCCCTATTACCGCAATCTGTGTCCAGCGATCAGTGAAGCGCGCGCGCTATCTCCGCAAATCCCGCGCATAATCTACTTACTGACAGGAAATAATGCGGCGCGGAAGAGGCTCGGGGGTGGGGTGCGGATCGACACGGAGTGATCGATCGAAGGGTAGCGCGCGGTCACTCGGGACAAAGAGTGGTCGATCCGTAGGAGAGCGGAGAACAAGCTCGACGATCGTCCAGTTGCAAATATGGCAATCGTAATGGAAGGAGACTTCCATCTTGCGCTTTAGTGTCTACCCGGTGAGATAGATTAACAGCGTGCAACCGCGCCGACTATGCCCTTCCCCGTCGCCTCCTCTTCCACCACCTTCAACATCGCCACCCCTTCCCCCCGCCGCCGCCTCCGCCGCCCCCTGGCGCGGGGAACGACAAGCTCCCGCACGCCCTCGACAAAAGAGTAAGTATAATATGTACTCTATCGTCCATCCTCTCCGCCTCGTCCGGCCGCCAAGAACTTTCCATCTCGCACTCGCCCTCTACCTCTCCCTCCTGCCATCTCCCACCCCCACTTTGTTCCGGCTCCCTACCTTGCACGCCAGCGCGCGCCGCCGTCGCCGCCGCCGATCCTTTCGTATGTATGCATATATACAGCGCAATGAACAGACGGACGCCTGGAGAGAACGCAGCCGAAGGAAGTGGGATGACGGGAAAGAGTGTGTAGACGCACGTGTATGAGTGGCCGAGAAGCGGGGGAGGGCTGGAAGGCTCGGAGGAGGAAAAGTGGTATGTGCCCGTGGCACACGGACCAGCGGCGATGTTTCTTCCAACGGGCGACGGCGGCGTCGGTGGTGGTATTGGTTCATTACACTGACTCTGTACCCACCAACACACCCTGGCGTCACCGCCGCGTAAATATGCGCGCGGCTCACTCACACACCGATGTCCCCGAGAAGTAGGAGGAAGGTGGGGTGTCCGGCGGTGGGGGAAGGTTCCGCCGTGTGCATTCACATGCAAGCGATGCACCACCGCCGCGTTGTATATGCAACGAGCAAGAAAGCGTATTAGAGGTGCTCGGCAGAGACGGACCGTGCGATCGGGGCTGAAGGAAGGGGCGGTCCGAGGAGACAGGTGCGAGCCAATCGCGAGGCGCCACGTGCAATTTCCCTCAGTTCTTCCGTCTTCCCCGTAGCGAGCGCGCCGTGCTCTCCTCTCTCGCGTTCCTTCTCTCATTCCTGCACCAGGCTTTCTGTCTTTCCCTCTCCTGGTTCTTCCTTGCACTTCAACTCATATTTCTCCTTCCTTCTTCGGGCTCGCCCCTCGTCGATCGTGCACCCCCCCCCTCCCCGCCCCACCCTCTCTACCCTTCCTAACCCCGCTCGCCCTTCCAGCCACCTTACGCGCCCTCTGAACCCCTTCTTACCTATCGCGCCTCTCGCACTTTCCCTCAGACCGGCGCTCCTCCGTGCACTCACCCTCTCTTTCACTATGCTTCTTCGTCTGCCATGCGCGCCCCCTTTTATTCCTGGCTGGTCTTTGCTCGCCACTGCTAACTCACTTAAGCGAGAGACTCGCGCGACCCCGTCACTGCACTGCGAATGCGGATCTCCTTTTCGTATTCGGCAGCCAAGCGATGCGCCGTGCCGCGCCGCTGTGAGTCGTCGCCCGTTGCCGTTGCCCACTCGAGGGAGCAACGAGAGCAACGACCCGCTCTCTCCTCGCCGATTCTCTTTTCGCTCACTGCTGCTTTTATCGACCGATCCCACTCCCCCCCTTTCTTGGCCCCCCCTCGGTGGGCAAGGGCGACCTTGCGAATCCCGAAGATCCACACGAGTACGCTACGAGGTAGTCCCCGAAGCCCCGGCGAGTTGTGCACATGTAAATGGGCGGATTTCAACGCGAAAGAAGTCTGGAACCGCGGGAGTGTCTGATTCGAAGCACGTGTGAACTGAATTGAGCGGCAGTTCTCGGGGATGATATATGAATTTGTACTGGATGTAGAATAGTAGGTATTGTACGTGAACTGTGAAGTGGTTGGAAAGCATTTAGGTCGAACCAAGGAGCGTCTTGAACACCGCTCGAGGGTGAGAAAGGGTTGACCAGTTGGCAGTGGAGGCAGTGAAGAATGCTTAATGCGAGAGGCACGCGTTCGCCCGCCCATAGGGATTCAACCGTTTCACTGTAGTTTAGCTAATCCGTCAAGCTGAGCGTAACCTGGAAAGCCGGTTTCTCAGCGCCGTAACACTTAAATTCCTAAGAAGAGTCCGGTTAATAAGGGGAGTTGAATGCACTCGCAAAATGGCATCTCTTTGCATAGACAACATCGGAGTAGATCAAGTATTTCTGACAGAAGTAAATCCTCCGATGGATTCTCTTACGGGCAGGATTTGTATTACCTTCCAACACGGATTCTCTTTCTCTCTCTATCTCTCTTTTCATTTCTATCACAGCGAATTCTAGGTGCTTCGTGAAAATCAGAGAGGCAGAGAGCGTTCTATCAGTGGGCAGGCGTCTCCCCGGCGAATTCGTAGTTCCTTCCGAGTGAAATGTTTATGTTCCCCCGAGCAGGAAGCACTTGGAGAAAGAGACAGGCAGAAGGAGTCTGGCAGGCACGGCTGCTGCTGCGTTTTCCTAGACGGACGTGGCCGACGCGTGAATTATGACTTCCGACCCATTTTCGCATTGTGTCGCCCAGACGCGCGGCCAGCCAACCCGAAGAACTCAGTGAGTGCGCTCGTAGCAAAGTCTTGTTAACCTTCGGCACAGGTTTAGTCGACTCGAACTTGCCACTAGTACTTTCTGCGGGAGAGCAAAACTGTTTATGATTTAGGAGAACCCAGTAAATCATGGTCCGAGCGCACATCTGATGCACCAATGCCAAGGCTACTCTCATTCGACAAAGGCCAGTCATCCTCGGGTCTCTTCCGGCACTGCGGGAGACACGGCCTGCTAGTCCTGTTGGCGGCAGATTGCGCAACCAAAAACTCAATGCCTTCAATCCAGTGACCTGCCACGCACACTTCGTCCACGCCAGCTCCCGTCAACTGCCGCCAGTTTCTCCTTCTCCTCGTTTCTCCGTTTAGTGGACCAGCGCGCTGATTTAACCCTTGCCTGCGCCCGCTGGTGGCACAACCACCTGCGTAGTCAGTCCTTGGAGCATTATTAGCCCACGTGCAACCCGAAAATCCGACGTCTACCTTTTCCAAATTTCACTTCGAATTTTAGAGAGTTGAGCATGTTTATAAGGGAAGCAGTTATTTCGTAGGAACTAACCAATTGAAAGTATTTAACTATTTTGAGTTATCCTGAAATTAAGTTGAGATATTGTCAGAATATTCTTTCACATCTACATTACAGACATAAACAGAAACAAATGTTATGCTACTTATATAAATATCAAATTTAACATTTAAAGGCATGGAAGGTTGGTGCCAAGATTAAAGATTATTCTAATCCAAAGACTATGTGATTAATGCTCGTATTCTCAATGCTACGTAGCTGATGCAAGCGGAGTATATAATCTTTAACAACGGGTCAGAAACTTATAGTGACGGATGAAGCCGTACAAAATACCAGTGTTCGCACCCAATAACACGTAATCGAATTAAGCCCATTTCGTGCCTTCCACAGATAATCCATTCAACTTCTATTCAGCTGGGAACCTAGATATACGGTTTACACACCCGGATCTCTTTAAAAAAACTCTTTAGAACCTTAACAGAATTCTGACAACAATTTAGCAGGAATCGTTAAGGAACAAATTGACCAGCCGCGACGGTAGTGAAATAATCCTTCCAAAAGCAATGAATAATTACCAAGGGATTTTCAGTAGATCGGACGAGATATCTGGCCTTAATTGGCTTACCTCCAAGCAACATGGATCAGCAATTAGTGACAGCGTTACCCGCTCTAAAACTCTAAAATCACTACTAAGTAAACAGAGCGTCCATTCCCAGTTCAAATTGCAATTTCATGAGACCATCTTGAAAGACGCTCAATCCCTCTAACCACTAAGATTACTCTCTACAAATTACAGATCGGTCAATCAAGACCTCTACGATTACAAACACCACTTCCAAACCCTCGAAAACTCTACCAAATATCCACCAAAAACAGTATCAACAACTTCTCTATAACAACCACCCTTTAAAACAACTCCTAAAATTACATATCACAACCAGCGTAAAAAGTAGCTTCAAGTGCGTATATGTAGCAGTTGGTTTAAGTGGATGGAGAACGATGAGAGGTGAATTGAGAGTCGTAGAACAGTAGGCCTGGTCGGCGGAGAGTGTAGAGCAGGGCGGCGGATGGAAGGAGAAACGTGAGTGGTGTGCGGTATGGGAGTAGTATAGTATAGCAGGGATCCGGCTAGAGCGCGCTCAAATGCAGGGTGTGCCGGTGGGGGGCAGAAGAGGGGGCAGAAGGGGGGCCGAAGGCGTAGGTGGAGAAGAACGGAGCGAGTCCGGTGGCAGCAGGTTTATCCGTAGCGGCTGGATAATAATTAATAACTCGTCGGTGAGTGGTTCGCGCAGGCACCGCCCCTTTCCCCCTGATTTATGAACCGCGCCGCCTTCCCTGTCATAACCGTGTGCGAGGCTGGCGGCGGTGGTGGGGGCGGCTCGAGTAGTTCCCTCGGTGGTGGGAAGCTACATCGGCACAGTGGTGGGGAGCCAGAGGACCGTGATGTTGCGCACCGTACCCTACAGGCTCGCTCGTTCTTTACCGAGCGATCAGTCGGTTTTCGTCCTTGCCGGATGACGCGAGTCGTGTCTTCACCCGCAACACTAGCAATACTCTGTCGTTCACAGTGTAGTGACTCTGGTACATTGTTGTATCGTTCGCTAGTGTCAAGAGTTGATAAAGACTTCTTAATAGTTGGATATTAGGATTTAGAGGTGGGAAATTACGGTGGTTTTTGGAGCGCGTTTAGAAAGAGGAGCTTGCGCTTGGACGCGTTTCACGGGATGATCGTGGCGCGCGCTCGATCGTCGAGGGCCAGTTGAAATTGAGCGGTGAGAGGATGCAGCTCATGCGATGGAGCATCACGCGACGCCTCGAGTCCAGAGGCATCAAACAGAGACAGGAGAATTGCCAGGCACCCAGGATTGCATGTCGCAGAACCTCCGGTACGATTGGATAAGATCCCTGTTGGAGCGTGCGACTTTTCCCCTTCGTTAGAGTTTGAGTGAACCATTGGTGAATGCCGAGGTGCTCTGGAACACCTTAAATCGGAGTTACGCAGATCTGTCAGTTGGTGAAGCAGCGAAGTTTCGTGCGCGCCTATTCGGCTTGTCCCTGTCGATCAGCCTGGTGCTTCTCGTTTTACTCATTTGTTTCGAATGAAGAAATCGCTAGTTTCGTCATGACTTGGCGTCGCCTTTCAAAACTTGGAAGAGAAACAAGCTGGCTCGGGTAGCATAATGGATTCCGGTGAAAATACAGACGGACTGTGTAACGCGCCGCGTTGAAATTGAGGCTCGAAGCTAAACGGCGCTCGGTGCCGATTCCATGTCAGAAATCGCCTGCCGGGAATAGTAATCGGCCGATTTCCATTTTTCATTACTCGCCGCGCGCTCGGTGTTAACCGAGGCTCCGCTGTACTTATTAAAAGTGCCGCGCTGGCCCATGCCAGCGATTGTGAGTTTCACGCGAGCCGCCCGGGGAATACTAATCGTCGGGCGCGCGCTTATAGGTATTTTTCATCATTGACACAAATGCTTGAGTCCTTGCCCGGATGATCGGTGAAATTTATGCCGGCGCTATCTCGAGCGAGCTGCTGCCAGAACCAATGAAATTGACGGGCGATCGAGCGTTCGCGAAACACATGGACTACTTGTATCGCGTATGTTGCCCTGTAACTTTGACGTCGCCTAGCCGTCCCCTCGTTCTGTCACAGTGCATGACAAACGGCCTGTTTCGACACGAATTCAAATTACTTCAAAGAATTCACATTTTTACACTGCATACGCGTATCTTTATGTAAACTATGAGAAATATGTATTGCGATGCATGACTTGCACAATAGCGCTTTTCTATTTACAGTGAAAATACGTTGTTTTGAATAAGAAGGCTCTCGGGCAAAATAAGTGGAGCCAGCTAAAGAAACAAGTTATATCTAATATGCCGATATGGAGCGCGTCGTGTTAATTGGCTTTCGTGGCACTCTTCGGAAGGATAAGTGTACGGCTCCGTGGCTACTTACTGACTTAACTATTAAAGTCTTGTAAGGAATTCCCGACACGCGTGTAGTTCGACTTTGGTGTTAGTCATACGTGGCATTGAATAAATACACACACATACACATAGCCAAAGCACACATGGTGCATACGCGGCTTTATTCGCAACGGGTGCCATTGTATAACGAAGTGCATAAATCGGTACTGGCGATGTTAGCGTTTCCGTCGAGATGATAAATATTGGAATTGCGGCTGTCTGTTGCAGGCGAGGAGAATGAGTACACTTCGGAGGGGGAGGAAAGCGGCGGCGGCGGTGGTGGTGGTGGCGGCGGAGGAGGAGGTGGTGGCGGCGAGGAGGCAGTGGACCTCACAGCAGCACGATCGCATCAAGGCGACGAGGACGACAAGGATCCGGAAGATCCTCTGGAGGAGGATGAGGAAGAAGGCGTCGACGAGCAGGAAGAGCAGGATGACGATGAGGAGGGCTCGCGCAAGCAAATACGACATCGTCAGGATGCCGAGAACAACAACAACTTCGTGGAGAGTGGCGCGGCGAGCGGTCTCTTCGCACCAGCTGGAACCAGTCACGTCACCCTCGAGGCACTTCAGAACACGAAGGTGGCGGTCGCACAGTTCGCCGCGACCGCCCTCGCCGATGGTGCGGACAGCGAGGCGGCACTGCAGGACTTGGCATTATTGCAAAGCACTCTCTACACCCTCCAGCATCAGCAAGTGTTCCAGCTACAGCTGATCAGCCAACTCCAGCAGCAGCTCTCGATCACACATGGGCAGGCAGTGCAGCAGACGGTCGGGGGTGCGGAGCCATCCGATAGCAAGGAAGCCTCGCCGTCTCCTGTCATTCATCCGAAGCCATTGTCCAGCCTGACCTCACCCCCGTCCTCGCGGCCACCCAGTCATCATCAGCGAGCCTCGCCGGCTCCAATAACGGCGAGCCTGTCGCAGGAGAGGCCAACACCGACAAGCAGCGCCTCGCCGCTGAGTCTACCCTTGGTTTCGACGAACGCACCGGCGGCTGGCACCGCGACGACCACCAGCACCGGCCAGATACCACTATCGCATCAGATGCCGCCGCTCTGCTCGATCAGTTCGTCCCTCGCGTCCTCGATAATCACGAACACCGATCCCCCGCCGCTCCACGAGCCAAACACACTGGAGATGCTGCAGAAAAGGGCGCAAGAGGTGCTGGATAATGCGAGCCAAGGCCTCTTGGCGAATAACTTGGCGGACGAGCTCGCGTTCCGGGGCGGGAAGGGCTCGAGGCTCTCCCCTTATGACTCGAAGTCCGGCGGCGGCCGAGGCGAGCCCTTCTTCAAGCATCGATGTCGCTACTGCGGCAAGGTCTTCGGCAGCGACTCGGCCTTGCAGATCCACATACGATCCCACACAGGTGAGCGACCCTTTAAATGCAACGTCTGCGGCAGCCGATTCACCACGAAAGGGAACCTCAAGGTCCACTTCCAGAGGCATACGGCCAAATTTCCACATGTAAAGATGAACCCGAATCCCGTCCCGGAGCACCTCGACAAGTACCACCCGCCCCTCCTACAGCAGATCGCCTCTGGTCAGAGACCGATGCCGTCCCCGCCGCCACCGCCTACGCATCATCCCTCGTTTCATCCGGCGGCGGCGCACGGATTCTTACCACCTCAGCCGCCCTTGCCCCTTAGTCTGGCCTTACCCGGTATGCCGCCCTTATACAGGTCTCCGGTCGTTAACCATCGGGACGACCAGGACGTACCGGAGAACCTGAGCAAGCCTGTTACCACCGCTCCGACCACCTCCCCGCATTCCCCCGCGACTGTGTCGAACTCTCGTCATTCCTTTCACGACAATCAACACCAACAACAACAACAGCAACAACAACAACAGCAGCTCCCGCAGCAGCAAAAACAGCAACAACCGTCCCTCGAACAGAGGGACGAGTTCAAAGTCGAGCAGCGATCGCCAATGCAGGAATCGTATCAGCAGCGAGCGACTAGCGAGGAGACCAGTGAGAGAATAACACCGAAGCGGGAACCCGAAGAGGTGGAAGAACCCGCGGAAGAGGAGAGCGAGGATTTCGAGGAATCGACAAGGCGATATCTCAGCTCGCCTCAATCCTCGGTCAATCCATCCTCGCATCCTCAAACCTACGAAGACTGCAGTATGGATAGTAAAATGAGCGGGCGACCCGAAGCAGACGGCGACATGGAGGTCGATGAGGAGATCGAGGAACAACCGGAGAACTTGTCGGGAAGAGGAGCGATCAATCGATTACCTCAGCAAATGGTAGCTTATCCGGGCGCCTCACCTGCGAGTAGTAGCGCGAGTAGCGGTAGTCTTCAGACTTCGTTCCAAGGTATCCTGTTTCCGGGACCACCTGCGCATCACCAGATACCACATCACCCTGCTACGGCTGCCGTGGCAACGCCAGCGGTCGCCGCGGGAGAGATGATCGACCCGGCGAAAGATCCAGCCATATACTCGAGCCTTCTACCGAGGCCCGGTAGCAACGACAATTCCTGGGAGAGTCTCATTGAGATTACTAAGACCTCCGAAACGTCCAAGTTGCAGCAACTGGTCGACAACATCGAGCACAAACTCACCGATCCGAACCAATGCGTCATCTGCCACAGGGTGCTCTCCTGTAAGAGCGCCTTACAAATGCACTATCGTACTCACACTGGCGAGCGTCCTTTCAAATGCAAGATCTGTGGTCGCGCCTTTACCACCAAAGGCAATCTTAAAACTCACATGGGGGTCCATAGGACGAAACCGCCCCTAAGGGTGTTGCACCAATGTCCGGTGTGTCACAAGAAATTCACGAACGCCTTGGTTCTCCAGCAACACATACGCTTGCACACTGGTGAGCCAACCGACATCAGCCCGGAACAGATCCAAGCGGCCGAGTACAACGAATTCCCGCCTGGTTACCCGCATCATCCATTGGCCTCCTTCCTTCCACAAGGTTTCCCGCCAATACATCCGGCGGGTGCCGCCTTCCCCCTGGGATTTCCGCCGACCCGGCAGCCAGCGCTGGAACGCCAGCAGCAGGAGAACGACGTCGACATAAAGGAAGAGCCCCAGTCACAACAGCAACAACACCACCAACAACAGTCGAGCCAACAGCAACAGCAGAGGTTCTCAGAGGAGCCGAGTGAAGATCCGGAGGACCAAGAGGACGAGGAGGAGGATCGACGGGAGGACGACGAAAGGTGCGAGGTGACACGCGACAGACGTATCGCCGATGTCGAGGACGAGCAAGACCACGAGAGCGAAGAGAACGATCCAAAGGAGATTTCCCTGCCAAGTTTCTCGACGTCCTTAGCCGCCCTCGAGAACCAGGTGCGAACCATCACGACGACCGCCGTATCGGCGTCGGCGGGCGCCGCGAGGTCGCCGTCCTTCCATCGGTACAATGGCAGTGAGAAGAGTAACAGTCCTCCGAACGTCGGTGCGCCCCTCGATCTGACGCCAAGGGCTTCCTCGACCCCGGCGTCAGTCGCCTCGGTGCCGACGCCGCCACCGCAACCTGCCACGCACCACCCGCACCCTTTCGGCATGTTCGCAGGCCTCTTGCAGGCGGTGTCCTCGTCGCCGTCCACCAGCAGCCTGGCCTCGCCGAGCATAAACAGCGTGAGCTCGATAAGCTCGGTGAATGCACCGGGAGGCGCCGCCGGCGCTGGACCACTGGCATCGTTAACGACGTCCGCGGTGCTGGCCGCCACGTCGACCTACAACCCGCTCGGCCTGGCAGTCGGTGGGCCAGCAGGTAGGCGCTGCTAGCATCAAAGGGCGAGCTGCAGTTCCTGCTACACCTTCCTCTGGTCCGATCGATGATCGTGTTTCTTTGTCACGAGTCACTGACCCCCGACTACTACCGAGTACACCTGTCTTTCTCTTCTCTCTTCTCTCTCTCTCTCACTCTCTCTCTCTCGTTTAAGTGATATATCCGCCTTCTTGTCCAAACTCATTTGACGTGTCCCGTCTCTCTGTGGTGTAGCCGGACCTAGCACTCTCCCACCCTGTAACCTGCTACGATTCTCTCTCTCTCTCTTTCTCTCTCTCGCTCTCTTTTTTTTATATATCTTTTATCACCTCTGTTTATATATTTGTCACACAATGTATCTTAATACATTTCTCTTTATGTGTCGCACTCTTCTGCGTTTTTTATAGTATTGTTTATCACGCTCGTCGTGTTTTTTTATTCGCGCATAGTATTTCTCGCTATTGAAGTTCATCGTGGATGATTCTACTCGCTATTCTTTCTGGATTCGTCGTTCGAGGAAGTTGGGCGTTATGCGAATATGAGTGTAAGGCGTATAGTAGAGGATTTTTTAAATATCCTGATTGACATTGTTTTTAATGTATAACGAAAGCTCGCCGCGGTTTATTTGTATGGTGGGCCATGTGGACTTTTCCTGTCCACTTGGTTCCTGGCAGCATTACAGTTGAGAGTTCACACTTGCCTTTCCTGATCGCTTTTGTCTTGTGCACGACTCGCTATAGCGATTTCGTAGTTAAGTCACAGAGATAGGAAGACGGACATGTAATGCGATAAATAAATTTGTTTTTGCAAAATTCACACTTGCATTCACATTTCATCCCGCTCCTACGGACTCGTTCTCTCTCTCTCTCGCACGCGCGCGCGCGCGCGCGCGTTTGCCTCTGTGTGTCTTTGAGATTTGTCTTGCGTTTGTGTGCTGCGAGTCATTCGAGGACCGTAAGCTGTTCATGTCGAAGTCGAATTGTACCCTCGAGAAGTGAGATCGAGTCGCGATATCGTAGAAGTATGCGAGTTTCTGTTTCACTTCCGTTTCGCGTATTTCAAAGGCTAAAGTTCAGTTTCGAATACAGCGGGGGCGGCGATAAGCGATCGGCTAAACAATTGCTTCCCATATCACGCCATACAATTAACGACTCTAGCTCGCAAATAAGTGCAAATTCCTTGAATAGACGAACTTGAACTGACGGCATTATCTGGTGCGCGAGCGGTGCGCGAGGTATTGGGAGGTGTCTGTAAAGAGGTACAATCTGTTACAGTACGCGGCAACACAACATGTAATATCTGCTACAAGACATTCGCGTGCAACTCCGCGCTGGAGATTCATTACCGAAGTCACACGAAGGAGAGACCTTTCAAGTGCAGCATATGCGATCGAGGCTTTTCCACCAAGGTAATACACTTTTGCCAAACTTGGAAATATCGAGCGAATCAGCCCCTATCCCTCTACGCAAAGTCAGCGTCCCGTCAATACCTTCGACGATTATCTCACGTTAAGAAATTTTTCTAAATTCTCTAATTGGGTTCGCTACGTCAAAATTTGTAACTTCATCCTTACATTACACAATGGGTGATATTTCGAGACTTTTCAAAGCTCAGAAGTAAGCTTACAGCTATAATAAGATCCACATCTCTTTTTCTCGTAAAATTCGTATGTAAAAAGAAAGTCAGTTGCCTAATAAAATCTCAGAAATTTGCTTTAGCGTCGGTTGTAATTAAGGTTGAACATCCGGTCCTGATAAGCAGGGTTTGACCACATCTGTACGATGGTTGTTCTCGCGTACGTTTCAGAAGGACGAAAGCGGGCTGCAAGTGTGCACCTGTGCGGACGAGCAGCCCTTCTTGTCCGCGCGGGGTTTGTCCTCCCCCATGAAAGCCGATTCCCAATACAATCACTCGATGCCGATGGCGAAGTCCATCGCCGGCGATCAAGAGAAACGAAAGCGCAGGAGGCGACGGCCTGAGGAACGGAAGAGCCGGGGGCGGACAGGAACTGGAGGGGGCCGGGGGCTTACGTCTATCTATCCTACAGTCCACCTGCCCCCGCTGATGTCAACCGCCCTCGGACTTCTACCCTCGGACCACGTCTTCCTGGTAAGAGCTTCCCAAAACAAGCTTCCCCAAAAACCGCTATCCCAATAAAAGAAAGACTCACTCGTCCGCGTCATTAATTATTACCGCTCAGAACAATCTCCGATCTTTCTTGAGAACCCATCTGAACTTGTGAATTCGAGATCGCGATCGAACGTTACCCCGAAGAAAATTCTTAAACGCGAATTAGGACGCTTAATTATGGTTACACTTTTGATTCTCCAATCGGCGGAGTACTGACGTCAGGATTGTGTTGTGTCGTTCGCAGGGTAACATGAAGCAACACATGCTGACCCACAAAATTCGCGACATGCCGTGTCACCTGTTCAGTGATTCTAAGCAACAGCAGCAACAGTCCCAGGACCACGAGACCTCCAGGAGTCCAATGTGCGCCGACGACTCGAGTCTACCACCGCCACCTCCACCACCGCCCCCGCCACCGCCGATGCCACCGAGCGCGATGGACCAGCCGGTGAAACGATCACCACCGGAGGGCGATCTTCCAGCACCAAAGAGGCCAGCCAGTAAGTAAAGGATATGACTTACGAGAGAGAATCGTGCCTGCTTCTTCGTCGAGCGCAAATCAGATCGGTCAGAAAGAAAGAGCGCTTGGCCAACGGCTAATTACGTCCTCGCTATATCGGATGGAAGCTGCAGCGCAGCATCCGATCACTAGAATGGACCAATGTCTTTAATCGGCTTGAGGCTTTTTCGCACGCTTATTAGCTGTATTCTCTTACCCAGGCTTTCCGCGCGAAGCTCTCCGTGCTTGTACCTTTGCTCTTCCCTTCTCTATCCTTGACACTTGAAAGCTCTGCGTACGATGGAAAGCTGGTGGCAGCCACGGCCTCCCTTATTTTCTCACTGTGTACCATTTCTTTGTCCCGTCTGTGCTGCGAGCGTAGAATTGGCTTTGGATAAAGTTCTCGCATACTCGTGCTGGCACTTCCCGACTTTATTCCTCACTATCGTCTCGAGCGATCGGCACAGCAAAACCCCGGCAAAACGATCACGCAATCTCTTTCCTCCTGCGGTTGCGAATCCCTGAAGTAATTTGTACGCTTCGTACGCTGAATTCGAGCGACTTCCGGTCTTTCCCCCCGCAAGTACACTGAATTCTGCTTGAAGTCTGGATAACATATAATTGATATGCCGAGAATAAGCTGTAAAGTAAGTCGCAAGCTGCGCGCTTACGAACCTCACGTGCGCCCTCAGAACCGGTAACCCTGCGAGATTAAGTGCACAGTGTGCTGGATTCAGGCCAACGGTCAGATAGATTTATTTCTTATAAGAGGAGGGAGAGGAAAAATGCGAAAGATGAGAGGGGCCACCTTAGCGAAACTATGTGTATCTTTGCAGGCGTGCCGAGCAAACACTTGTGCCAGATTTGCAATAAGAATTTCTCCTCGTCCTCGGCGCTCCAGATCCATATGAGAACGCACACGGGCGACAAACCATTCCGATGCACCGTCTGCCAGAAGGCCTTCACCACCAAGGGTAATCTTAAGGTATACAGGAAATCTTTGACTTTCTACTTCTCATTCACTTAATCTCCTCTTCCTACTCTTTTTCATTTCCCTCATTTGCCTTCCTTATTCCCATCAACAGACAGAAGAATTACTTTTCTATTCTCTTCACTAACACCCGCACTAGCTGCTATCGCTTGTACTAACGCTAACGCGTAATGTACCAATCGCAAGCTCGATGAAAGTTCAGCATCATTTTCGACTGTTCTTCTTGTTGGTACTTAGTTAATTAATGTTTTCGTGATCTTTCTTGTAGGTACACATGGGCACTCACATGTGGACCAACGGAGCCTCGCGACGAGGTCGTCGAATGTCGTTGGATCTGCCACCTCTGCCCATCACACCCAAGGACTCGGAGTTCCTTCAGCGGCGACCGGATCTCTTTTACCCATATCTACCCGCGCCATTCCTTAATGGTGTTCAACAAAAGGTAGGTTTACGTCTTCATCACCCTTGATTGTAATTTGTCATTTCCAAGAGCTATTCACATACTTCGTATTGCTATTTACAAAGTTTCTTAGATGCTTAGATTATTGTTTCTTGTCATTTTTGTAGATAATTGCCTCCGAATAAAGCTAACCAGACGGTGTGCATTACTTACAGCTGAACGAGATCTCGGTGATACAAAGTAACAACGGATTGCCAGCTCACTCGGTGGGTGCGGCGAAGTACGCTGGTCTCTTCGGCTCGGTTTACGGCGGTGGCGGAGGTGGTTTTCCCCTGGACAAACAGCCGATGGCACCGACGAGTAATGGGCCACTGGGAGACGGGAAATCGGCTATTCCAGCTGGATCAATGCTTTTCCAGACGCCTTCGCCGACTCATTCACCCGGTGCTCCTTCGTCGAACAGCTCGAATCAGAACTCGGCAAGCGTACCCGGCTGGAGCGGTGACGCTCTTCAGCATCACTTTGAGAGAGAGACTCCGACCAGGTCGGAGAACAACTCCTCGCCACCTGCTGCTCGACTAGCACCGCCGCCGGCGCCGCGGGGGGAAGGTCTTGCCGCGTGAAACTCTACATATCTTTCCATCTTAATCGAGAACCTTAAGTCTCAGATGCATAGAGACTGAATAGAAAGAGAGGCAGCAACGTGCGCGGCCTACGACACCGCGCGCTCGAATTAGTCCTCTTAGGTACTGAAAATATGCACTTTGGAAGTGAGAGGAACAACTGGTCTCAACACGAAGTCTCTCACTCCATCCTCCGTCCTAAGTGGCAAAAGATACACGCCATTAAGAATGTACCGTTGAAAGGGCAATGCAGGAGAGCGAGCGCGTCGGCGAACAGTGACGGCACTATTACCAGCCGGCAAAGCCGAGCAGCGAAGACCTCCGAAGGAATCCATAGACAATATAGTAGTCGCGCCTCGCCTCATCGCAGTGTTTCCTGTGCATTTGTAATCGAAGTATTTCTGGCCTGTGCGGGCACCATCTCCCGTTGCTTCTGCTCGTCTACCCGACGAATGACCGCGCTCGCCTCGCGTCGAGGAGGTGGACCGAGGGGACAGAGCCGCTAGTTTGCTCCGGTCACACACAACTGACATATCTCCCAATACCGTAGTCAAGCAAGTGGGACAGAGAATGCAGACGAAGACACCATGTTCCTATTATCACACTAGTCTTAATGTGTAAAGGGTGGGTCGATGGGAGAGCATCGATCCGTCGATAACTTGCGGGTAGGCTAGAACACGAGACTCTGAACATTGCAAGTCGAGATGTATCTCGCAATATCCTTGAAGCGGACGTCCCCCAAGGACGTGCTGCGATAGTTCTCACGCTGGCGAGGGTGTGACGGACGCGGTGCCTAGACTGAGCTCGGTTCAGGATACACAGTAAACTGGACGCAGGGTAGAGCCACAAGACACGTGGTGCCGCGTCCTTACGGGCCCCTCGTACTCCGACCGTCCATTCGCGACAGTGATGGTCACCTCACCTAGGAATACCTAATGATACGTTATACATATATACATAAAAAATATATATATACATATACGATACATGGAAGAATATATATATATATATATATATATATTATAAGATATTATATTGGAGCGAAGAGGCGTGAATGTGTGAGTTGTATACACGTGCGAGCATAGGTATGTGTTGCTTTTCCGCGCGGCGAAAGTAAATAAATAATCGATGTACTCACGAGTGAAGTGGGGCGAGCACAAGGCGCAACCCCTAATGTCGCTCTCGGATGAAGATTCTATATTTAGGTGTAATTTAGACGCGGGCCCGGCAGCGCCCCTCGCTGTGATATGAGAGGAGCAGCCTGCAATCACTAAACCAATGTACTTATACCTTGTATCATAGTATTACGATAATTATAATAAATTAATTATTGTGTCGCGTCGCTGACGCCCGCGCTCGCGCTAGCATCGCGCACGGACATTGAGACGGGATCGTACACCCTATACGCACGCCTCATACCCTTCTCACTCTGATTTCTTCTCTTTTCTATTGATACTGGCTAATACCGTGTACACTGATTCGATGTCTGCTCTTCGCTACAAAAATTCGACCATCCGTTGTGTTTCGTCACATTTGTTGAGACTTTTATCGGAGTTTAGAAGATCTCTTTTGATTCGTGTTTTAATGTATCCGCATTTGCGATAAAATTCCTGTATAATGTAGCGACGAGAACTCTTCGTCCAATGTCTGATAGAAGTTTGATGTTGATCTACGATTTTCTGCGGAATAGCATTGACAGACAGGCTGATGCGAATGTAATGTAACCGTGTGCATATATGGCACGTGCTGCTCGACGAAACTCCCCGCGCATTCGCATTGTCCGCCCCGTATGCTTTCTAATTTCATATCGACTGAGAGAACTTTTGTATTTTCTTAAAACTGTGCATAGTTATCGTTTAGCTAATTTCTCTCGCCCAGGGTTATAATGATATGTACAAATAGCGATGTAAATTATTCATTATTTATTAAGTATGCCGACGAATACGTTTTTTGAATGTATTTATCTGTTAATCGACGAATGTGTAACCATTTAGGATCAAAGATATATTAAAGCACGATTGAGCATACTCCTGCGAGTCCTTCTTGAAAATCATGCTACACATAGTCGTCATTCAATCAGAGGGAATATCTTGAATATCGTTTGGAAATCACCATTAGAATTGTTAATCTGGCCTCTTTCTACGTAAGCGCCGCGGAACATGTCAACTCCAAACAAAATTCCATTGTTTAATGCGTTAGTTTGTAATAGCGTCACCCGGAGAAAACTTCAATCTTAAACTCTGCATCAAAATCAGGTCACACGTGAGCAATCATCACATTCTACGGATCCTCCGTGCAAGACGTGCGTGCATAAGTAGACTGGCGCGATCGGTATAACTGATACGTGGAGTCTTACGTGTAAACGTTCATGTATATAGATTACGTAGCCGAATGCGAATGGCTACTTCGATATGGAGACTTTCCTGAATCTGTAAACGCAACCTACCGAAAGATGCAACAGCATGACACGGTCTCTCGCTGTTAAAGGTGGAACCATCAGCGATATCTGTAAAAATCTGTATAGAAATATATTTATCTCCAGTGGTGCGTCCTGTAATCATCGTGTCTGTAGCACGATTTCTCATGGTTTCTAATTAGTCAGGCAGTGAAAATTGAACAGGCCCAAGACTTCCGCTATGCAGGGACTCCCTGTAAAAGCTCGAATCCTTCGAGCATCAAGCAAAAAAGTTCAAATTCTTCCGAGTGAAAAATTACTAGTTTGAGATATTTCATTAATGCATCGTGAAGGATTGTGACAATGTAATCTACACGGTATGAATCAAGCTATTCCTAACAGTAGTGTTAAGATCTGATTTGACCTTTATCTCATCTTTCTAATCCAATATCATGATTATCAGAGCATTTCGATTACAAGTAAGGGATAATTCGTTTAAACTCACATTTATATTTGCGACATTAGAATACTTGACGAACCTCTTACCAATTCTTTGAGTTTTCGTATACGTTAATTAGGCGCGGAAACGGAGCGTGACTGATTAGTACATAATAACACAATACATACAATCCATCATCACACATCATTGAATTGCACAAATCCCCTCGCCAAGCTAGGGCACACAGGCAGAGGAGTCTCAGAACTGCATATTCCCGTGAGGAGAATCAAAAGTCTCTCTATCACTCTTTGGAGAAACGGAGCCGAGCGGCGGTTCTTCAAAAATAGAGCGTATAATTTTATTGTACATAAGCGAGTACGCGATTAAATATGTGATTGATAAGCGTAACGGGAAATTGGCAGTAAGATAGGGGGAAAAGTCGATGTACGTCATAAATGTGCGTCATTGAGGCTTTCCGTAATTATAAGTGGCTCGACGTGTGTGTGTGCGTGTGTGTATGTGTTCCAAGGTAATATCTCTATGTCGGCGTTAATGTGTCGCAGAGATTTACTCGTGAATCTGTAAGATTGGTATGTGGCTGCAGGACGCCAGGTTGACAGAAAACCAGTCGTAAATCCTGTGCACTTGTCCAAACAAAGTATTGCTTGTACGATCCTAGGTTTCTGTATATATTGTATAATCCATGTATAAACACAACTCTGCTAGCTATAAAACCTACCATTGTAGTTAAATACGTTACGGATCATTATATCTATATCACTTCAACAATAAACCATTATTATAATTAAACCTTGTGTACTCAATATCAATACAAAGTTTCTTAAATAGAGAATAAATGTAGTAAAGTTTAATTTACTCTAAATTGGCTTGCAATTAGTAGGGCCGTTGTCTTTCAAATATCAGCAGATACACGTTTCAAGAAGTTACACATAGCTCCACCGTGTTTGAGCGTAGTCACAAAGGGTACTAAATTCCAAATACTACCCGATAGTGTAGAATACTGTTTTACCGGTAAGAATCGGAAGAGATAACAGTGGCCGTACTTACCTACAGGGGGTTCTCAACAACGATGAAATAGTGTATGAAAAGGAACCTTAAAGTTTCGGAGGAAGCCATTGTAGTGTATATATGTATATTCAGTCGTGTATATGACACGTAATTATTGACAGATGGCAGGCTCGTATTCCTCAGGAATGCTGGCATGGATGCTATGAGAAAAACTGCCGAAAATTTCCTCGCAAATGATGTACAATAGTTATAAACATTCACTCGTTAAGGCCAGTTTCTTTTAGCATTACTTCAAATCTAATGTGATTCTTTCGGCCGTTCCCTGTCACTTTTATTGTTCTGTTGTAAATGTCGTACCACTAATAAAAAGTGGTTATTTGCACTTTGGTGTTTGTGTATAGATAAAACAAGCAATCCCTTCATTCTAAATTGTTAGTGAAAGACTTTACACTGCTATACACGTAAAGAACATATGTGAGAAGAGCAGCGCTTATAACGTCAATGGCACAGCATCGGTGATCCTGACAGACGATGTAATAAGGAGTCGAGGCAGGAAAACATACTGGGGAGTGGATAATCAAATACTCGATCGAAATAAAACCTAGCGCGAAATAGTTTCCGTCTCCGAAATTCTTGTACTAAGGATTCTAAGTCAGAAAGGTAAGGATCGTTGGAAAAACTATTTCGACTTTATTATACTAGTTTCGACTTTTCTTCAGTTTTTTTCTGTACAACTTGTAACTGCTAAGAGTCTGATATTTGGAGAATTCTCAAGATATTAGTCGCTTTTCATACAGGAGTAATCAAATTTAAGTTAATTTTTTATTTAGTGTTGTAAACAGGTTACGCTATATCTAACCATAAGGGTATAGTCTAGTTACTTGTTGTATTCATTAATTGACATTTTCTAGAAATAATATTTTACTTTTCCAAATCATCTATTGCTGAAATTTCTCACTCACTAAATTCTTACTTGCTGGATTCATCCAAAGATTTCACTTTAAACTTTATTTGTTCTTAGATGCCATTAACATTCGAACAAATTATATTAGATGCAAGGAAATTAGTAGTCCGCATATCCGATCATGAAACCACCGCGGATAACTTGATATGCGAGATACAATCAGTCTGCAATCAAATTGCTAATATGAAACAGGTGAACATTTGGTCATTGAGAAAGTCAATAAAATCCTCATTAGGTTTCTTATTCCGTAACATTTTATAATTCTCTTAATTAATAAACAGTATCGTGAGGAAGTTGATGTACTCAATGCTGAAGCGAATCAAAGGCCGCATCTGCAGCTTATTGCAGAGGTGCAAAGAGAGGACAAACAACTTCGCGAGTTGCAGGCTGAGAACAAGGAATTGCGAAACGCGCTGGAGGAGCATCAAAATGCTCTTGAATTAATTATGTCCAAATACAGGCAACAGACAGCGTCCTTATTGCGATTATCAAAGACAGACCTTGCTGCTTTGAACAACGCAAAATACACAAATGTAGGCTCCGCAAATGTACAGGTGTGTAGAAACGAGTTGTGAGCAATTAGAAATAACTGATGAACTATTTTATAGATAATAACGCGCCAAGCGGAAAAAATAAATGAGATGGCCTCAGTCATGAAGACAGCAATTGCCTTGGATGAAGAAAGCGAGCAAAAGCATAGAGAAGAGTATTATAGACTCAAAGAAGAGAATGCCACGCTACGGGAGTTAATTAATATTGCCAATGAGTACGGATCTTTGAAGAAAAGTACAGACACCGAGGATAAAACAGTACAAACGGATCCCGTAGCACAACAATGAGTATCCCTTTTTGCTAAGTCAGATTTAATTTAATAGACAGTCTATTTATTTCATAAATAATTGTATGTGAATACTCATTCATTACACTGTAACTTTACTTTATAGTATGCAATTATATCTAGAATATGTAATATAATAAAATCGCAATTCTTATAATCTTTTAAGTGGTCGCAATTAAATTATTTTTCCGTGTTTGTCGTATTTATTAACTTGTTGTGGAATGATTCATAAATGTAGAAACTTGTAAAATAGAAACATTTGGCACATTTGTATGCGGAGACAAATTTTAGGAAAAAATGATTCCAAAAGAGAATATAGATGAACTTAAACTAGTGGTGAAGCCTTATCGAACTGTTTTGCTTCCCTTTATCGGAATTTGAATATCAGTCTTTGAAGGTTTTTTATGAATAATTGTCATCAGCACTGTTATCAATCACTTGTAACATTTGTACAATGCTCTAATAAAAAAATGACTTAATAATAAGTAGGTACAGACATTTCTTTGCTCGGTTTAGTTATATGTTTATCTTGTTTCATGTGTCGACTCGCTACTCGCTTTACTTTTGGTTTCAACTGGAAGAGCGAGCGTCGCAATAGCTGCACATATCGCAGTTGCGGCGTAAATCGTCATCGCACCGGTAATAGACCATTGTAGAAACACTTGTGCTATATAGGGTGTAACCATCGCGCCAATTCTAGCCATTGCACTGCAAGTGCTGACACCAACACTGCGCAAATGAGTGGGATATACTTCGGGCGTGTAAACGTAAGCTGCCTGAAATACGCCAGCGATTAAACCGCGCGCAAGAAAAATTGCAATAGTCAATGCTAAGCGACTCAGAAGGCACGCTCTTCCCAAAAAACAAATAACTAAAGCAAACATAATCAATTGGCAGGCCATCGTTTTGCGCCGTCCAAGTCTCTCAATTGCGAAAACTGTAGAAAATATGCCAGGAAATTCAGCAAGTGTTGTCCAAAGTAAATCAATATAATCACTCCGTTCTAATCGACAATTTAGCTGGCACGTCTTATCTTGATTGTCAATGCCCCATGAACCGCATTGTTCGGAAGATGTGCGGAAAAGCTCGGTAGTCATTAACACTACTCCATAATAGCAAAACGCTGTGCTCATCCTGCAAATGAAACATCATATCATGTGTAGTAGTCCCATTCAAGTTGGTGCGATAGAAAATGAAATATAATGTATGTACCATACGAGCCACAGTAATGCAGATGTTTTCCACATTTCCTTACTTAACACGTCACGAAATTTACCGTGATTTGTTCTGTAAAAGCGGTCCATCACGAGCCTACCAGGTGGTAAAGGTTTTTTATTTTCCCTGGCTACCCTTTCTAAAGTAGAAACCGCCCGATCAACATTTCCCGTTGTCATATCAAATGCAGCAGATCGAGGAAGCCACTGACAGAATGAAATGATATTATTAATAACACTATTAAACAAAATCCAGTTTCTAGTACTCGTATTTAACATACCGGAGTGGTGACAGCGAACACGAAAAGTGGTATAGTGGATAGAATTAAAAGCCATCTCCAACCAAAATTTGGCATTATCGCCAATGCAATCGCAACTTCGAAACACGCACCAAGTGCCCAAAAGCACTGCGAATGAAGATCCATATTGAAAAAATCCGTAATCATAATTATTAACATCAGATATCCATTAATAAACTTACATCCAATAGAATAACGCACTTAGCCCTCTGCTTTGCGGGTAAAAATTCCGCATACAGTGTAACTCTGAAAACATTGGTTGGCATTAGGAATTTTTCAGTCATAAGGAACAATGTTGTTGCCATTAAAACTTTCTAATTACTTACGATTGTGGAACACAACCAATGGCAAACCCAACCAAACCCCTTAACAGGAGGATCCATAGAAAGTTTGGGGCAAATGCACTCAGGAACGCATAATAAAATAATAATACTGCACATAAAGTTAGCGAGTGCTTACTGCTGTATCTGTCACTCATATTATTCCAGAATGTAGAACTCAACATCATGCCTAAGAAAACTACCTAAATCAGAAATGCAAAGATGCAGTCTTCACTAAAATACCATTATGCTGTATTATATATTTCATATTCAACGAAGAACATCTTACCGTTGTCGTTAAAGCCTGTTGGTATCTTGTAATACCCCAGTCACAGTGTAATGATGGACTTAAGATGCTAAGAATTGTTATTTCCATACTATCAACCATCCAACATAAACCAGTAAATAACGACAACTTAACTTGAAATCTTCCAAAACCTAATGTGTTGATAGCTTGTATCACAGTAAAAGTATCTGTCGAAAAGAGTATAATTAAAAATACATCTGCAACGAGTTAGTAACAAGGAATATACCAAAATATATACACCTACGTATAATATTAATATAAGTTCTGGAGAGTTTTAGTCTTGGACATCGTTAGAACAGATTTGTTGGTGATCAGTATAAAGCTTATAGTTTAAAGGAAATCTTGTGCGTTAATAATTAAGTTAAGCACTTGAATAAGCAGTGGTGTTACACCCAGCACTTTGTCTTCATGCATAATGCAATATTTACATGTTATACAATTACCCTTTCCATTTCAGGTAAGTTTATACCCATTATCCTGTACAGAAGAAGAGTTATTGTTCAGATGAGATTCAGAGTTCTCTTGTTAAGGTCTCCCATTATTATATGGTAAATTACTCCTTTTCTCTGTTTGTCTATTACAATTAAACAAAGTGCATGATTCTTCATTGAGAATAGTTTACCATCTGGGATGACAACTATAGAGGAGAGTTCCAGTGCTCTATCCGTGCCATTCCCTATGTTTCTGCTACATCTTAGCACGCCTTCGGTATTGTAATTCAATTCGGGGCCCCGATACTCTTCTAATTCTCGATAAGGCTCGTTAGATTTATGCGATGATTGCGATGACATGATTGCTGCTTAAGACCACCAGACAAGTATTTGCGAAAATCACTTAATGTACGGATTTACTCGTACGACATACGCGACTCGTCAATCGACTTTGATGAACATCCTGACATAAATCGGATAACTCGACGCCGACGAGAAATTGTCATTAACATTCAGAGCGTGACATGTTTAGAATAACAGGGGTAACAGTATGAAGCGCACGTAAATAAGTGCAGGTGAAATAAGGTGAGGTCAGGTGAGGTGGGAAACATATTGCTCATCTATGTACATGGAGTATGTAGAGAGGCGACTGCAATAAAAAGGAAACTTTCACAGCAACAGCTTACAGACTTTGATTAAATATATTATTGGGCTTTATCATTACTTTTTACGCTATTCTTGAATTAAAAAGCCTTGTTCGGATTATAACAATGTTACTTGACCAGCAAATATGTGTACGATACGCCGTTCTTATTAATTAGGAAGGTTGAATTTCTTGTATCTTCTTTATACGTGACAAACATGTGCGTTCGAGAGGCGCTAATGTTTTTAATGTAGGTAACATACATTTATAGGTCATATAAGAATGTAAAGTGTTCATGTGGGAATTGAATTGTCGAAAGTGGTACTTATAAATGTTTTATTGTTAAGAACTTCCGATATTAAGAAAACAACAAAACCGTAATTTGAAGCTGGGTAGCAACTGGACATATTACGGAAAGGAATACTTATGCTGAACCAAAGAATGATCAGGAAAGCCAAAACCCTGCGCTATAATAATTTCTGTTGGATGCACAGTTAAAAATAAGCAATCTTCCGTCATAAAGATTATAGAGATCACCTTCGAGAAAATGATCATCCATCAATCTACGAAGTTACTTGTGCGATTCAAGTGCAATGGAAATATTTTACTCCGAATGTCATCGAGGCTTCCATCGGCGTACTGTGCATACAATAATGCTACTGTTGTTCGCCTGATTTCGGGGGAAAATGATGATAATCGCCGAAGAAAAGCAATGACACGCAATTGCCATTTATATCCAAATTTAACTCTCAATAGAAGTTCGGTCGGTTGTGTTAATAATGCGTTTTCTAAGAAAAGTCTACTGTGTCACAAAAGTCATGTTAGCAGCATAAGGCGTCACTACACAGACTTGAGCCATGTACTGATTGTAAATATGTCACCCTTTGCCAATCCTGCTGCAAGGTGGATTTCAGAAAGTCCTGGAGTGATATTTATCATGGATCAATTAACATGGATACATAGTAGCACTGGCATGCCATGGTGGAGTGTAATAATTGGAATTGGTTTGGTAGCACGTATGACAGTATTTCCACTTGTAGTTCTTCAGGTATTGTCTTAAACCATATATTAAATAATGCTACTGATAGTGAATATATTTTCTTCAATGGCAATATATTCATGTTATTAATTATTGTTATACTTTTCTAGCAACGTAATGTCGCTAAACTACAAAATTTAAAGACTGAACTAGAGACATTGCAGAATCAAGTTCAGTTAAAAATAATGGATGAGATTGAAATGAACAGATTAAGGCATGATTCTGCTCAAATACTGTTTAAAAAATCTGTTAGTATTGGTATATACATGTCAGACTACGTTCATTATTCTTTGCAACTGACAGTTCATTATGTCTTTTGTTACAGATGAAAGACGAATATAATAAGTTAATTGTGAGAGAAAATTGCCACCCACTCCGAGGACATGTAGCTTCATTGCTCCAACTACCTCTTTGGATAAGCATGACATTTGCAATAAGAGATATGACATGTATGGCACCAAAATTTGACGAAGGTAACTATGTATAGTATCTTATTCTTCCTTCACTTTTGAATTGAGCACATGTTTTTTTGCCTTTCTATTCTTTCTTTTGCGTGATTGTTCAAATAGTAATATAACTTTTTTTAACAGCTGCATTACAAATTTTTGATGAGCTAAGTGTTGCCAAATTCTTGTGGATTACAAATTTCGTTCAATACGATCCTTACTACGTACTCCCTATTCTTCTTGGAGTTATTAATTTAGCTAATTTGGAGGTATGGCCTGCTGTATGCATTAATTATTTGAAAAATAGATACGAGTTTTTAAGGATGTGTTATACTAACTTCAGGTTCATACTATGGTAGTGCCTGAAAAATATATTACAAAGACAGCCAGGTATATACGGAATTTCTCCCGGGTAATAATCATCGGTGTAGTGCCACTTATATCACACATGCCATCAGTAAGTAGTTATATAAGACACATGCTACTTATGCTTAATTCTTAGTACTGAGACTTCTGTATTATGCTATGTAGGTAGGAACAGCAAATTGTTACATGTAATGATTAATAATTAATATTTATGGATAGATTTAACTTGTTAAAAAATCTTTTATTTTATAATTGAGAAATCACTCGAGTATCACCTGAAAGTTGAAAAACATTTATCGATATAACTACAGAGAAAATTATTTATTGTAATGTATTAATTAAATCTCATATTTCAGTCGATAGTTCTTTACTGGATTACCAGTAGTTTTTGTGCCGCAGTGCAAAACCTTTTGCTGCTGTCGCCGAAGTTCCGGCGGTTACTCAAAATACGACACACGGAGACAGAGTTAGAGAAACCATATTCTTATTTACTGGAGAGAATTCGTAGCAGGCTTCGATTTAAAAAACCTCCATCCGGAAAGAGTCCCAGCCGTGCAACACCATAGCCCGTTGAATAACTGTGTAAGTATGGGTGTAAACTACATATCTTACTGATTTAATTTAAATTGTGTAGAATAGTTGTTCAAACTATACAAACGCTTTTTAAACTTTTGCGCGTGTAACTGAGCAACCGTCTAATCATAATTAGTCATTCGGTTTCATGACTAGCCATGGCTATGACCTTTACTATGTAGTAGAAATAAGATTACAAAACTAATGAACTTGCAAAACCTCTGATAACGATGTATCATTTTTAACTACACTAGTGTGTAGCTTCCTCATCGGGAGTTCAACCGTTTTCCTCATTATCCCTACCAATCTTACGTCTATAAAACCTCATTCTTGGCACGCAGAAGGCAATCGCCATTCGACATACATCTTCAAAGGAACGGACTGGCGCATCGATAGCTGAAATGCAGAACCGATTAGTTTTGTTGTGCGTATTTCTTTGCGCCGCTCTGCTTCTATGCAGCATGGCAAATGTAAGTGATCTCGAATATGACCGTAGTTATGCAGTACTTGCATTAGATTAGCAATAGACTAATTTTTCCCGCTACACTTATTACTGATAAACATATCTTAGTAAGACCGGTATTTCCTACCAGACAAAACAGATGTTAGAACTTTCTTAAGAATTAGGGTATTTCCCTTGTGAGTGATATATTAATCCAGCTGCATAAAATCCCACAGGGTCAAGTAATGCCTTACCCAGGCGACTGCTCAAAATATCAACACTGTGATGCAAGTGGATGTTTCATCCTATCCTGTGGAGCAGGCACCGAATTCAACCCTGCGATTGGTACCTGCGACTACCCCCTACAGGGTCGATCTGACTGTGGGAACCGTGGATGATCTTGGTGGAACGATTTATTATACAGACAAAGGAGAACCAGCGCTTGATACTGCAAACAAGAACTGTCAATTTTGCAATTAGCGTCAAATAAAACCATTAACTTTAAAATTATTGTTTCATGTATTTTTCTTATCGAATTCCATCCCTCGGTGTATACTTAAGTGTATGTAAGATACTTATCCTGCATAGAGGCGTATATAACGTAATTAACATAAATAGCCCTTAGTCTACGGATTTTTGTGCAACCGTTACAACATTGACCTTTTGCATATGAAGCTGATAAGTCTCATGACTCACCGACGCATTCGATAAACTAGTTGTGTATCAGGTTTGTTTGTCTGCATTCGTAGAGAGCATGTACGAGGCCCTCCCCCTCCCCTGCCGTATACTCGTTAAAGTGTCATAAATAGTGCAATCCCTGTTATGCGCTCATGCAATCGCCGTCAAAAGCACGATGATGTGGTCCCGTTCGTTGATCCTGCTGTTCCTGCTCTGTTGCACTTACGCGATGGTAGCCTCCAAGAAGGTGAAGGTGGTGAGTGCAGTACCGTTCAAGGGCACGATATTCTTTGTATATATCTTTGTATATCTAATTGCAATCTATGTAACTGTTGCATGTTGGGTTATAGAAGTGACGTCCATCTCTTAGAGGCATAAAATGTGTAAACCGTCATTACATTCGTCTATAACAACTATAATAGCGCGGAAGAACACAAAGTTATTCAAAAGTGGATAGATTTTTAACAACTCCTTACTGACACTATCCAAACAAGGATTGCCGTTTAGCATTTTAGTATGTTTATTTAAAACCCGGATTTCATTAAACTAGTCGACTACCATGTGCTATGATTATAGCAGGTTTTCTATTTCTTTTCAACGAATCTCATTAAGTTTTAATGAACCGTTTCCCTATTCAATAATGTTTTTCCATTTATTTTCCAATTTTAAAAGATGCGAGTCGTCGAGTCACGCTTAACTTAAGTCATCAATGTTTCCGGATGCACTCTTGGCATACGCTATTGACAGACAGCATTAAAGCTAACTCTGGCGTTAAATAATGTATAGTGGTGCTTGTGTCATTAGTATAAATTGGGCTTTGTGCAGCAATAAATGTGAAAGTGAATTTAGCGCCTGCATTTACTATTCTGTGCCTCTCACTAGTATTATTCATATGGTGATTGTTGGGTACTTGCTTCCTGGTGTACCCTCTTATCCTCTTATCACTCTTTAAACCTTCTCCATTTCCTGTCTGACTATTCGGCCCGCTCTATATTCTACATGCAAGTTATAAGTCTTTTTATTTCCTGATGGTGCAACAATATTTCTTAATACTTCAATTTCTTTAAGGATCGGAATCTAACGAAACTTCCGTTTCTCTTGAACGTTTATTAAAATTTTCCAAAACATGCGCTCGAAAGTTATGAAGACAATACCGTTTAACAGCTTTATTTGTCACTTGGACAAAGAATCTAGAAACAACTAGACGTAACTATGTCATTAATGACTTCAGACGTATTTTCCCAGTTAGGAAACAGAAAATCCGGAAAATCCGCTTGCAGCATGTAAATAGCAGTGCAAGCCTAATGCAGTATAATAATGGATTCGAATTTCTAGCTAAAGACACGTGTTTCTGTTGAAAACTAGGAAGGGAAGGAGTACACAGTCTTGCCCTATCCGGAGGATTGCACGAAATACCTGCTCTGTAAAAAGGGCGACTGCAATCTGATCAGCTGCCAGTACACCTATGTCTTTGATCCTGCGACTGGTACTTGCACGCATCGAACCCGTGGCAACATCAAGTGCGACCGACGTTCTCCAAGAAAGTCTCATTTCCCTTAAAGCTTCGCTTTCCCCATTGACTGCAAACTACAACATTTAACCGAACAACAAGGATATATGTTCTACTGCGAGTCACTTTGTATCCACATATACATCGCGTACATTCGTACGATAGAGCACTAGCATTACTAAACAAATAATTATACTTTTTAAGAGAAATAAAACAAAAGAGTAAAAAATTTGTTACATTTTCTTACCTATTCCGATCGATCATATTATCTTTAAATCCTGTCGTAATTACTCTCTGAGCCGAGATCGGAGTCGGTGCCGGATGCATTGTAATCAAGTCGGAGAATCTCCACGTAGCCCAATTCGGCTTGACATCACATTGCAAGATTATCTGGATTCTGAGACTCATTCGGAATCCAACGATTTAAGATAAGAGAAGGAACTGTGTTCCCCTTTCTGAAAATTCATTTCCGTTGCATGGACCTTCTGCTCGCAGCATCCCACCGCTTTGCGTTCCACGATTTTTTCCTATGTTGTGCTACCAATGACGCGTCATCCCCTCTACCCGGATACTCCATGTCTTCAACCGCGGTCTTTGATTGTTGTCAACGAGGGCCAATTGCTCGCTGCCAGTCAATTGGCAAATAGTTCTGTGTGCACTCGCACGATTATCATGTTGACAAAGTAAACGAGTGTACCGCGAGAGTAAAGTCGCAGCATCCTCTTCGTCACTCTCGTTTAGTAGTCAGTTTCTCTCTCATACTCTCATTCTCCCGATCTTACGTTAGCCTGTCGTTAGAGAACACATATGGGGTGGGCATACAGATGGCTTGCGTGTACTCTTCACTGATCTTGCTTTCGACCCTCGACCCCCGCGTCTCTTATTGATAACCCTTTCCTTTCCTCGAACCAATGCGCGTCTTCTTTTCTCGAGAGAGCGCGTCTATCTCCGGCGCTTTCTGGGTAAGAACGCTTCGGCGAGAGATGCTCCGTTGATTAGGATCGAACAAGGAGAGGCGTACACCGTGGCCAACGCTTTTATGGCGAAACCAGATCAGTGTAGCGCGTTGCTCCGACTATCATGGAGGCATTCAGGATGACGGCGCCGCGATTCGATCGCTTCCTACTTGTACTCTGCGCTCTTTATTTCGTTGGACTCTGTCACGCGGTACGTGTCTTCTCTCTCTCTCTCTCTCTCTCTCACACACTCTCAAACACTTTGTCTGTCTGACATTTGATGACTTTGTTAAATCAACCCCCTTGCCGAGCTACTCGAGGTGCAACTGGATTTGGCAGTTTAGAATTCGAATTCTCTAGGGATTCGGCCCCCCCCCTGGCAGTGAATCATTCGCCGGAAACTGAGGATTCGAATTATACCAGCGACCGATTGAATCGTGGCTTGCACGCCCTGTGCTGCAGTAATTGCATGTCGATTACTAATGACTCTAATGAGTCAATCGTGTGACCTTACTCGTAACAGGTGTGCTGTGTTTATCACTGGGCGATCGAACTTCTCAATAATAGATCCTCGGTGGTGACGTTCTTTTCAAGAAGATCGATTATGCAATTGTTTTCAATTAACGGGAACAAAATATTGACGCTACTAACTATGAATTCTCACATTCCCTTTTGCGTTTTACGATTACTGTTGATTCGGTGAATGAAGAGTAATAGAGCTCATGAGATTGTTCCGTTATTGCGCCGGGGAACTCTGACCCCGGAGAACGTCGATCGAGGTATTGCATAAACTAATGACTTCGACAATAATTGCTGTCTTAGTCAAATTATTCGATTCATCCACTTAAGCGACTCTTGCGATGTAAATCTTCAGTGTCTGTTAATTTATAATGAAAAAACTTGCGGCATCTGTAGACTTTTAAACTTTGCAGTCAACTTTTCGCATATGGTCCATTATGTCCACTGAACACAGTATTCTTGTACGCACTTGGGCGAAGTGTTGAAAAGTAATACTTGGCACACTTCGAGATTAAATTTACGATTAGCAATTAACAGTAGCGTGATAAGTTAACTTTCAATTCACTATAATTCAATGCAGCACTACGGGTCCATTGAAATTGCATTCCAATTGTGATTAAATTCCACAGCCTTGTATTGGTCGTATTTGGATCTAACAACATCCATGTCGAGCTTTCCGGTTCAGCCAAGTCCAACGAACACTATACTTTTACTGAAGAATATATCATTGTTGCGACACTTTTATTGGAAGTATAAGAATATTCAACGGTTTGAACGATCGCGACATTGCGCTTGAATTTAATGTAAAGACGCACGATAAGAATTCTCAGCCATATGTTGCTGATAACGTTGAACAGAGGAGTATTGTCTTTGTTAAATAGAGTAAATTGATAGGGGGAAAAAACTACTATTAATGACTCAACCTTTATTCGACCATGTGCGACTTAAACTTCGATCTACGCCATATTTTTCTCGCATATCTAAAATGTCAAGGTTGAATAGTATTCTAATAACAATAATAATAACTTAGAAGTGTCCTAAAACTTTCATGAGTTACGTTTAAAAATACTGGAAGTCACTCGAATGTATACCGATTTTATTATACATGTTTTACTAATGTTTTATTACTTCCGTATTATTATTGCATATTTTTTCCCGACTTGACAATTGCATTGGTCTTCTTACTATTTTATTTTGACTTTGAATAAAAGTATACGAGTACGCGTAGATCTGACATAAGATCGCTATTAGTTTTTCTCGGTTGTTTAATTAAAGGTGTACAAGGGGCGACGGATATTTAACAATTGACGTAATTGTTTACATTGTCGAGCAGATATACGATCCAAGTGTAACAACGATTAAACCACCGAAGCGCCGGGAGCCCGTATTACCGCGGTATTTATCCGGCAAAGATTATCCGGAACCAACTGAAGATAGCGATCCCTCGCGCTCTCCGAAATGGCAAGTGGATCCTGACAATCCTAGGAAACCAATGGTATTTAATTCCGACACTAAATCCTGGACACCATGGAGAAAGCCTTCAGGGAGTGAAATAGAACAAAGGACGGAGATCAGTGAAGATCACCAGAAACCAATCGATAACGATCAAAAATACGATTGGTTTATGGAATATGATCAATCTCAACAGCATGGACATCATCATGGTCAACAAGGATATCATCAAAATCGTTATCCAACTACCGATGACAAATCTTATGGAAATCGAGGAAGCGATCAACATTCGCCCAGCCAATTGGGGATCGATGATGACATCTATGAAGGACAATCGGGCGAGACTACGGTAGTTTGATTAACTTCTGACATTGCATACGGCTTCATGCTAAACCTATTAACCCTTTCGGAACTCCAGACATGTCATGACGCCCAAACGCAAACGCATTTCAAAACGGTTAATTATGAAAGTTTATTACGTGCGACGGACTGAAAATTGACTTTGCTTTAGTCGCCAACCATTCGTCAACAATTTCATATCGACAAAACATCGTCCAAAGTTTGGGGGAACATTAACGAAATTATTTAGCGCCGAATTGGTTAATTGGTCGAACTTTGAGTTGACCAGTCTCTATGTAACAGACTGCAATACTGTATTTTGAGACTATAGTCAATTTAGTTTAACATTAGTCTCGAAGATACCAAAGATTAATCAAACATTTAATTACACTCGCAACTGTTGCAGAAGTCACACAAGGAAAAGATCCTGCTTACCACGCAGCTGAAAGAGACAGTGGCTCAATACGATCGAGAGCGTGGTATTATTATATGTCCAGGAGAGGATGCAACTGGTCAATTCGTCTATCCACTTGATTGCCAGTTCTTCGTTAACTGCATGAAAGGTCGTCCTTTCATTCAGCCATGTGCACCTGGCACCCTCTTCAATCCCAAAACCCTAGAGTGCGATTTTCCTCAGAAGGTCGAATGCTACGTTAGTGAGATTGGCAACTTCCCAAAGCCGAATTCGCAAAATTCCCATGAGCCACGTGAACCATTTACTCACGGTCATCAAGAGCATCTAACTAATGGCAAATTACAAGTGCGACAAAACTAATTCTTTTTATTCTAAAGCTATAATAGGTAATAAAATAATTCATTAAATTTCATAACATGTACTTAGGACTTTTGGCACGCTCCGAGATGTCCATCGGATGTGACATCAGGCTTGTTTCCATATGCAACGGACTGCACGAAATTCCTACAATGCGCCCATGGTGTAGGGTACGTCATGGACTGTGGCCCGGGGACCGTATTCAATCCTATTACCACCGTGTGTGATTGGCCGTACAATGTGAGAGGTTGCGAAGGTAATGAACTTGCTAATAATGTAATGGTAATGTACCATTGAACATCAGCAGATCGATTATTTCCCTCGCAATGTGTTATGTGAAGATAAACATGTTGGACATTATAAAAAATAATGCGACCTTGTAAAGTTAAGTTTCAGTCTATGATATTAGCGAGGGAGCACGTGGATTTAAGTAGACTATAATTGCAGCAAGTGATAACAGTCAATAGTAATGGCTTTACTAAGCGTGATTAAGATAAGCGGAATATTAGCATATTTCATGACTGTAGAAAATTAATGGTGTACTTATGCTGAATTGCAGATGCTTACAAGTCGACAGAAGATGCTCATGATGTACCACCGTTCCAGCATGACAAGAAAAAATCGGAATATAACAACGCGCGCGAACCAAACAGGATTAGCTGTCCACCGGATTATTCAGGTTTGCTGCCGCATCCGGATACCTGTAAAAAATTTCTACAATGTGCACACGGAATTACTTATATAATGGACTGCGGCCCCGGCACCGCGTTCAGTCCTTTAACGTCGGTTTGCGATTGGCCGTACAACGTCCCCGGCTGCAGTGAAGGTAATTCCACTAAATCACCGGATCCCTGATTCCGCTTCATTAGTTGTGATCTAAGAACCTATTCCTCTAATGTAATTTGCATTTCTCGTTAAATGGAGATACTTTTAATCGGTTACAAAGAAGCCTGCATTTAATTTAGTAACAACGACCACTGCTAGGCCATGGTTTTTCGGGCCTCAAGGACCAACTTCTGGTCATGGTCATCATCATCCAGGTGGCTGGCCGGGACATTCTACAACACTCTCGCCCGATTGGAATTCTCATTTGAGGCCTACTTGGAGACCAACCTGGACGCCGCCGACTCCAACAACCACTGTTCCACCATGGACCAATCATGACCATCATCACTACGAGCACCACAACCACAATAATAATCATCACGGGAATTATAATCCCAATTATAATCCTAATTATCAAGAACCGCCGACGTCTAACCAGGGAGCTTCTACTCAGGATCAACAGCAACACCAGCCTCCTAATTATTCTCATCATCATCATCATCATCATCATCAACATAATCATGGATCAACATACAACCCTGATAGAAATAGTGAGAATCCAAATAATTATAATCACCAACAACCACAAGGATTTGGAGATAGTGTTGGCCAAGAAACGATCCATGACACGCAGTATCCTCAACACGGAAATCATTGGAATTATCCTACCCAAAAACCAGAATTTCAGGATCAGACAGTGACACGCTCAACAGAGGAACAGTTTCAAGGGTGGCAATTCGGCGGGCCTCTAAATCGTACTCGAACTTCCGAAGGCAATCGACCACCCAATGTACCAACGTACAATCCAAATGGAAATGCTAATAATCCAAATAATTATAATCATCAACAACCACAAGGATTTGGAGATAGCATTGGCCAAGAGACGATCCATGACACGCGGTATCCTCATCACGGAAATCATTGGAATTCTGCTACCGAAAAACCAGGATTCCAGGATCAGACAGTAACACGATCACCTGAGGAACTATTCTACCCGAGGCAATTCAGTGAGCCTGCAAATCGCACCCCTATTCCGGAAGCCAATCAACCACCTAACCGAAGGACGGGCCAGGAGTTCATCCCGAACAGACAGGACTACGGCAGAAATGTGCCTGAATCACATCGATTGCCAGTGGATCGAACACCTGCGCCCAATGGAAACGTTTATGTGGATAGCGACTATGATTTAAGTGGGAAAGAAAGGCCGATCGGCGGAGCTTGGAGCTCCAGGACAAATAAGACAGACTTAATCTGGCTGTCGAGGAACAGGACATTGTCGGGGGAGCCTGGTGCATCTCAAGGTGGTACTGGCTGGAATCCTCAGGGACAAGGACAGACGCAACCCGCTTCGAAAACTCAGCCTCATCCATGGGAACAAGGTGATTTGAGAAAGACAACCAATTTTGTTGCTCGGGGAAGCTTGGTCCTTTTCTAAACAGCATGGATATGCAAACTAATGCATGAAATGTTACTTTGAATGGGAATGATTAGAGCTGTTTATAGTATAAAAGTGCATGTGGTTTATGTTATTGAGTCAAATGTTTATTATTAGTCAGATCTAAGTAATATATTCTTTACTTTAACTGTCATGAATAAGAATGGAATGTGCGAGATAAAGTGTAAACTGCGTCTGCATGTTCAAAGGACAATTTCTACTGTCATCCAAGGTAACAAGTACACAGATCGTAGAAGGGAGGTTTCCGTATGACAAATGTCTTGGGTCTGCCACACATATTCCATGTTATTATACACGGCAGGTATAGTGTGTGTTGCGGTGCTCGGGGTAGGAAAACATTTATTGCTTTTATATGCAAAAGCTGGAGAACAAAGTTGACTCTCCTCGTACATACGAGATATTGGCCCGGTGGAATTACGCTGTGGTGGAATTCTAGTTTGACATGCCTGATAGAGAGAGGTTTGATTTTCCTGGCTGTTTTCCGGGATATACACGCTGCACACATGGCGGAACGACGCGAGTACTAGTTACGGGCTACCAGCGTGCAATTGGTTTTAGGTGGAATCAACCACGATGATAAATTACGCGAATGGAAGACCAGGACTAATATTGACCCACAAAGCGCCACTGATAACGAAGTGGATACGGGGCTCGATCAGTGGCCCTCAAAAACGAATATCCTCTCTCATAAAGGGCCAAGCGAATCTGGTACCAATAGTTTCCTCAGGGAAATTCAATAGTCTTTCCGCACACTTCCCTTGTGAATTGATTGTCGTGTAGAATACTCAATGTGATTTATCTTAAGATGTTAAGAATGATGTTTTGCAGGTGGAACATATCCAAGCACTAATGGCACCGGAGGTCATTTCATAACAAAGGAAATCGAAGTAAACCAGGGCCACTCTAACACGAAAATATTCGGATCAAATAAACCAATAGACTTGCCAGTCGTGAATATTACATCCAGTGGTTTCCGGCCACGAAATGATACTCGTACAAATCGAGCATTCAATTTTTCAACTGGAGCACCGATTCCTGATCCTCGATCACCCTTTCATGGCCCGGTTAATAGCTCGTATGGACCAGCTGTTAATTTCATCGGACAATCGAATGTGGGATTTCGTCCCAATCAATCACGGATAAATCCAGAAGTCTCGACATGGGGAAATTATTATCCAAATATACCAGCTACCGAACTTCAACCACCGCCGTACCAACCTCTCAACAACCAGTCAAGATTCGGTTCTAATCCTTTTCTTCCTACTGCGGGTTTGCAACCACCATATCATGATACCAATCATCAGATTCCGTCATCAAACGCAAATCCTGAATATAGTGGCTCCAATTATCCAAGTGTACCTTCTGTCGCACTTCAACCACCGCCGTACCAACCTCTCAACAACCAGTCAAGATTCGGTTCTAATCCTTTTCTTCCTACTGCGGGTTTGCAACCACCATATCATGATGCCAATCATCAGATTCCGTCATCAAACGCAACTCCTGAATATAGTGGCTCCAATTATCCAAGTGTACCTTCTGTCGAACTTCAACCTCCATTCTATGAATCACCGAGACCTCAATTCGGAAGACCCAATCCTGCGTTCAAACCGAAAAATATAACGCATTATCCAGAATTTTCGACAAATCTCTTACAACCTACTCGACCTGTTAATTCACGGTTACCGGTTCCAACTTATCCATTTCCCAATGCCAACTGGCCCCAGCATCCCCAGTTACGAAATAAAACGGAACCCGCTCTGGAAAAACCGCTGACTCCAGTTAAGAAGAAGATTCCTGAGGTTTTGAAGCCAAAACCACTTGGATTGGAATCAAGCCTTGGCCCTAGTGTACCAACAGTGTCAATCGAGGGCAGTGATAGTTCGAAGGAAGATGAATCTGGAAATGATCCGATCGAAGATGTGACTGTAGTCGAACCGGACTTGGACGTGGATGTGTTGGATGAGAGAAGTGGATGGAAACCGATGTTGGTGTACGAGAATAAAACTACTACCACTACCACGACCCCCCAGACATTCATCATGAAAATCCCCAGGACGAACCCGAATGTTGAAGTTTTTAATGTAGAGGCTGCACCTTATTACCAAGGTAAGACTTGTAGAATTTGTACTCTTTACCTTTACAAGAACAGTAAAGAATAAAGTAAAAAAATAGGTATGTAAGTTTAATAAAATATAGGTAAGTATCATTCTTCCAATCAATCACAATGAAAGCATGATTTGCCTGCTTAAAGCATGTCACCGCTTGTGAAATTGAATCTCTAACTCTGGGCACTGCGATCAGCTTCGATTCTAATTCTTTTACTTCTGACTTGGAATTGCCAAACTAGTTTCTGAATGCGTGAACATGTTGCAACTTTATGACACTTACAATTTCTCTATGCTTTTATTTGTGGAGAAAAGTTTGTGCTGGATATTTGTTATGAAAAGAGAGTCTGCTGACACGAGTACAAGTTGGATATTACTTTTCAGAGGAGCCACCCTTCCCTTCGTATTACATTCCACCAGTTCAGCCGTTAAGTCATTCGAATAAAGCTAGTGTACCAACCCCAATCTCTGGACAGGTGAGGATGCATTTGAAATATGCTTAGCATACAAATGGAAGAACTTTTATCAAATATATTTCTAGTTTAGAACATGGCTTATAAGAAAATTTTGTACGATGAATGACAGGTTATTCGGCTCAGGGGTGGACCAGGTCCTCACGAAGGATACGTAGAAGTGCAAGGTGTTAGTCCTGGTTGGGGAATTGTCTGCGATAGTAGGAACAATTGGACCATAAAAGAGGCTAATGTCATTTGCAAACAGCTTGGATATATTAGGTATTTAAACAATATTTTTTTTTGCAATTAAAAGTTTTACTTAATCTTTGATTTCTAGGGGTGCCGAAATGGCTTGGCAAGGTCGAAACATTCGCGGTGGAGTGCCAACCTGGGTAGCTGCGAATTCCGTAACATGTTTCGGAAATGAGACAAGATTTCAGTCTTGCAGGTATACGTTCTTTTGATTACTTTTTTGTTAAGCGATGATTAAACTGATTCATTGGAACACACAGATGTATAGAATATTAATAAAGTCACTTATATTATACAGGGTGGGGATTTAAATTCGATGCTATTCGACAATCATGTCATTATTTCCGGCGTTTTATAGATTTTTGTATGCCTTCAGATTTGTACAGAACTCGGAGTGTCGAGTGGAGAGGGATGCAATAGGAGTGCGATGCCTGCAGAATCGTGTGGCGCATTGTCGCGATGACGAAATTCCACACGACGGCCAATGCTATCACTTGATGGATTCGGAGATCGAGCTGAATCACAGCAAGGCCCAGGTATATTGCAATCGGCGGGAAGCGCGGCTGATCGATATCACCAACCAGCTGGAAAACGATTTCATTTCCGAGTGGCTCCAACAAAAGCATCCGAAAGTTGAATCCGTCATGACCTCCGGAGTAGGATTCAACGTATTTAATCGTCCCGCTTGGATCTGGGATGGTTCCTCGAGTGTGACATTCAGGTCCGTTAATACTTCCGCTTCCGTTTCGCCGAAACGAAAGAGCTTTTTACATTCGCCCACTGACTTTTGCAATTCATGAAGTGATGGTAAACGATCAGATTCCAAAAATGGTGGCCGGGATGGAAGGAAAATAGGAAAGAATCACCAACTATCACGAGTCAGTCCGCTTGCATTATTATGAAGCGGAAATTCCCTTGCTATGAGAATCCAAACTCGACGTGTGACACTGATTACTTCTTCTGGGATGCTGAGGCCTGCACAGATGCCAGAAAGGGTCACTCGTTCATTTGCAAAAGACCTTACGAAGATATTGGTACCTTACTATTTCTAATCTTACAGAAATTCTTCGGTCAATTGAAAATCATTCGAATTATTTTTTACTTTTACAGGTTGCTCGTATGGAAAGGGAGGTCAGTATACTGGTACCGCAAATGTTACTGCTTCCGGAAAACATTGTCTTCCCTGGGCTGACCCGAAAGTGGCTCATCCCCTCGCAGTAAATGTGAGTATTCTAACATCGATATTTGGAGAACTATACTTTACAGCTCCAATCACAGGTGGTGAACCGAGATGTTCGGGAGAAATTGAAAGCCCACAACTACTGCAGGAACCCGAACCCCAACAAAGAGAGACAACCATGGTGTTTCGCTGCTCCGAATGGACACCGGGAACCCTGCGATATTCCACCCTGTGGAAATATTGGTAAAATATTTCGGACTGTTGTAACCAAGCGAATAACGAAACGAACTTTAAACTGTATGATTTTTAGTAACAAAATGACATTTTTTAGGTTCAGAAAGGGCAGTTATGCCAGGTCAGTGTAAACCGAAGCATTTCGAGTGCCTGCCGGGTGAGTGCATCCCATCGCGATGGGTCTGTGATGGTGAAGAGGTGAGAACGAATATCGAGGAGAATGTCAAATCCGAACATATTCAAATGGTTTTTTGGAAAATGAAACAAGTCCAAAAAATCTGCCCTTTTTTTATTGAGAACTACTTCAACATAAGCGTTTAGTGAATTCAAATCCTTTTTGAAGGACTGCACGAACGGCGCCGACGAAAAAAGTTGCACGTCGCATCTGCATCTATTCGAAAAGTCCGCACGGAAGAAGTTGGAGGGTTACGACGTGGAAAAGTGGTTGAATACACCGTTGAAGACCTGTGCCCTTAGGTGCAAAGAGGCTGATTTCACTTGCCGTTCCTTCTCGCACAAGTAAGTAAGATTTCGTTAGAAGAAAGTGTCGCACCGAAACACTGCATCGCAAACTCTGGTTTTCCTTTTTAGGGCGGCTGGCAATATTTGCCTGCTCAGTGATAGTAACATAGGAACGTCCGGTGCTCTCAAACGAGATCCACATTTTGATTATTACGAAATGAAAGAGCGAAGCCTGAAATGCGATGGGTTGTTCGTCTGTAAGAACGGCAAGTGCATCGATCAAGACAAAGTATGCAATGGGAAGAACGATTGCCATGATCGGTCGGACGAGGATATCTGTACCGTCAAGACTCTCGGTTATGACATTCGCCTCGCCGGCGCGAACGCTAGCAATGAGGGTCGGATTGAAGTGAAAGGTAAATTTTTTCAGATATTCGTACAAGTTTCTATAAAGGAAATTAGAATTTATATACTTCTCAATAATTGAAGGAACTGTTTGGAATAATTATTAGTGGATTATTAGTGGATTTCTTGATTTACAGTTTTTGATATTTGGGGACAAGTGTGCGATGACGGCTTCAACATGATCAGTGCTGAGGTTATTTGCAAAGAGCTCGGCTTCCCGCTCGGGGCATTGGAAATTAGACCAGGTGGATTCTACGGGAATCTTGAACCACCTTCCAGATTCATGGTCGATCAATTGAACTGTCGTGGCAATGAAACTTCGCTTCGCGAGTGCGACTTCGATGGGTACGACGTCATCGGGAACTCCCGGTTTATTCAATGCTCAAACAAATTGCAATTGATTGAGACGATAATGGAATAAAATTGACTCGCAGATGGGGCGTGCATGATTGTCAGCCGGAAGAGGCAGTCGGCGTCGTTTGTAAAATTGCTGTCGATAGTTGCCAAGAAGGATACTGGAAGTGCGACAATACTTCTGAGTGCATCCAATTGAATTTCATATGCGATTTGGTCGAAGATTGTCAGGATAAATCTGATGAAAGCCCTAGTCACTGCAATGTGAGTCAAGAAACAAAGTTTCTCTTTCTGATCATTATTTTCTTTCGAAATAGTTCACTTTGTGATAAATAGTTCTTAATGTGAACTAACTGTCATTAAACTACATTACACTATCACTACATTCATTGCGCTATCAATAATGAACAATTAATTTTTGGGATCATTCTTAGGCACCCTTTGAAATACGTTTGGCAAATGGCAGTTCTCCGCTAGAAGGAAGAGTGGAAGTCAGACACCATGGTATTTGGGGCACAATGTGTGATGATGATTTCTCGAGTGCAACTGCAACGGTGATTTGTAGATCATTGGGATATGGTGGGCCAGCAATAGCTAAAAAAAATGGGTTCTTCGGTCCTGGAGAAGGTCCCATTTGGCTCGACGAGGTCAGTTTTTAATGATCTATTAATTTTAACTTTTCTATCGTAAAACTACATTTCATAATTCACTTTTACCCTTTCTACTTCAGGTTTTCTGCAACGGCAACGAGACACAATTAAATCGGTGTGAACATAATGACTGGGGTCAGCATAATTGCGAACACATTGAAGACGCAGGTGTGATTTGTTCGCCAGGAGATGTTGACAAGTCAAAGGTAAATCGAAATACTCTCTCCCGACGCCGAGCTTAGAGTTAATCAACATCCGAGTTGTCGCAAAAGTGTACTTCGAACGAGTCAACCTTTATTGTTTGTATATAAAAATTTGATTTTGATGTAGTAGGTGCAACACTTAATTATGAGCACTTGTTATTTCAGTCACTTAATCAGGATTAAAGAGTAACTGTAATACTAATAATGATAGTGATTTTTCTAAGTACTAGTGTGCTTCTTCGAGATGTGTCCATTCCTTGCCACTCTCGACACAATAGGAGGTAGAATAGATACGTTTTGTACACATATAATCCAATGCGATTCCTCCAAATAAACGATCTGATTACACAACTGTGACGTAGCTTGTTTATTTCATTTATTCACCTCGATATTCCCGATATCAGAGAATGTACGTTTATGCGATTATTACGTCAATATTTGCAGTTCTGGGAGGCAGTGCCTCATGTGCCGGAGCCGAGCGTGAATGATCTACTACCCGCAAACTGTGGTAAGCGCTCGAAGGACTTCAATGACGATGAGGACCTCATATTTGCCAAGGTCGTGCACGGTACTGTTGCACCGAAGGGTACCTACCCATGGCAGGCAAGTAGATATTGCATTAAATTGCATAATTGTCGATTACAATATTTAGATGAAAATCAGAATTAAATGTGCCACACAAATCTCTATCTATTGAATCTTAATAATCCGAATGAATGTAGTTTGTGGGACAAAAGTTGAATAATACTAATAGAAAATCAAATAATATTAGTACAGTAATTTAATTAAGTAATACCTTGATTTCGACTAGTTTTCTATTTTTTTCAACTCAATTCAATTTAAAGTCAAATTGTTTGCAATGATAATTACATAATGAATTTCACTCTCAGTGTGATTATCCTGGTAGGATCAGGGATTGCGAGCGTTCACTATTATCTTGCTGTGGAATCGTGGTTAGTTGATTTTAATTGTACCTTTGGTGAAACCAACACAGGCCAGCATCCGAATCCGAGGCCACAGTAGATCGAGCCATTGGTGTGGTGCGGTGATGCTCTCGCCGCTGCACGTACTTACAGCCGCACACTGCCTGAAGGGCTATAACAAGGGCACTTATTTCGTCCGTGCCGGGGATTACAACACTGAGGTGAATAAGCTTCGAATTCGGCGAGTCCTCTCCCCGCCATTCTTCCATTGTTCCACGTGGCTGAGATCTGTGCCGGGTTATTGATGGAAATTCGCGAGAAAAACTAGACGTCGGCCGCTAGTTTTATTCCCTGAATTCCAGGGAAAAAATTCCCGAAGTTTCTAGCGCGCACGCGAGCCGGAGATGTTCTTTAGATCCGGGAGATTTACGGCCTGGAATTGAATCGAACTTCTGAACTCTAGATCGATGAAGGCACCGAGGCGGAGGCGAACATCGAGGATTACTACATTCACGAAGACTTCAGGAAAGGACATCAAATGAATAACGACATCGCCTTGGTTCTCCTGAAAGGACATGGCATTCCCCTTGGCAAAGATATAATGCCCATTTGCCTGCCCCACGAGAATACCGAGTATCCGGCTGGACTCAATTGTACCATCAGTGGCTTCGGCAGCACACTGGCCGGGAAATCCAGTAAACGATTTATCGGATTTATATCCTAGACACTTCTCAACACTTCCTCATTCGAGCCAACTCTCTCTGACCGCTCGGAACAATTTGTATTTTGTAGGGCATTCGTATGATCTGCGATATGGCTGGATACCCCTATTGGATCAATCTGTCTGTCGGGCTGAATACATCTACGGCGCGAATGCCATCAGTGACGGGATGTTCTGCGCGGGATATCTTGATGAGGGTGTCGACACGTGCGATGGAGATTCTGGCGGACCTCTCGCCTGCTACCACAATGGTAAGATTAGTTTCGACCCTTGAATTCCTCCGATAACAATCTACCGATCAATTATTACTCAATCGTGAACGATTCGAAACACGAGCAACTTTGGTAATAACTCACCAATGTTAACTTCGAAATTTATTCTTTTTATAATGTTTTTTAGTCGCCAATTTTTAGTCTGATATATTATTGAAGACTATTGAACAAGTATTTAAAGATAACAATGACATGAACTCGAAACCTACATACGTACACTGATTCCGGATCGCAAGAGTTGAAGAGTGTCTCCTCTGGGGGATAAAGGATTTTTTTTTGTATTCCGTTCTCGAAACACTAATGCTTAATTGCTTGGAATAAGGTTGCCGGGCGCCGCATGTAAAAGGAGGGCGACCCCAGCTGACGTTTATGAGGCACTCGCTCTTATTTAACGATCTAACGCTTCCCTTGTTTTTCTCACGCCCGGTGCAGGTGCTTTCACGTTGTACGGTATCACCAGTTGGGGACAGCATTGTGGCAAAGCGAACAAGCCCGGCGTTTACGTGCGTGTCTCTCACTACCGGCGTTGGATAGACCAGAAGATAAAAGAGTCCCTCGTGGGAAGATAGAACTGCCGATTCTATATACCTACTTTTTCCTGCATCCAATCTCTTGTACAGTCTTTGAATTCGTTGCCAGCCTCGTCTCCGTGTTAACGAATCTCATTTGTGACGCGTCTTTTCTACTTGGAGTATTGTATTCCCACCGCCACTTATTGGAATTTTCACGAACTTCGACTATTGGGATTCTTAAAACATACATCTTTATTTTTTAATCTTCTCCTGGGCAATTTATCTCAAATCGAGAATGAACGATAGTATTTTTATTTTGTTGTATTTGGCTCGATTTGAGTCGATAGCAATTAAACGAAGCAGGAATGTAGGAAGACATGTGGATCGATTTGATTGAATGGTCTTTTTAGTCAGTAAACAAATAGGGAGTTTAGCTGATATAATAGTTGAATATTAGATTGTAAATGTAGTAGATAAGTCTATATCATGTACTTCGATGAACCTAGGCATGAATGTTACTTATTTCGTAAGGCGTCAATACTTACCGTCGTATAAGGAACGTTACGTATTACGTTATCATTGTTATTTAGCTGTTCCCTGTGGAAAATAGTATTCATTGGTAGGTGGTATTCGATAAAATGTTGCACAAGGATTAAGCACTTTGAATGTAAAATAATGGACAATAAATCTATGCAATGACTAAATACAGTCAAATCAATATCTATTTCCCTTAGAATAGTAAAAGAATTATGCTACAACAAGAAATTATAAATAATAAAACGATTGGGTAGAAAAGTAGGCTTTGTTCTGGTAATCTGTAGTTTATTTCGTAAGACATCATCGTTTCTACAGTAATCGTAATTGCTGTTTCTCTCGCAGTGTTACATGATTGAGCCTATTTATGTACAATAGTCCCAACGATTTCGATCTCGACCGGTAAGTAAAACGTTCTGAAAACACTGTGTCTATGCGTGTGCGTCCGTGTAATTGTGTGTCTGTCTGTATATCACCGCGGTTGTTAAAACATGAGAGCGGGGTGTTTAACATGGAGTGTCAAAAGGGAAAGAATCATTTTCCCTGGTTTTTGTGTGTGTTCGTTCGTTAAAAATCTCGCGGAGAAGTCGTTTGTAGCATCATCGAATCGTTGTACGCGACCTCTATTCGGGTTTGGCCGATCGACCGATAATTGGGTCGTCGATCAAAAGTGACACATTCATACCACATTCATATACCCACTTAGAGACGAGCAGGGGATGATCTCTGGTCTACTTGTTTCCTGTCTTACGTACTTACACGAGATGGCTAAGAGCCGTCCCCCACTCCTCTTTCTCCATCTCCTCTTTCACCACGGTAAAACGTCTGGACTTTCAGGTTCTTACGTTTAATGAGTTATTTGCAATGATTCGCGTGAGGAGGCTGGAAAGAAAGAAGCGAGCCGACTCCTCGATCTAGCAGCCCGACTAATAGTTTACCTCGCATTGACTTGCAATACTTTCTTGAAACTATGTTAATCCACAAATACAGTCGACAATAATAATAACTGTCGACAGTCGCAATTGTAGGGTGGAAAAGTCGGGCCATGTTGCGGCGTGCTTCGTGAAGTTGAGACAGGCGTGAAACCGAACGATTCTTGCGAGAGCGGCTTGTGTTTGCGCGCGTCATTTGCTGCCTACGGTAATCGCGATGACCGTCCACTTAACTGATCATCATCTCTTACGTGCTCACTAAAGGGAATGTCGAGGAAAAATACACCTGGCGCGGAAATAAACATTAAGCTTAACTCGGGTACACTTAATTTAGGCATAAAACGGCCGAGCGAACGGGTTCCTCCTAGGGAAAGCAGCTACTTACCAATTTCCCCCTTAACTGTTTCCATCAAATATTCCGCAATCGAAATAATTAACAACACACTCTCGACAATAAAACAAAAAAAAAACAATATAAATTACAGAAAGATCTTCTCATATAAATAAAAGTTCAACAACCAATTCTGCCATTCTTTCTCCCTAATGATATTCTTTCTAATTGAACTTATGTCTCCTATATGTACATACACGCTAGACACTTAAATATACCTAATACTGAATAGAAAGCTGCTTAATTGCGTCATAAAAAGAATACTCCGTGACACTCTTATAAAGAGAGACTGATTAAAAAGTACGTGCTTGTAACGCGCTCTCATTTTCTCAGGGTGGAACCCGTACGTGCTGGCTGCGACTAACGATCTAATGACTAGATGGTAAGCAAGTGTTATGCACTTCCGCTCGATCGGTTTCGACGATTAGACGCATGTGTTTGTGTGTGTCGTCTGTCTGTATGTGTGTGTGTATGCAAGTGTGTTTGTATATTCTAAGGATACTCTAAGGATACAGCGCGGTTTAGGCGATGTCAGCTCGATCGATCGGCGAGTTATCATCGATTGGTCTATTCCAACGACCTAGACGCGCCCGGCAGCATCCGTAATATATCTCGAACTTGCGGCTATTCAACTGTATTTTCTTTCTCTCTTTCTCTCTCTCTCTCTCACACTCTGTTTTTCGAATTTCGAATACATGCGTTAAATTCGATTACGGCCTAACCCGTCGGCTTAATCGTTATCGTCTAGAATACGCATATAACGCAAATATACGCATACATTTATATATCTATATTTATATCTATGTCGTCGTTATTATATATTATATACACAACTTTCGTTCTTATGTACAAAATCGTAACTATAGACCTGCCGCGGTGTTCTTGGTGATGGATCCGAGTGTCATGTACCCGGCAACACTCGATTCGAGGGCCTTACAATAGAATCTCCGTAATCCTTTCACGTTTCCTTGTTTCCTCGAAATTGTCTATTGGTTATTGGCCTATCTAGAAAATGGTACAGCGAGTTTCCTAGGGGGAACATGAATTTCTTATATAAAGGGCGATTACGTAGAAAGGATTTTAATGGCATGAACTTGCGAGAAAGGGCGTTGGATTAACGAGACTCTACTGTAATGATATCTACTCACTCTATGACGATCTTTGTAGTCGATGCTTGCTTTTTGAGACGCGAAACGTGTTTCATTGTGCTTTTTGAGAAGCAAGAAATACTGGCGGATAGCAAGCAACAGATGTAATGGTGATACGGTGGATTGTTGACCGTGTTGGTAGGGAATGTAGTTAAGATGAGGAAAGAAATTGTGGCAAAGATTTTCGCGAGTATTATGATTCATAATTAGAAATCCGAGTATTTTCGATTTTCCTGAAATTCTCGATGTCCCTACCAGTAATTAATATCTTCACGATCATTTTGAGACTTGCGAATTCGAATAAAAACGTGTAAATGCATCATTGGAATTCGTAAACGTTCATAAAAACTGCTCCAGCAAAACTGTCGTGACAAGTCTCTATAATGCATCCTTATTGCTTCTGAAGTTTGATAGTTCTTACATTATTATAGTTAGATCGATTACCAAACAGCAGAAGTGTCTGGTATTTATCGGTGTTCGCTGAAATATCGGAGATTCGATTCGAGTGTACTCAATTACATATGTACTTTCTTAGTAACGCGAACTCCGCGTAAATTGGGAGTTCCCTTAATGCACATAGTGCTCCTCAGTTCTGTCGGTAGCACTGCACAACTCCCTGCTAACTTTCGAATTTGTTCGACGTATGAGTTACTTCAATTTATTTATGCATCACAGGAGAACTAAACGATTTAAACGACACAAAATGATTTTAATGGGGCCATAGTAAAGATCGATAAAAATTTGGAGAATGCGAACAACGAGATGAAGTGAAAGAAATCCTGAAAGCAATAAATGGAACGAAAAGGTAAGAGGGATAAAAGATCGTGGAGAGGCAGACTAGAAAAGTGCATTGATCCAAAAAGTTTCTTTGAGCTTTTAAGCCTGGAGGCTGACGTCAGACAGGTATGAAAACGGGCACAAGCTGTCTCGACCGTCACAAATCGGACTTGTGAGAACAATTGCATTGCGGTCAGGGTCGAGGGAATGTCGTATTTAATGCATCGCACTTATGACATGGCAGTTTTTAGCTCCAGTTCTTCTAGAGTCCCCTTCCAGAGTGCGTCAATTGTTTACGCACTTTGGATGGTATTCGTAATTATTAATCTCATATATTGACATCGGCTCTTCCTTCGGCCAGGATCCATTAAATGCTATCTAAAAATAATTGACAGCTACAGTACAAATGGATGCGTTACTTCCCACATTCAATCGACCATTTCATACGTCCGACTTTTGACTTAGGCGATTGACTGCAAAGTCTGATTATTAGCATCAACTGAAAAGCAGGAAATTTGAACAAAGTCTTCACTACTTATGCTCTTGTGAAATTAGGATTAAGTATGTCACAATATTCTCAGCTGCTTTTTAGCTCGAAGGTGCAAGTGACAATCATTTAGCATTCGCCAAGCTTCGTCTATCTTGATCATATTAGCGAGTGTATAATGAATGATTAGCTCATCAGTATTTAATGTACGCCAGAGTTATCGGCAGCAAATGTACTTTCATGAGTGAATACGAAAGCTAATGACTGTCAGCGTGTGCTCGTTTAACATCACCCATTAGTGTGGGAACATTGAATTTCTTTCGTCATTAATGCTCGTTTCTTGTTCATCGGTTCCGTTCACATAGCCGAAGGGCTGCGACTTTGGCAGCCATGGCGAAATGTATTCTTGGTCCCTATGTTTTTTTCCTTTTCTCTCGGATTCAGATAATGAATTGAAAAATTTGTATACTGTCCACCGAATTGGCTCTGGTAATTCAAAAGACAACTTTCGGTAACAATAGTTCAAGTGTCCGTGAGTAAATCAGTATTTCTCTCATTTGCTCATTAACGGGTGCAAATTATAGCTCTAATCATTCACAATATCTATCCAAAGATATTCTACACATCGCCTGATGATTTTAATAAAAATATCCCCCCGAATTCTATGTATTCGAGGATCCATTCATGAAGTAGTAAAGCAAATAATATTAAGAATCCAGCCATGGTACAGGCAGAAAAGAATTAATTCATCAAGCATTAAAAAAGCTCCCATCCGCACCCAAGAGAGATTGAATTATTCCATTCAGGGAATGAATAATTTCGGCAACATTCGTCGTCCCAACTTTCGTCGGCTCCCAATTACGGTGGACAGCAAAAGCGATTTCTGCGCTAGGGGGTGGAATTTCGCCGTGGAAAATCCCGTCAATTCCGGGGAGAGCTTGGCGCCCTCGGGCCGCCAGGGCGTCGAGTGTTGCGCGTGTCATTCTGGCGGGGCCGCGAAAATTAGTGTAATGCGCGTAATTGGCGTGACAGGAATATCGCGAATCGGCGCGCGCGCGCGCTTGAAATTTTCGCGCGTGTTGCATTAAACTGGCGGGCGCGAGCGCTCGAAAGGTAGAGAGAGAGCCAGGCGACATTTAATGTCGCCGTCCGCGATTTGACTTGGTAGGAATTTAAGTGGGCACCGCGCTCGAAAGTGCCAGCGGCCTTAAACTATGCCTCTGCCGCAGGTAATTAAATTATTGAAAACCAATTCGCCCCGCTAATTTTCTAAATCACTTACAACGCGGCAGAAGCCAGCCGTGTCCGACACAGGAAGCTATTAGCTAGCGGGCGGCAAGAAAATGCCTAAGGAGCACGCCACTCTCAGTACAAAATCACTTAAAGTCTTTATCGATTTTTCCCTCCCTTTTATAATACTCCAGGTATTCCTATTCTTATCAGTGAGTTAAATTGACTTCCTTGTCGTTACACTATACTCACACTCTACGGCTGTTCAATGAGAAATACAGGACAACGCAAAGATGTACGTTGGTGCTTCGATACCTGTTTCACTTCAGAGTTAATGATTCAAGACTCTGTAATCGATTTTAAAGAATGCGATAACTTTGTCGCACATGATACAGAAGTCCATTGGAAATCAGCATTAAATGAAACTAGACTTCTCCGAGCGGCTGAAATTACGTTAACGCGAAATGAAGGCGCAATGAAGCAATTTATACTGACTTCACGTCCAGCGAAGCGAAATGGCGAATGTCACTAAGAGGTTGCTCGGCACATAAGCGACACACATACGCGACCACGACTAATTGTCGCAGGCGAAATTGCAAGGAACACTTCCTGAATGCGAGGGAACTGGCGTCAATGCACCATAAGGGCCAACGAAATGCTCGTTTGCCTTCCCTTTAATTCTGCCGGCTAATTAAATTCACCCAGCCACTTTAAGTACGTCACACGATGACGGTGCTCTTCGACCTGTCATCCAGCTTAATCCGAGAGCTTCGGGCTTAGTCTACAGGAACGAGCCTATCTCTTTCTTTCCGTTGCCTTAGCACACACCTAGAAGTCCGTTAGCGTATATCAAAAGGGCTATGTACAAAAGGTTCACCGTCGTCAAATCGCCTCCTGGAAATCGTTCCTCCTCTTCCTCCTCCTCCTCCAAGTGCGCTTTCTCGCACACGTTGGACTCACTCAATCACCCGGAGAACGATTTCGCGAACGGCGTTAGGCTTAGGAACTATTCTTACTGCTACGCGATACTGTCCAGTTAGAATTTCTCGTGCTCGAACTAACACGATTGGTCTGCTCGATCGGATCGCAGAGGCTAGCAACACGTGCCTGTTCCTTCTGCTGCTTTTAAAGCTTTCGCTCCGATCATTGGAGACCTACGTTAATGACCAACGCGACGGTCCACTCATCCCTCCTATGTTGTTTTTTTTGGAAATTTGCCACTGGCTACTTGTTCGTACTCGTCTGCAACTGAACACCAAATGAATGACAACTCACCACCCTCTTCATTACATTTCTTTTATCTAAATTCATGAATGATTGTGAAAGTTTCATGAAAAACTCCTATCTTCATATTTTCGAACTTTCACGCATGAATCATAGCAATATAAATGATTTGAATCGCGCCATTCTTCTTTAAGGGGTGCGCATTCACTTGACAGGCATTTAGTTGCTCGCATCGAGTCGATGGTACTAGAAAAGTCCTGGAAACTTCCAACAGAAGTTGAAGTCGGACCATTTCCTAACTGTATGGATAAGTCCCGTTCGTTAAAAGAAGGGGAACTGCGGAATCATCGATAGACGATGAGTGCACCGGCCTTCCTAATACCTAAACGGTGTCCTTACCACATCGCGAGATCACTAGAGCGAACTTTCGATCGCGAGCACACATCGCAGGAGTTTGGAACCTCGACCAATTGCATTTCATGCAACTGGTCGTCATCGGTTCGGACTCCGCACGCTAGAATTTTTAAATCTTCTTACCGACTTCCGCTTCTTCGTCACCCTCGTCCCCGTGCATCCCGGAGACTAACTGAGTACGGCGAGGAATATATTAATATTTATAAATGTATATATATATGTACCTATATATATATACGTATTTATATATGTATACGGTCTATCAATATCTCTCCCATTCGACGCGATGCAGCGTGGCTTGTTTTCACTGGGCGTTCAGCTCCGACCTGTTAACACACGAAATGCGAAGTGTCTTCGTCAGCGTTGCGATCGAATTGCCGGCGTTCTCCCATTAAGGATTCACACGCGGCTCCCAGCGTACCTCGGTTAATTTACTCCCTCTCTCTCTCTCTCTCTCTCTCTTCTCATCTCCACCCCTCACACTTGGCCCCTTTGTAACTGGTAATTGTAATTGCATGCTTAGACTGACTGTCTCAATTTGCAAATTTTCCAATTCCGCTTACGAAATTAGCAGCTACCGTGCGATCTAGTTATTTAAGGCTGATATCGTTTCGGGAAGGTATATTGAATAGTTCTTTATTGATACTGACTGTTGTAATTGGTCTTTTGCGTAAAGTAGTTATTGTATGGAGGCAAGAGGGGGCGAGATAAGTTTCAAAAGACTTTCAGAAAATACGGAATGTTTGATTGAACTTACTTTAAAGCTTTGTAACGTTCCTTTTCCGGGTTGTTGTCTGGCGGTTCGCACTCGAATGATGCCAGTGCCAGCGCTGTAAATGGGGAGAAATAAATGATTCTTTAATGGAATATTATTTTAAATGTGGGTGATATTATTATTTGAAATTTTGGTTAAATTTGAGGAATGGAGAATATTGGAAGAATATTAATTAATATATGTAATAATTACAATTTTCGGTGAGCACTGGGCTTGCTTGTAGGAAAGCAATGACTCGCGGATTCTTCTCGAAGGGGCAGGCGACCTGCTTCCACGCGATGAACTCCGTCACTTGTTTCGCTAGCTGCCAGAATTTTTCGAAATTGATGTGTCCGTTTGGTAATCTGAAACAATTCCGAACGAATATTGTTAGGCAAGTTTTATCAAGAACAAAGTTATATAATCTAATTGTTGTGTAATAATGTTGTTTTCAGAGTTTTCTGTGGTGAAACCACCAATCTTGTTTCCAGAGTTTACTATGGTGCAACCACCAATTTTCCCTACTTCGTTATAAGTAATTGATTGTTCCGCAGAGCACTTTGACAATGATGCAATCGATATCGACACGATCGCACTTCGAAAAGTGCGCTATCAGCGAAGCTAGTAAAAAATGCCGAACCCTTTCTGAAATACTAACTGCGGGTACTCGTATTCGGAACACGTGTACACGCGTGTCTAGCATGGGAAATACTCAGGCTGGGCTTATAAACTCCGTTCTTCTTTCCTGGCCAGGTAACTCTTCGTGCTCAAAGTGGTAGCTACTTGCTCTGCTGCGAGGAATTGCAAGAATGTCAGGCGATACGAGACGTTTTACGGTGGATACGCAGACAATAGCAACCGGTAAACTATAATCCGAAAAATCATAGACAATTTTCTGTCCAATAGAACATAGGCATTATATTTTCCGGAAATATGCAGCGATTATCAATGTGCCTTAAAAACGAAGAAAACTTCGATTGTGAAAAACAAATTTTAATCTTTAATTTACCCCTGTATTTGGCACAATTGAATTATGCTGTTAAGTTCGATTGGCGTTTGGTCGAAATTTTATAAATCGCGCAATAGGATCGAAATGCTTTCATATTAATTGCGTTTACTGTTTCAATACATGGCATAGCAGCTCGTCGGATTGAATTACGAGTAATTATTTCGGTATGAATATAGAATTTCCTATCTGAAATTAACGCCCAATGAAATAGAAATTCAAAGATGAGCCCTTACAAATGGAATATTGTTTTTACGCAAACATGATGTTATTTGCGAAGTTTTGGGTTAAATAAAAAACTAAATCTTTGAATGCCTGAGATACTTCTACGGCAACCCGGCGAACCTTTCGGGATCTATATAGGATACTTTCAATTAAAGGCGATCATTTTTGAAAAGCTTGGAAACTACCACTATCGAGCACCGGAGCAAAACTTTCCTGATAAAGTTTATCAGATAAACACGTACGAAGCTTGTACCGGGCGAACTAACACACCCTGCTTTCCTGGCGAACTCGGCCCCGCTATCGGTAAAGTTTCTTACAGGCACACGCGCCTGTGTGTAACTGTGTGTATTTCAGCGTTTCGAAGTTAGTGGAACCTGGAAAAAGGAATGTTCCCATTGCTCTTCTTCTCCTCGGGCCAACGTAGTCTGCCTTGTATTGGCTGGTAATTCGAAAGCCTCAACTTACGACTCGCATGCAAGAACTCGTAGTCACAGGTTCTACCACTGTTGCGTGTTGCGCTTTTATTTATTTTCATCTTAACCATATGAATTTATACTATAAAATATTAATCAGTATTTATTTGCAGGTAGAACTCGTGTAAATTGGAACATAGTGTGTTGATAAGAAATTGAACAAAGTATATATTAAAACATTATTAATACGACTATTTAACAAAATATAGACTCATGAAAATTTCCGTAATAAGGAAGCCGAACAAAAGGTGGAATTTAATCATTGCAATTGAACAATCACAATCGTTATCCTAAACAATTCCAACCTTACGTACACGCTAGGGAAATTCTATTGAAAATACGCCGAGGTAGCCAGCGGGTAGAGTCATCAGGAGTGAGTAATAGAGCGAACAAGCTAGTTTTACGCGGACTAGTAGTTTTAGTCCAGCAGCGATGCAAGATTCGAAAGCCGAAAATGCAGGTTGCTGTGCAAGGCAAAGCCTGTCGTGCACTGGAATAGCATTCGGAGACCACGAACGAGCGAGAGAGAAAGAAGGAGAGAATCGAGAAATTGCGAGTCGAACTTGGGCAATTTATCGCGATCCGGAGCAGGGTGGATTCGTGTGTGTCCTTGTGCGCGTCGCTGCTTCCTGTAGCCTGTAATACACGACGTAGACGCGTATGCACGACACACACATGTTCACATGAACGTAGACCAAGCGCGTCTCCAACGGGTATTTGGATGTGTAAGCGACTGTCTGCGCACGAGCTATCCGTCTTTCACGAGGAATATTTGCGTACACACGGCGATCAGCCGATATCCAACCGATGACACAGGGTGGTACAAAAAATTGTGGCTCCGAGAGTTTTCTTGTCGAGTTTTCCCTCTTCTCGCTGTTACTTCCTTTCGCCCTTTCCCTTGCACACATAGTCGTGTAACGACAAGGCTCGAAGAGAAATTTCTGTCAGGTCTGGATTGGTATTACAGTAACGGCGTCGAGGCTCTTTACTCTTGTATCCGCCTGGAATAGGACGACCCCATTTTCACGAGGTTTAATTTTTTCCATCGCTTTTCTGTGTAACTAGTACGATCGAAAGCTTGGAAAACGGGCTTGTTGAAAATGTCTACCAGCAGTGATCTCATCTCGCCTGGTGGAATGATGACAAAAATGATCGAAAGTGAAGCACATGGATTCTGGGAGAATACATTGGTGCACATTGCGGTACCAGCTATCTCTCCAGTTGCAAATACGACCGATCAATATCTATCGACGCGATAAGATGAGGCATCCTAGGAAGAGACTCCAGCTTATCGGCATCTCGTTCGCACTCCTCCGAGAGAATTCTTCATCCGGTACGGCCGACAGCCAACTTTTGCTATTACAAGTTTAATAAGTTTACAGGTAAAGCCGAGAGCGTGCCATTTTCACCGGGAATGATGAGGTATCGACTGCTGAAAGTAAGTGGTTCGTTCTATCTTCTTAACAATCGAATCCACTTGAATTCCACTCAAGGAAACCTTGGACTAGTGAAGACGACCATGAAGGATTTCATGAAGTACAAAGTCAGTGATTTTGTCATTCAATTGTTGGAAATAATAAATCTCTTCAGGAGCGATTTTTTTAATCGTGCATTTTACAATTTGTTATATTTTCACAAGAAAATTAATTGAATCAACAATTATTTATGATACTTTATTGGACTGCTAATAGTTGTACTAATAGAGTCCGGCGCCCTCGTAGCGATTTTTATCTACTACATTTTTGGCTGAATACAACTCACAAGGTGGGTCTGACATTTAGATTAATTACGTTCCAGACTGGAATAAGTCATTATTCCACCTGTCTGATTCCCTCGATGTCGAGTTAAATGAGTTCTCGAAACATTCCTGCGACTTTACTTCTTCGCGAAACCTAACTTTTTTGCGCGCACGACTTCGAGCAGTTCTCGCACTTTCCGCCGTGAGAACTTGATTGGATTTGCGTATTAACGGATACCCGAGAATTGGATCTGCCGTGGACGAAGTTGGATTATTAAAAGTATAAACGAAGAGGCGAAAACTCCTCGCGAATTATCTATCGTTCGCCTTAATGCGATGGGGAGATTTAGACGCAACTTAATAGGATCGGCTTGAAAGATGTTTTTAACTCGTTGTCTGAGGCTATATCTTCAATTGGGTTTGATATTATGCCAGTGAGTTTTTCAATTTCACTGATTTCCGTCTGGAAAACTCCATTAGCAATAATTACTGACAGAAACAGATACAATTTTCAATCAATTCTATCGTAAAGTTAGTATGAAAAAACATTATAACTTACTTCCAAACTTTGAGAACAATGAAATCACTGATTATCTATTATGGGAATAAAAAGATCGAATAGTGCGATCGACTGTGCTAGATCTGCTACTCACTTGTTGCTGCAGCCCTCGTTGAGGAAATAGAGATCCTTGACCAGCAAGCTGAAGAACGGTACGACGATTCTCTGCCGCTCGTCGGTTGCACCGGCACTTCGCCACATGGCTGCCTTCAGGGTACTACGGTAACTGCTGAAATTGCTACTGGGATCCATCTGATGTTCCAGGATCGAGAACTTGGCCGATTGTACCTTTGACCACTGCAAACAGAGCCACAACATCTTTAAATCAATTCTCGCAAATACATGTCGCACAATGTTTAATTTTTCCTTTATGAATATGACCGCATCCACTAACTGTCCTCCGTGTGTATTAAAATTAAATATTACCACTTCAAATCTCAATTTAAATTAAACCCATTTCTTTTTCATTGTTAATTTCAACCTCTTCGGGAATCCGTTCGCTTTTGCGTTGGAGCACTTCGAGTGTATCGTAGGACGAAAATTAAATTCCAGCCGAACGAGTCTTAGAGCGGCGATCTCAAGGGGAGGAAGTCGCGTATTAAATTTAATTATCGATGAAATTGAGCCAGCAATTCGAGGTAATAGCCACGTTCCACGAGGAAGCTGGAAAAACCGCCTCTCTCGTTTCAATTTAGGGCGTGTGCGTGCGAGCCTATGTGTCGAGGGTTCGCCGGGCGTGCACTCGACAGACAATAAGTGCATTTGACACGGTAGGAGCATCGCCGTGTCGCTGCTATCCATTCAATCAAATTGATTTTCAGCCTTTTCAATTCGATGCTCCGTTCTCTCATCGCGATACACAGGTGAGCGCGTCTATTGGTCGTGTCGACAGCTGGAGCCATACTTCGCGAAGATATCGTCTTCTTCTCTCATTCGACCCAAAGTATGTCTTTTTCTAATTACTTGTTTACCTTCCATCTTGCACCGCTCAAAACAGACACTTTTCTCTCTTTTTAAATGTAAATCACTGTTGATTTGCCAATGCTCGTAAAGCCTCGTTTACATTATTTAAGTTTCTTCGAGTTGTTTAAATTGAGGTTGGATTCACAGTTCGAGAGAAGTAGGAAGCATCTAACTTTTTTTCAGTTACTCGAATCCAAGTAAATTGAATAATGTAGTCGAGGTTCAAGCGTCCTTTCTACAAGTTCGATACACTCAGCTTGCTCGATTTCGCTCTTTTTTCCTCATCCCGATAGTTCCACGCGCACGTCTCTCATTTCCGATCTCCGCTCTCGTAGATAGACGGGAAGACGTGGCCTGTCTTTGAACGGAGTCTCCAGGTGTGCTTTATGAGAACGGCGGATATATTGGATCGCCCTCGGGCGAACTCGCCATTGAAGACTCTTCAATATCCTCTCGATAGAATCGGTTCATTCACAGTGACCACTCGATCCTTATCGGTAATTTCATTACTGTCGCGCTACTTAAACCGACAGTCAATTGACAACAGACTAATTGCAAAAAAGCGTTATTAAACATTTCCAAGCAAGGAAGGGCGGAATTGTATTAAAAAATCGATACGATTTCATTAGGCAAAGCGGAATTTCGATAATTATATTCCAAGCCTCATTATTAATTCGACCGAACAAAATGAATAAAGGTTTACTACTAAATAATATCAAATCCGACATTGGGAAATGATTTGATCCAATCAAGATCAATCCCTGTCAATCAACTCTCTAAGTAAATCATTGTGCAATTTACGGTATTAATTAAATCTACAAAAAAATCCTCTGACAACAATCATTACCGAACCCTTAGGACACGTGTGTGCGTCAAGTCAGAAACGAGGGCAGGAAAAATGCTGTGTCCCGATGCCAGCGCGCTGTCTTTTTACAAAGCGGGGGACAAGTTGGCAGAATTTTCTGTGGCGTTCTATACTCGCGGCAAATGTATTCCCATGTACATGTACATGCTCAAAGAGTGGCGAGAGAGTCGGGGGAGTTCCGACATCGAAATGTTCAGAGGCGAAAGCTGCCCTCAAAGCCTTGGTGGATGCCGCAATCGCAGGGCAGAGGGCGGCGAAATTTTAGGCGCAGCCACAAGCGTAGCAGAGGCAGAGCGGAGAGCAAGCAGTGCAGGAGCATCGGAGTCAGTGAAAGTTTCTCGCTGACGGGGTCTCCGTCGGCTTCTGAAATAAATTCGTAGCCCACCGCTCTGAAATGGGACGCGGCTTCGTCGAGTCACGTGAACAGTCTGCCGAGGGTTCCTGCGGGCACTGGGACTTTAGCCGATGTAGAAAGAGGACAGAGTATGGATGAGAAAGAGCGAGAGAGAGGGAGAGAGAAGCAGCACAGTTGGCGACAATAATGAAATTAACTTCGAGAACGGCGAAAATGTCAACGACGCGCTCCTAGACCCCCGAATTAATTCCGCCTGTCTCTCTTTACCGCCTGCGACCGCTTTAATTTGGGAATTAACGCGTTGACTTGGTCGATGCTATTCCCCAATCCTCTTCCTTGCTTATGTGTGGTTTGCCAAGAGTGTCGTTTGATTTTTTCTCAACCACTTTTATATATAATCGAATTGCATCCGTGAATGATTCGGTTAAGTATACGAGGTAATAATACTGCCGGACTCATTGATATATGGCAGGTGCAGATTGTCAAGAGAAAGTTTATTCGAGTTTATGATTAATTAATATATCATGTAAATGTCGGAATTTAAATCGATTATAGTTGGCGCTTCTCTATTTCACATCATTTCGAGTATTTTCTATGTATAACCCTCGGGAATGCAAAAAAAGGTGTGAGCTAATTGACCGAACGTATAAATTACCAGGTCCTTTCTCACTCGGACTCGGATGTCCTGTGCTCCAGTCAAGAGTGGATGAATGCCGGCGTTAATAGGATTTCAAATGGCATAAATTAAACGTGCCTCGAGTAATCATATAAAATTGCTCATTGGACACAAATGGCCGTGCAGCTGGCGCGGCGTGCTAATGAGCCGAGCATATCCGAGCATCCTCTCTCTGCATCTCCGGCTAATCCGCCAAATTCGTTCTTTCGAGAACGGCAATACTGAACGACACACGATCGTTGTTACTCATTAATTATTGCCTGGATGTAACGGTGCGGATTTAATCCGATAAAACAGAATGCACGCCCGCTTCTCGCTGCCCGTTTCCCAATTAACACTTCAACGAGTACGCTTGACGTTCTCGATACGATTAGCTTGATGCGTCATGATATTTCCTGGAGTGCCACTTAAAAGCGGACTAATTTCCATGCCATTTATTGGTAGATCTTGGAAATAAATCCGGCCCATCGATTCGATATCCCGATGAATTAGAGAATCATCCCCTTTTTATGCGTTACCTGTTTTGTATCGAAACGGTCAATGCATTTGTGAAATGCAGCTCGATAGCATTTAATATACTAATAAATGAAACTAGCGTAAATCTCCTAGTGCAATGTGTTAATAATTCATTTGCAAGCTAATTCTATATAATAATACGATTCAGAACTAGTTCATTAGCAATTGACATTCTTACTGTAATGATAGCCATTATAAAAGGAAAGTCAGCAATATTAAAACACCAATCCCTAACCCCTTTGTTTCAATTGGCCTAGAAATCCCGGCACAGAGAAGAGAAAGGAAAAGGGGGTATTCAGTTAATAAAAAAGAAGGCCGAGCGTCCTACACAAACTACAAACGTGACTGGCGTGATGGTGGAGGCGCGCGAGTGATTAAAACCTTTGAAATGGCGGGAATAATAAATATGCAGATTCTCCCGTTAGTGGGACGCCACGGGGGAAAAGCGATTCTTTAGAATCCGATGTAGCTTGCCAGACAAAGCCCCGCGGCCTTCTGAGAGGACGACGACGACGACGGCGGCGTCGGTGGTGTCTTGGGTAGGAGAAGGCCACCTTCTCTTCGTCGTTGTCGTCGTCACCACGGGAGCCATTTTTCTCAGAGTCGCTCGACTCGATTCGATTTCAGCCGGAGAAATGTCTGCCGGTCGCAGAGGAAAAAACAGCCGGCGGAGACCCGACGAGACTCCTGCTGGATCCGGTAAATTGAAACTGGATGGAGAGGCTCGGAACAGCCGGAATACGGAAGTGAATTGCTCGGGATCTACTTTGCGACGGTGTACACTGCCACTAGCTCACCCGTCGCGTCGTGTCCTCGGCGAAACATTAAGGGGAAGGGCCGGAGAGAGCGCAAAACTTTTCTCTGATACCTGCACTGCTCTTTAGTGACATCGACATATCAAGGGGAATGGGCATCCACCCTATCAGACATTTTCGCCTGCGAGTTTCGAGACTCATGATGACATTTCTGAACTCATTTATACGCAAAGGACTTTAACAATTGTTATCGATAGTAAAATGCAGAGTACCTAGAATTTCACGATACGCGTCTTCTTATATATCTGTTACGTAAGATAGATTTTTGAGAAAAGGAAGAACTACTCCCAAGTGAGAAAGACTTGTACAATGTTCTCCGTGAATCACGATTTCGACGATTCAATTGATCGTTCGTCGGTAGAACAAGTTTTTGTTCCTCGCCTGTCAAAGTTATTGTAGTCTGGAGAAATTCCTAGTTGCTCCTCGTCGACGCGCTCTACCTAACTCCGCCGGACTTTTAAATCTCTTCGAGCCCATAATATCTAGCCGGATCCGTGAACTTCAAACTGAATCTCGGACTTCTTCGTGTTTCCTTCCTCGTGCAGATAAGACCAACACTAGCACACTTCTCTACATGTCACAACGAAAATTTTCAATAGAGGAAAATCACTCGATCGTTTTTCTTCGGTAGAAGTGCACCGAATAACAGCCTGTGGAATACTTCGAGGAGAAATACTTTCGCTTCATCCGACGACGAAGAATAAGATCGTCGAGTGTGTTAAAACTCGTAAGGAAAAGCTCCGTGAACTGGTGCTTTACAGGAATCAAATTGCTTCCAATACCGAGTGGGAGTGCTTATAAGTACACAATAAAAAGACATGATCGTTAAAAGAGGAATGGTTCGTTAGTTATACCGTTCAGCGATAAGCTTTGCTGTCTATAAAACGTATTCTTGCCACAGCAATAAATAATGTACGAGCGGTTTGTGGATACTTTAAGTCGTCTTTCAATCCAGAAAAAGGCCACTTTTACTAACCGATGAAACATCACGGTGTGGTGAAAAAAAAAAATGCTGTGGAATAAGCGCGTAATCTGATTTACAATCGTGGAGAAACGTCAAAGGAAAGTGGACGCTGGAACCGCTCGCCGACGAGGACTAGTTTCGAACGACGACGAAGCCGGGATCGTTACGACGCCCGAATGTAATTAGTTCTTTGAAGCCTGAGAAGCTTTCCGAGATGCTTTCAGCTCGACGGACACACGAAAGAAGCACCTCGGCGCCGTTCTACTCTTTGCAGATTATCCTTGTGGTAAATTAACCCTCCGGGGCGTCGGGCCAACCTTCCTCTGTCGTTTGCGTCCTCGACTTACTTTCAATACGGTAATGGGCATTCCAGGACGCATCCAGAATTCTGTGAATTTAATGTCCTTCCGTTCTTATCTATCTTTACTAGATTTTAATAATCCTTGACGTGTAGATAATTATAGATATAATACTCCAGGTTAAATTTGATACCTCTAATCTGATCCTTTTTGATTTTAAGTTTCAATAGAATTCCACTTACTGTTGCAATACTTTTAATAAACCGATTGTCACCAGCATCTTCTACAATGTAATTTGCTTGTCTGTTTCAAACAATCGAAAAAACAATGCAAACCTCATTTGCTTGGTCTATATATTTACATCAGCATTTCTCTCATTTCGGAATCCACATATTCATACCGAGCGCAATGACGATACATTTTCGAGCTGTTCGGGTTAAGTTGAAATGGGAAAAAGGTAGGGCGTCAGAGGTTGGCGGCCGAGATTCCAAAGAGAATATTCTATGAAAGAGAATGTTGCGGTTTTTTGAAGTACTGATTACTTTTCCTGGTTCGTCTCTCTACATGCGGCTCTGCGGGTTTGAAGTTTTTAGGACACTTCAAAGAATCTTGCGGCAGAGACAGCACGAGGGAAGGAAAGAGAAAGAGAGAGAGAGAGAGTCGAGGCACACAGTTCGATGCACCCTTGCTTTTTCAGTGCTGCGGCAACGAAGGGATATGTAAAATGAGAGTCTGGTCGTTTGACTATGCAAAGAAGTGTGTGGTACTTCGTGTCAATTATTGCTTTCCCGCCCGCTCCCAATAAAGACGGTGGTTCCTGCGCGCTCGTTTAATATCGCCGTATCTAGACGCTATGTATATTCATAAGACGCGCGTCGGCGTCTTTCATCTTAAGGCGGCAAAGGGCATGTCTTAAGACTTTTCTCCCTGCAGTTCTCCTGCCCTCTGTGTACTCCCAGAAGAGACCACCCGCTCAGTACTTGAAAAAAGGTCTTCGACCTGAATGCTCACAGGTAAACCATACACCAAATGTGACCTTCTCCTACATGACACGATGTATGCTTGCGATTCGACTAATAATTAGTTTGTACTAAATCCCATAAAACTTGTATGTTATAAACAATCTTTTTAGGATAGCAATGAGAAGGAATACAACTGTTTATAGAAATAATGCAATTTCGAAGTCCCATATCCTAATTGGTGTCGGCATTCCTTAAAGCTGTCGAATTCAAGAGAAAGAGATAAAAGAGTAAGTTTGCCAATAGATAGAACTCGCACCCAATTTTTTTGCACAATATCAGGTGTGCGCGTTATAACCAGTAAAACAGGGCAGACTATGGTCGAGTTCGTGGCGGAACAGCATGGCCGGGCAAGAGCGAGCGTTAAATTTTCATTAACGAAAATTACGAAGCACCGCCGCTGATAGTTCAAGCAATTATTTCGCGCATTCGCTGGGTTGCACCGCCGTTCCCTCCCACGGCAAGGTTCGCCTGCCCCCTCGTATAAATCAGTTCGCCGGTGCAAATGAATCCTGAATAGCGATTCCAGTGCATAGGTGTCAAATAGTCTCGTCGCACGCGTACAACCGTACATCGTATATACAAGCGTCCAGACTAGTAATTAAAAGCGAGAAAAAACCTTTAATGATCATCGCTTCTGGTTATGGCCTAGCCTATCTTCACGGTGGTAGCGATAAAGTTGTGCCAAGTAGTTAAACCGTCCACAAAAGTTGGTAACATGGTTGAAACAGCAATGCTTTGTGCAATCGAAACACGGATAATTATTTTTGTCATATCTAATAAGATCGTAATTTGACGTAATAATTTCATGAATTTAATCAATTGAAATGACTGTGCTTTTATTGCAAAATTCGCCAGTTGAAAAGGGTGCTTTTGACAGCGCAGTAACTGATAGAAGTGTCCACCGATTATTATTTTATGCTGTTTGTTCAGTGAGTACGATGAATGAAGTTTATGAAGGATAATGCGCGTCACTGTAGAATGTGTAACGATCCGCGTGATATGTATAAAAAAGAATTTTAAAAATTGCCTATCCACTTTTCGACAGTTAAAGACAATTGCAGGGCAATTACAATTCGATCATTGAAATTAGTATTGCACGCGAAACGAATTCAGCAATATTTCGTAATTCCTTTCGTCATCGGATCTCTCGAAAAAGGCAGCCGCTCTTGGATTTATCGGGCGAAATAAAGCTTCGCCGGGCGTCCCCCCGTTAATTGCTGCCCTGTTTTACGAGGCGCCGCGAGAATCGCACTTTCGCCCTTTTAATTTAGTCGTTGAATTTAATCAGCATTAGGCGAAGAGTGCGAGAAATATAAGGGCTTTCACAGTCTTGCTCTCGACGAAGACGTCTGTGGAATCTGCGCGAGTGAAAATAGGAGGAACGCCATTTTCATTCGTCTGGGCGAGGTTCGTAGAAGTAAATGAAGTCCTGTCTCGCGCGCCCTCCGAACGTAATGAACGAAGTCTGTTGAAAATGTCTTTCCAGCTCGTTCTAGTTAACAGTCAATAGACCAGTAGTCAATAACGATTGTACCTTCAAGATTTGCGGTAGACTGAGCGACTGCTGCTAATGCTGCAGATAAATTGTCATTTGCTGGAAAGATTCCATTGAAATTCAAATACCGAAACAAACGCGGGAAAGCAAAAGCGAATTCCTATATCATTGAAAATACATTGAGAAACCAGCCCCAGCAAAGCTATAGAGTACTACGTTATTTTGCAATTGTTATACAAAATCGTTAGCCTTCGATCCCGCGCTGACCACGAGCAGTGTACGAGCCCTTTGTCGAGAGCGTGAATATTTTTATTTCACATGTATACATATACATATGTTGACGCTTTACCTTTACACCGATGAATTCTGAAATATCAGTGAAATTGGGAATACAAGGATTATTTTCGCACAGCGCACAGTTTGAACAACTCTGATCGATGAGAGCTATCGTTGACAGCGGTATATTTCATGCTGGTATTTCCGCTTTGTATGAATATCTACACAATTATTGTATACTGTATCGCATACAGCTATTCAGAAACGGTGAAAAAATTTGCTGAATGCGAGTGAAGACTGAACAGTTGAAATTTGACGAAAGATTGAAGCAAGCATGACTCACCGTTTTCTTCAGGCGCGATATCGGCGACATGTTCAGTCCGGCGATGATTGCCATCAGTGAATTAAAATTGCCGATGTTGAAACACTCGCGAGCTGTCTCGATCCAGTATTCAACGACGCGCACGCGTTGCTTCTTCTTTGCATGCTGGAACAAAAGAATTTTATATGATTTATAGACTGAGAATAAGTACTGGAAATATAAATTTAAATAAATATTCATTTGTACATTATTTTACACTTAAGAATGATTCTATTTCTATTAATATCGTTCAGGCTTACCTTGCAAACTTCAGTTGCCACGAAATAGCTCAGTCTGTTAAACCACTGAACGTACGATTCGAGGTTGCGAGTCTTTTTCATGTCCTTGAACGATGTCTCCAGATGGGGTGATTCCTGCGCAAAAACACATACATATTTATGTAAATATTGATTTCCAAATACCAGTATATTTAATTTTCGCAAATTGAAATTTACACAAACAACAATCGAACTTCCTAATTCCTGATAAATAGAAAAGCGGATGAAAAAGTGTCATACCTTGGCAAAGGCCTGGACGAATTCCTCGGGTCCTATGTACGAGAGTCTCTCGAGCTCCACATGAGTCAACTGCTGCGCAAGTACTGTGGCTGATGGGCAGAGTTCAGTTATGTCCACCTGAAACAAGAAAATACATCCCCGCTCTATAAAATCCTACTTTCACAAATTGCATGTACTACAAGATATAAGATAGTATGATGTACCCTGAAAAATAAAATTCTAACATATCGTAAACATCAAATCATTCTCACTGGAACTTGAAATTCATTGTACACAGAATATATACTATCATTTTTGATCTATTTATAGTTGAATTGAACAATCAAAATTCCATTGTATTGTTTCAGATTTCTCTTTCCAAATTAAATTCCCAGGTTAACTAATCCTACAAGAATCCTCGTTATTTCTAACCGCAATTTTTCTCAATGCTCTTTACCCGTCTGTTTGTGCTGTACAAATTAAAGGCCGCGTACTTTCCTTTGACAGACGTTTTCGTTGTCTCTCTCTTCTTTTCCTCGTGGATAAACGTCCTGTGCTTTCTAATTAGCTTTATGCACTGACGGTCCCCCGGCAGTGGTGGGAAGAAGACAATAACGTCACAATTTCAGCGTTCTCACTTTTTTTCGTAATACGCTCGCCACGTTGCACATTTTTCATTGCTCTTCGCGTAAGCGTATCTCATTATTGCCGCGCATTTCTGGCAGATTGCGTTTCCATTCTCACGGCGGCGGCGGCGCGGCGGCGGTTGTGTGCGCGGCGACATAAACTATCCACCATAAAGATATCGCGGCAGACGGAAGCATTAGCGGGGCTAAAAACTCATGTATTGCAAGCGAGCTTGCAGCCGGTTGACAGCTCGTTCTCGTAGCCAGCACACGCATTGCGAATCGAAATTACATTCGACGATTTATTCTCGCTCGTTCAAGTAGTGTCCACAATTGTGTCCGGATTTTATTGACAACCCTCTCGCCCAGCTCGAGAGGAACAGAGAGTGTGAGAGAGAGAGAGAGAGAGAGAGAGCAAGCTTGATTTATTCGGTGCGCATACCTATGTCGAGCCCTCTGCCAGGTATGCTTACGGGAAATAAACATTTCAGCCTGCCAGTATGTTCGCTACTATTAAAGAGTTATGTTTCGCCACGTTTGCGATAATTGCTGCCCCCGTACAATGACTCGTCTCGTAATGACCCGAAATGGATGCCATCGTTTCCAAATAGTCTACGTTGCGCATCATAGAAATTGGGAATTCTGAAGAATTAAGCTCTCTCTTGCTTTTTAACGCATGATGTAAACTAATTAAATTCTGTTTTCTATTTATGTTTGAATTTGTTCTTGAATGTTACCTTTTGGTGTTTGACTTTCGGATAGTTTAAAGAAAATCAGGGTTCATTGGATTTAAGTACTCTTCTTGTTTTACCTTCTACTTGAGAAAAGTCGTTGACACGATTGCATTCAATTTTAACTTTAATTTCCGGTGCTCCTGTAATTGATTTTCAATCTTTGCAGTCACTCGAATTCGTCCTCAAGCGCTATTCTCTCTATTAAGTTAACATTAAGTTAATTATGAAAATCATTGTGCTACATTTACTTCAAGAGAGTGCTTTCAGAATGTGTACAATCGTTTCATTCAACTCACTGCTCGAGAGGTCAATCGCTTTGAGTGCTATTGACAAGTTTTCCATTTAATTTATGGAGCAGTCGAATAATTCATTTTCGTATTACGAGTGTTTGTATATCAGGACATTGCCGAGGGGTCAATTAATTTCCAAACATTTGCATTTAATCGTGCATTATTTGTCCATTAAATATGACTTGCTCGCCAACTCCCTGCTCGTCAGGATAATGGCAATAATGAAGTACTGGACTGATAGAGACTCCATTAGCGGCAAACTCCAAATTGCATTATTAATAATAATTAGTAGTAGTAATTAATTATTGAAATTTCATGAAAGATTTTCTATCTCTTACTTTAAGAAATTACTTTTCATCGATCCAGTGAAATTAACTATAAAACAAGCATGGCATAAATGTCTGCTATTCTCGCTAACAGTGAATTACTGATTTTACTCACAACAAAATGTCGTGGTGAGAATTCGCTTACTGATGCATGCGACAGTGCTTGAAATTCCGAAGACTCGCATTTTTCTTAGCGATCATTTGCACCGCGATGAAAGAAGGCTTCCCCGGCTCGACTTGGTCAACGCATCACACCAAGCGGAAAATGCTAATTAGCGGCGTATTCTCGCGGCCGCATTGCGCATAGATAATTGCCCGACGAGTTACCGTAATTACCCCGAGACCGCGGTGGCCCCTGGCCGCCACCGCTATTCACGCCCTTGTAACGAAAGATATGGAAATTGCCGGTAATTGCATACCGCGATAATAATTGAGCAGCTCGCCGAGACGAAATTTCCCCTCTAACGACATTCGTTGCCGCCCGATCCTCTGATGCCACCAGAAACTTTTGCCTTTGAAAGTCTCTCATTATGGAACGTGATAAGATAAGAGGGACCAATACCAGACAAATTATATCGTACTAATATTGAATCAATAATATATAATAATAATAAATAAGGCTGTGGCTTTTAATTTAAGGAAACTGTATTCCTTGAATTTCTGGGATAGCCATGTCAATGGAAGAAATTCCAATAGTCATATCAGGAAGAAATGGTTATTGGTTAAGACGCCTGACATATTATCGACCTATACTACTTGCGTGGATATTCTATCGATCTTCTGTATGCGGTGATTATTTCGTACTACTTTCATCCGATAAATTTACGACAATGTTGGTTTCTCATAATTATTATTGTATCTTTTAATAACCACATTGATTTTCGATATTTCAGATTAATAATTCCGTTACAACGTAACAAGAATCCTGTTCTATTTCTGAGATTCTCAGGAGTCTAGCGATTGTTATCCTTTATTGGAGGAATCAGTGAAGCCACCTTCTCCTGGATCGAATGTTGTTAGAGCCCTGGAGAGCGCGAAAGTTTTATACGCCGGGAATCAGGATCTCGATTGTCCTAATAGCGAGCGCGAGTGGAACGGCACGCTCCTCGACAGCAAGAGGAAGAAAGTGTGTGGGTATTCCGGATTATTTCCGAGAGAGCATCGTAAGATCGTTGCATCGACGACGCGGAGAGCGAATAGACGGTGGAGTGTTGGAACAAGTCACGTATTCGGACCGAACGAGAGAAAATCAACCCGGTAAGTTCCAGGAAAAAGAGGGCGAGAAAGAGTGTGCGAACAAACGAGATACTGACGTATATTGCTGGAAATAGGGAAAAGTCTGAGTAGAATTCATAAAATCACAGTTGAAACTACAGTTTTACTTCTAATGAAGTTTCTGCAATTAATAAGAGAGATTACTTTGTAACGTTAAGCGTTTCCTGCTGATACAAACTAGTTCATAGCACTAGATTTTCACGTGAAAAAGCATAATCATTATTTGATGGAAATGCTGTCAAATTTATTAAAATTTTGAAAGTAAAAAAAAAATAGGAAAAGTGGAATGTTCAATAAAATTAGAAGTAACATATCTGGCATGCACAATGAACGAGGTACTAACGCACGTTTGACACACCGGAATTCGTGATTAGCGTTGTAGAGGCGCGCTTTTAGCGGTAGCCCGATCTATGTGATTATCATATACCGTCGTGTGACGTACATCCATTATTTAACCACTATTAGCAAACTCTCCTCTATCACAATTAAGCCTGATAGGTCACGAAACAATAAATTAGCTTCTCTAGCTGGCCCCAACCATGGAAAATAAATGGCTTATGATAGCGTTTTCACGAAATTAGTAACAAGCAGCGCGATAATTACTTATAATGAGTTCGGGCTTTCAGTCCGTTCTTTGCTCTAATATTTCGAGATATACTGGACACACAGTGTGTATATTAGATGTTCGAGCTTGAATGTTAGTATAACACAAGTTCGCTTAGAAGAACAATAGTTCTCCCTCCAAGTCCTCGGCTGAGTTTCGAACTACAAGTGTTGCACTAGTAAGCTATGTATAGTTCGCTCGTTGAGGAAGGAGCGTAACCAATTGCAATACCAGTTATACCGGATTGCAATTTGTGCTGGTATATTAATCCTATAGAACGTTGATGTTTTGATACATAAATGCCCGAGTGAAATGAAAATCTCAATTCTCCGCACTGGAACGTTTCCTTCGTAAGTATAATTAATACGAATTTTCATTTTCACATATCAAAGTCTTTGAGTATATTTCTTTCTCATTCACGTAAAACTAAAAATAGTCGCTGACATCAGCGAGGCATATCAGAACCTTTTCCCAAGTTACGGAATTACTTTTCGAGGAGTTCCCACAGTTTTACGTCAGTTTTATAAATTCAGTTGCGGCAGGCAACACTGGGAAACATGTGTCACGTAGGTCCCGTGGTGTTTGCTGGGTTAAGCGCCGCCAGTGCACGACTCTTCGCTCGGAAAAAAGGAACTCCTAGTCAAATTAAGAGAAAGAGAGCTGGTGGAACGTCGGTGGATGGGGCATCGAGAGTGGAGAGGAGAGACGAGAGAGGGCCACTCGAATGCAATAAAGAGTCACGACCACGTTGCTGAATGTGTGCTCGAAACTTTTTCACGGCGAACGAGATTAAGGGCGTATTATTGGCCTGGCGTGCTTTCCACGCGCGCTCCGATAAAACGAGTGAGAAGACACGCCAGGATTGCCTATTCGGGGCACGCGATCACCTTCTACGTATATCCGTTTCTCCCCGTGATTGCCATCCAGAAAAACATGGATATACATGTACGATATACACTAAATCACAAAGATATGTATAAAAACTGTATTTAATCGCTAGAACGTATATCTCCGATCATATCGATCATTCGATAAATCTTGTTATAAAGAGAAAAGATGGGAGATAAGTGTTAAACAATTAGTTCTCTTCGCTTTCGGTAATTCTAATTGATTGTTTATGATGGCAACCATTTACTTACGTCGAATTCGACAATTTAAAGATCTACAAGCCGAGAATGGTAGTTCACTGTTGTAATTCGAAACTAAACAAGAAGCTGTTAAATTGTCGTGTCCAAAAGAAAATCCAGGGTGGGTATTAGTTCGGAAATTACATTAAAACTTCAGTTGTTCGCCGAGACTTCTTCGTGAAGTACGAATGGTAGTCAGTGTACTAGAGTGCAACATCTCACAAGTGCGATGTTGAAAGTATTAATAATATTCCGCCTCAAATGCAATAAGCCATCCACGCTCTCAACTTCCTGTTTCCTCTTGCCCCGTCTTGCTCCTCCACTACTCTCGCACTTTTCTCCGGTGTCGAGTCCACAACTGCTGTCGACCCCTCAGTTGAAGAGTAGTTCCGGCTAAGGGCGCGGAACTTTTACTGCTGACAAAAAAGGCGAGTGTCTACGGAACGGCGCGTAAGAAGGAAGAGGAGGACGAGGTGGGGGGGGGGGGGGGGGGAAATGGCAGGACGAGGAAGAGTGGAAAGAAGCTCGAGCGAAGCCGAGGAAGGATTAAGGACGCATTATTGCAGCGGCAAGTTGCGCTTCTTTTTCTACCGCTTCCTCTACGTACTCTCCTCCTCTTCTTGGATGAAGGGAAAAAAGAACTTGCTGTCGATAGAAGGCTGTCGTTGAAGCGGCACGTACCAACCAGTTCAAAGAGGACGGTGGACTGAAAGTTTAATAAGTCGATGCTTTCGCGAGAGCGAAGATCCCCCTCGCTTTGATTCGCCTATCATAACCGAACTATTTCTCCCTTCCCACGTCGCCGCTACGAACGTCTTCGTTGATTCCCCACCCACCCAGCACCGCGTGATCTCTTTAATCCTATCCTTGCTACTTTCCACGCTTCGCCGTCAATTTTTAAGATCGTCGTTTCTCGCGATGGATCTTTAATTGGCAACGGGAATTTCGACGCGATCAGAATAAACATTGAAAGTAAAATGTTTTTAAAAATATCAGTTAACTTCTTTTAGCTTCACTAGTGGGGATAAGTATTAATATAGTTCATGAACAAGAATTTCAATATCCCAAATCACATGTTACAAAGAGTTTTTCCTTATCGAAACACACGATTACTCGGTGTATCCTTAGTACGCCGATGTTCTAACACTTCGGGGAAGCACGCTAACCATGTTTACTAATTCTGGGTGCGCTAATACGACACACGACAGATTAAACGGCAGGCATGTGGGACGCGACGCCTCCCGCTCGAAAAGGGGCATTACTCAAGATCGCAAATACAGCGAAGTGTTACGGCGGCTCTTGCCAAGCGAAACAATGCAATTTCGGCGTGAGTTCGGTGGTCTATATGATCAGAACTCGGCAAAGGAGAGGGGCTTGCGCGGATGGCGGCGACAGTTCGCGCTAGCCGCGAACGCCATTCCGTGCTGATTAGCGGCGCGCGCACTGCGGCGGCAACGCCCGGTATATTTAACTAACTAATGCAGTTGCAAATTAGCTATTAGCAGGTGTTACACGCGGTGGCAGATAGGTGCGGGCGGTAATCAAATTAGAGCGAATAGTTACTGCCTGGGGCGCGCGCGCTGTCTGGCTGACTACGACGGCCAGAGAACTACTGGCGGGAATATGCGGAGGTGGTACCTAACCCTGTTAGACTAACTGCACAAAGTGCACGCATGTATGCGAGGATGTCAGCGTTCGCTATACCTCGGCCGCTCCGTATATGGACCGAGCCAGCCACCCGCGCGTGCTTTAACAGTCTCCCTAGATGCCTGAATAATACTGCAAACAGGATCACCTGCAGTTCGAGAACCCGCACATCTCCCACGGGACAGCTGGTTATCCCGAGAGCTCCTGGCACTGTGGAAAACTGTAGGGATTTATCGCGACGATAATTAACTCGCTTGGTTCACTGCGCTAATTGAATGCCTTACGATACGAAGAGACAGGGGACTTTGACGGTCTAATAAACTGGAAAGCTGCACTTGGACCGTTCGTCTCAAACTTTAATAGGAAAGGTGGGTTAACACGACAGATACTCTATATGTTAATATAATGCTACTAACTTCGAATTAAATTCATTGAAAATACTCTCGTATATAATAATGTTATAACACTGGGCAATCAATTACGTATTTTAGTTGACAGGTTTACGAAAGTGGGGTGCTCGTGAATAGATTAAAAGAGTAAATCTTTCCTGATACGAGTCCCAGCCGCGGGTAATTCAGCCGCTTATCGCGCATAGAGCTTAATAAAATTCTCATAAAACTTGATGAGGCTTTTTCGCACCTTTGTACCGGCAGGCTTTTTGTACTCGTAAACAGGACGAGTGGCGAGGAGAGGGAGAGAACGAAGGTATGCGGGCCCAGGCACATGTAAGCTGGTTGGCCATGCTGGAACGTGTCAGGATGGATACAAAGAAGCTGCGACATGTGTGCGGCGACGGGAAAGCGTGTACGTGACAGTGGCGTGTTAATGCGAGCACAAAGGCCAGGCTGGAGGCGTCCAAACAGGAACAGCGCTCTATGGCGTTATGGGCAGCCGGTCCAGCAGTACCACCACTGACCGAGGCGCCAGAACCGTACAGAGAATATTATCGGTTCATTATACAGCAAGTTCCCGAAGCCCTACGCGGTTACAGTAAATTGAGTAACTCGAGAAATTCAATCAACCACCGTCCGCACACCTACGTCTCCGATGTCCCGCGCGCACTCCACAGCTAACGCCGCTCTGATCAGCTACCTTGTCATCCACCCTTTCGGGGTTTACGGAACTTCCTACTGCTACACTGATTAAGTGAAATACTATACGCGTGTCCTCTTTACTCGATTTCTACGTCCTGCTTTGTGAAAATCTACACATAGGAATTACGATATCATCTGAATAACGAAATAGTCATCTTAGTGTATTGAAAACAAATGATAAGAGAGAGATTCTGAGATGTTAAACTGACAGTATCAATGTCCAAGTTTCAGGGAAATTACGAGTATTCAGTCTAAATCAATGTATCATAATTTGGAATGTTATAATTTATTGATGTTCATGCACGGATAAAAGTATAGATTTAAGTTTACCTGGGCGAGTTGTTCCGTGGCAGCTTCTGTCGCCAGTCTAGCCAAGCCCTCTTCGTACCTTTCAAGGGCGGTCAATCTGAGAAGCAAGTTCTGCAGCAAAGCAGACACTTCCTGCCTGGCGACTGCGTCTACCGCGGCAACCTTCTGCGTGATGGATCTCACGTGGCACATCACCCTCTCGTCCCGGAAATCGTACGGGAATGTCTCCGTCCACTCGGCTAGCAATTGCACCAAACGTGGCACGAAACGCTGCAGCCGCTCCTGAGTGAACACAGAAAATGACTTTAAGTTGCTTTCACGGGATGTTCTCGGTAACAGCAGAAATAAGGGACTTTGTTTCATATTTCTCTTCACTCATGAATTACAAACATTCAAACTGTTGCAATATCAGTGTATATTTCGGATTCAGTGTTTTTCTAATTTTACGTTACAATTTTTCTATTTTTTCAACGTCTACGTCAGACGTTTTTAAAATGAGGATGTTATTAAATAAAAGCGATTCGAACAAAGTATAATCGTAATAAAGATCTCGAGTTGAGGTAATAAATGATTGAATATTAAATCAACAAAGAAAGCCAGCATTTCTTCTACGTCCGGACTATAATGAAACGGAAGTTGAATAGTTAGTAAACCACAAAGGCGACTGGAAAACGAATCCTGCGCATCTTTAATATGAAATAACGAGCGGGAGGAAGGCTGGATTGTTCGAGGATGTCGAGCGGTGAAAAGGTAGAAGGAGAAGGATAGTACTGACGCGGGGTGCGACGATCGTAAAGTGTCCGTGTCGGCGGAGAAGCTTTCAGTCTGACACCAGGAACGCGTCTCCCACTTTTCTCACGAACGCCGACGCTTCCCTCTTTCTCTTTCTATCTCTCTCTCGGAGGCTATGTGTGGCTCGTAGTAGTAAGTTGCCGGGGAGAGCAAAGCTTTTGTGGGCCGCGACAATTCCGGCCCCGACTCACCTTGCCGCCCTCGCCATTCAGGTTCTGCTGATGCTCGCACAGAGCGCACACCTCGCCGAGAAGCTCGTGCGGCTTGATGAAGAGCCTGGCGCTCAGCAAAAAGGCGAAGAGGTATGCACGGTCCGGATAATACTCCTCAGTGGGCACCATGTGCTGTACGAGAGCTTCCAGTGAACCCGACACCAGGTTACCGTCTCTATAGACCAGAGCCTGCAATCGAGAAATAAACAATTCCATCAGTCATCAGCCGGTTTATCGCTATGATATTCATTTCACTTCATTCCGACAATCCATGTCATTTCTCCAGTTGTTTTTTTTACATTCAAGCTGGATCGAACACTTCTGCAGAATTTTCGAATATTCCATATTATATTTCAGTAGAATTCAGCATGAAGATTTTCAAACTGGTATGTATGACTTTTTCATGCGTAATAAAAGAATTGCAAAGCAATCGACGCATAGCCTTTTATTAACTTTTAAATTAAGATTTAAATTAAGAAAGTATGATATGCCAAGGTTGTAGAGTAGTAATACTTTTAATTTACAATCCAATTAAAAGTTGTTGGGTCACGTGCTTGATTCAAATATAACGTGATTTTAGATAAATTCTACACATTTCCCTGCGAACATGTTCCTAGCCAAATGACTTTACTCGTAATGTAGAACATAGTTTTGTCCTGCGAACTGTGTGGTTCGTATACATAAGGTTTCGTCTGACGTTGATGCACTGAAACAGGCTAGACTGTGTAATTAAAGCTGCACGTGACCCTAGGTTCTTTGGCTCTGAGACTGCTTGCATTATACATATGTGCGCATCATGAATTCATTACGGTTTCATTTCCAGAGCCGCTCTAACACAATCTATCGTTAAATGTTTCCATGTATTGTGTAAATTCACGTGAATACCATTCAGTTACTCGTAGCAATACACTTGCCATTTCATCGTATCAAGCACGAATTTAGTTCTATCATATCATTCGAAACGATCGTGCATGCTTTTCTTATATAAAATAATATCAACTTTCTGAGGATTATCAGGACTGTGAGATTTCGAGTAATAAATGGTTAGATGAATTTAAAAAAGAACCATAATGAATATATTCTTAGAATTGTAAAATACTTCTGATTGCGATGTTACCCCCACTGCGAACTACAATAAATTAAAGCTGCTCTCATTCTCTGCTGCTGTCCTCCCTAAAAATCTCAGGCGCATTTATATCCCAGTCCTACCCTTAACAGGAAACTGGAGCAGGCAGAATGGCACAACGGGTGGAGGGCAATCCGTGTCCGACTGAAGAGAAATATGGTCGGCTGCGCAATGCAGAAAGTAGAAGGTAGAACGTAATAAAGAAAATAGACTTTCAAAATCCTGCATTAGAATTGTATATTAAAGTACTCATAGCCATTGAAACAACTCAATTCTATTGAACTCGTTACTAATCGCTCTTGAATTTAACTAGTACTAATTTAGCTATTTGGGCTTTTGTTATCATAATGTAATAAAATTCGTTCTTGCAAACCAGACGCTTACTTTTTCTCTAACTATTTTATTTCCTTTCTCAATACTCTTTCTTTTGAATTTCAATTACAATGGGATTTTAGAAAATCCACTAGGATATGACACGGTGGAAATTTCTTTTGCAATGGAAATATCTCACAGCTTATGCTGCGGTGGCGACAAAGCCATCGGACATCGGGGATTATAAACATCAGGGGGTGTAAGTCGCCACGTAATTTTCGCCGTAACACCCTTTCGAGGCACCAGGCCGCAGAAAATATTAGGTCAGAATTAAGCGGGCCAATAAATTGTGGGAAGGCGCTGCCTCTGGAAAGAGGATCTTCCAGATATAGGCTCCTAGTGAACGATGGCCGACTAATGAAGCAGCAGCAGAAAGTCTCAGGAAAAAAGAGGCTACCGAACTTATAAGTATGAACTAATTAATACTTTAGTAAAAGTATTGAAACAATTTGAAGATAAACTCAGTTTCTTACTCAATGCGAACATTCTACGCTACAAACTCTGATTTCATTGGAACGCCTATCTCAAAACAAACTGTTACTATAAAATTTAAAAAAGCATCTAGAAAATTAATAAACTTTGAATCCTTTATATCGGACAGTCGACGAACATTTCAACGATAGGAATTCAAAACTGTCGAAGCGACAATGGCATCCATATTCATGGACAAACTCATGTTGCCTTTGACGAAAACATTCGTGACGATAGCAAAACTTAATTATCTCGTAAGCTTTCGGTGACCTCCGACGACAACATCGAGAGCTGACGTTTCTGTTTTGAAATAGCGAGGTTTTACAGTGTTGCGCATCGGTCGGATGGATGTTCTAATGGATGCCTCGCGCGCACGTAAAAGCGATGCCTCAGTCGACGGGAGAGAAAAAAGCTCGTGAGGTGAATCTATTTCTGGTAGTCGTGGGAGGGGCTGGATTAAAGCGGTCAAAGGTGACGCAGCATGAAACGCATTTTCCTGGGTAATTCGGTCGCCAGCAGGATTACATCCTGCGTTCGAATAAAAGTGCTCATATTCAACGGGCTTCCTGCTGACACAGGAGACCAACGACCGCCGGCTCACTCGCGGAATTTATGGGCCTACAGGAAACTTTTTTAATGAAAAAGATCGCCCTCCTTCCTCTTCCTGCTGCTCCTGTAGCGACTGGCAACTAAAAATCCTCGGCACGTGCCGCATCCCCGAGATATTGAAACGCTGAACTTAGAACGCTTATGTCGAGGGACCGAGAGCAATCCGGTGGCCGCACCCTTTGAGCAACTTCTCCCTAGGAATAACAATTGACTTCGTAAATTGAGCTGTTTGTATACGGATTTGAATAACACCACAGCGATATCGCTTTTTCGGCGGAGGCTGCCGTAAGATATTCCCATGGAAGAGTAAAGACGGCTGGGGATTTGTCCAATATGTTAGCGGATTTCGTCAACTTTGCCGAAACTTTTTCGGGAATTTGTGGTGGCGAAGCAAGGATCCAAGAAACTTTTGGGGACTAGACTTCCTCGGGGAAAGTACAATTTATTTTTTATATGCCAATCCACGTTGAAGTATGATTGAATCGTTTCATAGAATCGAAGGAATATTCGCACCAGTGCGTTAGCGTTTATCATTTAATTTAAGGACCTAGTGATTTACTTCTATTACATTCTTCGAGCTCTTCTCAAATATTTATGCCTAGTATTTCGAGAATCCAAACAGATTCTCATAGCGAAATGTAGACGTCCTATTTTAGTTTCATTCTAGTAGACAGTTGGACAGAGGTCCAGGAAATCTGCTAGTATTTTCCGCCAGCAATTTGAGTTGCGATCCAGAACGATATGTCGTGTGATGGACCCTGGTTTACTTCAGTGCAGAAGAGGAACGACAATGTAGCGGCGACCTGCACCGGGAGCAGCTCCATTGCGAGGAAATTGGATGAAACGAGGGTCGAAGTGATCACGACAACAAATTTTCGGAAAAGGAGCGACCACCCGGCGGGCGTCCCAGGACGAAGTGCAAAATGCAACGAGAGTACGCAGAGTCTAAGAGCACCACGGTGAAAGCATCTCGCGCGAGATCCCACGGTAACAAGTTTGTCGCGGGATCTTTTTAGAAAATAATCTCGTTCCTCGAAAGCGTATTCTCTCTAATACCGGTCCGAGAATGGATAACAGTTCGCACGTTGCTGGAACCCTCGTACCAGTTTCCAGCAAACTTAACATTATTTGCATAAGGCGAATGTAAATTGTTCCCTTGTATATTAATTTCGTTACATAGTATAGTTTATAAAATCTTTAATAAACTCCTATTAAACTTATATTTGAATATATTTCTATAAAATATCGTTCAGATTTTTACAAGTAATAAATTGGAACTGCAATCTGTATCGGAGAATTCGATCGACAGGTCTTAATTATTACTGAACTAATTTACAACCATTCCATTTCCCGTCGTTTTAGCTTAGGGCTCGACAGCCTTCAATTTAACTATCCAGGATAAAAGTCCGTATGGTTTTAATTATTACTGAAAGCCAGAGCGCGTGTGCGTTTTTTACCGGTCCCCTATCCTACCGAGCATTCCGACTTCTTTGTCCTCTCGCCAGGGGAGCGACTGCAATAAAACGGCGACTAAGTCGGCTATTTAAGTCGTCGCCAGCTCGCTTTGGCACTTTAATAAAGCGTACGCGCGCGGTCACCTTTGAATACCTAGATACCGGAATGGCCGGCTACGTGTGTACGTATGTACATACGTGCCACACTGGAGAGCATTTTCCCCTGCTTGGCACACACTCGACTGTGTTACATATTCCCCCCATTCGCCTCTGTGAAACGTGTCAAAAAGTTCCACGACTTAAAACATGTGTCACGTATCCCAGGCTGCGTTTTATTCAGTGGGAGCGTTGCAATTCGCTAGCTGCAAAGGCTGGTATCGCATGACTTTGTAACAGGCGATTGTCGGGCCAAGTAGGAACAAGCAGCAAAGCACACAGAAGGAACTATCTGCTACCAATCTACCCTTTCGTGTCCATTGAGTTTGCCACGGGAACAACGGGTCACCGAAATGGTTTTGGTACGTAGAAAGTACAAAGCTCCACGTCGCTATTATCGGTATAGCAGTGGCAGTGGAAAGGACGCGTCAGGAATTTATGCCAGTGATTATGCATAGAATACACAATGGAAGCGCATTGCGCCGCACATATGATAATTTCAGTGTTCTATAACTGCAGGAGGAGTAGCGTCGTACTGATAGCGTGTCAAGGGCTTCGTCGACGGAGCCTGAGAGAAAAATGCGATGCGATGGAAAAATAGGTTCTAAAAGAGGCTGAGAGAGAAAGAGCGAGGCGAAGTCTCAGGGTAGATGAAGCCAGAGGGAGGGTGTAAAAGGGAAAAACGGGAGAAAGGAGCAGGAAGGAAGAAAGAGAGAGGAAATCTCGAGAGAAGGTGAATTCAAAGTCCGTTGGCAGAATCCTTTGTCACAGGGGCTTGCTGTCTTCCCTTTCTCGCGCGGTGCTTTTCATTGGCTTGCGTCCACACCATAGTCAGTCTGTGTCCGTGTCCTCCCTCGTTCCAGCCGAACCCGTGCAATCCTCACTCTTCTATGCGGCTATACCTACAGTCACCCATGGTTTTATATGCCCGGCTTAATAAAACGCTCGACGCACCTACCACTTTTACCATCGTCCATACTATGGTTCAGGGTGCTCGCAATTTTTCACTCCACCGATGGACAGTCCTCTGCGAATACCACTCCCTCTCACTCCCACCTCTCTCTCTCTCACTCTCTCTCTCTCTGTAGTCGCGTTTCTGTAATAGCTTAGCCACCAGGACAAAGCGTAACATGTCGTTCCGATGGACCCTCGCACCTTTTGCCACGCAGTTTGATGCAAATCCACTTTTAAATTGTTACCCTCATTTGTGAAAGGTTATCACGGAAATTGGTGGACAGAAATCGAGTTTTCCGGGCGAATTTCAATTTACTCTGGAAAAAAGCTCATGTGTGGCGGATGCAATACAAGGATTATTCGAGTCGCACGAGGTAATCTATTTTCCTACAGTTTTTATGCTTTTATAATATATAAAGTTTCATTAGCAAACGAGTTAATAAATTGAAGTACTAAGCACATTCTAAGTTCGGTGGTTATTGGAAATACCGGCGATAGAGATTCACTTGAAGGAATCGTATCTATCGAGTGTACCTTTTACTCTGATGGCGGGAGAAGTTGAAAAATTCTTCTCGGCCAAGTTGGAAGTCCGGAGGGCGTCACTAGGCGTCTCGTATTTCACCGAGAGCGCGACACGTTCCCATTTCACCTGATTCTATCTCATTGGCATTCGAATACCGAGGGTTGCGAAATTTACGTCAAAAGCAGAGCTGGAAATTTTTTCGACGTTAGATCGGATGCTCGTCCACGATCTATAATGGAGCGAAGCCGACAGGAGTTGAGGTGTACGCAGCAGCATCCGCAGCCGACGCCGTTCGAGACGAACCACGTGAAATATAGAGAAGCTCTTAGCTCCGGCAAAGCCATGAAGCCGCAATACGTGCACGCGATTCTGGCAGGACGCTTCGCGCGAGAGAGCATTTCTCTTTCGATCATATCACACTTGGCGATATCGTATCGTATACGCCAATCACGAACTGCACCCCTCTCTTCATCCACCAAGTCCTTTTCAAACCTATTTCCCGTCCAACAACCACTCCCGCACACTTTTTCGAGGTCAAGATTGTTCCGGAAGCACGTTTCCGAAAATACCTAAGGCTAAAGTCATCCGGCGTAATTAAAAGTTTTGCTTTGCAGAACTTTCAATATGTTCGTGCAAATAAAAGAGTGAGAATACAGTACATGAGGCTATGAATTTAGTTTAGGGTTTATTACATTCGCTGACTTTGAATTTTATGGAATGATTATTCTTAACGTGAATATTATATATTCCAAAATTTTGTATGCGTAGATTTCTTTCATTCAAATTGAAGCTATTCAACAAAGGCTTGCTTTTGCATACAAACACCAATGATTTTCTTGTCACGTTTCTTGGAAATAAAGCTCTAGGCGAGGATTCTCCAACATCAGGACAATATTTCTGTCTGTCAGCCTCATTTTAGAGCTGTGCTTTCTGTTCTTTCTACGTGAAGCGAAAGAATGCGCGAGTTATGTGAGAAGAAGCGGAGAAAATAAGCGGGGCCGCCCGGAAATGGAGTTTAAAGCGAGCGGCTCTGATATCGTGTGACAATTTTTCGCCGCAACAGGGAAGATACTTTTCGCGATAATGCTTCTTTTCGCAGCAGATTAGCATAATGCGCATCCGGCCAGCGAGTACGGTGCTGTCGGCCTCCTAAGAAGCAGAAAATTGCTATTTATCTCGTGTTTTAACACTGATCCAATGCCAGCAGGGGAATGAAAATTAACGAGCAGAAAAGGCGGTGGGACAGCTTACGTTTTGGCGCTTTACTCAGTTTTGCATAATCCTCTTTAAATGTTGTTTCAAGTCTCTCAAGCTGAGAGAAATATGTTAGTCTTCCTCTGTGGTGGCTTCTTTATCTTAAGTGCCTTTATTTCCTGGCGACGACAGAGTGAGTGTAACTGGTGGCAGGGTAGAAACTTTTGTAACATTGAGTCACTTCGAAATCGATACCATTAATGCTTAATTGACTGCTTAATTAACAAATAGCTTTCAATCGTGATATTCATATCCAAAAACTTATACGAAGAACATTTTAACATTTCGAATTGTGTTGTGCTTCTCATTTGCGAATGTTCATTTTCCCTCAGTTCTACCAACACCGCGATACAGCAACTGCGATCAACGGAGCGTGGGCCGAAAAAAAAATGAAGGCAAACCTTACTTGCACGAGTACATCAGTCCAGCGAGCGGAAACGGAAGTGGAAGGACCGCCCGAATGCGTTCGGGGTCGAAGGAAAAGACTTCCAAAGAAACGCTCGGGGGAATCGTGGCGTGCTCGAAGGAAGCCAGTGGAAAGGGGAAGAAGGGAGGAGTCCTATGGAGAAAAAGCTCTCGCGCGGCGAGGAAGGCAAAGCGGCTTCCAGGTCCAAGGGGAGGAAGACCAACAAGAAGAAGTGGAACACAGAAACGCTTCAGCGAGGAAAAGGAACAAGCCCCCAAGAATGGGAAACGCAGTTTCCGAGGGCAAAAATTCGGATCGCAATTACGGAATTAGTTTTCTCCTTCAAGAACCCGCGCCCAGAAAACGGAATGTGTCCATGTGTGTATGGGCTGAAGGAGAATCCAACAGTGTGCATGTGTATACGTGTTTAGGGAGGGTGACGCCCGACGACGTGGACCACGAAGTTGTCGTCTGGTAGTTCCGGCTACCGTGAATGTCGCCGACTAATTTTCCGGCCGTTCGCCCCTTCTCGAAACCCACCGCGTACCACAGCGTTCCTTCCATTCCATCCACATTTCTTCTCCGCGTATTACTTCTGCACTCGACGCGTTCTCGACTTTAGGATAGCGTATTATACAGCCGAAACGGTTTCTGGCATTAAAGATAATTACGCCAAAGATACCGCCCAATTTATTTCTCTCGTTTGCGGCCGCTTGCTCTACTTTTGCTCGCTGATACTTCACCGCGTTACTGTCTGTCTGCGGATCCACTCGGAATTGCCATCGTAGTTCCCGCTTCAGGAGACCATCATGTTTTTAGAGAACGGTAATTCGACCGCCGCGCCACAGTGTCTCTTTTATGTCTCCTCTATGTCTGTTTCGGACAGCGGAAATTCTTGTGTGTTACCTCCTCCACAATATTCTTTCCGCTTTTGTTTGGGAAAGTGAAAGGTTTTTAATAATACTTTTTAATTAAATAGCGCAAATAGAAATATCATATTCAATAATTTAATACTCCATCGGTGGAGATGTTCGCCGGACTATCAACGGAATGTCGCTCAACAAGAACAAAAGGCTCTTCTGAAAAAGTGTCGTGTCATCATTATAATCTCACGGAGTCTCTGCTAGGAAATTATAGTTAAGTGCACAGAGTGCGCAAGATTTCTACGAAATGGCGTAGGAAATTATCAAGGCGGAGAATTGGTATTTTCGAGAATTCAGGCAGGGTGGAGTTAGCGGGTGTATTTACGGAGTAAAGGCTAGTAGGAGTTCGTAGAAGTGAGCATGGTTTGCAGCTAACTGCCTGACTGAGATAAGCTGAATGCCGAGGCAAAACTATCTGCGAGATACGCTTAAGCTGCGATGAAGTTCAACTGGCGCACACCCGGAAAATTGTCAACTCGAGTTTCAACGTATTTTCCCTACTTTTCAAGGGAAATTTTTCGATCCGCCCCTCTATGCGCATGTGAATCCGGTGTTTGCTGTTTTAAACGGTAGTATTTCGCTCTAGCAAAGAAGAAAAAGTATTCGGCTTAATTTGATAGAGCTGACAGAGAGAAAGGAACTTTATCCGTTTAGTCAATTTTTCAGGAAACGCGTAGGAAAAAGAGGAAGGATAAAAGACGAGGGTGGGAAAGAGAGACGGAGAGACTAAAAAGCGAATCGGAGGTTTTTGTGTTAGCGATGAAGCAGCGAACGGTCGAAAATATTTTGGCCTTTTCACAGAAAGCGTAGATAACATATTCGATTCGTCATATATTGCCGCTCTGGCATTCTTCTTTAGTACCGATTCTCTTTTCCCGCCTCTCTCTCACTTTTCTCTCGTTCCTAGTCTAGGATTTCGATTATAGATTTGACGGAAGAAGCCCGGGTATTGATGACGAGGCCCATTCTTTTCCCCGGCTCATGTAAATCAACAGACACTGGGAGAAATTACAAAAAAAATCACAATGCATCGTTGCCGAAACACATATCTAGCACACGCGCGTACACAAGAGGCGCATTCCTGTGATATTTCTTTTCAGCCACTACTCAGGGCTACGGATAGATTTACTATTTCAGACATTACAGAAATTTACAAAGATAAACAAAAAATAATATTTAATAGAACATTAGTGTTGAAAGTCATTTAAACAATATTATCATGGTATGATATTGATTGCAATCAAGGGAACAGTGTTTCCTGTGTGAAATCCATGGCAGATGGTTGCCGGGCGAAAAATGTACGGCTCGAGAGAGTATCCGGGCAGCATTTCACGAGGGAGAGGCCGTTGCCTCCCAGTGGTCATTGAGTTCTATCATCGCGATGGCACCGAGCTAGACAGGGAGAAGCCGGCGGAGGCTCGTAGATAAAGGTTTTAATTCCACGCGAATGGTTCGCCGCGCGAAAATCGGGTGGGAGGATCGTTTTTGGCTGTGCCGCCTCCGATTGATGAACTGGGCCGAACAATGGTTAACTTCGGAAGTAATCGCTTAATTCCACGATTCGAGCTACCTCCAGCCCGATTTCCGATTGAACCCCGTCTTCCACGCCCTGCTACCCTCTCGCTCGCCTGCATGCCCGCAATTTTTTTTCACGCCATTTTTTTGGCAACGTGTCGATGGAGCGCGGACAGCAGTTTCCTGCCAACAGCATGCGGCCTGACTCCAGTCGCAACCACTTTCCCATAGCATACATGCCGGGAGTGAGGAAATTATACTGGACGCCGACAGCCATCGATTTCGAGCGCGAGAATTTCGAACCCTTGCACCTCGAATTTGCGATTCACGCTGAAACCTTGCGGATCCTGTCTTTTTAGCTGAGCGTGGGAATTTTGATGAAAATAACTGGACAGTAAAGAATAATATTAGACTTTAAATTCAATGAAGTCTTGTCAATATATAATATTGACTTCCGACGATAATATTCGGCTGGATTGTATTATAAATATACATTTCTTGTACCCAGTTGTTATATAATTCTGACAAGTAGCAACGGATTTTTGATTAAATAAACTTTCAGTATTATCGGGTTATAAATTTCCTGTTCGATTCTTATAAAACGAATCGCTGATCACTGAGGTGGAATTCTTTAATTCTTTTGAAATAGCTTATCGCCGATGATTCTAAGGAAGCGTAACTGTATTCTCGGATGTAATTCCAAAGATTTCCCTTGGCGGTTGGGAAGGTGAATGCAACTGTCCCTAGCATGCCCGGTCCTTGGAGTTTTCCACATTTTTTCTGGAACGTCGTGGACCCGAGAAATCGAGTGAAAGAAAGCAAACAATGGCCGCAGTCCTCTGAATGACTCACTTTGTTGCCTTCTTCCTGAAAGTTTTATCGTCCCGCCACTCTCAACGAAGTTTCTAAGAGTGGCGAAGTCATCATTCACCGACGAAAGCGGACAACTCATTTGTCTCTAACACTTGCGATGCCGCGCTTTTCTACCGAATAACGAACTGTTCTATGGCGCTTTTGATTGCATTGGAAACACTGACATCTTTTTAATTCAAATATGTTACTAGAACTCTGGAAAGGCTAGTTTGAAAATCTGTAGTAATATATTTGATATTTAAAGTATTTTACTATGAAAACATTTTTATCTGCATGAAATTTTGACTTTCATATTATACATATTAGAAATTGCAATCAGTTGAGTTCGAACCAGCTTGACAAGTGCATTCTTTTTTTCGTAGTTATACAATTGTAATAAAATTAAAGAGGGACTCACATGTTCCGTGTTGATAGCTGCACCGTCACGAATGTCCTGGTGATCGGCACCAGCGCCATTCACCATACCAGAAGCAGCGCCAGCGCTTCCGCTTCCTTTCCCACCAACACCGCTGGCCGGTGTTTGTGGAAGGCTCTGGAAAATAGAGATCCAACAATGTTACTTTAAAACTCGACTATGCATGAACTAAATTCAATTCGACGATCACCAATGTAACGCTGAATGTTGTATACATAATAAAAAGTTTCAAGATTGAAATCGAAAGCAGACCATTTAAAAACATAGCACAACTTTGATATTTACTACTTGATTCGATAAACAAAAAGTAGTGCTTGTAAAATGTTGACGCGACAACTAAAAACGTCGCTTGAAAACCCTTCGGTACTTCGAGACTATTAACGTTAATTTCACGGCAAGTTTTAAATTTATTTAGTTGATGCAGCAAACTAACTTTGCCGTGTCCCTTAAGCTGATTGGGTGTACATAGACGCACCCAAAAAGCATTTGCAGTCTCGGCGAAGTTGAGGTTCGGTTTAAAGGGATTTAAGGAGTCTAGATGAAGAAACTTTCGGTGGCCGAGCCGGTTGTTGTTTAGTTCGATTTGCTTCGTCGCTGAAATCTCCCTGCAAAGCCGCGCCCGTTTCTTTTATTCAAAACCCAGTGGGAAAGAGCTCTTCTGGCAGCACTCACTCCCACTTTCTGGCATGCCCTCTCTTGTGGGCCAGCTTTTACGAGAGGTGGGATTAGATTGTTGGGGACGGGAGTGAGTGAAGGCAAAAGACACGGCTCGTAAAGGGAAATTTCGTCGAACCTGTTCGCACGATTTTGCTCTTTCGCAGGGAAATAGCCGCGAGACTCTGCCATTGGACTGCATTCTGAACGCGGTCCCGAGTGTACTCTTCCCATCTCTCTTTCTTTACCTCGATCTGTTTCCCAGTTAAACAGTTTGGAGCAAAGTGGCTCCGGGGTTTTTAAAATATAAATGGCTATCACGTCGAATGTGCACTGTAGCTCTTTCAGTGTATCGCTCAGAAGAATGTATTTTAAATCATTTATTATAGATTTTCATTCATTTTAAAAAGGAGATTTTCAATCCTTAAACCTTTTTTAATGAGTCAATCCAAGACCTGTTATTTTCTCCTTTATTCGAGTACGCAATTTAATTAGCATTTCTTTTTAAAATCCAGTTTTTCAATGGTCAAAGGAGGGTTGGATTTCAAATAAAATCACGATTACCTTCTGACCAGGGTGCATTGACCGATGCACTTCTTGCCGATAATTAAAATTAGTCAGCGAGTGGTCTGGCTGATTCAATTAAGCAGTCGATCAAATGGAGGGAGTTCATTACGTGGCGTAGTGCGAAATTAAGTTATATCGGAATTTGGCGCAGACTCCGTACAGCACTTAGCTGGCTCCGAAAGACTGTTTATTTGGGGCGGAAGCCGGTCACCTGATCGTAACTTTGGTCATTTCGCGGCCGCTCTATGGCCTCCTACCGTCCGCTTGTGCTCGTGGCAAGTTTGCAAGCCTTTAATGTTATGGCCAAAATATATTAATACACTCTGTTGTTACCCCACCCTTTGCCATTTGCCCCCCCATTCCTCCCAGCTTCCGCTTTCGGTGGTAGCGTGCCTTGTTTTCGACCCAAGTTGGGCTCGTATTCATCCCAATCGTGCTTGGACTCTGTCGTATCGTAATTCGCATCGGCCAACTTTCCCCATGAGGAGCAATGCACGAGAAAATTATATCAGCCCCACCACGCTCGCAGATCACTACTTTACGGGAGTTGTCAAGCAGTACAGGCGATTGCCCAGGAAACAGGAGAAATTGAATTCCCATTGATCGTCATACGCGCTGATAAATAAATCCATTTAAATTGGGGTGGTAGAGAAATTGGTTAATATGGTTTTGCGAACTTTTGAAATTCAGTAAAAAAATAACGCAGTTTTTTTATAGACACGTCCATATAACCTGATGTTCAGCTGCCCTTTTCAACAGCCTGCTCCATTTTATTAGCTATATCGTCGAGTTTTTTTCCCGTAATATTTTAATTTCATTTTCAGGTAATTTAGAAGCAATTTGCTTTTAACTAACGGGTAAAACCATCGCGTTAAACTGCTGTGGTAGAACTAATCGAAACTCTCGGCTGGCAAACTTTGAAATAGAAGCTGAGCAGAGGGGAGCTGGCAAGAAAGAGAGGGTTCTTGTAATACCGACGAACACGCGTGTCATCGGTAACAATGGCTCATTTTTTCATTACGCCACCTTTTGTTCTCACAATTTCGCGTACCACACAAAGAGGCGAATTGTCGTTCGTCAAGCAGATTGATTGTTTTTCGGCCAGCTTAATGGATACTATGACATCAATAGCCTTAATGCTTCGCTCCAGATTACCACAGTTTTAAACGTCAGACATTCAACTGAAAAATTCTACAAACCAAAGTTCAATATTCTCGTATTCATGCAATTTTTATAACGCATTTATTCTCACAAATTTCCGTCGAAAACCTAAATTAACTGCAAGAAAAATAGTGCGATAACTTAATTACAACTCCTTTTAATATTTAGACAGCCGATTAGTAACTCTGGGAAAGGATGCATTTGGCAACTTTAGAAGAGAGGAGAGAGTATCAGTAAAACGAATTAATCAATTACCATTTGCCACGCTCGGCTCTCCAACCCATCGAGAAAGAGAGTAGTGGGGTCGGTAGCGTGTGGATGCTTATTGGGTCGATCGCCCGAGGAAAATTGCAAAATCGATAAACGATATCATCTGGTGTCAAGCCAGCTCACTTAACCGAAAGAGCGATGCCTAGCGAAAGCTCGCGAGCGCCAAAGCGGAGGGCGGAGAAAGTGATGGCCTGTGGAAGGAGCCGTTGAAAGTCGCGACGAAAGGAGGCTTTCCATTAAAAATGCTTTCAAGGTGGAGTCGCGACCCTATAAAGCGATATTTGGCCTTCCTAATGGCATGCTCGATTGCATGGCACTTTGTGCCTGCGAAAAGGTGATCGACAGTAGCCTCCCCCTTGTCGCTGGGTCAGGGCAAAGTGGCAGAAAACGAAATGGGGAATCGTCCTGGGCCAACTTGAGGTCAGGTGTGGTCTTCTGCCGCGTGTTACAAGGCCCGCGCACCTATCCTCTTGTTTCACTGTATTGGTAATGGCGGAAAGTGCTCACTCTCGCCTCTCAAAGTAATAGAAGCTTGAAGGCCCTTTAAGTGACGTTCACCACTTTACGATCTCTGTCTTTCTCTTTCTCTCTCTCTCTCTCTTTCCCCCACCCTCGCGCTTTATGTGTGAGCTTCTACCCCACTTCTGCTTCACTCGCTACCGCCCACCATCGCTCTTCTCTACCTTTGACGCGCACTTCTCCGTGATAAAAAAAATCGAGAGAGTTGGGTTACTCGCGTTCCCATCGCCAGGGATCTTATTTCTTTAAAGTAACACGGTTTCCTTCACGCCAGGGTGCTTTCGGCGAATCAGCACTCTCGTCACACGAACTCCGGACCCGCTTTACACGGCACTTACTTGTACACTCTAGTGAGCGTGTTTAAGTTATCTCCTGCGGTAAGTCTTGCAGATAGTGTAAGAGATGACTTACGACTATGTTAAGAAATCAGTTAAGGTGAAATGCAGAATTATACTACAGTCGGATTACTGTTGAATTTTAGAACTAGATGGAATATTGACTCTTTGTTTAATTTAGTAATATTACGATCGATGTAGCATAGAACAATTATTTTTTAACTTAGTTTATACAAATTATTATAGAACGTCATTGCAAAATATTTCGATGGTTCTGCCGTGTTTTTAAATTGACAGTGAAGAAATACAGTAATTGATGTTTCGAGAGTGACGTTCTCGATGAATTGCGATATACAGCGGATCTCAGAGTGGGATGATAAACAGGGGAAGGATAAGCAAGTATATATATGTATGTATGTATACATATGGGAGAGCGACGACCGCATACCTTGCAGAAGTACATATATTTGTGCTTTCTTATTTTGCGGAGAGATCAGCAGGCAAGCAGGCAGACAGACGGGCTAGAAAGAACGGCACTGCTAGCAGGCAGGCTTTCTTTTCGCATGAAAGTTCGCCTCTCACCGGTTTTGCGGGCGTATAGGATCGCCGGCGCACAACTTGCACGTTTTTTCGTGCACCGCATTCGCCGTCAGTCTTATTTCTTCCGGAATCCGCCGCTTTTTCATGTCGGCGCTCGCACGCGCGCGCTCGGCCTTAATTATTGCGCGGGTTCTGCTGGCGGAAAAATTCGCTCCGTTTCCTCCATCCAAGGGCGCGCACCCTTACGGAACATCCGTTTAGCCCCTATGCCGAAAACTGGCAGCACGCATTTCCCAATTTACTATTCGCTCGAATTGAATTTCAATCTACGTATGTTTCTGAAGTACCTGGCAAATATTCAGCTACGATATTTTGTACGAAAAAGGATACGAAGGTCGTCCAATTTTAAGATACTAGGTGGATGTACATAATACCGTCTCACTAAGTAAAAAATTACCATGGCACTGATTAAATGCTGTATAATGAGTTTAGTAACTTCCTGTTTTACATGCACTTCTTATGAAACATATTCATGAAAGTGATCGAACGATCCACTACGTCTAAGATTGAATCTTTCCCTGATCTTGGAGCCAAGTTATCGTTTCTAATAAATCGACAATATAAACCGTAGAGAACTATATTTTAAATTATAGGGAACTACGTATAGGATCATGTACGTTATGCGCGTATGTATAGGATCTTTACTCGGGTAATGTGAGCTTGCTGATGTAAACGGAGCCAGGCTTCCTCGCTTTTTAGTTTACCTCGCAGCAGAGCGCCTCAATTTCCTGATCAAGCTTGCTGATAGTATGAGAGCGCCCGGATAAAAACGGCCGTCTACAGGTCTCTTTAAAGATAGGTCCTTTAAATATTCATTCACAGCAGCTTCGAGAAAGGTAAATATACACCGTCACACTACCTTTCTGTACATTAACAGAATCAGTGGAGATAACACGAAGTCTCAATAAGTTTTAAATCTTAAGGTATGCGTAAAACTTTAATAGTCCTGCAAAAATGAAACGAGTTTTGATTTCTGTAAAACTGGTGCTTAAAATACAATCAAGTTTATATCTTAAAAAATACTATGAAAAATTTTTAAGGCTTATTTGTATTGTCGAACACAGTCGACCTAAACGTTTTAGGTTCACCAATGTGGCAATTCTTTGTGTCTCGATTTGTGTAGTGCGTATTTAGTTGCGTTGTTACGCGTGGTCGGATTACACGAATTAGCACTTCGAGGTGGTTCTCGGGTGGTTCGTTTATCGACGAGCGACCTCGATTTGTGAGTGGCTCTGCCCGAATTTCCTCGCTCGGAAGTGAAGTGGCTGGCACTTTGAAGGACCCTACGCGATAGTTTGTTATCGAGGACATGGAGTAGGCGGATTAAAGGATTTCTTTTCCTTCATCGTTAGTTCCCTGAGCTCTCTCATTCTCGCCCCGTCTGACCAACGTTCCAGCTATACTACTGCACGAGCATTAATGAACCCGGCAGAGATGAAAAATCCTCGGGAAATAATGGTTGTATTCAGTAAATCTGAATATATAATTTATACTACAATTTTTCTTTATTATTTTAGTTGATTTTATTATTTTCCCTCCACCAATTATGTGGGAAACAAAATTTTAACTTTCGCCTACAGAATGGAATGAATATTATTCCGAAGTGAAAGCAATATCGGCGAATCTCGAAATGAAAGAGCGGAAAGAGAAATAGTATTCTTTACGCCCTCTTCGCACAGCGCATCGTCAAGTTTCTCAATATTCTCCTATTGGCGCAATCGATCTACGCCACGAAGCTCACCCTTTATCCTCTTCACGCCGGGCTGAAAAAGAGCAGGAGCTGCTTTGCAATTATAAATCCCATTAAAATTCTTGACACGGCGCGGAAAGTCATTAGCCTTAAGTATTCGGGCTGTGTGTCGTTAGCTGGCCGAGATAGCCAATAAGCAAAAGATCGGGCGGACCTCATCCAGGACGAAAACTAATTTCAAAATGGTAGCTGGCCTTCCCTGGTCGTTTAGCTTGAAGTGTACGTCGTTAATAATCCTAGCGATAATGTTGGATCACGAATTAAGGGTAAAAAATTAGAGCAGAAGCAAGGACAGCCCATTTATGTCAGCCTGGTTTCGCGGCGACGCATATAACGTTCATATTATTGTACATTGCCACTTTTCCTCTATTTGGGTCGAAAGAATTTCAAAACGTACAACTTTCTGAAGCTTATAGTTTCCGTCTAATTTAAACATAATTTCATGTTTTCGAGAGAAAATGGAGCATGTTTCGACTAATTGATTAAATACACGAAGAATACAAAAGAATCCGTTTTTGAGAACGTTTCGCTTGATAGTACAATTCGCTATAAACTTTAATGTGCCAGTACTAACATGTCTGTGCTCATATCTGCTACTTATGATATGGAAAAAACTATAGCGACTTGAGAGACTAGGCAGCTCGATGGTACTACAATATAAGCAGCTACTCGGGTATCGTGCTAAGTAAAGTTCTCCGGCTAAAGTGAAATATCCGTTATGATTTGCATCCGGGAGGAAGTGCAAGTGAGAGAGTACCGTGTGTTAGATAGAACCTACGAATAACAGCGATGGTAGCAAGGTTGGATGACAGTCTCGAAAGGCAGGAGTGAGTGGAGGCGCAATAAAGCTTGACGCTATGAACGCACTCGAGGGAGTGCGCGTTCCACCGTGTCCCAGGACGAAAATCGTGATTAGACAGGAGAGAAATGCGTTTACTTGAATCTTCCCTTCCACAGAAAATGTTAGCTTAAAGTGATTCCTGAAAAGACCTTTGCATACCGTTGGATCCTTTTCACAAATTCGTTGAGTGTTACTAGTATTAACATTAATATTGTAATTGTACGATATAAAACAAGTTCAATAAACAAAGTCATTTTATAAATAATTGTATTTAATATAACATTATAAATCTCCTCTTGTTTCGTAAATAATACGCTTTGTAAAATGTTACATTTCCATTGTATATTTGTGTTTTATTTTGTCTCAAAGCTTTCGGTATTAAAAGCTGGAAAGAAGGAATATTCGGTATTCACAAAGTCACTTGCTTTATTTTTCGCGGAAGCGGAAGCTCTTTATACTGTAGAGCGCGGTAGACAAGAGTTAGATGGAAGATTGTGCGCGAAGCTTTGCCAGGATAGGAAAAGATTGAGCCGTGAGCGCGAGATCTCGCCGGGGTCCCTCGGAGATCGCAATAAATATTAGGTTTCTACGATGTCGCTTATCAGATTGAGCTTACCTGATATTCAGGATAAAGGAGGATGCGCCACCGGGCATCGGGGTTGCTTGCGCGTCCGGCGAATATTGGAACACTGAGCGTTCGGAATATTCTTGGGAGATGTAAACAGGATAAGAGAAAAGGAGAAACGAGTAATCAAACATGCTCCGACCCGCTGTAGCTTGGCTTGCACACGAAGAGCGTATTGGTTTTAGTACTAGCACTTCCCTCGCTGCAGAGAATGAACATTCCAAACAGTACGACATGACAGAGTTCTAAGGCAAATTGAATTGTAAAATTAATTACACTTCTTGTTCTGAATATTCTAATTTTACGGAAATATTCTAGTCCTCCTAAATGGGCTGCGTTTCATACAGAGGAACTTCAAGCTGACTGACTGAATAGTCTACTTTATCTTCTTACTTTAACTATAAAACTAAACTATGTGTTTGATCCAGGCAAATGCGAAACGATTCCAATGACTTCCAACTCCCAAAGATCTTATAAATAACATATCTGACATTCAGGAGATAAAGAATTGAAGAGGGAAGATAAGCACGAACGAGATTCCCGGCAGACACGCGCGATCAAAGGAGCCGGCAAACTGAAAAGCGTGTAGAATTAATGTTGAACGATTAAGCTATAGACGAACTTCAGCAGTCAATGACACCGAAGCTTTCAGTAGGAGAATTTGGAAAGGACGGAAACGATCCTTACTTCAAACATTTACCAATTCCCTTGCCGTGTCCGCGGCAGCGGTTCAAGTTAAATTCCCTTCAAAATTGCATCGGCAGGCTGCTGAAATGAGGCTTCCGCCCTGAGTAAAGCTCACATAAATTTCTCGCTGACGTTCCTGTCTAATACATTTCCTATTGTCAAGGTTTCGTAGTGCTTGTACTTCCTAGTGATTAACGAATGATTGTAACCATTAATGTTTCTATCTTGTACTGTTTATTACTTATTATCAGAAGCTGCAAAATTAAGTTTCTGACGTCGAATTACATATAACTTGTATGGAATGTAAAAGTGAGATACAAAAGTAATGGAAGGTAATTATCATTCAAGAATATAACACTAATAACTTAACGATGGAATTTGAGAAACAGTAAGGTTTAAGAGGGACTTGCTCGAAATGACGAAACTCGTGCGCTTGGCAGTACGGATTTAAGTTTTGATTAAACTCACGCGATATATTCATATTAGTTAGCTGGGTAGAAGCGGCGGGCATGTGAATTGACGATAAATGCCATCCTCGTAAGCCCCGAAGAATATGAAATACTTTTACGGCAGCCGGCGACTCGGCTTATTTTAAGACAAACTTCGAGAATCCTGACATTTTTCTGCATTAGTCGCGAAACAAAGTCACAAGTAAGAGCGTGAATAATTCTCGCCTTGGAGATTTCAAAGTTTCATCCCTTCGACGGCGAAGCGATGAGAGTGAAGCGTGGGAATTGAAGGATTTCTGAGCTTTTGTTTCGTACTAGCGAGACGAATACCAATGCTAGAATAATTTTACACACTGAGAAATTCGTTGACTAATCAGTACTTCAAACTAGCAAATGAGGAAATACTAGTTCTGTAAAAAGATTTATCAAATAATATTGATCATTATTATCTCCAGAGTATTCTTTACTACTCCTCATTACAAGCTTAAAAGAGACGTTAGAAACAAGATTCAGATACACAAGCAATAAAATTCAAAAACAACCCGACATGAGAATCCAAGATTTAAGATCGCCAAGTATTGCATTTCTTGGGGCTCAAGTTTCAAGACAGAAAGAGGCAAGGGAAGTAGAGTCAGTTGGTAACAACTGCGACACTCGAAGGAATATTCATCGGCTAGTGAGGCGAGGAGGAGAAGCGTCTGCGGGTGCGGGTTTCCAATTAGAAGGCCGGGAATTCGTTGAAGAGAAATTCCCCTGTCAGGCTTCACCTGAACGAAGCCAGCGCTGACTTGCTCGGGTTAAGAATGGATCGCGAGTTTCCCGCGCGTTATTTAGCATTCGGCTGAATCCCGAAGGAGTCTGACAAGCAGTTGGAACCCTCGGAGACACTTGTCCCCGGTGAAGCGGAGAAGACGCGCAATAGGCGAAGGAAGAAGAAGGCGGAGGGCCGGAGGAAAGCCGATGCCCGGCGGAAAGAGGAATGGAAGCCGGGGATGAGCAAGGAGAGGATGATGAAGAGCACATAGGGCGCGGCTGAAGTGGACAATGGGTGTCCCATGGTACAAAAGCCCTTGTGTCGAAACTGCCGGTAGCTGAGAGACTCCGTGCCGACTGAGAACGTCTGCGACAGCCTCCGGGACTGCCAGTAACAAAACCCGAAAGTCTAGTTCTACCAAGTCGCCTGTGTAAAACCGACTCGCCCGCTAATTCCTAAGTGACGAATTATTCCCGCGTTCCTCTCGGACGTCTGAACGCCGAGTAATAGTAAGTGGTCTCCGCGGACCGTCATTGTGCCGCTCCTATGTAACTGAATCACTTAAATCCACTTACTAAAAGCTCTAGAAGAATGTAAATCTCGAAAGCATTATACTACAAAGTTCTATGTACAACCTTTTACTCCTTTCTTTACAGAAACAAATCCTACTTCAAACAGTTCTACTATTTATCCCTTGCATACAGACTTTCTCTCATCAAAGTAAACATAAAAGTGCTACTAAAAAAAATTAACTCGCGAACCTATACATATTTCTACGCAAAAATATTTACCATTAAATTACTATAGTTCAACGTTACTCCCGATAAACTACTGCCAGTGTCGATGCTGTTCGCAAGCACACCGTAACCTAAAGTTACGCCGAACAAAAAGTCACTCCACTCTAAGCGGTCACATTATGTTCGAAATGTTCGTTACCGGAGGTCCATAATTCCTGTGGCGTTGGTGTTGCAGGGAAACTAAGACGGAAGTATCGGGTGACCAGGGAGTGCGGGCAAAAGCGGCCGGGCGTGTCGTTTAGCGAGAATTAAGTGTGCTCGGTGTGCGGATCGAGAGAGTGCGTTCGCTGCCGTAAATCGCGAGTGCCCGGTCCAGCGTTGTACCGAGAGTAGAGACAGACGATGGAAGCGGGACGCGGTGGCGCGTACATCGAGAGAGAGAGAGAGAGAGAGTGACAGAGAGAAAGAGTGGACAGAAGACAGAGAGGCTGGCGCGCATAATGGCTTTCCAATGTACAGCCGAGCGAAGCACCCCGGCAGCAACGCAGGCGCGTGAAATATTTATCGGCATTCGCTCGCTCGAGATAATGCACACGCAAACTGGAATTTACGCGCTTGCGAGCGACGATTGGTGCGACGCGAGCCCGCCGAATTTACGCCTGTCCAACTGGCCGGCCGTGCTTCTTGATGTACACTGATATTCGCATCGGCCGCTGCTCACTCCTATTTAAGCGTGAGATTACGTGGCGTCGCAGTCGTTAATAATAGGCAGCAATTGTGAACTGTCAACCGGTATTGGCAATCACCACTGCCTTGCTGACTCGTTCTACTGTGTCTGTCAGATTAGAACCATATTCGATACCGAACGAGGTAATGCACGTGTATGATTTACTATTACAATATTGTTGTTATTATTCGTTTATTGTGATTATTGTTTCTTTTTCTTTTCGTGTTACATACATTCCTATAGTCGTCTCGGGGTAACCGCGCACGTTGGACAGATTGTGCGCGGCACAGTAGTATGAGTCAGTGCTTGGTCAGACATCCCGTGTAGACATAGACAGCGGTATCCACGAACAAATAAGAGGTTTACTGTATTTGTTGAGGCGAATAGAATCAGAACGATTCTATATTTGATTTTCAACCAATTTTCCATGGAGTTAGACTATTCGAAAATAGTGAAGCGGAAAAATGAGAGTTCGATCTTGGTATAAACAAGGATTATACATAGAACGGTAAGGTTCTCGAGTGCCTATTTCCTCGCGTGTAATTGTATCTCGTTCCAGGCTTCGTACACGCAGCGTATAGGTGGAGTATGTACTCTGCTTAACTAGCGGTAGCCGGTAATTAACGGGGTAAAGCGATTCCAGGAGCAGATAGCCGTGCGGATTAGCCCCTTAGATTGCATACATTCCCGAAAAACGATGTCACGCGCTCGAGAGATTAAAGGTCCGAGTAGCCAGGGTCTGGAAGATTAACGAAGTTACTCGTGCGCACGTTATACGGAACCAGATAATATTTTTCGCCTATCACCGTGACAAGCCGACGATCTCTCGAGCGTGCACTTCGAGGGATTAAAGTTCTGTAAACAGTGGGCGCTGGCCTGCCGGCCCGTTATATTCGGCGAAAAGGCACGAGATGGCCAAGGCGGCCAAGCACCGAGCAGCACGAATAAAAGGGAGTAATTTTCGTCGGTACACAAGCCCTAATTATTAACGCTACAGATGAGACTCCGGCTTGATTGCTGACTTCTGCGTACCTCGCACTTCTTTCCCCTGGCAGCTCCATCTGACCCCTGCTCTGTCTTATCGAACACCCCATTTTTCTTCTACCCTTTTTGCTACAGCCAGACTTTCAGCTTTTACCCAAGTCGTTTTTGAAATCATTTCGGCAGAATTCGTGTATGAAGTCTATGCCACGCGATTAGCCTGAATTATAGATTTTTTACTTGCTCCAACCAAAAATGTATGGTGCGCGATGAAATGAAATTGCGATGGGTATTAAGTTTAATTAGAACTGATTCGTAATTAAACCAGCAGCGGAAAAACCAATTTAATATGACGCTGATGACACAGATTAATTCATCCTTGTCTCACATACATATATTTGCTTCTATTAGTATTATACAAATTCGATTACCGTGTGCGAATCGATTTCCCCTGGGAATTCACTCGAAATTCTTTGACAGATTCGATATACATATATTTCGAACGTAACAGATTTAATTGAAGCTATCAATGAATTGCACCAAAAAAAAAAAAAAAAAACCGAATCTATTGGAATACCATTTCCATTCCAAGCCATAAGTTCGCGGGGTGAATTTTTCTGGCTGACTGGGAACGTTTGACTTTCACGCGTGGCGGCACATCGAGATTCCGATCATCCGGCGAGGACAAAAGACATTTATTAACGGGGCATGCTGGCTGACATAGGTTCTCGATAACGAGCGATTGCCCCTCCACCGAATTAGCCGATACGGATGATTACCCCCGAATGAGGCTGTGCACGATGACTAGGCTAATTAGACGGTCCTACGCTCCACGCAACACGCTACTGACTCCCGGCTGCCGACGTCATTGTCCCTACATTACTCCAATGAATACATGGCCCGTTACAGATCTATGATGATCCTGAGCACTGTAATCGTTTGTCAGAGAAACAACTCTTTCTTCCTTCTACTTTGCCAACTACCATTCCAACCATCCGATATTTCGTACGATTAATTCTTCCCTGCTTTCTAATAGATAAACACTTGCTTTCAGAAATACCCAATGATTCATATCACAGACTTCGAATTAGATCTCGTATAATAGAAGTACAAATTAGAGTAGTAAAATCGACCATAGTATAACTGTGTTAACGAAAACATTCATAATCGAAGTATATCAATGTGAGTACCACCACGCAACTGTTAAACAGCTGACAAGACACACCAGTTTCTAATTTGCAGATTAAAGAAGTAATCGGAATAGATGAGCACAATGGTGCAGGTAGATCATAGAAAGCCTGATGTAAATCCGAAGTTGCACTGCAAGCTTGAATTCGTCGTTGACAGCAATTTCCTCCAATAAACAGATACGACTGCTCGGTTACTATTGCTGGCGGTGGTGCTCGAGGCGTACTAATATCCGAACAAAGGTGGCCCTGAGCGTCCTATAAGCTGGGATACGCGGAGTCGTGCAGCGCGCTCTATATAGCTGCGAATTAAGGAATTAAAGTTCATGGGAGAGCGTCTATCCAGTCGCCTTGATAAGACGCTTCGCCCTTAATCCGCCGAGATTTCATTATGGCACCCAACGCAGCTTCGCCTCAACCAAGTCTGCGCTCGAAGGACAGACTGTTTCTGGCACTTTTGCGCTCCAGGACTTTTCCCTTCCAGAAACTATCTTACCGTTCTGTAACTAAGCTGCATCGGAGAGAGAGAGAGAGAGAGAGAGAAAGAGGGAGAGGGAGAGGAGAAGGGAGCTGCAAAGTAATGCACGCTCTGCTTACGTCTACGCGAGCTTTGGAAGGAAACTGAATGGCGAATCTTAGGAAAATTGAAACGAAACTTTCTTTTACGATGTTCGCTGATGAAGTTGCGCTGCCGATTTCTAGTTTATTTTACTGAAGTAAATTAAACGGGATCCTTTTGAAGATTGAAACGTCAATAGCGATAGACTGAGTGAGAATTAGTTTCTTAGGGTGAGAATAAGTTATTAAAAATGTCGAAATTGTAAATGGCGTTAGTCGGATTTTAGGAGTGTGGCTATATTTGTTGAAAAATTGAAGATTGAAACTTGGAGAGGCGAACAGTTTGTTTGACAGGTGAAATATAGAGAGAGCGGAAAGTCAGTCCTTCGAATGTGCACATTCAAAAGAGAAGGCGATCGGTAATTCTCTTTCAGATGTGGTGGAAGATCGACCCTGCCGGAAAATGGGAGAGGTTACCTCAAAAGGAAGTGCGCAGGCAATCTTAATGGACTTTCACGGGGATAAGATCTTTTTCGAGTGCGCACTTTTGCTGCCATTCACGTGCGTACACCTTCCATACGTGTGTACACAGGTATACTTGTTCATTCGTCCGTGCATCATTGTTGCTTCGAATGCACTTTCCCAAATGTGTTTCATCAATCGGGAAGAAAGGTATTATCGGAAGATACGATAGATCGAATTTTAGTCGAGAATTCAGACTTCGAGTAGGAAAGTTGTAAAAAAAAATATAAGAGATTGTAATCGAAGTCGATAGACTATGAATCGTTCGATTTTTATGCTACTGAATCAGAATTATTTATGCGATATGCAGTTTATTGTTAATACTGTTAACTCTCTGGACTTATTTCTCTTCTCCATAAATAGAATATATCGAAACTGGTGAAGTGTACTTGCTGTCGCAAAGTATGCCTTATGGTTCTCGATTTAGAATGGGGGAAAGTATCCTGCGGAATCTGGGGAATCAGCGAATTCCAGTTCGCACTGAAACAAATATTGGGCTCGAGTGCATATTTGAGCCGGTTACACTCAACTACCTACAATCCGATTATTCCACTGCGAATTTTCCCGAAAGCGGGGAAATGCGTTTTCAGGGAATATACGGTCTTTGCATACCCACGCATCGGTTAACTTAAATAAAATCCACGTTAGTTCGTAATTAAAGCCTCCGACATATAGTGTGGGATCTGCGGGCGAAATAAAATTCGGTGCATTAAAAATTTTTGGTAATTAAAAGCGTTCCACCTTAGGAAAAAAATATCGCCTACCAATACGACCGGTGGAAACATCAGAGTAAAAAAAGAGTGGCGAAAAAGTTGGACTCCTAATTTTAAATGGAAAAACATATTCCAAAAATAAATTGATAATTGGGTGAAGTTTGTCAGAGTGTAAAGGGTTAATCAAGCCTTATTAAGATTTTCATTGCTTTGAAACTGGTATTTAATCTTTTGTTAACAAGGCCCTTCTTGAAAGGAAGTCGAACAATTAATACCTTTACTAATACGATATTTGTCATATTATTATTACATTTTACCAATGTAAGGATAACATTTGGTATATTTGTCTCACGTACAACGCATTAAAGTTATATAGTTATAACCAGAACTGTAATGTTAAAGTTAACACAAACGGAAAGTCAGTCGATGCTGGTGGAGAGGAATGATGGGTTACACGTACCGCGAATTAAGGGAGACAGGTCGTGGCTGTTGGCAAATGGCAGCAAGAATGAAAGTCACGGTTTGCAGAAGCTGGCCCGGAACGTAAGCCTGCCTATCGATTGCAATTTCTCAGGCTGGAAAGTTCGGCCGGCTGAAGGAAAGTCGAAGGTACGAAAGTTAAATAAAACGAGAGGGCTTAAGAAAGTCAATACTCCAGGCCAACCTAAGCCCACGTCCAAACCATAAATGTACTTCTATCTCCTGCGTCCGGAAGCACCCACGCTTTCTATTAAATCAAAATTAACTACGAGGATTATTTGAAAACTAAGCGTATAATTCTTTAATGGGACTTAAAAAAAGTAGATAAAACTGCGAATTGGTACTAATATGGCCGACTGACAATGTTATAAGTTTCGTTTTGTTTGCAAAACAATGCATCTTTTAATTGTATAAATCCTAGCATATAAAGAAATTCCAAGAATTTACGAATTCAAGAAAGAGTTCTCTAAGAAAATCTCGGTATTAATTATAGTATGTATCTTTTTCAAGAAGTTTCGCTATAGTTTCAAGTTACTTTCCACTAGTTCTTATAATAATTTCAGTATCATTGTTACAACTTTATTAGATTAGTTAACGTTGATATCGCAAAGTAAAAGAGCAATGAAATCCTAATACTGTACCAATGTCGAACAGGACTTTATGTCGCTCTGCTTAACCGCAGGCTCGTTCTTTCCAACCATTAACCCCGGAAACTGATCAGTGCCGGACAGAGAGATCGGCTGTTTCGGTTTGTTTAGCGCCAGTTGTAGCTTCATTTAACACGACACAATTTGTAAAATCGGTTGGGCAACCGTTTCACGGGATTCCGTTGAATTCTAATGGCTTTCATTAGTGGCCACGAGAGCTATCGGGAAGCCAGCGACTAGTCCATTCCGTAGTCGTTGAATGTAAAAGAAAAGAGTGGAGTGTGGCGAATTTTCTTTCAAAATAAGACTGACATATTTTGATTAGAAACCCTTTACTTTTATTACGCAATGCACTAATTGCTAATTAACTGATAGAGTGTTACCGATGAAGCGCAGAGAAGTCGTCGTTCTAAAATAGAATCGCACACTTTGTTATGCAGAAAGTGGGAGCCAGTACTTTATTCGGGGGCGCGAAAAGTTTCGGTGCTTCACAGACCCACTAGGTGAGATGAATTTTGGTCTCTGGTGTAGCGACGGCAGCGGCTCTCGAGCGTTTCCGTTTGTCTTGGCCACCGACTCCATCTCGGAGGGCCGCCAATTTAAGAAGCTTATAAGAAAGAAGCGCACCTTCTCTTCCATGGCCCCGAAATGCAAATTTTCACGAGCCGCCCAAGCCGAATTGCGCCCACTTTAAGTCGCAGCTGGATATACTTTCTACTTCTACTCTCCAACGGTCCTCCCTATGAAACTAACTCTCTAGGAAGCTGCCAACTTAAATGGACTGGTTTAACTAGATTTTAATCTCTCTCAGCGAGGACACCTGACTTTCCTGCTCTAATCAGATCGAACCGTTGTTTTATAGAGTAGGAATACAAATTAAATACTAGATAATGATTTTTCCCGATAATCATCACAGTGAATATTTGTAATCTGTAATTTGTAATATTATATACATTAAATTATTTTCTTCGATATTGATTAGCGAATGGGAAACTAATTGCGACTTTCCTACAAATGTCCAGCGGTAATCAGCAGGCTTTCGGTTTACCGACTTGCTCTCTTAAACCTCGAGCAGCGCATTAAATTTATCCGAGCGCTTTATCAAAATTCGGCGCGTAAAATATTAATTGCGCTTATGAAATTCGATATCCGCGTTAATCGCTTGGCAGCTGCTTTTGATGTGTATGGAAATCATTAGAAACTACTTGCTCACCCGTTGCTGTGTGAGCTCGTGTGTGTTTCGATGTAGCTCTGTCACAATGGTTTATTCGCGATAATTATTGGAGTTTCGGTAAGCGTGTGTGTCCCCGTTGCTACCTCCTGGAGCCCAAAAGTCCAATCAATATTCCGTTATAATTTCCGCCGATTATTTTCCAATTCGCGTCGGATTCGCGTGGATTTACTCGAAATGAAAGACTGTGCAACCTGTCCGAGTTCTCATACAGGATCAGTTAAAAGTATTGTGATTGCTCCACAGTCTGACAACCTGTTTTATGATGATTTATTTTTCAAAATAATTAACGTATGAAATAGTTTTCCCAACTTTAAATAATTATACTGAAACTGTTAAATATCTTAAAGGAAAAGATTCAATATCCAAGTTCGTCTTTTACAATTAAAATTCGTATAACGTGCGGTACGAACTAGCATTGAACATAGCGAATACAGACAGAAGAAATTCGAAGTGGTAATACATCAATTAAACATGATTTTCGATGAGCCGAGGAACATGGAAACGAAATGACAACGATGAACTGGGGCGACATGTGGATCGGGTGTTAAAAGTATGTCGATATCCAAGGGAATGCTCGCGCACAGGAAACTTGAATGCCATTAAGCGACTTGGTAGAGCCGACAGCGTTGCTCAAGGGAGTGCCAGCCATTCAAGAAAGCGCATCCGCTCTCGCGCACTCTTAATAATTGAGAGCATCAACACAAAAGACGTTGGCGCACCGCCTACGGGGAAATCTCCGAGTACATGAATGCGCCAAGGAATCGTGAGCTGGAAGCAGGACGACGAGGAAAACACCGCACGGGAAATTGGGTCGAAGGAAGCGCGTAAATGGCAGCGAATCCGGCATCAACAAAGTATACGCCTCGCGGCTCAACACAATACCGAAACGCAACAATTTCATGTATAGGACTTAATCGTTTATTATCACAATTGCCATATAATGATAAACAGCATATTAATTGTTTAATATATTTATGTTAACGATATCGTTACTATTATTCTCCGTTACTATTACCTTTAACGATCGATCGTATTGAATTTCGAAATTTAAAACTACCTATTAAACTGTAAATGATTAATGCATCAAGTCTAGCACAAGAAGAATGGGCCAATATATACTGTTCCTTGCTGAAAGAAGTATGTACTACTTTCAAGGAAGCCAATAGGGTGAAATTCAATTGGATGAAATTGTATTTAGTATCAATTTCGTCGATGGCTTCTATTTCCTGCTTGACGATAAATATTACAGGAACAGTGTCCTCGTAAATGCAGTTCGACGCCTTGGTTCTAGAATTCAACGAGAAGGAGGAGAAGTTTAATGCAACACGACAGAGATAAACTGTTGAAGAGAAGAGAGAGTGAGAGGGTAAGAGAGGGAGTACAACAAAGAGAAATGAAGGCAAGGGAAGCAAACGACATTGGCGAGAGCACGTGTGAGTGCACGCGACGGAGTCGCTCTCCAGTTGCCCCTGGAGATGCGGTTAAGGTAGATTGCTACAAGACAAATCATAAATATCCGAGAATAGCTAGCTGTCTGTACGTACGCTAAGCTGAGTTAGGTGTGAAGCAACGATATCGCCAGGAATTGTCTTCCTCCGCTGCTCCTTCCTTCCTCGACCACTTAGCATCCTTGAACTAACAGCTGCAGTCTCATGCTCTTACTTACTCCGTGACTCTCTGATTTCTATTATCTTCTGGATTAAACCGACTGGGGTGTAACTTGAGGCCGTGTATACATAATCTTATGAAGGTTTCTTAGTCACTGGGACCGGAATATTAACTTCTCTTATTTGAACCGTATGATGTTTCTAGTGCAGACTTTCGATGATAGGGAATCATTTAATAACTGTTTCCTTAATTTTTATTTAAATTGATATAAAAACTGTAACTTTGGTGTCTCCAAATAAATGAAGTGAAATGATAACATAGATGATTAATAAATAATTGGAAGCTGTGTATTAAGAATACAAATGCGAAAGAAACTCTTCCGATAGAAGTCAGTGTAGCTTAATTTCCGGTGCAGAAGCGGTTCTTTCCAGGAATACGTAATAAGTAAGGATCAATTTATAACGAGCAAGAAGCTAGTGCGAGCCAGAGCAGTATGACCATTGCGATAAAAAAACACAATGGCATATGTTACATACTAACGCGAGAGGGAAAGAAACGTAAGCTTCTGCACAGTGTCTCTGCAGAATACTTTAAACAAATGTTGTGGAGCGGTGGCTCATTCCACCGGGTATTTTGCTATCTGGGCCGTGCCAAACAAGGCAAGCACAACGTTTCCCTTGCGCCGGAGCGACAACTGTCGCAGGCCGCATCAAGTATTAAAAATATCCTCTCGTTTCAGCATCCGCATGCAGCATGCACGCGTTCTCGACAGGAAGTACTTTATTTTTGAAGCGACTGCTTGCATTTATACCGGCGTGCTGCTCGTGTCGCATAATAATTTCCAAATTTTAAGTAACAACACATTAATGGCAAATCTGTCGAGCATGAAAATATTCAGTCGAATCGTATGTTTTGGTTTTACTAATTAGGACAATAATTACTCGATTTTAGTATGCATGTACATTACAAACATTTGCATTTTTAAGCAATTATTACATTTATGTATACAATTATGTTCCCCAAATAACTTCATTTTGCAGTAATTCGTTCATTTAATAAAATCCTGTAGTTCAAAAGCGACGCATCGAAAGGCGGTATCGGAACAGTAATGAAAAGCAAAGGGTTAAACCTAGGAAGGTCTGTCATCAACCAATATCAACATGTCAGCACGATTTTGCCATTCGAATTAGAGGTCATCTGTATGTGTATGCGTCTGTGTCTGTGTACACGGATGTGTGTTGGACTAAGGAGAGTACGCGAGTCGATTGCCAGAGGGTAATTAGCAGGAGGGCAGCGAAATCCTGTGATTCCATAGGGTCGAGACCGCAGCTAGGAGGCATTTGCCAAGTAGTAAGGTGCTTGGTAGTAGCGCCGGCTGGTATGTGGGCCAAGGACGGTCCGTTGCACTCGACACAGTTGCATACCGGGGCCACAATTAATGGTGCAATTTAGCTGGAGGCCTTCGAGGGACCCTCCAGCCCTCCAGCGCTGCTATCGCTCTGCCCTGTAAACCGGAAGGACCAAGAGCGCCGAGAGCCCCCGGAACTACAGCGAAACACACGCTACATCTCGTGAAATATAAGAACGAAAGAGCAGTGTGCGCGCGCGCGCCCGTAGGAAAAACAATTTTTACCAGTGCAGAGAGCAAGACAATATTAGGCAGGAACCTTCCGACTGGAACAGAAGTACTCTCCTCGCACCCCAGAGGAAATTAACTCGTTCCTTCTTTTCTCTATCCTTCCACTCATGGCTACCCGCTTTTTCCCCGTTCGCTGCACTCTCCATGGAATTTCATTGTTTCATAGATCGAGCTTTGTTTTTCTAACTTTCTCTTTAGGCTTCTCATAGGTTCCCATTTGAATATGTATACATGTGTGTTTGCCAAGGATGAGGGTGGCAAATGCTCGCTACAGGTATGCTGTTCTGTGTATTCTGTGGCGAGGTTGAATCCGCATTAAGTGAACGTTACTGGGAAAGCCTAATGCCCAGAGAGTAAGTCACGCCTCTCGAGAAATACGAGAGCCCGGCCCTGTTTTAGATAGTATTGATTGATCATTAATTGGACTGCTTAGTGGACTACGCCATTCAAGATCCCAGGCCTACTGGGATTTGAATACTAAAAGCTGATACATCCCTTTACTGGTCGAGATTGCGTTACATCCGATTACCTTGCCTTCCCGTGAACATTGCATGAACTATTTGAACCTAACGTATTTGCCGAGTACAGATATAGTGTGAATGTTAAATTCGTTCAATTCGAATTATTTAATATCTTGTGATACATTGACTCCCATGTCTTTAATTACTTGTTAGTCGCATTGATTACCCTCGGAAAAATTTCAATATAAGTCGTGCGAATATAAATTTATCTTAGAAATCAACAATTTAATTAATGTAAATTTTTTGTATAGCTAAATACGCCTAATATTTCATGAGTTGTACCGAATATTATAATTATAATTAGCATGGGCATTGCTGGAATTAGAGAACCGGATTTATAATTGGTACATGAATGCATCAAAGAGCGAAGATCGCTGGAAACACGAGGGACAGAGCAACGAACCGCTGTGTCCAATCCGGCTTTGCAGTGGGAAGACCGAGATAGCCGAACAGGAGGCTTTCCTCTGTAACCCTTCGACACCGAGTCCGTTCAGATAAAGGATGGCTTTGGTTGCCAGTACTATTAAACGTTTACCGCTCGCCACTGATGTTTAACGTCCTTTCCCACTAGGCGAAACCGCGCTCCACCTACATGCCCGGTGGCCCTGTTTTCTCATGGTGTCGTTGCATTATTCAGTGAGGCCTGTTTGACCAGCGCAAGAATTTCTTCCTGAAATTCCTGGGACTAGCATAAACATGGCTTTCATCTAAAACCAAGGAGAGAAGGCATTGCTGAAAAACTGATAAAGTGCGAGTGGGGCAAAATCCAATCGAAAAGTTGGCGAACCTTTAATTTTTTTTTCTTCCTGAAAATTTCAAAGTGTATACACAGCAACCTGAATTCGTAAAAATGTTCGTTTCAATTTCGCAAAAACCTTGTTTTTATTGCATCCTATCGCCTGTCATATTTGGAAGCGTTCCGATAGTCTGTTTTTCACGTAAATACTTTTACCTCCGGATATAATAACTTATGTATTTTTCCAGCGATTTTTTCAGAGTATCGAAAAAGCACGAATTATTATTTGAACTGCTGATCAGTGTGCGTACCAAGCAATATAGGAGTGAAGCGAAAAATAACTAAAAAGTGAAGTTTAAATGAAGCGCTTCCGGCCAAACAATAGACAGGTTAGCCAACTCAATTTTAGTGCGAAATTTCTTGCTTGTAGCGCATTGGATGTTATTAAGAATAAAATGTACCTGTTGGATATGATTTGGCAGCGAAATATTTTAAGGAAATCAAGCTCAATTTATACTGACATGTTTTCCAACGATTTTAGACTCATCATCGCGTAAACATCATAACGAATATGTTTTTCCTCTGTGCCTGCCACTCGTGTAGACGATTTGCGATAACGTCATCTTCACAGAGAAGCTGGCGCAAAGACACGCTTCGTATCGCAGTTCATCCGACGGAGATTTAATCGGTATTCGTGGAACGCGCGAGGACGAGATATTGAAAATCGAGGCGGAGAGGCAAGTTCCACCCTAGCAAGATACAGTTACCCACCCCCGGGCGGTGCGATGTCAAGATTGTAGACGAGGACGACGACGAGGCTGATGCTAGCCGAGGGACTCCTCTAATAAGATGTATGAAAATATGCATGAAAATTCAAATCTTAGTCGACAAAAGCCACGTAACCACATTTTACTCCAACACGCCTTGCCATGTTGAATATACCTGATGAAATTCGTCCCATGAAAACCTTCTGTTGAATACATTACTAAAGAATACAATCAACAGAAATCTGAGGTAATTGAATGTAATTTTCAACGACATTGAAATCAAAAGCTTAAACGATTTGATTCTACCTCTTTGAGTCCTTTGTTAATCGCACTCGATTTCCTATCGGGTATTCGCGTAATTCGAGCTGACGTCGAAATTGAAAGATTCTCGACTCGGCCTTTGAAACTTTTGTAGTGCATAAGTGTCAGACTGCACGACTATTGCCACCCTCGGAGATCGAAGTTCTGGAATATCACGCCCGATGTCCTCTCAACTAGTTGCCTAACACCTTTTAACGATCGCTGCGTGCGAAGAGTCCGCATTCCTTTCTTCCATTATATGTGTGAGCGTATACCGTTTCGTGTCGCAATGTTTCGTGATCTTCTTATAATTGGAAAACGTACACTATCGTACGATCGTTGCGAACTCTCCTTTGACGCGATTCGCATCGTTCGTTTCAACTGAATGCGAGTTTCCAGTTCCAGTAGTCATCGGGACGCAGAAATTTGCAGTGACTCGAAAGGTGTGGGCGATGCACATCACATTTATTCGAAAGTGCAATCTGCGCTTGAAATATAGGCGGCGTTCAATCATCGTAAAAGTCACAGCCATATTCTCTTAGACGGACGAAGAAAGTAATAAAGTTTATGCTGTGTTTTCAAAGAGGAAATAAAGGAGTCGGAGTGATTGTCAATGTGTCTGCACGCGCTCGTGGAGAGCGCATGTGGCATACCAAGTAAGGCTAAGTTTTCATCCAATTTCCAGTTTTAAAGCGGTCACTTGACCTGAGCGTGAAACGATTTTCAATGATTAAATATTATAGTTAAGAAAAAGAAAGTTAATTTTAGTAAGCGCATATTGTTAGTGATATTAAAGTATTGAATAACTGCATTGAGACAGGTATGTCAGGAGCACGTTCAGATACTCTTATCTTAGTATTTATCTGAGGGGAGAAACACCCAATACGTGAACTCGCTAGTGACTCGGTCGAAAGACAAATGGGCTGCTCGAAACCAGTTTGAGCCTCTTATACTGGTGCTACATCGTTTGGCGGATCCATTAAACCTTTGTCTGTCAATTTCCGTCTGGGATTGAAGCTACTTTGATGAATCGCACGTGTCGGAGTGTTAACAGAACACCATTTTTTTCCTCGCCCCTCAGACAAGCTGTGAATTGTATCCGAACACAGAAAACGTATTTTAATGCTCTTATAGATTTAAAGCTCGTAACAGTATTTCAGAGAATATATAATATGAATTTCTATTACCTCATAAACAATCTGAAAGTTCTTAACAAAGAAGAACATTAACTTTGACAAACTTAGAATACATAAGAAAATGACTAGGACCATCTAATGAAAGTTAAGTCAGAATTCAATCACACTGAGCCGCGTGAGTTTAGTTAGTACCGTGTGAAAAGACAAAATCCGACATGAATATGGTTTCAGTGGATTAAAAGTCTCTTTAATATATGGGCTCTCCTGTGGTGGAAAGCTTAGTTACCAAACTCACCGAATAGAGTGCGCGTAATTTGGAAACCTCGAGTTGAAAAAATGGGCAAAGCCTACTCCTCCTTTCTGGTTTCCGAGCGATGATACTAAAAAAGGAATGAAAGCTATCGAATGAAGTGAATTCGACTTGATTTGAGAGAAACGGTTGGTAGCGAAGCGATCACTCGTCGAAGTAACAAAAGCTTGGCGATTAAGGTATCAATTTATTGCGGTCTCCCGGCCAGTAATATTGCATTATTTCCGCGGCGGGGCGGCGGTACCACCCCTGTGCCACCCCTGTGCCACCCCCTGGGCCTGCAGCTTTCTGGCCCCCGTGGCTGCTGACAACAATACCCGGCGGCCAATCAATACCACCAGCGGCAGCATCCACCGGTGAGAGAGCTACGAGGCCGAGAGTGGCACCGCGCCCACACCCGCATCTGGCAGCCGCTTATCCGAGTTTCGGTCATTTTTCATACTGCCGCGCTCTATATCGCCGGCCGTCGGCCCCGCCTGTATTATCGCGCACCACCGAGTGACGTGCTCGCTTTCTCGTCAATGCGTGAACTGCGCCACGCATTACTGCTTCCATTCTTCGAATTAACGCGGCGATGAGAGCGACCGCCCGGCAGACACCACTTGGATACCCTGTCATAGCCGCCCGATATCCTATGCATCCCCCCTGTGTTTCTCTCTGCGATTTAGGTAGCGTAAAGTCCCACCGACTCTATGTCTATCTATGTGCCCGATTTTGAAGGTTTGAATTTGGGAATTATACTCTTTGTTTATGTACGAGAATTAGGTGATCTGTCTATCAGCGCTGAAATTACTGAAATTACACTATCACAAAAATAATACAGTAATGCAAGTGCGGAATTCTGGTGAGAAATTCAATGTCTGTGGTTTTGTCATTGAGTCATTGGAAATCGATTGAGAAGTGCCTTTTTTTCCTGACCGACATTAAAGAATGATCATCTAGTCGAAAGGAAGTCTCAATGAATTTCAGAGCCGACACATGGAAAAATCAGGTCGAGGTGAATTTACGAGATCCATCAGGCTAAGCGTCTCGACGCGACGGCGGTGGTACCGTCGAACACGAACGTCAGCTCCCGTATACGTTTGCCGGCGATTTTCCATTCGGAATGAAAAATCGGGACTTTCGACTTGAATGCTAACCAAACTGGATTGCTAGCCGCTCTCGCAAACAGATGCTGCCGATTTAACATAGGGCATTGTCAACGTTCCCCTACACGCATGTAAATACACCGGCGTAGGAATGTGAGCGCGTGCGGGCGGTACGCACTCCATTTTATTTCGATGTCGACGAAAAATCCTTTATTTCCCGAGAGAGATCAACTCGATTCTCGCCACTTCCTTTTCCTTCCATTCTCTTCGCTTCGACAAACAAAAGAGCTGATCGTGGCAAAGCGGGATGATTCACCGAAACAATGGACATAATCTTGGAATTTCACACTCCCTTTGTTTCATGCATCATACACTTTCGAAACTTACGTATTCACGTGCATTTTATACTGGACCAGTAAATACCATACTCTGGTCACTACGAACAATGAGTACTAATTAAACAATACTAAATTGCCGGAGACTATGTTCTCCACTCTTAACTCGGACACATATGCACGGCTGTCCTAAAAACAAGCATTCGGGCAGCAAGGGATAACAACCATGGGTCACCGGTAGCACGTTCAGTGTCACTCAAGCGAGCTCGTCAACGCCGAGTGCCAAACTCCTAAGCACGTAATACGCCAAGTCATAAACGTGTTAATGACTTCCTCTCCAGACAGAGGACGAGAACGCGGCCAGCCACCATTGACTAGCGAGGGAAATGTCAGTGAGACTTTGGTGCAGTCTGTGCAAGCTCCCAAGATCAGAGGGTTCCACCTGTTCACCCGAGATAACCTTAAACTCTTCCCAATCCCGTCGACGTGACTTATGAGGTCCACATACGACGTACTATATATATGCGCACACGTATGTGTGTGTGTGTGTGTGTGTGGGCGTAGGTGGCTGGACTTGCTTTGAAAGAGTAAGGGCGTGTAGACGAAGTAGAAGGGTGTGCTGGTGGCACCGGTTCGCAGCCTGGTCACGACGACGCCCGCGTCAGAAGGACGCGTCTGTCGTTGCGACTCGACGCCGCCGACACCGACGCGACGCCAGTTTGGAGCGTGGATGGTGGCACGGCCAGATGCGAGGGACTGCATTATGCATCCAAGAGTGGCTGGTCGCCCACCCTTACCTTGGAAAGGGGCTCAGCCCTCCGACATATACCACCTTCTGCTCGAATATTCGACGAACCTCGAATTTATGAAGCACTGAAACCGCTCACCTTAGACATCCCCGCGTCACCCTCCAACACTCCGTGAACCTCTGACGGACTTCTTTTGTGACGAACACCTGATACCAAGCCACACGTCGCTATTGAGGATTTATGCGGATACAATAAGAACGTGACGGTTTATGCTAGAATTCCTAATAGGATGCTACGCACGTAAAGCCTCACTCTGGAATAAATTCTTCGAACCTAGAATTATTTGTGTACAATTTATATTTATACCGCAGCTGGTCGTGTATGTGATTCGATAGAGAAATGTACTAATATTGACAGTTGGTTGAGTTGATTTATGATACATATAGGCGCTAGTGAAAGAAAGTGAAATGAGTGTTGAGAGTGAAGAGTAGATTTTTCATTCTTTTTAATTTGGTATTCTTGTTTACTATAGAAAGATTTCGTGAATTGGGAAGATTTGTAGTTCTAAAGCACCGGTTTCCTGAATTTGACTCTTCCCTATTGTTTCTCCTCTCTCGAAGAGATCGGAGATTTCCTCGTATATGAATTATAAAGATTTACTATGTTCCACGTTCCGTGTCGTCTGAACAGTGGCAGAGAGAATTTCAAGAGCGCCGGAAGCAATCGTGATGCTCTCCTTGCTCCAGTGGTACTTTCAGTCGCTGGCAAGATACCTTCGGATGATTTGTAGCCCCTCCATTCCTTTTCGGCATACAGGGCTACAAAAGGGTGAATTCAAGGAAGCACATAATTCACCAAGTGCATTTCGGAACTCGCTACGGTAATACCAGTTGTATAGAATCATATTGTTAAATGTCCATTGTGAACAGTAAGCACTGCTCATTCCACATCTTAGAACTCCAAATTTCTCATTCTTTCCAATTCCAAATAAAAATCATTTCAATATGAATAAACTCTTTTTACTCTCAAAAAGCGATAAAAAAAATAATTACATTATTAACTCCAACCCAACTCCACAACAAATAAAAATCTTAGTGGCATCTTGAAATGTGAAAGCACAGTAGCACGAGAGAAGGATGGATTTATCCTGCAAGAAGTTACTGGCGGATTTTACGGTAACAAGGGGAGCGGATGAAGTGACAGGAGTGGCGAAATTTCTGGCTCACTTTCTGCTTGCGTTTACACTCAGGGTTTCAGTGACGGCGTGTGTGTATGTATGTGTTGGATGAGGGGATTGGCTGGGATCGAGTTTATTGTCTATCGACAGGGGACGTCAAAGGAATCGGTGTTAACGGTGTCCCGGCACGAAAGGCAGTGAGAGGAGAGACCACTGCCAGCCCGGAGACGACACCGCCCCAGACAAGGACAGGGAGAGTGTGTGCAGTCGCGCGGAACTCGTCCGGGACATGTACAGAAACCGTCGCGGCGTGGTGAGGCGACACCGAGGACGCCCGACGACGCTTCCTGTCGAAGCCACCACTCACTGAGATTACCAGCAAAGCTTCCCTGATTCGATTTCGACCGGCGACCCAGATCGGCTCTGACACACGCCAGCCGATCCGTGACAAATCATCATGCTCCCCTCTGCTAACTCGGCAACTTAGAAATCTCATTATTTGCTTATGCTGGACTGAGCGCATAGTCAGCTCTCTAAGATATTGTAGCTTCTATCATGACTTTCAGCATATTGATTCAATTCTACATGTAAAGTGCTTCTAAATTGCGAGATGTAAAGTTGAATAAACACAGTTTCCATGTACCCTTTACAATTCAAGTTATGTAATGGAAATTGATATTCAGCATTTACTGAATGAATTCCAATTATGGAATTGTTACTGCATTGTAACCTGACAGTTGTAAGCATTATTATTGAAATTCCGGATTCATTACCGAATACATCATTTCTCGGTGGTTACTGGAAACGGTTCGAATAACGCTTGAAAGACAGCGTATCGAAAGGCTGACCATTGAGCAATAGTTCTCGTGACGAGTGTCATCGCCTGCTGCAGTCAATCGAAACGTCAGTCCCCTGGATGAAACTAATTGACACCCAACCGCGTTTTCAGCTTGGTCGCTGTCGACTTAAATTCCCCGATATGGTTGCGTCTATTCGTACCCGCTTACGAGAACATCCTTCCACTGGACAGCTGTCAATCCTGAAGCCCGGACGACAATTAATCTTGGGAAAACGATTATCCAGATTACTCTGGAAAAACAGATCACTCGTTGAAATCCGTCCACGAAATAGATTGAACGTCCATGTAACTTTTATGTAAATATATTTTACGGAATGTATGATAATTTTAATATATTGATATATTGGAAATTCTTTTAGTTTCTCGATACAACTACTTTCTACTTTCATTCTAAAGCGTCGCTTTGCCTATTCTCAAAATTGTCTGGATTGCATCGTCTCCTTACTACAAAACAAGAGAATAAGGTTGCTGAGATTTAAATTCGCTAATCAAGTCGTAAGAGTACTTTAAGGGAGTCGCGTTTCCTTTGCTACGTTCTCTCTTCAGATTCTTGGCAGATTGAAGTACCAGTGAAACAGGGATTTTCTCGGGAAGGCCAGTAAAGGAATTCCAGCAATCCTCTTCTACAATTTACAATAATTACTGGCAATAGAGTGAATTGAAAACCTCTCTCATTTTAAGTGCAATTACCATTTACATGTTCTTCGCAGAAAGTGAAGATAAAATGTCTTAAAGGTGATGTAAGGCTGCGCGTCGACAAAAGAGAAAGAGAGAGAGAGAGGGCGTTAGATAAAAAGGGCGTTGAGAAACAGTGTGGGAAGAACGTTGGGCTGTATTCCCGCAGGAAAACGTGGCAGCACGAGAGAGGAAGATCAGAAATAAGGTGGAACGTAGAAAGCACACGGCCTGAAAAGCCTCCCACGCTTTTCAATATCGCGGGTCACAAATCTTTCTTTCGCTCCGTGGGAAACGGCTGACGAGGCCGGTGCCCGTAGAACCGAGCAGCTCTCTGCACCCGGAAAACAGCGATCCAGAGAAAAGCTTGAGCCATCTTTAGCACTCTTTCTCTCTCTCGCGCTGCTGTATTCCTGTGAGATTCACCAAATGCGAGGTTCTCTCTCTCTCAGATAAGGTGCTGAAATTGCAGCTGCTTGAAATATTGTGATTGTCGATTCTACAAGATATGTTTACATATTCTTTTCCTACACAATTTTTACTATAATAAAGATTTGTTGAAATAAATATCGATTTATGTATAAGTCGAGGTATCTCCTTTATGGAAATTAAGAGAAAAATATTGGTAAAATGAAATGAATTCTGTAATTGACCGATTTTTTCTTAACGTCGAATCACGATTGTACAGATACAACTATTCTGTTTCTATGTTTCTCATTCTTTGTTTGACTCGGACTTCATTGCTTATAGAACCCTTGGGAAACAAGTAACTCTCGGAATTCCTTTTTATCCGACTTAGATTCAAAAGAGCATGATTAAAGAAAAGGGTATTATCGTAGCGTACAAGATATTGCGGGATTGTTACAGTTCTATTATTTTAATCCTTGACTGCGTTCTATGGCGCATCCTTGATTTCTTATGTCGCAATGAAACGCCAAGTTCTCAGAGTCTTTGCTTTCATCGCGCTGCACTTACCACTCAGTAATATCTAAATCCAATAATCTTTCTTTGCCCCGGTGATTCGAGGAGTGTACTGTTTCTTAAAGAACTACCAGCGGCATTGAATTCTCTTGCTTGGAATCTGGAAATTGGTAACAGGAGCGTTGCCAGGCCGCACTGGAAGCAGTCGAGTAGCTTCAATATTGTTACATGGCCGAGAACGACAGCGAGAAAATCTGTGGATTTCTTTTGCCGAAGAGAGCTTCCAACGTGATGTATGGTGTTCGCACGCGGACGAGGAATTTTCACTTTCGAGCGGAAATTGTGCGGAAAAGGATGACGCTTTCCGAAAGGAGGCTCTACGAAGGAGGGCTAGGATTTCCCGGTTACCCGCGAACGTCAAACTATTCCCGTCAGCTTTCAGTGTTTGCTAGGAAATCACCATTTTTTCATACTTTACGGTCGTTTTGATGTTTTTTTTTATTCGAAGTATCGAATGTAGCATCTAACATAAATTAATTCTATATTACTGAATTATTATTCATATATCACAGACTTTAAATATATTGAATAGAATTCATAAGAATCATCGAGTGAATCTTTGTAGAATGGAACGCTCGAGGAAATTTGCAAATTGCCTGCTTTCGAGAGACATGTACAGTTCCACTTGTACACATTTCGCTAGCAATCAAATATTAACGGGCATTTCTTCCTTTGCCGCTGAGATTTATCGCTTCACCGGCACCAGAAGCGATTTCTCTAGCGAATCAAGACAGACGAGGCACATCTCGCTGGAAACATCAGAGGGGTTTGGCGCACCGAGGCTCGAGTTTCGCTTTTGGTCCTCGAGGAACAAGATCCTGCGATCTCTTTTAGAAATTTCACATATCGGTAGTCCAAGGCGATCCTTGCTTTCTACAGCGTTGTCGCCGACGGGAAAATCCGAAGCACGCCCGCCAGGACAGATCCCCTGATATATGGTCGACTGTTCTCCAGGACTCTAGGAAATGGCGAGAGTGCCTGGCCGCCTCCAGAGACAGACTACTCTAACTTCCGACCTCCGGGGAGGACGCCGGAACTCTTGATCATTGAATTAAAACCACTCCTCCACGTGTCTCGACTATTACCGTTAAATCAGTTTATGCATGAGAAGTGGGACCAGCGTCGCGCCAACTATGACAGCTATGGTGCGAAAATTAATTCCCCGAGGAAATAAATGATTTGGTTGACATCGAAGTGTACATTAATATATCTCGTGAGCTGTCCGATGTATCTCTTGTGGAATGTGTATAGGTGGTTAAAGAATGATTATTATTTTGATAATAGTTTGATAGATCTAAATAGATAGTTGAAAATAGTCCAATAGACGTGTCAGTATAAGCTTTTGTCTAAGGTAGTTGTGCCTCGATTAATTCATTTCTCCCAGTGATGCGTGAATAAGCATCTATTGAAACAGGGGCATCGTACACACAAGGTGGTCTTGCATACACGGTGAAAGCACACTGCCCTTTAATCATCTCGCTACTCTATGCCAAATTTGAGTAACCTTTCAAGAAGATTATGCGTCCAGCGAGCTCTCTCTCTATGAAACAGGCCGCACAGGCTTACTACCTCCCCTTTCAGAACTATACACGGAAATACCTCAAATGTTAGAACAATACTCTCGCCTTTTCAGAGAGAACCATAATGCGGGTTAAACTAAAACTAGAGTAAAATAATGTTCTAAAGAAACGAAAGAAATGTGGATGAATTAAATATTTCCACGAGAGCAAAATCCTGGAAACTGGGAAGCAAAGTTAATCCGACGAGAAAGCTCTAAAACGGCAGGAGTTAAAAAAGTTGAACGCATTAAAAGTACTTTTATTTTATCCATTCGATTTCGAGTCTTGTACTTCAAGGTCTTTAATCTGAAATGCCAGAATGGCAGATCAGCGAACCAGGTGACATAAGAGACATTTCAGTGAACCCAACGAACGTAATTAAGCCGAGACTCCCTATGGAAGTGTCAGCCAATTTGGGAAAAGAAAGGCCGAGCTCAGTGGACATGCCGTTACTTACTGGACGGCGGGAGTGTAGCCATATGTAACGTCGAGTTCGCTTTTATTAGCGGGTATTACGTTCATGAGGGTGGAAGGGCGAAGCGGAAGGAAGCGCGCCTTCTGCAATGCTCGGAGGAGTTAAAGCGATTTACAGGGGCGAGGATTTGGACGGGTGTTATATCGTCGTTTAGCCAAGCGCTCCTCGCGCTAATCTAGTTAGCGCAGGTATTAGCTGACATCGCAGCCTGCGATACAAGAATTAGCCTCTCGGCTAATGCGATAGGAGCATTAGCAGAAGCACTAGTATTACCTGGCGCGCCCTTATGTCCTACATCCGAAGTTTAAATGTACTTTTACACCAGACACACGATTTCGACTATCCTGTTAATGACGCCGACGGTGGTAATCGTGGGAATGGTTGACATATGTCTCTCGGAACATCCCAAGGGATCTCTTGGATTTAGATATTTTGAGAACAACCTTCCAAGAACGACGGTATATCATTTGAGTCGTATTAATCGTGGATATTTCGAATATAATAAATGTAATATCGTATTTGGATGATTTGACACGTTCGTTAAATTTATTGGATGCGACAAATTCTGCTGGTAATGATCATGATTCACCGAAGCCTCGTGTGTTTGCCAACGTCGTTGATGTTTGCCTACTTGTTCGACTGCTTGCCTGAGTGGATGGGAATTCAGGTATATCAAGGAAATCGAAATATTTTCTCTCCTTTCGGAATATTTCCGGCTTGCGATTTCTTGTGACCGAAGGAGATCCGGCCCGCGTGCTTCTTCAGTAATATCCACTGGAGTCATCTTTAGAACGCTTCCCTGATATCGCAGGGATAAAAGAAACTCGGTCAGGTCGAACGTCGACCTGCTTTTTATGTGGGAAATATCTGAGCAATTTAAAAAATGTTGAGAGGCATCATTATTAGTGTTTCTTATAATATTGTGTTTTCTCAACGTTATTTCAGTACCGAAATGTGTGCCGCAAATAGACTGATCCAATAGATTTCGTATAATGATGCTCAGTTTCAAAACTAATTACGGTGTTTGTTCGCAGGGCTTAACCTCGCGCAACAACATCGTTATTTTGCCAGACAGGGATGCTAAATCAAAAGAAGTCAAAGTACAGCATATCCGATTTATCAAATCCTGGAGAGTGTATAATGACCGTTCGCGCAGAATCCAAAAATAACGGCGTGACTTGTGATGCCGATTGCCAATTAAACGAAGTACGAGCGCCCGGTGCACTATATATTTACTATACCATTAATGCATGGCTGCAAGGCAGTACTAACGCTTCGATCCGGGTGGATTTAACCGAGAGTGTAGTGGAGACCGTCGAGTATATCCGCGTTTTGCACGAATGCAAACGTATGTAAGTTAATTAACGCAGGCTTAAATTAATCCTGTGCAGTCAAAAGTATTTTTTCACATTTTTGGAAACTTCAAAAATACACTATTGATATCTGGCTTTATTTTACAAGCACCAATGAGACTGCTAGGCATTCTCATTTTTAATAAAGCACGCTCCTGGAATTATGTAGTTATTTCAGAGAACCGCGACTTCATTTGGACAAATTTTGTACGCTTTCATTCCGGCCACTGAATCATCTATGTATGAAAAACCTGATCTGTGTATGAAAAAGCTACGCGCTCCCTTTGTGTACGCGAATACTGACAAAATGTACAAAGGAAAATTTGAAACTTACATCAGCGAGCATTTTAGGTTTCATTTTGCTTCCCGAAGCATCAGTTTTACTTTTTCTGTGTACGTAGTCAATTATTTCAAGCATACCGATGCACGCGTAAAGTGATTATCGATTGTCAATTTAAGAATCCCGTGGAATTCGCTGATCCGATATCACTGGAAGTATGGTAGTCGCACAGAAAATATGCAATCGCCACAGCTATGCGAGCACAATATTAAAGCTTTTTCCAGCATGACGTATTGTTCGTCGGCGAGTTTGCACTTTTTATTTGTCAATCATTGAAATTGTCGAGCTAGCGGCTTGGTAGTGAAATTATTTTTTAAACCACCATGTACACATACAACGCGCTCCGCATAGAAGGGCGAGCTGTACGGTCTCTTTTGAACTGTCCAAATGATGGGAAAGCTTTTTCATGATTTTTCGACTTAAACGAGTTGCCAGTCTCACTTGTGCCGGTATTACCATGCCGGCGAGTGACTGAAACGAATTTTTCGTACTTTTCTCTTGTTATTTTTTCAGGCTAAGCTCCGACGCTCTAAGCGCATAGAGGGAAACCGAGTTTTTTTCCATAAATTCATTTTCTCAAGCGAGTTATAAAACTCCGCTGGTAATGGAAGACACTAGTTCCATGATGGCGTATCAGCTAACCAGGTTTCTTAATCCTTTCATCGAGTTTTCCCGCCATCAGAGGAAGTCGAAACTTTTGAGGAAAGTTGCGATCAGCGCTCTCCAAGAAATCTTTCGCGCTGCATCAACGAACTCGAATAGCAAGCCGCGCTTTTTGAAAGTGGGTTAATGAGAAGTCTTGAAGTTAATGCCAGCCATAACCGACAACATTTACTGCGCGCTCGCACCAAATGATTCCCGAGTACTAAAGCATAAGTACCGCAATGTATGCTCGTATGTACTCCGACATAGTTGAAATAAGGCAATGAAAGAGAAATTGCAGAAATGCTGAAACTTAACTTGCCAATTGCACGCTCCCTGGATTGCATTCAATTTATTGTCCACTAGAAACATGCACTAAAATTTAATTTAACGCACATGTATTGTCTTTGTTTATATTTGAAGTTCAGGTTAGAAGGAATGTTCGCGGTAGTCGATACAGCAATTAATATTCCCTTTAATAGGAACATTAGTATCGCACACTAAATAATTCGATGTTCAATGCGCGATTCATTAATGAGGAGGTTGATAACGATTGAACTTTGCATTCGAGTATTCAGCGGGCAAAGGGCGAGTCATGAAAATCGGTGAACGTTCCAAATGGAACTCGATTCGGTGGGCATGCGAATGGCAATATTAATTCTACTGCCACTTCGAATAGTTCCGCCGGCTTATCTTTGATTGGATTCCACTCTAGTGGTGCTTCGATTCCACGTTGTAATCGCAGTTCCGGTCAATCTATATCCGAGCCAGTTTATTATACATACATAAACTCGATAGGACAATTGGAGCATATTGGGTGATGACATGCTCGACAAAGTACGAGATCTTAATAATCATTTTACACGTTTACGCGAACTAGAGACTGTCATATTTTCGTCCAATTTGTACAGAAATTGGGACACTGAAAAACATGGGACGTTGAACTTCCGACAAGCTGTATCTCACCAGAAATGGTCGTCCAGCAACCGACTTTATTTCCGGGACAGGCGTATTCTTTTGCGCTCCGCTTACGTTTCCTGGCAGCGCACATTCGTGGATGGAGAAGGGTTTACTAGAAGGACGCATCGAAAACCAACGGGAACATTGAGAGAACGATCGCGGAGGAAATGCGGACAGAAACGAATGGAAACGGAAGCGGCTGGTCGCTCAAGCAAGCTTAACGTCCCGCTGACAGCACTTTCTTTCTACAGAGCGGAAATTCGAGAAGCAGAACTTTTTTCGTCCCAATGTTTCAGCCCAAAACCCGTTTGTTTTATAAAATAGATTCTTCTAAACTGATACTATTAGTATTTCGGAAGAAGCTGATATGGTTTAAGGTTTTTCATGAATTGAGCTGATGAAATAGTTCCGACTATTTTCATAGTTCAAAGACAATGGGTTGCTGTATTTTTATTAATATAACTGCTTAATGTTTGTACTCACTATAACTCTGGCGCATTTGTTATTTTATTCCAACAAAGATGAAACTCACCTGTAACAAAAGCATGAAATGAATTACACACTGTTTCAAGGGAATAACAGCATTATTATAATTTCTTATATTTTATTTCTATAATTGTTGAAATTGATGCATATGTGAAGATTTAAATTACTAAATTCAATTTGCAGGAGGTTTAGCCTGATTATAAATAATTTGAATGGTAATGCGGGCCGTCAAACATGAAAATTCAATAGTCACAAATATTATTCCGCTTTCACATTGACTCGACATCGATCGTCCACCTATGAATTCCTTATGCTCGATTTTCATAAATCTCAAAGTACAGACACATCGCATAAAGCGGACGGTAATAATCAGGAGATTGTGGGAGATTTATGAAGGCAGTCGGTAGAATACTCATGAATAATTGTACGCTACTGAGCCGTATTTTCCAGGCAACCAGTAAAATGGAATTTGAGTACAGTCCCGATAATATTGCAATGATAATAACAAGTTGGATTATGCAAATTATCTACTGCATGCTCGCTCTGATAATTACGTATTCCGCAAAACATTATTGTTCTCGAACAGACAAGAATATTATTGTAATTTGAATGGAGAAAGGTTGCATATATAATTTATGCTTTTCTATTAAAGTGTCATTGCGTGAACAAATTATTGATCACATATTAACACGTAATCCTTGTTGAAATAAATACATCATTATGACAATTTCTAATCAAAAGGCTATGTTTGGAATCCAGTGACATTCAATGAACTTTTACCGTTGAAATACTTTCAAATTATTCAATTCGAAAGTTCGTCGTATTAATATTGGCTCGCATATTCTTATCGGCTGAAGTTTCAAATTGATAGAGTCAAAGTCAACGGTATAACATCAAAGAAGACAAAAGATGACCGAAAACTTTCCGTTTTCCGACTGACTTAACTCTTCCCCGGTTTTTCTTGCGGGTCAAAGGCCACCTTCTGTATTATTTCCTGCGTCAGCAGTGACCGGAGAAATCATTGGCGCGACGGCTCTATTATACCGGTAGAAAGGCGCGTCTGATTACAGGTGACGATCGGGCGAAGGAGGGGAATTAATCACGCCCTTAGTCCAGATTCTTGATTGTCTTTGGAAAGGCGGAGCCAGCGCGGCAATGAAAAAGGAAAGTGAAAGGGCTTCGCCGGAAGGCGAGGATACCGGATGAATCACGAGCGACCCGGATTTTTTTCGCGGCCACCGACGTGGAAAGATTGAACTCGACTTTTCCTTTAACGAAGCCCCTTCGTTTGTTGACGAAAACTAAAGCTTCCCTCCGGGCAACATCCATGGCGAACCAGTCGACTGGGAAATCCCTGAACAAGAGAGCCGATCGTTCTTACAACGCGGTTGCTCAAGGTATCTTTCAGAAATCGTCTCTGCCACTTAATCTTCTTTTACTCTCTGGTAAATTGTGGACTTATCGGTTTCGAGTGCTTCTATAAATGAACGGAAAACATCTTGCTGTTTGGAAAACGATAACTTCCCGAAGGGTCGCTCGAGCAATCTATCGCTGAAAGACACCGGCTTGACTCTCCCCTCAGTGCACGTATACCTACAGCAGGACTTTAATAACTCAAAAGGCTTATTGGCTGGGAACGTAAGAAGACGTTCCATCGAGGACACGAAAGAGCTTCAAAAATTACGGGCAAAGCGGTGGAGCGAACCAGGAAAAAGATCGAAGTTCATAAAGCTTCAGAAAGATAACCACGAAGCAATCGGAGTAAACGAGTTGTACATTATTGACAACTAGAAATGAAGAGTCAGCTGCAAGTGATTTCCTCCACTTGTCAGTTTACTTCAAATTGAAAGCATTCCGATGCAATGGAACATCGTGCAATTAACAAATCTAAATTAATCAAAGACGACAATGACAAATGCATATGATTCAAGCACTCACTGCATACAACAGCAACACCCACTCAGTACCAACCAGTCTTTCCTTGCAAGTAGTCGTAATCCATCACGAATTCCGACGCACGCACACTCCGAGCATTCAAGAACACTGTTCACTACTTCATTCTATTCCCAGATTCTTTTGAAACACATGAAACGCGGCAAAAAATGTGCCACTACGAAAACGACGCGTCACACTCGCACTGACACCGCGGCCATATTGGATTTTGTGCGGGAATCCCCGATCGATAATTCCTGTTGTACCGACTGAAAATGATTTATTGTCACTATGTAATTTCCGTCAATTAGGATCTTGCAATGTAGAAGGAAAAACGGTATGAATATTCACAGGAGTAAATTGAATTCGTAGCCTTAATGAATGATAAATATCGATTGTGCAGGTGTGTCGGTAATACAGGCAGCAAGCTACCAAGCTAACATATCGATGTGTGCAGTGGACACATTGTAACGCACGAAATAATATATCCCAATAGTTTATGAAGTGCAAGAGGTTAAACAATGTTTTCATTAGTTAATTACTTAATAATTGCTTTTCACTATTCACAATTATTTATCCTTGTCCATAGATTATTTTCAGAAATGTTTAGCTCTTTATGTATTAATATAAAGAATAGAAAAGTTAAAATAAACGAGTATACTATTTTATATCCATCGGTATATACAGTAAACTCATATTACTGGTTGCACCTGTTCGCAATGAACCATAGGTGAAATGTGTAAAAGTTTGCGGAGGGTTTACTGCATTTTCCCTCTAAAGTCTGGGTTTGGTTTAGAAGCACGGCCAGTGCGGGAGAGTAACAGTTAAAGTAAAAGCTACGGTCACTCGCTGTTTGGACACTCAAGAAACTCTGTCCCATGTCGCAATAGTATTACGAACAAATTTGGAGAATGAGAGTTACTTCAACTGTATTTCTTCTCGACAGTAATTGCGATGTTTGTTTTGTAAAGCTATAACTCTTATTACGATCGATTGCAGATATAGTATCTATTAATATGAAATAATATTAATGCAATATAAGATTCGAAATTCTTAATTTGTTTCAATTACATGGCATACACAATATTTCAAATGAATATTGAAGTATCAGTTCTTATATGTATATGTCGCATGAATATATGACTTTCCGAATGAATGAAACTTTCAAGCATACGAATGTAAGTCATTAAATATGTATGCATTCTGACCGAGTTTCAACATACATCAATCGATCGTTTTAATGTTGTTTTTTTTCTAATACACTTTCCATTGATCGATACCCCAAGTAGTTCTCGGAGGAAACTATATTTCCAAGGGATTCAGCACTCCACAATATTGGAATTCAATACTTCCCTGCAACCCCCAACTCCAGCCAGTGCAGTCTCCGGTACATGGAAGCGAGGAGAATCCGGCAAACAGGTGAAACTTCTCCGGGTAAAACTTAAATGTTTCTATTTTCTCAAAAACTTAAACTCAAATGTTAGTCTTGTTTGTGGTGCACTCGAGGGTTTCGCTGCAAAAACGATGGTGCCAGAGTAGAAAAGAGAAGAGGAAGAGAGGCTGTGGCTGTGAGAAAAAGCACCGAGGAAAGAAATGTTGGTTACGTGACGAACGAGGAAGCATGGTTTATGGGTCGTTCGTCCCGTGCGAGCGATGTTTAAAGATCAAGGAAACGGCACCGCTGGGACTCGGCAACGCGCCCGATCGACTGGCAATAACGAATGAATACTTAATGACACTTTACGATCCAATATATGCCCACTCACACTATCTCTGCTTTCTTTCTACGGCGAAATTCCTATGTACAATGGTTACGTGTGCGGCCGATACCTTCGTCTATTCTTCCTCAATTTCACGAATGATGTAACTCTGTGCTATATCAAAGCGAAGGAGTTTTACCTAAACTTATTCAACTCTGTTTTGAATGAGAATTACCATTATGCATTTTAATGAGTTAATAGTACACTATTCCGACCAATAAATCACGTTATCATTCACTTGAAGTTAAAAATTTATTTCATAGTGGGGGAATTATTCAATCGTATTAATAGGGTGCGCGTGTGTTGCAGGTAGAAAGGCATAATAATCAGCAGAGCAGTTCTTACTATACGCGTCTTAATGCTCTTTACTACTTACTAAAGGACGATTCTTATCCGGTACCTGAGAGCTAACGGGGTTCTAGAGCGCACTTAATCCCCTTACACTTTTCCCGAGGAATTATACTGGCTGGCGAGGATTTACGAGTGCCATGCCGCACTGTTTACGGCGCGTAAATGTCCCTAATGACGCCGAGAGTGTGATGTATAAATAAAATTTCGCCGCGCCGTGTGCTGACTGCGCACCCCACACTTTCCAGTGTTCTCGTACATCGCATGAAAGTGTCAACATTTAACGTAGGATGAGTAACGCGGTTCTTTAAGAATGTCATAAATTATGTGGTGCGGCTGAGAGTCCACACAGGTTCCTCCGTCGTCTGCAGTTTCAAGAATATTGTAGCTGTTGTATGCATTTCTTCTTAAATATTACTAAAAGCTCCTGAAAATATGCAAGCACGAAAACACGAAAAGAAATAGCTAAGTATATTTAATACTTCTTTTCTGTGTTTCTATTTTATTTTAATTTAATTCGAGTATTGTTGCATGCGTTTTAAAGGAAAGGAATGAAACTTGCCGATTACAAATCATTTAAGATTCGTATCTATCAAACCCTCCACATTTTAGCGAGAAAAGTATCGCTGCTATCTAAGCTAAAAAATTTATGTGATGTCGCTTTAGACAGTCTTGGCGCGGAGTGCAATTTCTCATGCAGTAAAAGTCGATTATCATTCGCGACCACGCAAACATTGAAATTTATTGGATGTGTCTTGTAACACAGTATACGATTTTACGACGATATTTCGCGCACGAAGTCACAAGCATCCGTGGGAAAATTTTGACGAAATCAAAGGATGGTGCAAATTATGAAATAAGAAAGGCGATAATTTTTCTTACACAATTTTGAATATTGACTATCAAAGCAAAATTGCAAAATTATATTTACAATATTGAATATCCATTTATTACTGCGACGAGAAAAGTTTTACAATTATTCTCTATTTTGCATACAACCTTACACAAGCGATAGTGGAACAGGTTTGTTGCAGGATAAACTTGGTAATTGAATAGCGAGTAGTGTATTCTGTAGTGAACGTCGTGTGTTACGATACATGCATTGTTCCGATAACACAAGTCATCCCGAAAAGTAGCGAGTACACACGTGGTGTCCTCGAGCGTGCTCGCAGGAAGCCGACCGATAATAATACTTCATCGCGATGAGTTCTCCTCGCAGGAGGAGGGAAGCCGAAAACTTTTCCCATAAATCTGCGACTCCTAAGGCCATTGTCCGCCGAGGGATGGCCACGTACACTTTCCGTGGCGCTGCCAGAAACACGCGATTCGGCAATAAGTCGATATTCCCTGAATACTTTCGAGTAATACGTGAACTTCCTGAACTAGTAAGTTCCTATCTCTGCCTTTTGCGATCTTCCTAGAGAGAACTATCTGAGAATTTGATGCTCGGCCATGTTCTCTATTCGGTCCTCCGAACATCCGCATCAGAGAGCTCGAGACTTTGCTTAGTAGCAGAACTTGTTAACGAATCAACTTTTCCACTTTTAATACATTCTAATTAGTTTCGCTTACCACCAATGAATTTCACACTTTCCAACTTTTAATGAGCGATATCCCGTTGTAATTATTTTGTTTTTATTAGATTGTGCTATTATCTAACTTAGTTCGTTGTAAATTAAATTGACTAACTCGTTTGTAACTATTGGATAATAACTTTCTTCTAGTTCTGAAATTAATCCTTAGAATAGTAGAGATTTGCTATAGTTTATTAAATTTATACACGCGTTCGGATTGTGAATTTTGTAGAAGGGAATGTATTATTTCGGGAGCACACGCGTGAATAGACGTACTTCATCTGTATTATCTGCGAAGAACGGGATATGTTCTACATTTGAATCACATACTGTTCTGTTCCCACTGTTAACCAAACTCCGCTGAATCCAACCGGTTTCAGAGATGCGGCGTTTAATGTACAAGCAAAATCGTGAACTCTGAGATAACAGACTTAGTATGCAGCTCGTATAGGAAATAAGAGACACAATTGTAATTCAATTTCGAGGAAGTTACCAACGTGCTCCCTTGAAATCTGAATTCGCTTGCCAAAACCCGTAAGAATCCAAGTCCACGAATGGCAGATTCACGAAGGACTGACAAGTAGACGCGTAAACTTCGTGAATTTGGTTGGGGATTGAGTTGCATCGCCGGTGTTGATCTTGTTTTCCAGCGGTGGTCGAAACAAAAATTAATTAAATCCGCCGCCACTTCCATAATATATGCGCGTGGCAGTATTTGCACAAGGATTAAGGATTAAAACAAACCCGTGAAAACGACGGCTTCCGGATTTCATGTATTTGGAAAATATAGATATTGCTTTTATTGGAATTGTTGCTACTTCCATTGAAGTAAAATTGTTGGTTGTTCCAGTTAATAAATCCGAGTATTCCAGGTCGTATATCCTGATATGTCATTGTTTCGAAACAAGTGTCCAGACCGAGGGAATTGGTGTGTTTTGTAAATAGTTGTTGATAATGAAACCCTTTCAGGTGAAGCATAACCACGTAGCCCCCAAAGAATCAATGTAGTTTTGCCGATGTGCTCGCTGCCACGTAACGGAGAAACTTTTCCCATAAATCACGCGGTATCCAGGCACCGCTGCGTCCATTTAAAAGCTGGAATTGCTCGGTAATCTTCCCATCCAAATGATAAAAATACATTTCAATCCTTCACACTTCTGGTATCACTTTAGAGATAAAATGATGATTTAATTTTGGTTAAAAATGCTCACCTATATTTCACTGTTAATTAAAAAACATGTACTACAAACTTAACACCTATAATTTGACGCGAGCTTTGTAAATTTACATATTCCTAGAATACATTTTATAAACTCGAAGAAATGTTCGGAGACTTCATTTTCTCGCACTTAAGTTTCTTACCCGAACCAAATTGTAACGCTGCGTCGTCGGGATCCTGAGATTGCACGGGAAACATTGACATTTAATTAGGCTGATAGCTTTTAAAGTTGAAGCGTCCTCCGACAAGCTTGCCTCTCTTACAGGAAAAGCTCAAATAAACGTAGACAGTTCGGCAAACAGAGGCGGCCGGGCAGAAAGAAGGATGGCCGTGAGCGAAAATTCATATCGCGTTACGGCAGACAGCATGTGTGAAAAAGCACAGGATAAACCCCGCTGCAGAATTCCGGGTGGAGTGGGGATCGCACGTGCGCTCGCGTATCAAAGTCTTAAATGCGCATTGAATGCCCAATAGCATATCAATTGCACTGCAGGTATGAAAATCAAGAACACAAATTTATCTGTGTATGTGGATTCATTAATACTCCGCACAGTTCACATATACTACATCAGAATCTAATAGACTAAGATTGTTCTTTTATCGATTGCTTGATTTTTTCCAAGATAAGTAGAGTTAAAATAATACTTGAATTAATTCGGATCTGAAAAAGCGGAAACCCAATAAGGGAGAAATCAAGAACACAGAGATCTGGGTTGCCAAGCACTTGGCGCGCCCAATATCTGGAGGAAAACACACGTACGCTTTCTCAGGCGAGAGTGGAGCAATTACAGTCGATTTGTGTGCACTCGCCTGGCAGTTTTCGAAAAAATGTGTAAAACGCCGGTATCGGCGGCAAAATGGAACGTGCAAGCTCTACCGGAGAGAGCCTTTAGCCGTGCGTGTGTTTTTGACACAGTTTCATCGCGATGTTAAAACCACTGACCTGTTTTTCCGAGCAACGCGCAATGATAAAATTCCAGCAGCTTTAACAATTCTACACCAATGGCAATAATTCTGTAGGTATCTGGCTACGGCGAACCAAGTGAAACGCGTATGGAATTAAGTGCTCGACACGAAAATGAAGGGCTTGCAAATGTATGCGCGATAAAAGCGAACCGTTTCCGTTTATAAATCTGCCCGGCTAATTGATAGAAATCTCGGAATCTATTTTCCAGTCTGCGTTTGGCGAATGCTTACCGTTATTATTGAATTAGCATTGGATAACAAGAGCACATTATCCATCATACTCCGATTTCCACTGCACAATTTCCATTTTATTTTACGATTCTCTCTCATTACCCTCTGACAAAATCCCAAATATTCCCTTCAAATATCTTGCGAATTGAAGTATCGAAATACTCGACGAGATTTTACTATATATCGATTTCCAATTACTAGATTCACTAATAGAGCGAATACGTCAGATTTGGTAGACATGTTTCACCCCGCAGGCTGGCCGAGGTCTGTCCTTGCAGATATTGCAGAGCCTACAGAGATATTCGATAACGATAGCGTCTCTAGTGTGTCTGGGAGGCCTCAGTTCCGGAAACGCTGACGGAGATTGGCTTATGACGTCTTTGTTTGCGGCAGCCCGATCCCGATTAATCGGAGAACATCAGAGTCCAGCTACGCCCGTTGTGTTACCTACGTCTGCGTCAGACTCCTTGATTAATTTCAATCGATGATTCATCTTGGAACACCGACTGACCATCTCTCTGTAATATCGCTAAAAGCGCTCGGGGCTCCGCATTTATCGCGAGAATATGCTTTGCGCAAAGACCCCCTGTTGTAACATTAACATTCGAATCGAATAATTCAATTAGATGGATGGTCGGCATTCGCGGATAACCGGGATTATTGGCCCGCACACATTTTCAGCCGCACAAATTAAAGCCCGCGATCCTTAATCCTCGGCTGTAAATCATGTTGCTCTAGTTTGGTACAACGGGTGCCATGGGTTTCCTGTTTCCTGAGAATTAGCAATAAATAAAGCTTCATCGAATAGGTAAAGTAAAATTAATTATAACTTAAGAAATGAGGTCTGGAGAGATTAATAGTTTAACAATTGAATATTGTGGATGTTTATAAAAGTTTTATGAATATGTGGAATTGAAACATCGTAAACATTTTCCAATGTTGAAGTGATGTAAACTTGAAGGATTGCTCTTTAAACGTTGTACAGGAGTGACAATGATTTGTGCTAACTATTTGAATTCAAAGACCACCTGGGACTGCCTTACGCTAATGAAACTGGAAGGACGGTGAAACGGGATATATCCAGGATGTCTTGAGGTAGACTTATAGTCTCCGGAGAATCGTGATATACGCGGATGACAGTGTGCCGGATGTCTAGATTGAATTCGTGACCCACGATCCTTCGCTCGAGGAATGCAGACTAGCAAGGAAATATGATCCTAGTATACGATAGGTTACATCGTGATAGCACGTCTCCCATTGGAAATGATTCGAAACACAGTATTGACACTGCATTGTAAGAAAGCTGCCTCGAGAACAATACGTTCGCTATATTGGAACTTCACATCTAGAAGGCTTTATATGCGATTCTACTATGACAAGTAATTACATATTTCCCTGAACCTTTCAAATTGTATTGGAAAATACTTTCTTTACTCAGTAAACAATGCTCACTCATTCCGCATGGCTGTTTGTTGATTTCAATGGGATAGCTATGGCGGCTCGTTAGCATAATTATTTATCGCGAAGGTCAAGTGGTTAAGTCATAACAGTTGGTGAAACACGATTGGATCGGGGTGAGCGTTGGATGTCGAGTGATTATCGGGGCCGAATGCCCAGCTTTAATATAATCGAGCGTGCCTTCATTATAGAAAATCGAATCACCGGCGTGTCTTGCAATTACCAACAACTGTAACGGCATAACGAGCCGATTGTGGGCGGCGCCCCCGGCGGCTAACCGCCGGCATCGACATAATTTCGTGCGATTTGCGGCTCGCCGCCAAATTGAATTTCCTACGCCACCGCAGGCAACTCACGAGCTCTTTTTGCATCGGTCGGCAGCCCCCTCGAAAATCACACTGAGTACCTCCACATGCCGGGACACTTCGGGAATAATGCAACAGAGCGGACGGCGACGATCCCTCCGACTATTTAACGTGGAAGAGTGCGGCGTGGATTGGTCGGACCATAACCGACAAGTACTGCGGTAGCCGTGCGATTGGAACACCGAGGCGGAATTGGGTGGCAGAAGCTGACACACTGAGAGTCGCAGAACCTGATAGAGCTGTGCGGCGAAAAAGGGTCACGGGGTTGGCCGAGAACAGCTAGCAGGCAAAAAGAACGGCGGAGGAGGGGGAAAAATTGGCAGGGGTTGAAGCGGAAGGGCGAACGCGCGCGACTCTCGGCTAAGAGAGAATCAATGAGCTATGCCGGTCACGTAGAAACGCGACTGGATTTTGGCTGGTGTAGGTTTCACTGACGATAAAGTTATCCTTTCGGGATAATGGGATCGCCCTTAGGGTCCGGAATGTCTCCTACGCCTCCTTGTCCACCGGCCATTCCGCAAATCGCACTGAACCCAATGGATTCTGCTTTCAGGCACACACTCGATTTCTGGGTTAAAATAAAAGTGGGTCGTCTAGAAAAAGTAAATATGGCGAATAAAGAAAGGCAATCGATCCGCGTGATATGAATTAATAGTATTAGGTGGTACATGATTTCAGTATCGTTGTTTTCTTTCTTTACATAATATACGATGATAATATAGAATAACATTACAAATTTTTAAATTTATAATGGAACTATTACTGATGTAATATTATAGCCAATAGTTTTCCAAAGAAATCTCTCACAATATACTGCAACAGCAGTGATGGCGTTTGTCATTTAGCGGACACGACAAGGCAAAGGTCTAATTGGCGTTTTCCTATCCGGAACTTTTCGACTGTCAACGTGTCTGCCAAATTGAAGTGTCCCCAAGGCAAATAGGTTCAGCGTCCGGTCGCGATTAATCCCGAGTCGGCGAGACAAAACGACTGGGGGGATGAAGAAGACGTGGGCAAGATGAGACGGTACCAAGTGGAGAGGACACAAGAGAAGCATGACGGAAGAAGGAAGGCCCGGCAAACTACGGATTACGTACGAAGAGAGCGGGCAAGTGGTTCGGTTGAAGAGGAAGCGAGCAAGTAAGCTTAGTGCCGGGGACGCGCAGGAAAACAATTAATTTTCCTTCTCGCATTGGCAAACCCCGCGGACTCTCAAGAGCTTCGGCGAGAGGGAAGACTGGAGATAGGAATGGGCCGGGGGGTGAAGCTACACGATGCCTCAAGGCGGAACGGAAACACGAGCCGAATTGGAGCGACGAACGAACCGAGAGAGACTGACACCGCACAGCACCGGCGAACCGAACGAAGTCGACAACTCGAGAAATAAAGGCTCACCCCTGACTGCATTGCAATTCGGATGCTAAAGGAAGCGAATTTTATGGGAACGTTTGTATCCTACCGACTGCACCGCCATTTCGTGCGTTCCTGGAAATGAATTGCACGACTTATCGCCTGAAGGATTTACGAGAGTGCCACGAAATTAACTCCAGTTAAAGAGTCAACCTGGGAATGGCGTGGGAAGTAATCGTACTACTTTGGAGGAAAGACTTTAAAGTGCTCGATCGATGACCTCATGCTTATTTATCACATTCACTTTGCGATGTCTCGCTCGTTGGTAATTGAAACGAATTTCATTCTAATGTAATCGAGGTAGTACTCTTATTATGTAAAAGTTATTGACAAGAAAGAACATAAAAAGGAACTGGTGTTAACGATTAGGTTGGAATTTCAGGGGTATCAATTGTATCGCTCGGACGACATTTACTTCTGTTACGAAGGAAAAATGTTCCGTTCTACATCTCTTTCCAGGGCGTGGCATTTGTGTACGTGGGATGGTGCAACAGTGGCTCTTCGCAAGAGGAAAGTTGCTCATTCATTGAGGCGCACATAAATCGCGGATACTTCGCGCGGAATACCATTAGAACTTTTATACGCCATTAAGGGAGCCTCTGGTGCAACATGCACCGATGGGGCCACCTCGCGCCATTTCCCTTTGACTGATTTGTGGCGAGAGGGAACACTTTTTTTCGATTAAAGTCACAGATCGCTCCTGCATGGTTACACCGTGCAGCCGTGCACTTCTGCGCCCCGGTATTATGTATTGTACGCGCGTCCGAGCATCGTTCATTTTTCACGGCGGATGATTTGTTGCCTGTCGAGCTTTAACGACTCTGCTTGCGAAAATATAATTGACTATTTTTTTTAGACGCCCGCTCCCGGTGACCGAAAACATTTCGCTCGCTCGATTTCCTATCCTGTTTTTGCCGACAGTCTGACGAGCAAGTTTGCGATTTATTTTAGCACTGAAATCAGGTCATGTCAATCGCATTACATGAACCGGCAGCGTTCTATTTCAAGATGAACTCTCCACGCTCCATTGTACATCTCCCTCATTTCGGGCGCAAAATAGATTTTACTCTTGGAAGCAGATGGGATTGAAGTTACATGGTAGGATTCGGCCGATTTTGTGGGTCAGCAGTGATAAGGTCTTGAAACTTCGTCACTGAAAATATATTTCCAGATGCACTCGATACATATTATATTATTTACGAAGTCAGATGGAACTATTCTTGTCTCGTGAATAAATAGCAACTCCCTTTTTACACTGTTTTGCAATTCCTAGCGCAACTCGTCAAAGTACGAACTTGAGTGGGCAATATGTAACTACTACAAACATCGGTCATTAACAAGTTAGCAAGCAAACGCCTGTAAAATAAATATTATCCACAAAAATATGACATCTCTATTTGAATTAAATATTGGCGTCACCAATCATTAATCAAGCACCGTAAACTTTACGAAATCAGTGGTAATAGTTAAACGGAACAGGATTAGTATTTTGAGTGGCAGGAATCTCTGACATATGTATCAACGGGCGGAAGAAAGGTTGGCCCTTTTTCCAACATTGCACCCAATTCTGAAGCCAGTGGAATTCCCATGCTCCATTAAGCAGTGCGCCACGAGTAGCAGCGGATGCTGTGTGCTTTTCCAGGAGTTCATTGAGCGATTTTTCACTTCCACAGGTTACTGCGCACATTAGCGTTGAAGTATTTATGTCTATTAACCTTCGAGTATTCACTCCCATTGGTTCTGACGAATTTACCTCAACCCCATTGTGTTAAATTCGATCTATTGTCTCTTCTTACTTCAATTGGTCGTTTAAGCTAGCGCAATACATCCAGTCCAGGCCAGCTTCTATCCAGAATCGAAATTGGAATCGCTGGTGAACAATCGTCTAATTTTCACGTACAACATTCGCATGTAACGCTATAGAGTGCTTAGGGACTTGTACCATTACTGGAACTCTCTAATTGATCCCTGCACACCTTCTTAGGCGAGGGCGATTGTATTACTGACGTAATCGCATTCAGTGGTCCTTCGGATGTGTTTGCTCTGTTTCACAGCAATATGCGATATCAGGTAGGCGAAATCCTATATGCCTGGACTCTGTTTGTTATTAGCACAGTGGTGTTGACCCCTTTAAGACTCATTTATCCCTTGAATACATTGTTAAACCCTCGTAATAGTTCTCTCGTCGTAACTGGATTACGTAAATCATTAATGAGTAGTTTACATACTGAAATACTAAGGTTTTCAGCGAATCATGTATTAGTTAGTCTTAAAATTAGTCGAATTCATACTGGATAACCAATTACGCGACACCAGTTGCTTTTGAGAAAAATATAACGATGCGAATATATTCTCGGGAAGGCTGTAGGGAGTAGAGTGTTATAGGCACCGGATGGACTAAATGACGTTGAAAATACAGCCTCGAGAACCGCCAGTACGTATATATATATCGATAAGTGGGAACACCGTGGCGACGTGAAACTGTAAACCCCTAACTTACATGCGCTTCACGTCATGTAAATATGTTTCACCCTAGCGTACATCCATCCGCTAAAATTTCCGCTGCATAAATCCACTATCCTCCTCTCTCCATTTATTACATACACTTTTGTGTGCACCCGCATCAGCGACTGCAAATCATGCAAAGTGGCACTCTCCATCTTGCTCGTCCCGTTTTTTCAATCAGCCGGTAATAAAATAAATATAATAAAAATAAACACGTTACATGGCGTCGACGATGGAGCCACATTTGTTAATGTATACACGCTCATTCGGAAAAAAAACGAATTTTGATGCTGGCGCCTATGCACCACAAGCAAATAGGTGGCTGTTAGTTAGGCAAATGGTTGCAAAGCTTTAATTAATTCAGCAGTTTTTCGTGTGCACGCTACTTTCCTCCGCTCATTCTCTTTTAGCTTTACGCAGAGTCATGATTAATTTAGCGACATGCCACGAGTGCTCGGCAAATGTTTGGCTCGCATTCCTTGTGTCGTTCTATACTTAAACGTGGCGTAACGGCGAGCGAGCTCCTCTGATTTTCCCGTTACAACAGAGAAATTACCCCGAGCTAATTAAAGTTATACAAAAATTATGAAATTGTGGCATTAAGAAAGTAATTAGTTAACATCGGTCAGCGGTCTATTCTCTTCATTGTCCATTGCGAATGAAGGTTGCAAGGTTGCATCTACCACTGCACCGAGTTTTCTCAGTAGTATACTATACCTTTAGAACGTGGAGCTACGTCTGACCTTACAAGTACTCGCACTACTTAAGTCATACTCGAGGTGCGCTTTACCCTACTCTCGAAGTCGTACGTATACTTGAGTCGTAGAATTTCTTCATGGACGTTACCGTAGCGATAGTAAGGGCCTGTATACACAGAGTGGTTGCCGCAAGGAAGAGAGAAGGAAGGGTGTAGGTGTATGCGATGGACAGGCTAAGTCGTTGGAGGACAGGTCAAGTAGGATCCTATCAAAGAAGCCGTCGAGGAGGATTTCATTCGGTGGACTTCTTACGCTCCTTCTTGGAGCGTTGTCCTCTCGTTACCTAGGAAAGCCACTCGACGTTGGCACACAGGAGTGGGGTGAACCAGTCGTCAGCATTTTCAGATACATACCCTCAGAGACACCACTACCAACCCCTTCTCGTTCCCATGTCCTCCAGTTTCCCCACCGCTCTCTTTCTCACACATTCTCACTCCCTCCTTTTCTGTGAAATTTCACTTGTCCCTTATCCACCGTTCCCTTTCCTGTCCTCCGCACGCGCATCGAACCATTCGGCACTTCGCACCCTCTCGCAAGTGAAACTGTGTAACTGAGAGCTACTGTGAGCTACCCTTCTGTCTCCGCTTCGAGACGGTTCGTGCTTAACCGGCTGTAAACTCTCCTTCCTTTTGTCGGCGGATTTCCCGCGATAGTACGCGCAATAATTCTCTCTGCCGTGACTTTTTAACACGATAGCGATGTTATGACAGCATCAATTTTTGTAATTTGATGTAAGGATAGGAAGCCAGATCTTTAATGGACTCAGAGTATTTGTTACTACAATTGCTTTTGTAAGTGGGGCTGACATAAATTCCAATTAAAATCAAAAATTATTACTAACACTTATTAATTCGTGAGATGTGTGTAGTAACAAATACTAGAATTCTACAGAATCGTGCTGTTTTTATTAATTAATTCGTTACGTTCTGATGAATTTGACTACACCATTTGCGTTATTTTCAGCGTGAATATTTCAATATAGTGGTTTACATTGAATACAGTTATTTTTAAATTTGCCCCCGAGCTAATACTGTTTACTGAATAACTATCGGGAAGTTTGGTTCACGGTAGAGATAATTGAGTTAACCAACTATAGCGTGGCAACACCGGTGAATTTAATTTAAAAAAAAGAAGGAGGTCAAAGAGTGGTAGGTGATGGGGAGCACAACACACAGGAGTTATTTTTATCCAGTAAGCAGGAGGAACCCCTTAATCATGCGGGTTGACACGATCACAGCGACCTCTCGATACGAAAATGTCGATCCTCAATGAGATCGAAATACTGCATTATAATGAGATGAGTTTGCCAAGTTATATTTCCGAACTAATTACACGCTCTGTTTCACCTCGGTACGATCACATTTATTGCTTGATAGAGAATCACATTACACACTTTGAGAAGCCTGGTAGAGCAAGTGTGCGAATACTTTTTGTGTGCAAAATACTGGAATCATAGAGTTTTGACGTAATTATTTTCGCTCGTACATCTCGTCGATGACGGGGAATATTTCAATGCTTATGTAATTTGCAGGTTCAATCTTCGGAAGACTTTTTTATGTGTGCAGTATGGCAATCATTCATAGAGAAAACGATGTCGCGTGGCCTTCACGCAATAGACGCATACCAGCCTTGCAATTTCAGGAACGAAAGGCTCTATAACGACAGAAGTTGTCTAATATCGGCTCGTTTCAGCGGTGGCTATAAATCGAACGACGCACAGTACGGCTTGCAAGCTTTTGCTCGCCGCCGCACATAAACAAGTGATTCATCCGCCTTTCTTTGACTGAAAACGTTCGACGACTCGTAAAGTTCGCATCCAACGATTCCTTCCGAGAGTTCACGACGCTGTTGGTACAGTGGAAAAGAGAACTTTGAACGCCCGATTTTCCGCGCTGCGTTCGAGATGTGACGTTTAAATGGAATCTCGGACACGTTCGTGTTACGGCGAAAAACAATTGGTGCGAGACACGCTTTACGTCACAACTGCCGATCATTTTACGGTCTATCTAAATTTCGGAGAAATCCAAAACTTTCTTCACAGACAAATCGACATTGTCACTAATATTACGGTTAGTGAGATTAATTGGATGAATTTAACTGTGAACTATTAATGTTTCGATTTTACTTCGAACACAACCGATATTATTTATTACCTCAATTATTGCAATAGTCTGTAGACCCAAGCTAGATAGTCGTATTAAGTATATTGCCTACTTATAGGTCCTTTCGAACTGTACTTATTAGTGCCGCAACGCGGAATTACCTTTCCAATTTAACCAAGTTATTGGTTCCTATAAAACGATTACACTTAATGAGCTCCCGAAGTAATTTAAACCATCGTGACTCGATGCCTCTAACAATATACATATATATTGAGCCACTGATACCTAATAAAACTTTAAAAATATAATGCACAATCATTAACAATTCATGAACAATATCAACTGGAAGTGAAATAAACTTTGACGGAACATCAATTTGGCAAGAAACAGAAGTACTCGAGCAGAGTTGTTTTGTCAGGATGCGACAGGATTCCTTTGTCAAGCGCGTGTCAAATGCGACAGGACCGAAGTACCAACGACGAGAGAGACAGGAAAATGGAGATAGGGAGTCGCATTAATAGAGTTCTAGCAGGATGAACTGCCCGGTTAACAGGAGGTAGCGGCAACTTCGAATACTCAAGGGTGCACGAGGGCCAGGGCTAGACTTCCAGGTTGTTACTTTAGAGTCCTATGAACTCTAAAGTAAGCGTAAATCGTGGCAGATCCAGTCGCAGCGCACCTCTAAGTTCACCTCAGAGAAATACGGCCAATCCGGGGACGCTATGAGTGTGCATTCCCCGGAAACGTAATTTCCTCTTTATTGAGTCAACATCAGTCAGTGACGCGGCATCGCTTCTGAAATAGCGATTGGTAGCTTGTGATTAACACTCCAACCTTTTGAATACAGCATGCCAAACTAATCTTGAAATATAACGGTTCTGAACATCGGGAAAGGTAATTCGCCGATATCGACCAATAAATTTCAACCGGCTGACAGTTCACCCTTGTGACTCCTCAATTTTGATGCTTCCAGGTGGAATAAAAATCCTCGTGTACGAGATGTCCTCGTTAAAAGCACCGCAGAAATCACGGTCCTTGGGACGGGGCTTAGGGGTGCGAGTATAAAGCTTTGCATGCAACGCACGGCTCAGCAGCTTGACATAAATTTTACGAGGCCCGTAAATACCGTGTGCTCACTCCGGCGTCGTGCTAGTGATATGCTTCGTAACACAGCAGCTTAACTATCTATGAGTTCGTGCGCGAATAAGCCTGGACCTTTCATGACTGAATTTTTCAATATGCAAACTCTGCAGAAATTGGGCCGCTGCGGTAGTTTAGGATGACGTTACATGAGTTACATTGGGCGAAGTGTACAGTTGAGAGATGGGTTTTAAGGAATCGCACGTATGTAAGATATGTTGCATGGTTTGAGTATACTTTATACTTTTGAAATTTTTATTGATTCATGCAAGAAAATTTAGGGAAAATTTCTTTACACTAGCAGACGGTAAATATTAAAATTTGAAACATCTTTGATCGAAAGCGTTTAATTGTAAATTTTGAAATATTTAATTATTCGATTTAATTTATTGTAAAAATGTGATTTGCACTTTCGTTAAACATATTACGTAGAACGTATCACATCGCATTACGTTAAAGCAAGTGATATCGAAATAGTAAAAGAAAGTAAAAGATAGGAAGGATGTGGGTGGCTGGGTACAGTTTATCCGTCTATAAAGGTGCGCTTGGGAATTCTTGACGTTGAGAGGAACAGATGTGGATGTTCTTGGGCACTGAGATGAATCTAGGAGCTATGAGGCGAACGTAAAGCCGATCGTAAAGACGTAAAGAGCAGTGTACGAGTCTGGGACACTTTGGTGCGCGAGATCATACGGATGCATAAAGCCTCCTACGAGATTCGCATAAAAACGTAAGTGCACCCTGGAAAATGTACAAATGTAAGGTAAACGCAATGATAAACCCTAGCACTTCCCAGTGAATTGTACAATTTCTCTCGGAAATTCCACTTTAGATAGAAACGAAGAATTTCATTCAATAATAAAAATGAAAAATTCAATATGTGCGATCTACAGATTTCAGAATTACAAATTCAACAGTTACAAATAAATTAAGCTATTACCAATATTACAAAATATAGATTTTTATCACTTCCTTCAACTAAAAAAAAAATCTTTATCGTTTTTGGGGAGTTGCTTATATAAATATTTCATAGGTACCTTGTTCGTTAGTCAAGTCTCTTAAGAATAATGGGGTTACGTTTCTCACTAACAAGCGATTGCATACATTACCAATGGGAAGAAGGAATATAGGAAAGGGGTGAGGCAGGCATGTAGCCGAAAGCCGCAGGCTCTTGTCCACGTGAGTAGCACACGAGAGTGGCAGAGGGGGACATGGAAATACTGGTGAATACAGAGCGCTCGACCGCGGAAATAGATTTACATAGAGACGTGGACGGGTATACAGATAAACTAGTGTGAAAAGAGTGCGCTTGGGAAGTAGTCCTCATACACATCCGCATCACCACACTACAAACACACAGACACACACATCATATATACGGGTTCAGGTATGAGTAGTCAGGCGAATATATTATTCGAGGAGCCGAACGACTCCCGGCTATTGAATACAAGAAGCTACGATTGTACTTGCAAATCTCGAGAAATATCACGGCGCCTTTAAATCGCGAAATCAACGTCTTTATGTTGAATTGCCTTATGTGCAATCGGCATACTATGCACCCTTACATATTAAATAAGCAAACACTGGGAAACCTTGCTAGTGAGAGAACCCAGCCAGAGTCGACGAAGTATTGCTGGGAGCTACGAGAGTCCAGTGAAGTTTGTGTCTAGCGATTGGTGTTACCTTCACGACTGCCGTGAAGCAAATGCTCCCAAGGGCATATTGCCAGGTCAGAGTTCGATGTAGGAGGATCAGTTCAGGTGATTGCAAATGCTAGTGCAAATGCTTTAACTGTCATAGGGGCTTTTGATGTACATAACGTGTTTATACATTTTGATGAGTAAAGGATTAAATTTGAAAAATATTGTGTAAAAAGTTTCGACACGTTTTACTTTAATATAGATAAATAAGTATAAAGATAAATAAGGATTGAACCGGAAGAAAATATTATGGCATAATATATATATATTCGGTGTTCGTACTTTTAGGAAATGGGTCACATGTCTCTGAAAGTGCACGCGAACAAGCAGATCTCCTGTACTACGAGAAAAAGGGCTTTTTCCCCAGCATGATTTTCATAATGCACACATTATTTTGGGAATCATAAAGTGAAACGCGGAAATAATGAGGGAGAATACATGCTCGCGATGTACAGATGGTATGGAGTCAGGTTACTGTGCCGAGTGCGATAGTAAATTACCATTCGTGCGAATAAGACTAGACGCTTAGAATAAAATGAACTTGAAAGCCGCAAAAATTCAAGTTTAGATTTCGACAATTGAAATTCAGGAATACAGCAATAGAATAGAAGAAAGAAAATCAACAGGCATAAAACTCGACATTCTATTTCGTTGTAACACCACTTTTACACATTTGTGAAAAATTGTATGTAACTTTGCATACTTTAAACGTGTGATTGTTCCATCTCTCGTGTTTCTCTTCAACGTACGTTTAGCTTCTACCGAGTTCCTGCATTGAGAACATGCAAAATAAACGTAATAAATGAGCAGCGCTTTCATTTACGAATGATGTGAAAGAAGATTATGGAATGCTAAGCCGCCTTCTCTCGTAAACCCTGGTTAAGCTTTCAAAGCCTGTAAACACCCTCAGCAGTATTAAGGAGAGAGTGGTACGTTGGATATGTGCAAGGCGTGCCAGTTTGGCTGAGTGCATTAACCTAAGATAATCTCCCAAAGATTTAGGAGTAAAGAAGCCGTTAGCGTTTAATACTTTATCCTCCTATTGATACATTTTTACGCATAACGTAAAAAAAGGAAGTACAACTTAAAATAATCAAAACTATTAACAAAACACGTGTGAATTTGGCTTGTCAAGAAGAGAATGAATGTAATAATAGATTTATGTATGAATGATCGACTCTTCCTTCTAAAAGCAGTTTAATTAACAGTCCTAGCATGCATTCAAGAGACACTGACACTAGCAATGCGTTTTGATGGCTAATCATCAGATATGCGCGATGTTTCAAATCGAGATGTAGTTCGCCGATATTGTGTTCGTCGTAAGTGGCAATAATTAATTCTATCTGAGCTGTAGCAATTGCACTCGGATAATTGGGACCAGGAAGCGCAGAGGATCGGGTTCTTCCTCAGGTGGGAAAGAAAGGAAGAAAAGCTGGTGTAGGGCGGTGTAACGCTTATCAAGGTGGTCGGTGAAAGCAGCGTGGTCGGTGAGTTGCTTATCGGTGGAATAATATTTTCTTTCAAGCCGAGCGCTCTTCCTCGTTTCTCTCGTCGGAGGCTCCACGTTTTTTCTCTTTCCTGATCCCGGATATCTCGGAGGCAGGCAGGCAGCAGTGGCCCGAGGCAATATTAATCAGAGCTCAATGGGTCGAGCGTCTGAACCCGGCGCATCGGGCGAGCTCAGTCCAATCGAGCTGAAAGCGTGTTCCGCTGGCGGACAGCATGCTTTCCATTCGGTCCCCGTACCATCCTGATACTCTGCAGCATCCACGCTAAACTGGGCATTAAGGCTGCTGCGCACGGATTTGCATGAAGTATGCGTGAACTGGAACCAGACGCTGTAGTCCCCGCTTCCAGAAGCACAGACTGCGACTCCCTTCTCCCACCCACACGATGCTAGGAGCACGACAATAGGAGTCACGCATCGCAACACCTTAACGAAAGTTACTCCATGAGAAAGTTCCAAATTTCAACTTCTATTGGCGGAATTAATCCCTGCGTGTGTTATTTTCTGCCTTTTAGCTCAAAATGATTGAAAATAAATCATTTTAAGGTATACTATTCTTTAGGTCATCTTTCTATCGTAAAGATTGGACAGTGTGTTAAAAAGGCGATTCCTTTATGTAAGAGTGCTAAGAAGGACAGCAGAAAATACAACAGCGTAACAGGTTTTGTTCTGTCCAACCAGGTTAGAGTAATGTTTGGAAATTGTAATGGTCGTGGAGCAAGGCGAATTAATAATGCAAAGCAAGAGGGTTCCAACTCGGGCACTAGGGTCCAATAAAGCGTGGAGCCCGAGTATAAAGTCCGGCAAACAGTTCAATCGTACATATCGGCTAGTTAGTTCGCGTAATAAGCGCAGATAATTCTATTGACTTAAAGCCGAACTCCATTGTCCCGGGCTCGTTGAATATTGCGAATGACCTCCGCCCTTGTATGCGCAAGGAATTGTATAAGGAATTTCAAACGTGTTGCCCGACCTCCTGGCAACTGGGACTTCCTCTTCGTGAAATAAAATGAAACCGCAGGACTTTATTCATTGTGTATAATGAGGGCCAATTCCCCCATTATCATAAAGTAGAAACCACTTAATCGCCGGCCGAAATGATTCCCGGCAAAATGGTAAAACGTGTAATCCATTCGACGGTAGGAAGACTCGTCGTGCACGGAACATTATGCAAATTGGATTTGATTCCGTCCTATTGCTCATACCAGCTATGGCTGGAATCGTACATGCTATAATGTGACGATTTTTAAATGAAGAAGCTCTCAACAGGAAGTGCCGGAACCCTTAAACATTTCCAATATTTTCATCCAAACTGAATATTTTCTGCTATTTAAACTATTATTATACTTCAGTATGATGTAATATTAATATTACTTAATATAGGAATTCCTCTTTTCGTGCAGTCTAATTCATTTAAATAGTAACTTCAAGCAAAGACTATTTCTATAACTTTTCTCCATCCTCGAAACTTTAACTTTTCCCCGAAGAAAGGTGTAAAGCTTCGGGAATTTCGCTTAGGTAGAGGTACGTGTTCTTCAGCATCGATGGGGGAAGGAGGGTGCAAAGCAATGTCGCACGGTAGTCTGCATATATCAAGAACTAGAGGCAAAGCTGAGGCTTACGCGTCGTCCCTAATTTTTCACGCGCGTCCGACATGCGAATCTCCATGCGCCTCGGTTGCCTTGCAGGCTGCGCCACAGAGAAGAGCACTAGCGCAGCAGCAGGAGAGAGCAAATCCTCCTAAAGACCAGCGAGATATTCGAGCCGGCGTCGCAGCGCTTTTCGAGCTCCGCCATTGTTCAAGATTGCATCCTTGTCGTCCTCTTATTTCCCGGCGTTTATGGTATCGCACGAAATAGCCAGCTGAGAGCTTCGCCGAGGGAAAACGAGAGGCCGCGTATAAATGGCGGCGAATCGTCGATACGTGTGGTTAGCAAGATAGCATCACCGAGTGGAATTTGTTTTCTCAACGAGTGCGTCCTGAATTTACAGAGGCAGCAGCAGGGTTGAAGTGTCCTTACCAAAGATCGAAGAGGACGACTTTCGTCTTCGGCCGAAAATTTGTAACTGGATAACGATGTTTGCGAGACACAAATCCTGCATACAGCAGACGGAAATATATAAATCGAAAGAGGGAGAAAAGGGCGCGGAAGGATGAGGAGGAACGAGAGGGATGGGAGAGTTAACGAGGTCAAATAGGGCTGATTGCGATGATGGGAATCGAGATAACGAGATGCTTCTCCACCACGTCAAGAAGGAATCAGCGCAAGCTGGATATGCTGTTACGACTGGATATTACATTATTTATAAAGCGCCTACTTTTCTTCCATCACTACTAGCCTGGAATGTAGATTAAGGGCTAGTTATTTGAACCAATAATGATGAACATCCAATTTCTCCCCAGGAACGAATATACGTTTCAACCTTTGGGTTTAATATTTCCTTACAGAATGAGGTAATAAGATACAATATTAAGACATTCTTAATATTCCTACTAGAATTTAAAAACGCACAAGATTAATCGCTAATGATCTAAATTTTTCATTCGATCTTACAAAATAAATTCTACAAAAATGTTCCTATTTCATACTTCCCTGTAATGGCAGAAGTTATTTGCATTAGAAGTTTTGGACATTCACAAGAGCTGGTAACAACAATGTTTAAAGGTATACTAGAGTCTGAGAGTGCGGTAACAAGAACAGATCTCTCTGGTGGCGACCGCAATCGACCATAATCACGACCAACAAATTGACCTATTAGAGACTGATTCCCTCGCTTACTTGGCGAGCAACGCGCTACTGCATATTTCACCTTGTTTCTCTGGCCAGCTATGACAACGTGACTAATGGTCACGACAACGTTGTTACCCCCATTCCTACTCCCCCACAATGTCCGCCAGTTCTTCCGCAGTACTGCTTCACCTAGACAATAAAAATTTGCCATGCAGATTTTGTGTTTTCCCGAGCACGCCATTACGAGCCGTGATAAAAGACCTGCCAGACGCGAATTCTCATTATGCGACGTCTTTATTAGGCTGGACTTACTTCTCTGGACTTGCTTGCTCTCCCCAACAACCTTAATTCAGCAAACGGAACCCCGCACAGACGAGAAATAAAAGCCGAAGTGTATTTTTTACTCGAAATATGAGCTGTGTTATTAATAAAAAACGCGTTGTTTCTATATCAATGTTTTATGGCATAAAATAATTATTTTAGTTGGGAGATTTAAATTTCGCAGAAATATAGAACAATGTTTAGGAAGGAGTTGTATAAGCACTGCGGAAGTTACCGAGGAATAATTAATACATTTTAGGAACCACTTCACCTTCCACCAAATTTACGACTTAGTCCTTCAAAATATTTCAAATGCTAGATTAATCAATGGGTTTGATGGACGTGCAACCTATGCGTGCTCGTCAGATGTTGACAGGGCCAAGCTTTTTTGGCATCGCATGATTTTGTACCTTTGGAATCGCTATTTCATTCGAGTGGCCGCGGATACACCATGGCAATTTATCATATTTGACATGCACGGTGACATTTCTACCCCTAGTAATTTTCCTGCCCAAAAGTTATAACTCCAAGGGCCGCCCGAATATCTGTATTGTCCCGGAAGCATAATAAAACGCATAAAGCACGTTTTGATTTAGTATAAATATTAAAGTCTACGTTTACCATTATCAGTGAAGCTGTTTCTTTCAACACAGAAATGTTCCTGCAAAAAATCAGGGTAAGTCATATGCACTGAAAGCATCTTCGGATTTAAAAATGTGCGGTTTTATAGAAATCGGTGGCGCAGTGAAGATCGGTAATACGATTAGCGATCGGCAATCACGAATTTGCGATTACAAGCGGCATGCTTTCTCGTTAAGAATGATTTGTGGAGAATGGGAGCGATATCTTTTAGCGGACCGCAGTGCTCCAGTTTCAGTGCAGTCAATGATCGGTAATCCATGAATTTGTTCGACGGTGGTATAAGGCGGCACCGGCAAGTCTGGCTTCCGGTAAACGTGAAAAAGGCAATTCCAACGTAATCGCCGGGAGCGACGATCGAACTCGGGAGGCCCGGCGCCCTCAGACTTCAACGACGGAATTAATTACTGGGCTGCGGCTCGATAATCGATAAGCCCGGCAAAAGCTGAATCTTGAATTTCCATAGCGGCGGCGGCGGCGGCGTCGCCGTCGTCTTCGCGGCTCGTCGTTCCTGGCAAATGAAATGGAGCGATAAACTTGCTTCCTGCAAATGGGTCACGCGCCCGACAGAAAGCGTGCTCTCGCTGCTGCCACTGCTGGCGAAGGCTGCCGGCTTAAAAGCAAATCCGTTCGTTGCCGAGCCCTCCGCTGATTTTTCTATGCGCACCACTCCGCAGCTGACGGGAAACCGGGAGAGCAAATAGACGGTTACAAGCTCTGAGAGATTGTCGTCCTAAAAATGTGGAGTGCTGAACAACCGATACATACAGAGAGACTCTCTTGCTAAATAGTACTTTCTGACAGGCTTAACTCTGCGACGGAGAAATTCTTTTTTATTAATCGCTTGGTAGACTCGCAAACTCGAAGCAAACGACTGGAAATAGCACAAATGGAATACGACTTAAAACTCGCAGAGAAAACTTATATAAAGATTTAAAGTAACAATTTTAATACAAGTCTAAAAGTAAAAAAGTGAAAAGATTTTTACGAGGATTTAATACCCGAGTTCTAAAGTCGGAAATTTGATATGACAATGTATGACTTGCTGAAAGCATTGCAAGAAGAGCATGAAAATTACATAGTCGGAAGCATCGTTGAGAAAGATTTACGATTATCCTATTTTATAGGACTCCTCGAAGGCATCTTCGAGAAGAGACGGTAAAATTTCACGCGGCAAAGGAAAACAACGGATCAGTCCGCCGACAGTACATACAAGCTTTACTTTCCGTCTCTTATGACTCTCTTTTATAGTCACTTTTATGCGAATTCTGGAATTCTGGACTTTACATATCTTTCAGACAGACTTGGACTACTCGTCCATTATGTATGCACGGAGAATGGAGTCTCGTTCGATCGGCTAGCAGGATAGTCAGCAGAGAAGATGAATCTCGGTAATAGCTGGTACGGCTTAAAGTAGATTAACCTCCAGGCCGATTTTCCGGAAAAAAGCTGTGCCTCCCATGTGCGGAACGCATATCGGGAAAGAAATTGATCGGTCGGAACGCGAGGCAAATACAAACGTTGCTGGTGGATTTCGATTTAATGATGGCATTTGGGTCGCCAGGCTGGGACGCGGTTGCCGCAAAGAAGAGATCCATAATATTATTCTTAAATTCGGGTCACTGCAGCAAGATGAGTGAACGGAATGTATCAATATTACAAGCTGCTTTTGCCGTCGGTTCTCATTCTATTTATACTCGACCGCTGCTGCCTCATATGCATATGCGCTTCTATGTAATTACTTTTCCGATGCATTGTCGTTTAAATATTTCCTGCTGAATGTCTCCTCCCTTTCCCCGCCCCCCGTTGTCATCCATCAAGTCTTGCTACCGTTTCCATCTATCTTTATCAGGAAATAGAAAAAGTCTGCCGTGTCATCAATTTTAGGCTGGCATTGCTCGCGCAACCTACTCCTCACCTCTTGCTAGGTGCATCGACTTTTTCTATATATTAATCCTGTGTCGGCATTGGTCCGCCAACTTTACCGGTTGCAGCAGGAAAGTAAGGATTCTTCACAAACGAATTTCTATCCAAATGCAATTTCATAATTTATATTAGTGAAATTGAAATTGACTCTTTACTTTAACCGAGTAACAAACATGAAATGGACCCATTTGATTAAAATATACAATTTATGATGGCAATAAATATTGAAGATAATATAATAGAACGCGCATGCATTTACAAGGGGAATTCGTTAAACAATGAATTCTTGTGCAAATATTGTACATGTATTCTCGACAATGAGTTATTCTGACGGATATGAATGGCTCGCGGAAATAGGTATGTACATACACAGAGAGTGCTTAAGCCTGTCACTTAATCATGGTCGAAGCTTTAATCAATGCGTGTGTACGACTTTCTCGGAGAAAACACGAGGACTTTCCAGGGCCGCATACACTTGGCTGTCGACCCTTTTCCACCTGCTTTCTCATTCCGCGACATCTATTTGTCCAAGCTGCGTCCGGTCTGAAAAGATCGATTGACTGTCAACGTAGGAAGAGTGTGCACGCGCCCGCTCGAGATGAGCACTCCGCTCACGGCATTCTCCGATTTTGACGCGCACGCACAGTGTCGCCGCTCCACGGATTACAGCTTCCAAGTGATCACGATTGTGCTGCCGCTGCCCCTCGCGCGCGCGCGCACTTCTCTGTCTCTCGTTTTTCTGTGTCAGGCCCTACTCAACCTCACCAGCAAATGCCTAGCCGAGGAACAAACACTGTATCCTCTATGAGGAACTGTTTACACTCAACGATCTTACGTGTCGTACAATATCATTTTTTATCTGTCACTGGTTGTACTACTTCTTATTAATAACTGTTAATAATATCTGAAGGTGTAACACAATAATTCTGGAACTTATGTTTATTTTGAAAATCAAGTTATAGAAATAGATTTATTAGTGAATGAAATACTATTTTGATTAACATACATTGAAATCTAACATCAATAGATTAATGTTTAGTATAACATCAACGAATCTACCTATATTGTACATGAAACACGGTAGTATATAATTCTGCGTGCCACTAGAAATTTCAAAAATGGGAGAACCAGAGAGCTACCCCGTTCAGTTCACCAGCTAATTGTAATTATTTGTACTCGAGGGTACCATCGGGCTAATCAGAGATTATTTGAAATTGGAGGAAACGCGCGGGTCCTTTAGCAGTGCTGATCAAATATCTGCATGTTAACAACAATTTGCTATAAAACACAATTACAGGCTGCACCCTCGACGCAGGCAATATACGGGTTCGGGTGGTGGTACACGGTTATACCGAATGTAGTATTTTCGTGCTCGTTATAGGAAGTAAAAAAATAAAAATAAACGCGATACTGGTATCCTGGTCGAAGATTGTGTTGGCGGGCACAATTTGTACGCGAAACACCGAGCTCCCAGCGGCTAAATCAACGCCTTTAATTAATGGGGCGCTGGAGAGAGAAAGAGAGAGAGGGAGAAAGAGTGGTGGGAAGTGGTGTTACTTTTATATGCTGACTATTCAATGCGTACAGTGTTAGCATAAACCATACAATGTGAATAACAAAGACCAGTTATACGTTACTTGCCAACCTTTCCACCGTACGCCGCTGATGCGAGAGAAGGTGAGGCTGTTTTTAATTAAATCAGCCGGTTACAATGCATCCTCGTGCGATTCCAGTTTCCCTAACGGTCACCATCCACCCCTTTCCATCCAACACATTACATAGACCGAAAGCCTGAGCCGGAAAAAGGGCATTGCATTATTGATGATACTCAGAGAGCTAATAAAAAATGTCCACCGCCGCCACCTTAAAATCGCCTGTTATATCGGAATTATATAAATAGAGGATAAAAGTAAATGTAAAAAATTTAATTAACTAACCGTCACCAGAATGGATATAATGAAATGTAGGAAAAACTGCAATAAACTGAGATTAATAACCAGTACTAATAAGCGACGGTAACATAGAAATGTGCAGAATTATGTTGGACCATCGCTGAAGCTCTATAAATTTCGCTGACAAAGCGAGTGGCAAACGTGTAGTTGAAAATTAAGCTCTCCTGCTCAAGCCCCATTGAGATCTCATCGTTGGAGAGCAGCGCAGCTGCTAGGATAACGGAACTCTACCAATTCCACTTTATTTCGCTTTGCCAATAATAAGTCTTACGGTTAATGCAAAACGTCGAGCGCAATCGAATCTTTCAATTAAGCGTAACTATTAAATCATACAGCCCCTTTCTTTGTGCTCGACGTTTCCGCGCGCGTCACTGGGAGCGTTTCATTATTCCGATTTAATAAAGTAAAGCGGAGCTAATGCCGATATGAGTTGAAAGGAGATCGCGCACCCGAATTGTATACTCGATCTCGAATAAAGTGGAATTTCATTAATGCTACTTGCTGCTCCCCGCAGTCCGAGTTATTCCGTTAATCGAAACGGATTTCCGATTATGACGGAAGCGGAGCACTGCCATTGAACGTTCGTCGCTGTCAAAGTTACTTCACGGTGCTTCTATGCTGCCAAAAACGCAGAGTTCCTCGGAACCAGGCAAAGCTCAAAGCGCTTCTCGAGGGCACCCGATATCGCTTGCATGTTGAATCTTTAATTAGTTTGCATTGTTTGGGTAGTTAACGGAGCACTGCTCTGAAGCTGGTAGTTGCGGCTGTCGAGATTGTCGTCAGCAATTTGCTTGAGACAAGCTACCGCCTCTCAATGTTCCTATGTGTCTGTGTATGTGCGTGCGTAAGTATGCGAATCGACCTCCATTCTACCTGCTGTCAGCAGAAGTAAACGAAATGCGGCGGCGCTTCGCTCGTCATTTCAGTGAGTTAGATTTAGCCTCTAATGTAACGTTTGCTTAAACTAGATCCAACAGCCGGTAACGGATTCCAAATCTCATCCTATCTATTTGAAACTATGCCCGTAAATATAAACTGACATCGCAACAACGAATACGAATTACATTTGAAGTGACAAGTTTACTAGAACTTTCAGTGCATTGTAATATCGTTGAGAAAGGGATAACTTTGCGAGTGATAAAAATCTGAAGTGTAATTACTCTACTATTTCCAGTGCAAGAGAATGATGAATCAACGATGCTCGGGTAATTTCGAGCCTGTGTATACGAAATAGTTTCGAAAATTGGGAGGCAGTTGGAGTTTCTTGGTTGGCAATTCGGGCTTCTCAGAATCAGAAGTTGGAGTCGTGTCAATTATCTTCTTATTCGGGGGGCCATTTCTTGCCTCGCGACGGAAAACTGTCGAGTTCACTCGGGACTTTGTCAGCATTGATCAATGCCGACTCCGAGCAGTCCTTTCAAACTTTCTAAAGCTCCAACTTAACTTTCCCTCCCTCGCCTCCTACCTCTCTCCTCGCTTCTACTCCCCTTTTTTGGTTCCGGGATATGGCATTACAACTGAGCTTGTTAAGGTGTCGAAGCAATTTCGGAGACACCTTGAAAGCTCCGAAGCTTCTCTAATGCAATAAGAAACCGGGATATACAGCTTTCCTGACGCACCTATTCTTAAGGTGTGTCGGTTTCCGGAACTGGTATTTGGAGACTCGTTTTATATGATATGTTAAAAGAGACAACCATATCGCATATTATAAGAATTCGAATCGAGCGCGCATCGATTTTTGCGAATCGCATAACACATAAAACAAGGAGATACACTTGAGTGGCGAAGGAGATAACAGGAGAACGAGGGAATTTTTTCGCTGCAACAGACATACATTGTCTCTATCTCTCTATCTGCCTCTCTGATTCCCAGAGACGAGGACGCAGACGGGCCAAGCAGTTGTATCCAGTCGAATGAATTTCAGCAATTCAAATCATACCGAATACGAAGTGGCAAGAGATGCGGGAGCGATAAACGAAAGAAGAAAATTGGAATAGCTTGGGGACATACGCCTACGTCGAGTAGTGCGCGTTGCAATTCCTTGAATTCATGAATACAGCCTGTAACAAGCACCAACCACTTTAACTTTAAATGGCGAGATTTCGCAAACAAGAAGCGATCGAGAGGCAAACACGAAATCTCCACTGGCACAATTGAGGACTTCAAGTGTATGCTACTGAATTAGTTCAGTCTTGCATAGATTTGACCTGAAAAAATCACTAACGAGTGACGAAAGTATTTTCTATTGCTTGACACAATATTGATTCGATTCGCTTTGATTACAGAGGAAAATTCAATTGTGCAATGCTAAAGAACTAAATAGATCAGCCTAATGGTATTAAATAATATCTGAAAACCCGAGCAGATAGTTATACTACACGAACCAAGTGATTCGATGCCGACGACATTGCTGTCGACGAGAATCGAGCGGTCGAAGCACGGAGCCAGACACTTTAGAAGGGTTGGTTCGCACAACATGTGCTGTAATGGCGAAACTTTGCTTCCCCACTTGCGTCGGTGGCCTGAACTGTTTGAACCGCCAGGCCGCAGAGTGAATCGAAATGATAAAATACTATGCATTTGGCAAAAACCATTTTTTATAATTAATTTCCATAGCGGCAAATATCGTATTCGACATGTAGGAAAAATATATAATCTTTGTATATTATTATAGTAATACATACAATAATAATAAAGAAGAAAATAAATATGTTCTGTTAAATGCCTAGTATTTTATGATGTCGATTCACTGTGGAGCCGCCACCTCCGCTTCTTCTGCATATTGTCGCACCAGTTATACCGAGCTTGTCTATCGAGTTAGCGAGACTTGGGGAGCCGGATAAAAACGGCCAACTCCGCCGTGGCTTCGCGTATTATGTTAATGCCCCCAACTCAGATCCCAATTGTTCCCTCCTCGCGAGCCGAAACAAGTTGCCGGCTTTAAAACGCCAGACTCAAGAGTGATAAACTGAAAATGTAAAATGGACGTCGGCTTTTCTAAGCCGCATAAATAAGAAGCTTTGCAAGACATATAAATATCAGATATAACTTTAGTTATTTAGTTTAACGATTTAATTACGTTGGTTGAATAGCAGTGAGAATGTTGAAAATAAAATTCAATTGTGCATATATAAAAAATCAAGTCTGTGATTTTCAAATTACAGTAAATTAAAAATAAGAATTGCAATGTTCATATTCATTTAAACTAGATCCAATAGAATATGCCAAACTTTTGGTGAAGGTGATATGAAAATCTCTATTTAACAAGCACCGCACTCGTCTCTATTTATATTTAACAAGCACCCCGGAGACTTGTCTATACGATGTCAGTACTCGCCCGAAACTAAGGAAGCCACTCTGGCAGTCGACTATATCTACCCTCCCAGGGCTTCTTTGTGCCAGAGGCGTCTGAAGCAATCTCTGCACTTGACCTGTGACACTATCAGACTACCAATAAGCCCACGATTAGATGTCATTAACGAAGTTGCGTTCCGACTCGATTATGATCCGATGAGCTGAGATCAAAGCGAGTGCTCGAGAGGATGTGCCTCTCGACTCTCACCTACCGTGTCGTCATCCTCTAACACCACTCAAGCTAAAGGAGCTTCTATTTATAGTATCTCGACACCTTGGCCACCCTTTGCCTTTGGTTCACCCTATTTGTTCACACGCCAACACACGCACCTTCACCAACGGCGCTCATTGAACCGAAGACCTCTTACTTGTGCAATCTGCAGGTGTATTTACACGTGACAACAAACATTCCGTCGTATATTTGAGTATCCAATAGTTTGTAGATGGAATAAACTAGAAATGCGTATAATCACATCATACAAAAAGAAGAGTTGTGTATATTAGTACAGGAGTTTACTTTGATACCGCAATTCGAAGTATTTTCTTTCAATTTCTCTTAGAACATCAGTGGAGCAGTTTTTCTAGCAATAATACAGTAGAACCTATGAGACTTCAATCCGTCGTAGTCGGAACACGATATATTCCTACCACGGAATAGATTTTCGTTGCCAATGCGTGGATGTTCCATCGATAGGTTCTAATCCGCCGACTTTACGATTTCACTTGGCAATCGGCTTACGGCGAATGCGAACTGATGGATCACGGGAAGTTACCGTGACTTTTTTCCGATATCGAAACTCCAGTAGCTACATAATCGAAGATTACCAATAGTTTACTTCAGAGTTATAAGCTTTAATCATACATATGTATAGCCATTTCTAAATGGGCTACACAAAACTAACAGATATTAAAGAACACGTTGACACTCATTATCAAAATCGTCCCATTACACATATGTATCGATTCAATAAATTCTCACTGCAAGAGTAAAGAAATTTTTCAATTCGTCGCGCTCACTTTCAAAATCTAAATGTTCAGTCGTGTGTGTTGATTACGCACTGTATAAATATCTTTGTTCGATGTTCGATACCCCGGGGGAAAAAAATAGAGACGAGGAGAAGGGGCAGGATCAAAACAGGAGAAGTCCAGTAGCGCTTGCTGGAGATTGGAAAATATTAGCGCCAAAAACGCGGCTAACGAGAACCGAGCGAGAGTGATTATACCAGTGCGCGTAGAGCGCGCGCCAGTGCTCTACGGCGTTTAAACGGCTTCGGCAATTTACACGCCGCGATACGTAATTGCTTACTCCTACTCGCCGACAGTTGTTTGCCGAGCTTGTTTTTTCCTTCCTTCGCTCGCTCGCTCTCTCTTTCTATTTCTCTATCTCTCCTCTCTCTCTCTCTCTCGCATACTTTTTTTTTAATTTTCCGACTGTTCCGGGGCATCGAGCAATTTTGCAAAATCGAGTCGCGCGTTCGTTGAAACTGATTGCTCGGCTTCATAAGCGACACGATTCCGAGTTTTAACCTCCCCGCGTTTCGTTAAAGTTCACTGGGATCATATTCCCGCTTTTACAGTTATCCCGTTCCCATGATGTTTGAAGTCTGCCGAGCACGAATCCAATAAACTCTTTTCGGAACATGAAAAAATGCGTCGTGTTATTCTACCGTTTTTGCTATTGTTTAAAGGAATAGAGTTGTCTGTATTCTCATGCATATTCCAAATGACAAGGCAAACTACTATTGTGCAAAAGATTTGAAGGATACGTAAGATGCATATTCTCATTTTAAAGCGATTTTAAAGCGACTGATTATCTCTAGTAGAGGGCGCACGGCAAGTGCAAAATTGCGGGTCCGTTCCCGACGAATGCAAATGATTTAATCTCGAAATCGCGCCTGCAGAAGTGTGTAGAAGGAGGAGGAGGAGAGGGAATTGAGTAAGTGGAGGGAAAGAGATGAGATCCTTCAGATTCGGGTGAACCGGACAGTCTAATTCATTTGGACTGTATCCTTCGGTGCTTTGTACATGGCAAAGCCGGCTCGTACTTTACGACGGTAAATGTGGATCGAAAATGGAGAGAGAGAGAGAGAGAGAGAGAGAGAGAGAGAGAGAGAGAGAGAGAGAGAGAGAGAGAGAGAGAGAGAGAGAGAGAGAGAGAGAGAGAGAGAGAGAGAGAGAGAGAGAGAGAGAGAAGAGAAAGAGGGAGAGAACGAAAGAGGAAGCTAGAGAGTGGAACAAGAGAGAGAAGTGGGTGGGTTTGCAAAAGGAGGTCGAGCCCTTCCAATTCCATCGAATCGTCCGTACTCCAGCCAGCACTTCTTATTCAATAACTCATTCACCCTTCCGCAGCATATTTGTGCAAGGCTTTTCCATACCACCCTTCCTTACACATTCCGCACCCTCTCTCTTCCTCTCGCTTTCACACATACCCATTTATGCACTCTAGTTCCCACGTTCCTGATACTGCCGAGCGCGTTTCATTTCATCGGACGATACGCGCAGAAGTAAAGATTAGCACAGCATCGAAATAACTGTCCTAATCTGAATAATAAACGACTCGAAAGCTAATCGTCTGCATATTCCAGTAGGACTCGGATTCGGCAATGCAGTAGTTTCTATTGTTTCGTTAATCCGTCAGAGTTATTTATACTTTACTTTGAGGAAGTGAAGTGAGAAAATGCGAGCAGTAGGAAGATTCATCATGAACTTGTTGGTATACCGCAGACCCGGTCATTATCCTAGCTCTTTAATCTCGATTTATCACTGGAAGCTTTGTTTTTAAGAAAGAACAGTAGCAGAGAAAAAGATACGCGTCATCAGTCTTAATCGTTCATGATATGGCGAGCGTGAGTTTTCCTAACTTTTTTAAAAAACGTTCGACGCTTACTTTAAGAGAACGCTATTATTATTTCTACCATGGCAAGTTTTTAAATGGATATCATGATTAGCGAAACTTTCGAGGTTAATAAAATAAAACGAACTATCGTATGTTCCTATTAATTCAACACCTGTCGAGTTAAATCATCGTCCTTTCATACTATTAAACACCAAGTTAACCTTCCAACTTTCAAATATTAGACAGGGAAATATTTGGAAATCACGGAGCATCTTCAAAAAGTGAGAACACGCACCTTCATTTTTCTCTGTTTCTCGCATGCCAATACCTCGAGGCGAAGGGGACATTTCTGATTTACACGTGCATTCCTCTCGAGCGGGTCGTGTCTTGGGGCGAGGTGCACGTGTGCAGAGAAAAAGATCGAGTGAGATAGAGATGGGAAGTGCGGAAGGGAGGCGAAGGGTGGTGGTGGGGGACTTCAGAAAACACAGGATGCAAAGCAGACGTGTCTGTGTGCGGGAGTGTGTGAGTGTGTAATTTTGTCCGCGCAAGTCTCAACTCTCGCAATTGTGTCAGGAAGACTACGTGTCGAGCGACGCAGTCGTCCTAGTCGGGGGAAAATGGAACGACGCTTTCCCAGCACTGCATTGACGTAGACACGACTCTTTGCATTTGCCGCTCTGTCCCTCGAAAATGTGGAAAAGAGGGCCGCGCCCTCAATGCCATCCGTGCTGTGAAGCATGCGGACTCCAGCGGCGACTGTTAAAAGCCTGAAATGACGAGCACTCACCCCTACCCTGATTTAATATCCACGAGACCGACCGTAATTGGAAAAAATGCTCTCTTAGCTCGGCAATGATTAACGAGTTGTCAGCAGAGATATTAAAGTAGATATGTAGAAAGATATGGAGTGTTGCTGGAGATTTAAGAAGTTCTCAAGGCTTCTTATTTTCTTTTAATAAGAATTATTAGTAACTCAAGTTGATAGAATAAATCGTGCCAATACGATTAACGAATCAAAATCAGCGATTCGATTCATAATCACGGGCGTTACTTTTCTTCAGACGATTGCTATCTCTTCAACGAGTAAACGATTGACACAATTATTAATATTCCTTCGTGAATTTAAATAAATGTAGCGAGATGCCCCGAAGTAATTCACTCCTCTTTCCAGGAACGTTCTATTGAATAAGACATTCCAGTTCGCCGAGCGCTCTCGAGGAACTCGACGAATAGACACTGTAGATATTAGTGGCGCGAATAAAACTGGGGTGATGAAGATTAAGATAAAAACGATTTTCCGTGAACGAGAGAGCGAATGAACCAATGGGAAAGGGCTGGCAGGTTGGAGGGGAAGTGGCCGGAGGTGCAAAAATCGCAGGAGGAGGATTAGGCGGCTGGCTGATTTGATATACGATAATAAAGTGGAAATTCCGGAGCCCGAACGAAGCTCAGAAATTGTTGGCTTTTATCGCAGGACACCGACACACCGCGCACGATGGCACTTTAAAGAATAACGACTTTAATAAATAGATTTTCAGAAGGAAATAACTAGCCCGACTGGAATAACCAGTATCAGGCGAGAATGGACAGAGGAACAGGCAAATCGAAGATCGATATGAACAAGGGATAATACAATTTTCCGGAAATCTATTATCATACATATCCGAGCCATTTTAGTTACATATACTGATGCAGTACTCATCCAGCCTTTCCATATTTCCAACCATGTGCGAGTACCATTATTTATAATTACAGCAACTGTGCTTTCTCGTTAATCTCTTGCTTTACTATGTCGTGCGTCATATACGCTGCAATTTACAGGAGAGAAGTACGAGTATGATTCATTATTTTAAAACGAAAGGTTGATTTTATCAGGACAAAAGCATTATTTTTTAAAATCTTAGTCTTTGCATCGCTGTCAATCGAAATGAACCAGTTTATTAAATACTGTCCTGAATCTATTAAATAGTGGAGGTTGGAGCGCGTCATCATTAGAAGAATGGCATGGCAAAGGGGTTAAGCGGTGGAGGGGATGTTTAAGTGAAATAAAGGGAGCATAAGGAGTCGCCTTTGCTTGCGTCATGAAATTCATTCCTTCGCTCGCGGACAGGAGATCCCGTGGTCTTTGATCTCCGCCGACTGAATCGCGGATAAAGTTTGCGGCGACCTCGGAGCTCTGCCGTGAAAGCTTCCCTGAAAGCTCCTCTCTGCTCTCTCCGCTAGCAGACGTGCTCTTCGCCCGGGAAAGTCCTGCGCTTGCAAAAATCCCGGCGTCCCGTAATTCCTCGTCGGCTCGCCTCTAAATTACGAGCGCTTCTGAAGGAACACAGCGCGCGCCAACGCGCCCGCCATCCCCGAATTTCGCCCCGAGGAAAAACACGCGCGCGCAATTACGAAATGTACGCGAGACACCCGCTTTTTCACGTTTGACGTGCGATCCCGTGTCACCGAGCGCCTCGCCGAGCACTCTGCTAACGAAATACCACCAACTCTTTTCCCAACTGACTTTCGTCACGCCAATAGTGAAATGGGAACGCTCGGAAGAAAGTTTAAATAGAAATTGTTGAGTAACTGCAGGTATGTGAATCTTTACCTTCATGAAATTTGCTCTTATAAAGCGGGAGGTGTTTGTAAAGGATAGTCGCGATGCTGAAACTCACCTGTAACACACAAGGAAAGATCGTGGTTAGTTAAATAAATACAGAGTTTAAATATTTCGTAGTATTTCTAAAAAATGCTTGAGTTTGAAAAATCATAGCTGTTCTTATGAAAGCTATGATTCCAGGAAAGCAAACTGTCCGATTTCCGAATCACAAGGGTACGGGTAGGTCGAGAGGATGACAAAAAATCTGTTTGGTACGCTAGAATCTCGACGAGGAATCATTTAGCTCATTAGCTTAGGGGAAAGAGCGAGAGAAGAAGAGGTCGGATGGCGAGTAGGTAGGAGGAAAAACAATTAACGCGAACTGGCCGAGGTGAAAGAGGGAAAAATTGCTTAAACGCTCGGTGTTCTCGTCCGACGCGGGGACCGAAAAAAGAAGCATGGAGGGCTCGCTCGTTGAAGGAGCATAACGAGAGAGTAATTTCCTTAATCCTATTAAAAGCGAAACCGGCCAAGTTTTACGTAAGCAAGCGGCATTCTTGCGCGAGGCTTGCATTTTTACTGCGGCCGGGTCGCAAGGCAAGAGTTGCGGGGATGAAAATTAAATTAGCCCTCGCGGCGGCAACCCCGGCAGACTGAACTCGAGATCTGAATTAATCCTGGAGAACCACCCTTTTGATAAGAACCACCCCTTCGCGCGGTACCGCCACGCTTTCTTTGCCAGCCCTTCTACCACCCCCTGGATTCCGCCACCATTATCGCAGGCTAAAACGATTTTTCGATGCTTTATCTACCGCGGAAAGGAGCTTTCTTCTACGCGCACCACCCTTCTCCGCCGGGACAGAAAAGTGCCCCGTAATGCGAAAGCAATTGCTTTAGCCTGAGAGAGACTTCCTTCCTAGTAAATTGGTCCAATGCCTCGGGTGCCCCCTCTATCCTTTGCCGATTCAAATTTTGTTCCATTAAAATGAAATTCGGAAACTACCTTGAGAATACTTAAAGCCACTCGAAAGTCGCCGAACTATTCAGTTTTTTCATTAAAATGAAACTACCATACGGTCCAAGTTTGCAAATCCGTCAAAAGAAGCATTATTCAGCAAATTTCAGCCGAATCCCCGTGGATTTACCGTTCAACGTTCTAAAGTTTGACTCACTTTAAAATTGTTGAAATATCTACTAAGAGTTTATAAAGAGAGCTAACTATACTGAATGAAGGAACATTTTAAAGTGGTCAAACCGGCAGGTGCTTTATCAAATTTTGCGTTCCACTAACAATAAACTCAGCAGGAAATCGGATGGCGTTTCCGCCGAAAGTCGAGGGAAGTCTATTAAATTTCAAAGCGTGCACGGTTCTCAGAAAGTCGCATTAAAATCCCCAGAAACGATTTTCGATCCTAAAGATTATCCCGAAGTTCCCGCAAGATTTCTAAACTCCAGCGAGTGCCGTTTAGAAGTGGCGTTCCAGCTGCGTACTCTCGCGTACTCTCGGCATACAAACAATTCCCAAAGTCAACACTCGACGAGCGTCGACTTCATTATTGGGTCACCATCGCCACCGCCGCCGCCACTATTCACTACTTCCGAAGTTCTTCAGTGATTTTCTTCGCAAACTTCACTCGAATTCACTTTGATGGCAGTACGGAAACTTTCGAGATCTGATGGAGCGTGTGACGAGCTAAGAACAATGTACGCAGCTCTGAGAACATACCATTCTAGTTTCTCTTGATTTTATTCTCGCACATTCATTCGTTATCCCTTTTATTTCTAACAGGCTTTCTTTTGTAGTTTTGTAGATCATTCTGTATTAAGCAGGGTGATTCAATGCTGACGAGTCTGGTTTATACATCTTTCGATGTTTTCTGCCAGTCAATTGACAGACAAACACAACCTTAAGTCAGGTCATTAGAGATAAAATGCGATCGTGTGTAAGCACTCTTCTAGTACAATGAAATAATGCGAACAGGATCGAGCGCAATATTGAAGTATGCGACGAATATCGGCCCCATTATTTCCTGAGTTCTCAAGTTTCCGGACAAATAAATTTGAGTGAACTGCTCTCCTGTACGAAAGGCTGAGCCCCAATACTCTGTTATCAATGAATGCGTCGATCGACGTATCTCTCGCAGGTGTATCGCAATTAATTCTGCCGATTCTCAATTTCCCGTGATAACAATAGCCGGCTTCTGTTTCCGTCGCAAAACTTTGCCAATCCGGGCGACCATCTTTGAACCACGCGAGTGCGATCAGCTTTTGAGCGGAAATTATAGGAATTGGAAACGAGAAGTTGTGGAAAACAGTGGCCGTCGCGACGCAAACTTCATGGCCTCTGCTCGATTTCCTCGGGCTATAAGAGTTCCATTAATCGAATCCAATAATCTTTCGGAAATGTTCTGATAATGTTCTGAACTTTGTCTTATGCTCTGCATATTGAAAAACGTGATTACACATTAAAACTTCAGATTACGAATGGTAATTCTATGAACTAAATGAAACAAATTTGAGAGTTTGGGAAGATTGTTAGAAAATCCCAAATTGGAAATTGACTGCGCACTGATTATAATTAATTCAATTCGGAATGATAAATACGACTAATAAATTTAACCATTAACAAAACAGATCAGACTTTCGGCACATAAATAACCCGATAATCATTCAAATAATTACTATTGTGCTTTAATTATACTATACAGTGCAAACAAAATGATTGATTGATTTTAATTGATTTAAATCGTACCTAAATTACTCCATTTGTTATTGAAAATATACACTTATATCCAAGAGCATAATAATGTATATAGGGCACGAGAATATGTAATTCACTTCCCCAAGTAGTGCCAAGAGCAAACAACCGTCCGGTCGTCGCTTGAATTTCCAAGTGACGCGTTAATAACATCCGAAACTAATAACTCCGTGCATGCAAATGAATCTTTCGTGTATCTTGGGGCCAGTGTGACTAGTCGAGTTTATTTGAATAATTGTAAGGAGAGCCTGGCGTGTCCTCGTTACCCTGACGTTGGTTCTACACGGCTCATAGCTTCGAGTTTAACTTCCGGCCGTCTTAATTGAGCAGTGAACCTTGAGTCTCCTGGGTAACAGGTAATCTTGGTGTCAAAGGAAAACCTGTCATAAGTTATTCGGAACGAGCACTGAATAACCTTCACATTGTAATATACTCAAAATAAGTTAAATATATTATTCGATTGAAATGACTAAAAAAATCAGAAAATATTCAATATCTATAGAATTGAATTCTGATTTAATGAGTTTGAACGACGGTCATTGGAGGACATCAGCTTACCTTGTGCTTGGTGCGGTGACGGTGATAATGATTGGGCCTGGTGTGCTCGACTACGACGGGCTCGGAGGTGGTGGGCGTAGTGGCGCGGGGTGGCCTGGCGACGTGGTGGGGCCGGGGATTTTGCTGGGTCCCATGAGGCGAGTGCTGGGGCTCCTTTTGGGCCTCGTGACATCGGCACACAGCACCACTCGCACTGACTGCCCCAGCGCCACCTGCACCGCCGCCGGGCCCAACGGAGGAGCCACCTCCGCTTAGGGCCGCCGCAGTCAGCTTGCTGGCGTAATAATACATCGCGCACATTTATCCGGCGAGAGCTTAACACCACGGCCCGCGCGCCACCTCGCTCCTGTCATCACTGACGTTAGCGATGACGAGCGACCGTTCTTAGCGCGCTGATCGAACCGATTGGCCCTGCCGCGCCTACTGTCCCAAAACTTGTGCCACGCGTCGGTGACTACACAGACGCACTTAACACTTCAGCTCGATTAGCGTCGACATTCCTTCAATTTGATGATGTTTGGCACTTCTCTTGATTCTTGTAAATATTCGGATTGACACTTATGTTGTGCTTCTGTTTTCGCTCGAGCTTTACAGAACACAGATATATTTAAAGCTATTAGTTGATGATGTTTTTTGATTTTAATGATGGATTCACTATCCCTTTCGAAGCACAAGCTTCACAGGGAATTTTTCTACCAACACTTGCTACAGGTTCGCTGCCGGCCTGATTGGAAAGCGCGCGGAACGGGAAACTTTGGCACAGCGCTAATTAAAACGCGCAAAGTTCACTTGTTGCAAAGGGACTAAAAAATGTGGAGTCAGCGACCGCATGCGCTCGCGCCACCTCAATAAGCCCGTGATGATGTTTGACGAAGGTGGGCACTGCTTGCTGAGAATGCTCCCGTGCTTCCAATTACCGGTGGCGGAACCACCCTGTAGAGGAATTTTGCGCATTGGTCCTGGCTCTGGGATTCTCGCCTATTTTCGCCTCCGGAAAATAAACCAAAGAAGTCTATTTCCGAATTAAAACTTGCGCCTTGTGTGCACGGTAGAGTGCCGCTCTCGTGTTTCCAGGAGTGTACGTGCAGTGGATAAAAAATGGCAGTTTGATAGGAACGATCCATCAAAATCGGAGAGAATCGTAATTGAAATAAACTCGAGGGGAATCGAGCGAAACCCCTACATGCTCTTGCCTCCCTCAGGATCTCTGAGCGTGGTATCGAGCGTTTCGTGGGATCGAGTATCAAAAAATTTCCTCATCCGCCGAAAAAGACAGGCTTACAAAAGCCGGCCGGCCGGTGAGGATAGAAAGAATGGGGAAGAGAAAACGAGAGAGCTAGCGGTGTACAAAGCCGCAGGAATCATAGTGCGCCGGAATTTTCTCTCGGATCTCACGAGTTTGAATTGAGTTCCCGGACACCGCTTGGTTTCGTCTCGTGCGTCCGCACTGGACAAAGCGAAGCGTCGACCGCTTCTGTCGGATCGGCGATATTTCGTCGCGCTCTCGGTCGCACCGCACGTCGAACGAGCTATTGTTTCGCACCGGTCGGGTCAGTGGGTCAATTTTCTAGATAGTCGCAGTGCAAACATGCGGCGAAACCAGTGCCCATCACCCTCGGCTCTCCTCTCGCCCTCCACCGATTCTGTCCCCGGAGCTTTTGTTTCTCTTGGTAGATAAAGCGAACTGCGTGCGCGTGATTATCAGATACAACTGAATGTCACCCGTTTTCTCCTCATTCTCTGGTGTTGCAATGCTATGGAGGCAATGAAGCTTGTATGAATTTATTGTAGCCAATCTTTCTGCTTGAAGTAATATGAAGTGGAATTAATCAGAGTACTTAGGTAGACAATCGAATAATCAATGTTTATTTCAAATTATTTGTGATACCTTAGCCTTTGACGGAAGTACAAGAGAGATAAGAATAATAACGAAGTAGATACTGTAAATTAATAGTGAGAAACACGATAGCGCCAAATGGTCAAAGATGTTTGTCAAGAGCATAAAACGGGACATTGTTTATGACCATCGTCCACCATGTGCAGATACATTTTACATTCGACATACGGGCTTGTCTATGGCAATGTGCGAACCAGTCCGAGTCTACTGTCCACTAACATATCGGTGTAAATCTTGGCTCACATAAAATACGAACGAATTGCTGGCGCGCTGGTCTCGCAGCGTTAAAACGTCACTGAGAATTGAAGTGTGTACTTTCGCGTTCGACCAACACGATACTATTGATAAAAGGTAAAAGAACGGTATTGGAAAGTCACTTTTGTTAACATGTTATTGCGCAACTTCCAACAGTACCTGAATATGAACACAATATGTAATTATACGAAACATACAATGCTTTAATTCTTCCGATTGCCAATGATTATTAACAAATAATTTCAAAAAAGTTATTATTGTTATTATTACAGGTTCACTTTTAATTGCTTTAAAATTGTTTTCGTCTTTTCACATCCTGAACTAACATTTATTCATTGCAATTATGAGAGTTCTCGGAGAGGAAAATTATATCCCGCATCAGAAGAGCGTAGTACAGCATCCGGTACGTTTACCAGTGTGCCAAGAAACAGCTTAATTACCGAGTTGTGAGATCAAAGTTCACCCTCGTAAGACAGGTCTCGGTATCGATGCATGCACGAACTTCGTTCCAAGAGGCACCAACTATGGCAACTATACGGAGCGGTCCAGCAAGCCCTTTTGAACCTAGTTTGAGACTTCATTCAGTTGGCGGAGTGAGTTACTGCAAATTACTGTCGAATCGCGATACCGCAAAGCTTGTGTTCCTAATTACTAACGGCAAGAGATTCTCCTATGCACGCTGACTACATAAATATATTAAACTTTATCGTCTAATGCTTATGTTATGCACTTTACCTAATTAGGTAATTTAGTTTTGTAGTAAAAGCTCCTTACATTCTTCTACACGGATTATTACAATTTAATACTCAGGTGTTATAAATACGAAAGTAATCAAAACTCAATCCACTCGAAAATTCAACTCCCACTGAAAGTAATTACTCATTGTTCTGCGCTCTCTATTGACGATACTTGGCATTATATTTGGCATGAATGTACTCGCATTATTCGAGAGAGAGCACGCTGTAGCAGTAATATCTGGCAAGCACTGAGCCGAGACGAAACTTGATATTCACACGGACAAAGCGCCTCGATCCCGATCGCATAATTACTCCACCGATGATTAATGCGAAACTATCGTATGGGCAGCTGGTAGCTGTGGTGGAGGGTGCCGGAGGAAGTTAGAACGTTAATTAATACTAGATAAAGACGTTAATGCAGCAAGATACCAACGCGGCCAATGGAGGGCCGCAATTAGTTTCGCTCTTAATTAGTAATTATTAACTCCACCACGGCTCACTGTCCTCCGCCCTGTTTCAATAATGTCGGATTACACTCATTCAATATGCGGCTTTCCGATATCGCGATCGAACGAGCTGCCTCGCACTATGGTTTGTGTCTCGATAATCGTGTCAAGCAGAACATGTCGAAACGAAGCGCGGTCGACATACTACGGAAGACAGCTGGTTACAAATAGTAATTACTAGTTTCTACTTGCACCACGACCGCAGCGTATTGTTGGTAAATATTGCTGGTAAATATTCACTGAAGTCCTAGTGATTTGGCATTTGATTATCTGTTTATTGGAAGACGAAAGCCTGTATTTATTACGCTCGGTCTCCTGTGTATTTATCCAAACCGAATCTGGTTTGCAGAGATTATATAGATTATATTGTATGGGTAGTTGAAATCTTTTACCAATGCAGGATTAACAGAACCACTCGTAAATCTATGATGTATTGTTGTAATTCATTTCTGATGGAGCGTGACTGTGTTTTTAACAATTCGCTGTAATGAACTAGGGCAGTATGTACCATATGAATACTTCGAATTTGGTGCGTTAATTGTACTACGAGTGTTTCGGGTTACCAGTTTGAGACTATTACGGATTCAAATGTCCCGTTGTTATCGCATTGGGGAATATTATTACTCGGACATAATTATCGTCTGAATGCTTGTCACCCAGTGGCTAAACCTTGTTGTCACCACAAATGTCAGCCGAAATATGAACCCCTGGCTATGGTGCTGTTGCGTGAAATCCCGTAATCAGAAATTTATTATCAGCTGCTCGTTATTGGGAGATGTATAATCGGCATTAATAAACCGTGGAAAATTAACAACAATCAAGCCAAACCATATTTTAAACTTGATTTGTCATGCAGAAAATGTTAAATACGTGGAATCAGTTAATATCAACTGTATCGCGACAATTTTTCTACACTAAATATCAGAATTGTCTTATCAAAAGCCTTAAATTCCGAATGAAAATCGACATTCTTTTAACTAGTTCCCTACAAAGCAACAAAACCTTTGAGAATGGTGCAAAGTGTAAGTGTCACGATTGGATTAGTCGTGAAGTATGTAACAGAATCGCTGTTTGAGGAACGACAATAGAATACAGAGTACTGGCAGTAAAATAAGGAAGACTGGAGCGATTGAAAGCAAAGACAAATCGTTAACAGGAGCTCCTCCTCCTCGATTATGAGTCGATAGGGAATATGGCCACTCAGGGACAACTCGGGTTTCAATAGAGCCTGCTGCGATAGCGGGATACGAGCTTCTCCCCATGGACAACGATCGACGTACCATCTCCTATCAGCTAATACCGATCTACCTTCCTATCTCCTTCTATCTCTCCGTAACATCAAGCGGCGATAAAATAGTCGAGTGGATCAGGCAATTCTCACGCGTCGATTCGGGCAACGTCAATTAATTATCGGCCAGCGAGCTCGAGCATTAATAATTAGCAAGCGGCAGAGAGGAATTGCGATTACCTATATTTGTGAACCATCGCAAATAGATTCAGTGACCGACTGTCCCAACTGAAATTCAGTCACTACGAAAAATCGCTGAAAAATGCTACCTGAAGCTTTAATGATCGACGAATAATTTAATGTTGACTAATTTTTAACACATACGATACGAAATTCTGGTCAATTCTGCATCGAGCCTCACAACTTGGATCAAATATACTACAGTGCGTCCTTCGTTGTTGATTCTTATATAATTAAATTAATTATTAAACCAGGATTATTTTATTAATAATTATTGGGAGAGTAATGCAGACAACATGAGCAAAGTCTATTCCTTTCAATGGAAATATTGATGCCAAATTGTGTTGCGCGCCAAAAGTTATCTCGATTGTATTTTCGGCGAAGCGACAAAATAATGCAGTATATTTTTGGATCGTTATATCTTCCTATAATTAATGAAGCATAGCATGAATTCAAAAGGACACCGCTTCCAGCGACCTTTCTCTCGTATATCATTCGTAATATCGAACTTCGCTTTTTAGCATCGTTAACCCAGCGAATGTTTTTACTGTCTTTCTCGTTACTACTTGCTTCATTTCATTGTTTCGCTTTGTTTTCCAATTTCTCGGCACACCTTGCTTGCCCGCATTTGCACTCGACAGCGTAGCCGGAATAATACGGCGCACATCATTCTTTTTTTTAATAAGAAGACTCGATATTGAAAGCGGTTTTCTATCACAATGTGCATTGTGCCAGCTTTATCGTGGGAAGACGAATTCTATAGAGTCATTCAAAAATGTTCTGTGCTGTTCCTCTAACTAGCCAGGTTTCGTGCCCGAGATTAATATTACGTAATTGAAGCGCTTCTCTCTCAACATTACCGACTCCTTTTGGGTTCATTTAACACAGATTCTATAGTATTGTACTTACGCGGTAGTTATTCCACTAAAAACGTATCAAGAACAAAGCGTTTTTGGATTTTGGAACTCATATTACGTTTTATAATCGCTGATCAACGCTGTGCTTTTAGCAAAATGTTGAAGACCCTCCTGTTTCTATTCCGGGCGGTTTGATTGTTAGTACAGTTTATTCAGTACGAACAATATGTGCGCATCAGCCTGAAAAAACAGAGATATAAATGTGGAAAATGGGCGGATGAGCTCTATCAATACGAAGCCGAAATTGTGCGTTTCACTGTTGGGCTGAGAATTTATTTGCATTTCGGCGCTGGCATCAAAACCCGGTGACTTCTGTTTGGAGAGAAAAAGATTTTGTTTTCTCTTTCCCTCGGCCTGGTACTGATCTATGCTTTATCGGAAAGTCGAGGCACGTATCCGCTCGGTGGCACGATGATCATCCGGTTTACTCATTTTTTTCAAAAAAAAAAAATAATAATATAGACCAGCGGTGCACAGAGAGCACTCGAAAAGTCAATACTACGTGAAGGATGTTTGACGTTCCAACTAAAACGACGTTCCAACATCATGGTGCGTGTGCGTGATTGAAATTTCCGCGCGTCCGCATTTCAAGAGAGTTCACCTACTCCCTTTTATCTCTCAAGGTATGAGGAAGTTTCTGACAAAGTGGTAAAGGGATGACCCATCCGTTTATGTTCGAGAGCCGAGTAACCAACCCCGTGCAGTTTTAAAGTGATGAGTGTATTTCAAAGTGGAACTACGGTACTATTGATCTGCCGGTTTGCCACGGTGTTTGTACCATGTGCCATGTTCCCTAGCTTTGGATTTTGCTTGGATCTACCCACGGAAAGTTCGTGTTTGTTGAATCAATTGGGAAAAAAAACGAACTAAAAATTTAATTAGAACATCCTACCACGAATTAACGAGTTGGGATTAAACAGGGAGCTTCCCTTATAATTAAATGAGGATTATTGGGAACTTGTATCTTGCGTAATAAATCTTTACGTAGTAATAAAGCGAGTTTTAATGGTCTAGTTGGTCATAAAAACGCGAGGATCACGGGTCGACGAACATAAAGGTGACAGAAAATGCCTGGAGGCTGATAGCGTGTCTAAGTTTACATTATTTTCTGTAAATAAATGTACAGCACGAATCCACAAACGAAAGATTTCATTTCACTCATAATGAGCCTCGTTTAATAATGAAAATCACCTTTATTGTGTATATTGTCGACGTGCTGTGCTGGTGTACGATGTTCATTGTCGAAAACAGGGTATTGAAAGCAGATGAACCTCCGCCGGTATTCCGGCTTTCCCGTAGGGTTCTGTACCTGGGCAGGCCGTAATTAACGAAGTAGTTCGTTATTCGGCGGTGCTTTTACCTCCCAGAAGCCATAGAGAGCACTTTCGGATAACCAAGAGCGAAATTATGCTGGGAAAATGCCATGTAAAGTTCAGCCACGAAAATATCATATCGAACTTTTATTATTCGTTCCGCTCAAACCCTCCCCTTCTGACGGGTCCTTGCTCTCGCACTTTTTCCTCGCAATTAGTTCCTCAAATTCTTTCCTGAGTGCTAATTAATATTGGGGGCACCGGCATGGTCAACAATTCTCTATTATCGTCGAAATGCCTGCACGCTTTGCAGAAATATTCCCAACCGACAGTTTTCCTGACAAATATCCATATTTTGCCGAAGAAGGCTTTTACAACGAATGCCAAGTATGCTTTTAGTAAAATCGGTACATTCAATTAATATCATTTTTAACTCGATTATATTTCGCTTCATACCGTTCGTTATTAATATCTTCCTACGATTTTTATAACAATTTAAGGGACAACATAGAACGCTAAAACATTATTGAATCCGTCGGACTGTTGATCATAGAATTTCACGAAAGAATTTCCAACAATCTTCGTACTTGCGTTAGTTTAATGACAGAAAAAGTAAAAAGAGGACGCCGAGTCCAGATTCACATTTCAAGGAGACAAAGCACACTAATTTGTAAGAAAGCTTTCAATGACTAATTGCACGGTGATTGGATGCGCACGAGGGCACGGATCGCCCGGCACGCTATAATTAAGCTTCGAAGTGCATTATCAATATGCATTATTCCGCCCGGCGGTAAATCCATTTAACCCGCAGGGGTGTGCGGAATTTTCCGCTGCTCTCTGTACACAGAGGGAGACTGAGAGAGATAGAGCGAGCGAGATAGAGAAAGAGAAAGAGAGAGGAGAGTGAATGGCGCGGTAGTGGTGGTGTGGGCAAATGTTTTTGTTTCACATCCATTTGAATCCAAGCGGGGGTAGTCGGGGCTCCGTGTCACGTTCGAGGACGCAAGGGTGGGCTTTCGTGCGCGCTGCTGTACAGTGCGATCATTTCATTAAAGCAGAGAATTACACACTCGCGATCCATCCGAGAAAATTATGAAATTGGAGGCCCAATCTGCGGATCTGTTACCAGGTCAGCCGTGAAAAAAGGAGAGATGTCCTTCTGATTAACGAACGCGGCTAAGCGCTCAGTAATAACGTCCTCCCCCCTTTTTTTTTTATCTATAGCTAGCATTCCCTCCTCTCTCTCACGCTCGTTTCACGCCGTTAGAGTGACAGTCGCATGACGTATTCGCCAAATGAATTTTTAGCTGACTCGAGCGAGAGAGATGGTAGACAAGTAGCGCCAATAACACTTCACTCCATTGGGGGAAGAGGCTGGAGAATCTTCATTCCTTTTAATAACGAATCGGATGAAGGCTGCTCTTTGACGAATATCAGGTCACATATACTAACGAAGTTAATCCACGATTCCGTTTACATTTTCCCGTTTTTCCTGACTGGCTGGCTTAGCTGGCTCGCTGGCCGAGGGTGGCCGGCGAAACCGGGCGAGCGCGGCTGCTGCGGGTTGAAAAAGAGCTCGAAAGTAAAACGAGGCCGGAACAGCCGAGCAGACGCGCGGCTTCAGTGAAATGGGATGCTTACGGAGGCGAGGAGCCTGGAAACCGGAGTAAAACCACTGCGAGAGCTAGCACTGCTATGTATGACTCGACTGTAGCCCGGTGTGTTGCCCTCGGCCAGCATGTAAGAACTCCAAGGCTTTTATTGCAGACATCAACCTCTCGAATCCCCGGGCGAAATGAATGGTAAATTCGGTAGCTATTTCCTCCTCACTGCTAGCTAGGAGTGTTCCAATTCTCAGGATACAATTATCATTGATACATTACACGCGAAATTGTGGTATGTATTGACATAGGAAATTTTGTACTCTTATTCATTTGTAGTACGTAGTACAATATTAATCCGTAGTACGATATTTTTTAAATATTCCTTCACTGGCGTGAAAGTTTTAATGAACTGAGAAATTGAAGGAACCACTCGTTTATCGGTTAGGAATTCTTATCGTCCAGCATCTACATTTTTAAGTTTTTTAGTTTCCCACCCGGTAGACCGAGGAACGTCATTCGCACACAACCAGCTTTACTTTTCCGCTGCAAAACAGAACCCATTGAACAGAGAGCGGGGCTTAGTATGTGTGTTTCCGTGAGAAGGTAGCTTTTGTCAGGCAAGAACCGAAAGTCGGTTTACGACAGACGGTTTTTTGCGAAGGAGTCTGCAAAGCAGACTCTCGCGCCACTGTTTCCACAGAGCCTTACTCCTCAAAGGAAATGTGTTCGGGTAGTTTCGAAAATGCTACAACTACAAGACGCCACTCAGACCCATTAAGAACTCACAATCAGCCATCGCAAATACAGACAGCTAATCAGAATGTTTGCCATTTCGACTCCACTGTCTACTCACTAATTTAATGAAACTACTGCTCATTACTCCTGACCTGAACTATTAGCCACTGAAAATCCAGAGATTACGGATATTTGTACAAATCAAGCACACTCGAATTATAAAAATTAACAGCTGTGCTTTCTAATTTCAAGATCATGATTTTTATCAAGCAGAACACACGACTTAGAGTAGCGAAACCGCATTAATTCCGGTATTCATTTACATTTACGCATTTACGAGGTAGAAAACGAAGTCGGGGTGCGAGGAATGACTCGTCAAAAGCTGGTATGCTAAAGCGAGATCGAGGAAGAGGGTGAGAAAAGCAACATACACGTAAAAGAAGAAGGTCCGTGCGAGCGCGCGCGCGCGCTTGTATAAAGCAGGCGCTCCGCGGAGGAAGAGAAAAACTACAGGCGACCTGTGATGGGAATAAGAGCAGTGTGTTACCCTGTACAACATTTCGAGTGCTCTGCACTCAAATACACCCACTCCAAAGCATCCACCTCCTCCTCCTTCTCCTTCTCCTCCTCCTCCTTCATCCTTTCAGGCTCTCGTGCCCAACCACTCGTCTCGACCCAAATGAAACCTTCTCCTCGTTCTCAATCGGCCGATTCGCGCACCTGCGTGCCAAACCTTCCGCTATACATATACCAGACACACTGCCACCCCTCGTTCTCTTCCTTTACGCGCACCCTTCACTCTGCTTCCTCCGACTTATCGTATTATACGTGTAATTTAATCTGGATACTTGCGGACATCGTTGCAATTTCATGCAATTCCACGCATGATCCTCTTATTTAATTAATTCCCGAGTTCCAGGGATTAAACATCGAACAAGGGCTATTGTTATTGCGAACTATTATATCTGAAACCGGAGTGAAACAGGAGTAACCCGCGAACGATTTCTACTTATTCAATGACACGTGATATACTGGATTCGATCGTTCGAAATTATCGGGAGCGGTCAATAGTTGGATATCCTATTTCATCAGTATCTTGATACTTAATATCGAGAGTGATGAGTGGTCTTCTCCGATAATCCTACGATAGTTTGCACCGAGGGAAACAACAATGGAGGAGCGAGTGGGAGGACTTAGAAAGAGCTTATCGTTCCATGGCGATTATCGATGCTTGAGGATGAGATAAAGGAGGAGTCTTGCAGAGATAGGGAGAGAGAGAGAGAGAGAGAGAGAAGTAGGGAATGGTGTGCTCCGGGCGAAGGAACGGAGGCCAAGAACAAACAGAAGGAGCTTGTCGCACTTAATATTGAAGTTTCAACCCATCACCGTTCCGCCCACCCTTCCTCTTTCTCTCGCAAGAAGACAGGTTAGCCTGTACCTTTTTTATTCGGCTTTCGGAAACGAGGTGAATTACAGTTCCAGCCATTTGGCGAATTCCATTGGAATTTCGACGGCGAAGTGAACGAGCGAGCGCGCAACGTACACTGTGAGGATTAAATGGAGGAAGGCAAGTTTTCACAGCGCTTCAGAGGACCACTACCACTGCTGCTCTACCACCACTGGCAGGCAGCATCCCTCTAACAGCCTAACGGAGCCACCTTTTCCTCTGACAGTGATTTCCCGGAACCATTTCAACCTATTTCGGCCGGGCAAATTAATTTCGTATTTCAAGAAGCCGGGAACCCGAGAGCGCTATCAGGCAAAAAAAGGTAGCCCGAAAGTTCACGTGCGCGGTACACCTCCACCCAATCACCATCACCCATACCTTGTTCGAGGGTTACAAGAGTGAAGATTTTTCGACAAATTGTAAGCGCAATTTCAGAAAGCAATTTCAAAACTGCATTATTTCCCAGTCGGCTTCCATCCTCGCTTTTAATAACACACTCGGAACAACCGATTTTCCCTCGTGCGGTACTTCGGTTCGATTCACCGAAGCTAGAAGGGCGTCTCCAAACGAAACTGCCAACGACCAACGAGACTCAGCACCGTCATTAAAAACGGTTTTCGAAAATAAAATTCTCCCCGGAGATCAAATGATATCTGGAATTTAATTCGGTCAAGAGTTCGCGTTAGGCCGGCGGCCTGCGAGCTCTAAACTAATTAGCCATTGAAAAAGTGCAGGCCGAAATGGCGAATGACTGGGACGAATGAGCACGGATTTAACGAGAGCGAAATTACGAGAGCACCGGAGCAGTAGTATCATGAGGAGGGCAGCGGGCGAGGGGTGGCAGGAGGAGGAGGAGGGGGGGGGGGTGAGGAGAGCACTCCGAATTCGGTTGGAATTCGGCGAGCCGTTTAAGCAGATTTACGACAGCTCTTCTTTACCCCCTCCAACCGAACCAGCCCTGCTTCAGTATATCTTATCAGCGTGTTCTCGAAACACTTCATCGTGGACTAAATACCTGGGGTGCTTCGCTCGCCGCCACTTAATTCTCCGGCGAACGTAAAAACGCTTTGCTATTATAAGACGAATGCTCCGGCAAGTGCGGGCTCGCGCAGCCACTTGCTCGCAAATGCTCCCTGCTAGCTCGCTCGCTCTCTTGGGCGTTTAATTATTCGCTAGGAGAAATGCGACAGGGGAGGGTTCAGGACCCGATAGCACAGGAGCGGCAAGTAATCGGATTATTTGTCACACGAGCGAGGATTTTCGCACAACGATCGCCGACCAACTCCACCATTTACAGCCAGCCAACACCGATTCCGATATTTTGTCTTGCTCCTTCTCTTTACGAAAAGCGGCTGTCCGCTGAATAAAGTCTGAAACACTTTGTAATACTCCCATTTATCGTCCGTCGGCGCATTTTCTTCCACTCTCTCGCTCTCTCCTGCGCCCTTTCTATCGCTCGCTCTCTCGCACGCTCTCTCCCTTTTTAATACGCTCTCATTAAATTTTAGTGAGGTTAATAGTAGCGAGGCAGTAGCGGCAGGTGCTCGTTAGCGCTGCGCTTTAATGTACATACACACCAGAAATCCGAGTTTCCTCGTCCCGGTTACCAAAGGCAGCGGTAGCAGCAGTGAGCACCACCGCCGAGAAAAATGGTTTTGCGCGAGTGGCCGTGCTCGTTCGCACGGGAACAAAAGGGCAAACTCATTTGAATTCATCTCTCTCTCTCTCTCTCTCTCTCCCCCTCTCTTTCCTCATCCTGTCCAACAAATCTCCGGAAAAGAGTGATATAATACCGTTTCTTTATGATCGAATATTGTGTGGCATGAAAACTAGTTCACTGGTAACAAAAGAAATACCGAAGATTGTATGTCACTGTGGACTATCATGAAAACCAAGCGCATGCTGACATTTTTGCAAACAGGAAACAGATACATTGTGTAATATATTACAAGTGACGCACAAGACTCCTGTATGTGTAATATTTTTAGTTTATGTTTAGGGATGTTCGTGATTTAGAAAAATGGCAGGTTGGTATTTCAAGGTTGATCGTAATCATTTTCTAGTGCGCAAGAAAGAGTGAGAATTAATCAGGATCTACGTAGAAGGCATTTGGTGGTTGCTGGGCCGATAATTATCATAATTAGTTTGGGAAATCTAGCAGAACCAAGGGGGGTAGACTTTCATCGGGTCGGACCCAAGAACTTGCCTGTTATTCGAAGGATCAAGCTATAATTGGCGTAAAACTTCTGCAAACGCACAGCCAGGAATCTATTATCGCAAAATCCTGTGGGAGTAATTCGGGGGATTCCGTGAACTTCCTGCTCCCTGAAAGTGGCGACGACACCTCTTCCCTCACGCCGTCAGTCAGTAATTAGACGGAAGTGAAACAATGGGAAATCTTTGCGCCTAAGGTCATTATAAGAGCGGAAACTACTTTATTTGGAGAGTTATCTAACTAGAAGAAAGACGTTCTAACGCTACTTTCAGAATGGAATAAAAATCTCTTATTTTCGTATTACATAAAAATGTCTTCACGACAAATTAAAACCAATCTACATATAGTCAAGTAATGTAACATTTCTGAATGAGTTGAACCAATTATAAACATCACTTCGAAATATTCCCTCGAATATTAGTTGATTCTAATTCCACAACGCAAAGTCTTAGGAAAATTAAATTTGCAAATTGCGGTGCATGAGCTTCTGGCGGAAAATTACACGAGCAAAGCGCATTAATAATCTCTGAGAGGGAGAAATCATACTTCGTCATCTAAAGTTCGCGAACTTAGTGGTGAAGCCGATGTTGACAAACAAGTACAGCATGTTTGTCGATTAAGGTAGCAAGACTAGCAACTAGAACAAGCGGATTTCACGCGATGCAGCATCTGCGAGGGCAGAGGTGTTGGGATCGGTAACAGAGGATCAAAGATGCGCGGAGGGTTGAATCTGATCACGATAAGCAAAGGCCAGAGGAGAGAGGGGCGAGAGAGATCATCGATAGCGTCGGATGGCAAGGGAATGATGTTCAATCTCGTACGGCAAAGCCTCGAATATCTGTCCATCGGATGTCAGACTTGGGCACCGCTCTCTACACTATCCGCACACGAAACCCACTGTTCCATTTTCAACAAAATTCCCCTGCATAAGACAGTCATGTTTTCCTTCTTCCTAAACATACATTCAAATGATTCTGAAGGACGAAAATCCAATTCCAAAACTAAATTCGTTGCACTATTAATATTTACGTACTACAGTTATTAGAGTGTTATATAAAATTGTCACATAATATTTTCAGATAAAACAAATTAAACTTGAAAAAGAAATATCACTTGTATCCTACTAAATTGGGACAATTGATAGAAGGACCGGCTTTCCAAGCAGAAAGTAATACTTTAAGAACTTGGAGAAGATGAGTCAGGTGGATTTTTGCGATCGCTTAGATCGGGCTGATCGTTTCTCGGCATACGAGAGACAATATCGAAACCCAATTCAAGCCAGCGTGATTTCGGTTTGGAACCATCGCTCTGACTGTTCCGAAGCCCGGAAGTGAACCGCTTGCATTGGGCTCGACCTCGCCGATAGACTTCATTATACTGGCAGCATATTGTTCCCCGCCCACCCTCATAGCATTTACTGGCATCGCATAGCCCACTGTATCCTATATGTACCTCCAGTATTACGTGCCGGATCCGTCCGCGTTACGACTGTTAAAGCGAAACTGCCAATAGTTTGGTATGCTCGACGTTTTTCAAGCAGATATTCCTGTTTATAAGACTGTAATTTGAAAGCATATTACATCAGAGTTGTAAGCATATTCTAAACAAAATATTAAATCCTGTCATGAGATATATTTCATCATTGATATACATTCTCGAACTGAAAAGCTTATAGAGCACACAATAATTTATTTACGCTCGACTAGATTCAAAAACTAGCTTCCTTTAAAAACCTTGAATACCTATGAATGAATCCTGCCAGACGATTTCGGAAAAATAGCAGTGCTTTCCAATACCACCCATTTTATCCCATTTCTAACCAAAACACGTATTGCTCTAACGAGAATGCTTTTTTCCTTTGTTCCTTTTCTATGTTGCCTGACAATTGCATGGATTCAAGTTATCTCTGGCGGGTCGTTTTAATTTCGTAGCTCAGCAATCGGCGAGGATACTCTCATATCTAGAGCAAATTTGTTGATGCACTCTAGCGTATCTCTCTCGCATGACCGCTAACTGTTCTTCGACAGCATCCACTAATCCAGGAATCGTCCGGCATCTACCGATTAATGCGCGTTGTCCCACTCAAGCTTGTGGAGCTGAAGGCAGCTCGTCTTCATAGGAGCAGGAGGAGCGAGGCTTTCGTGGCGGCGAACTTGCTTGGGGCCGCCGGAATTACATCGGCAACTGGCACTAACGTCTTTCGGTGGGCAGCCACGTTCGCAGAATTCGAACCACTCCCGGCCCGGATTAGCACTGATTCCTCAATTAATTTCGGCCCCGCTCGCCCTAGTCCAACGAAATATTTCTCCAGACCGGCCTTATTCGTCTCGGATCGATCGCCAGATGCTGCCGATCTCTCTTCAATAGGATGTTTGATGCGGTGAAAGTGCTTCGCTCAATCTATTATACGTGATTGTGATCAGATAAAGTTTTTCGATTAAAGTTTCTGGTTCTAGTATTACCGAACGATACCATTATGTTTATTAATTTACTTTATATTATATATGAAAAGCGAGTATTTTCAGAAGATGTTTCGTGCTAGGACGACCGTATGAAACTAGAGCTTTTATAAAAAAGTATCCAGCATTAGTACTTAGGGACACGTTCCTCTACCTCGAACAAAGCTGAATATCAGGAGATGAGATATATGGATAACGATAACCGTGCGAGTGCAAAAAATCAAGCTACAGCCATCCGGGGAGATTGTGAAACGTTAGGGATGGATGGATTTCCGTGCTGTGGTGGCAGCTGTTGCCCGAAATTCAATTGGCGATCTTTAATACCTCTGAGCGCGAAGCGTGCGCCCGAAAAATCGACATTTCAATTCCTCGGCAGCGCGGCGGAGAGTGGTTGGTTGGGATCACTTTCACGGATTGTATGTGAATGCGGTCAAATACAGGAAATCGCATTGGAGATTTCGGGGGATGTATGGACACGCCGCCGCCGTTCTATCCGAATTGGACGCCTCTAAGCGTCGAACACTCCAGTTTTCCCAGATTAAGGCGGATTAATGACACGACCACGTGTTTCTATCGCAGATAGTTTTGCCGTACAGCGAAAAACTGTATTTGACTTCGATCACTGACGAACAGTAAAACGGAGAAATTCACAGATTGCTAGATAAATGTGCTAAATCTCACACGAGCTATAACGATTTTCCAATAAGTCAGTATTTTGTTCAGTCTGTATTTATAAGGATTATTCTTGTAGAATAGTATAAGTGTAATAGTATTTAAAACGTAGTGATATTTAATACAACATTAAAATTTAATCATACAATCTCATCTTATCTAGCAAGTTAATGGGATCCACAAAGAACAGGTGCTATTACATTGAAGGACGTTTTAATGTCAATGAGAATCCAAGCAGTATAAAGTTCTGGTTTCCTTTTGTTCGTTAGTCGCATACAATGTAGGAGAGAGAAGGGATGCATGAGGTGAATTTTTTAATCTCTCTACAGGAAAGTGTGTCGTATTGTAAGCCATCTCTAAGGCGAGATTACAGAGATTCTAAAAAACGAGGCGCCGCAACATCGTGATGTACCATAGGGACGCGTGGATTCTTGCCAGTTTTGAGATAAGTGAATCTCTCAGGCATATTAAACTATTATGTACTTACTCTGTTCAGCATATGTGAACAATAAATTCTAGCAATCTCTCTCATCGAATTCTTGTTCTTTTTATTGCCGCATTAGTAAAACAGTTTCTAGTGTACCTGTCGTAAAAGACAAAATGGCAAAAGTTGGTAGTCCAAGGGCCGTAAAAAATCCTGGGGAGTATTTACCGTCCGCGATTATTCGTGTTCGATGGCTCATGCGATGACTTCGCCGCTCAAAGACGTATTGACGCGCAGGAACCGTAAACTCTTCAATGAATGCCGGTATTTCTGAATTATACGAAGTTAATGGTCTGTGTCGCTGGTACATTCGAAAACTTTCGTGGTTATCCGCGCAAATTTCGGCGTTTTCCCTGCGAAGTTGAAACACTGAACGGCGATACTTGCGGCAAATTTGCTTGCACTCTACCTTCCATTGATTTCTGTCGTATAATTTGACGGCATTGAAAATGGGATAGAATGAACGAACAGGAAGTGGAGAAAAAATTAAAGTTGAATTCAATAAATTAATAAGCCGGATCCTTTAGAAGTATTTAAAAGATATTTGTAAAAATAGTATGAATTAATTCACGCTACTACTGGAATGTATTATAAAGATTTATAATAAAATCACTATTTCACCTTCTATTGAAAAGATATTGCAAAGCCTTCCACACCGTACTCCAAACTATTTCAAAACTAATTCTTTCAGCGGTGTTCCGGAACAAAGTTGCGAACTAACTTTCAGCATGTCCTCGTCACAGCAGATGGCCAGCGAGCTTCCCGGAAACATCCGATGTTTTATAATGCATTCCGGGTTTCATGCTGTCATACCATGTGTGCCCAAAATTACTTTCCAAGAATGCTTTACTGATAAACTAATTCCTTCAACTTTCAGAAGGAAAAGTTTCCAATCCACCATGTATATAAAAGCGATCGATGCCGAGTTCCAACATTGGAAACATTAACGGAGATTTAATTTCTTCTCTATGCGCTATTGGTTTCCATTCGATATTCAGGATTCGTTTCTGTTCAAACATCAGTCTGAAACTAATTAAAATTTCAAACAGGATGAACCTGTTACTGCCAAATTAAAAACCGCCAGAAGGGGTTTAAAGAAAATACAAAAAACAAAAACAGAAGCACAAAAATACTTTCATGGCCAATCTAATTAACATTTTAGAATAGTATAAGAGCTGAATTTTAGATAAGCAGATATCGAGCTTTCCAGCTCGAGAGTGAAGCTCCATAAACAAGGGAAAATAAAAAGCTGACGCGAGACCAACAAAGTTTTTCAGCCAGTGGATAGACAAGTTTATTAGTTTCGGCGATGCCGTCTGAGTGACGGGAAACAGGATAGGAAGCGAGTTAAAATACCGGCAGCTCTTATAATGTATTCCGGTGGGCTCAGTTGTCGGACCACGTGTTGCTCTATAACTGTGAGAGGCGGAAAAGAGCGAGCGAGCTAGCGAGCGAGCGAGCACCGCGCGACAGCTGTGCTTATCGTGAACTTCAGCCCTCTGAAGCTGAAGTTTTCACAGCCTCTGCGTCCGACCTTCTTTCCCCGGATGGTGCTTTTGTATCCGGGCGTATGTTAAACAGAGGGCTAACCATCTGAAGCGACAAATGCAGAGCAGTTTACACGTAAATTTGTCCCGCTGTTATACAAAGCGAGGAAGGCGTGCCGGAGAAAATTTGTAAATCCTATGAGCTACCTGCTTACTACTTTAAAGTACTTGGCAACCCTTTCCCTCCCCTTTCCTCCTTGCAAATTCTCTTTCGTCAGCACTAAAGACGCCAAGCCAAGATGCAAGGTCCTCTCGAGGAACGGTAAACGCCAGTCCCAGTAAATATTTGACCACCTGCGGCTCCAGAATTGTAATACCGTAATTCTCGCACACCGGTAGCGCTCTCGCGAATAAAAGCCAGTGGATTAACGACCCGCCTCTTTTCCATCGAGAAAGACTCTACCGTAGAAAACTTTTATGGGACATAAACAAATTTTTTATACGCCCTTGCCGTTGCCAGTAGAATTGTGCAGGTCATAACATAATTTTTCCCAATCAGCGTGAATCGTGGGCACAGAATTGAAACGACACTCCAATTTACACGTGATTGCAACTTCCTAGTATTGTTGCAATATAAAAAGAATGGAATTCTATGAAATGATTTCGCGGAAAGTTGTCTTAAATAAGCAATGCTATTACCATTAATAGCAAGCACCTTGCCCCTCCATTTCGTGGCAAACGAGATAACGAAAACATTCTGACCAACATTTCAAGACAGGTAATAATTCCGGCGTTGAAAATTACAAGTGTAGAAGAGGGTGTGCAAGACGAAAGTGGAATTATGGGGAAGTTTCGCAGTAATCCTGGAGCGAAGGTGCTGTTAAAATATTACGACAAGCTCAAGAGTAAGAGGAGAAGAGTGATGCGAGGAAGGAATAGAAGAGGAGGAGGCGGTAGCGCGTAAGGAGAACGAGCACTGCTAAATTACCGCGCTTCATTATGGAAATAACGGAAGCGCTTGGTTCCTGCGACGGGGCATTTCGTTCTATCGTCGTCTTTAACTTTGGCGCGAGAAGCGAATGCAGGAGCTCCAATTAGTGGTGTGCAGACGCACACGGGAAGCCGTCTGTATTAAGAGATTAACTGAGGTAATCACAAAAATGGCAAAAAGCGTCGAGCAAAGACGATTGCAATGCCAGCGGCGTTCGCAGTGGGACTCGAGCTTTACGAGCGGACAGAAAGTCATTGCAACCCGCTGGCCTGCTTTATTGCCCGACTGTTAAAAGCTTGCTCTTTGGCGCAGTCGAACTCCCGGCGAACGATTAGCGACTCCTGCGAAGTGAGTGAACTCAAGTCAGGACTACTAGTCGGATCCTCGCACTTACTAGCAAACATTTCAAACACTAGTTGACTTAACGATTATTCCTCGCACGTCGAACTTCGAGAAAGTTGATCTACTTGCGGGAGAATGGTTTACGGTTGCGGGTAAGTGTTTTCTTTTGACCACTCAGCCTTTCGGTCTTCAGCTAATAGAAACTGGTAAGAGCACCCTTACGTTTACTGCTAAATCAATTTACAGACCATCGATCGTCTTAGGAAATGTTGGTCAATTTGGTTTACCGTTTTCAACAACAAAGAGTAATCTAATCAATTTACATATTAAACTAGCTGGATCATGGTTTTATTGTCAATTTAGTTTGCTATTGAAAATTGTACCATTAACTTCCCTGCTTTATATTACTGGGGAAAGCTAAGTGGTGTAATCAATTTCATGGGAATTATTATTACACTCTTGAGCATGTTACCGGAGAGGTGAAAGAAGTTGCTAGGAGAAAAGCCAGAAGTACCCATCCTCAGGATGAAGATAACCATGCAATCTTCTATACAGTAGTACATTCATGAACTTCGCGGTATCAAGAAGCCTGAAACTTTTCTCCTTCGGATTCCGAAGGTTTTCGACTTTCCTCCTCGCGAGCGTTGTCGGAGCGAAGCAAACGCGGACTCTTTATAACAAACTAATTGTAAGCAGAAAGAAAGGATATTGATAAAAGAATTCGTGGCAAGGAGAATCAGTGGAATTTCGTTGCAAACAAGAGGAAACAGATCGGTGTCTGGTGGGGCATGAAAAGGCTGCCCAAAAGAATTGCCTGATACATTGTGGAGGACTTGTTGCTATATCGGTCGTCTTTCCAGCAGGCCTGGAACTGTTCCAGGCTGGTTCCAGTCGTGCCAGACCACACGAGGCCCGCGGAAACTCGGGGATCCATTACGTACGTGCTCTCGAACCGATAACGCAGAGCACAAATACATTGGATTCTATCCGCATATTGTTCCTTTCTGAACTCGGTTAGTGTTGCGAGCGTCTTATTGTTTCAGCCACTGCCACAACCGCTTCTCTCTGCACTCGAAAAAGAGGGAAAACGGGCTGGATGATATGTTATCTGGCTGCCGAGTTTCCTTCCTCGCTCGACTGCTCGCGGCGAAAGCGCATTAGAACGTATCAGTGGTAACAAGTGGTCAGGACTGTCGAGAAAGGTCAGGAGTAGCAATTAGAGCAGACAGCTGAAATTCTGTGGAGAATTAAAGAACCTTTATATAATTAGCAAATGAACATCTCTCTAGATGAATATAGTAGAATTATGTCGAGCAATGTTTGTAGGTGAAAAACTTAGTCTGGAAGTACAGCACTATTTTCCCTGCCATTCGCCAAGTGATTTTATGAATAATGCACAGAATAATACAAAATATACTTTGGGTAGACTAATTTTATTTTCTCCATTGCACCCGGGGAAGAAAGAATACAATATAACCATAGTTAGGCTGATGACAAAGGATTAATGATTCAAAGGATCAAGAATGGCATAGTGTTGGTGGAGGTGGTGTGGCAGACTTGTTGCTTGCACAATGTATTATATCGACTGACGTCTAGAACCTTTGGATCTGCTCTAGAATCTATAGTTCCGGGAGCTTTGAGAGCGAATTCTCGAGCCTATGCTCTCGCAGACAGTTCCGTTGGTGCTTCTCTATAATTGCTACGCGCAGATTTCGTGGTTCGCTGAGCGCCTTCTGATTGCCCTCGCATTCCCTTCCAATTTGCAATCTCATTTTTGGCGGTTTCCCATTGAGGAAAATGTTGGATTAGAAATTTCAAGCGGATGGACAAGCGCATGGCAGTTCTAAGCTCGAAGTGGAAAATCGTTAAAGAGACGGAGTGTGCAGCTATAAATCCAAAAGGTGAAAGGCAGTTGCAGGGGATTCCAAGAGTGTACGGGTAAACTTCTCTCGGCTGGGCCAGAATATCGAAAGACTTTCGAATAATTCGGAGGAACGATCTACGCTCGCTGAAGTAAACCCAGGAGAAACGCGTGTTCAGTTTACAGACGTGCCTCCCGAGCGATTCGACTTGTATCGCCGAGGAAACGTAATTCAGGAATTGAGAAGTTCGACGGAACCTTATAGATAGTGTGTTCCATAGCATCTCTACACACATGAATTTTCTATCTTCTTCTTAAAATGATTGAAATAAAACAGCAAAACCAAATTTCGCGAAATAAAAATAGTCGTATTTATATTGGTTCAACAATCTGTAAGAAACCTTGGAACTTCATGTTTCAGGATGAGGAACACGAGAAAGAAGAATAGAATATGTGTCGTTATTATAATTTCCACGAATTCAGCGGATCAATATTTAATCAAGCCGCATCAAGCAGATCTGAAATTTATTGTACTGCTCTAGCGGGTGGAACCAGGAGAGAGATAAATGTAGGGTGGGTATGCAGTGCGAGATGTATAGCTGTGCGAGTGGAGTGCGAGCGCTGCCAAAAGCGAGCAACCACTCATGGTTTCGTTAATTCTGCGTACCGGCGACAATTATTCCCGCTCATTCATTAGCCTTTTGAGGGAAGGTCGGTTGTTCCATGCCATTACGGCCCTCCCGCCAATAACTCTGCGACCGGGAATTTCGATTTTAAAACACACGCCGCGCCGCGTCTGCTTATTTGCTTTGCAGTGCCTAAATGAATTTCCACCGCTGCGCGGATAGTCACGCGCTCTTCTCCTTTTGATACCGATGGCGCATCATCGGCAAATTGACGAGTCGGTAGGGCCAATGTAAACTGTTATACAGACGGTGAAAAATCAATTAGGGCTTTAGAGCATCCCTGTAGAGATGAGCGGGCGGACGAGCCAGCTAATTGAACGTATGAATGTGGTCTCGGGTAATCAAACCCGTGTTACAATGAAGCCTTTATCCTTTCATTATTAAACACACCTATTATTGAAAAATGCAGTTGGCCCGCTCTGCTAGTGGAAGAGCAGCAAAGCATCGATGTTCATATTTAAACAGTCTTTGTCAAGAGTGAAGCAAAAAGCGACGAAACCTCTTTAACTCGCGTGCCAGGCCTTTTGGGGCACGATACACGCGGAGTTTATACTTGCGATAATCATTGCAGCTGGCGTTGTGTGTTTGCGATTAAATGACGTTTCGAGCACGAGAATTACAAGTGCCCGTCGATGCAGAGTAATTCCGGCGAGCGCTTTATCCTCCGGGGACCTGGTTTTTCGCATAGCTGCAATGTAATTCACACGGCAGTGCGAATTATTGGCCGACCGGAAGTGTACTTTATTTCGTATTCCCTGAGCTTATTCCCGGATAATCTAGATCGGGCTAATCGTTAATTAAAACAAGAGGGAAGCGGTGCGCTTCGCGAAACTCGAAATCCAGTGTTGGCGCATAGTCAACGACTCGACCGAAACGACGCTCTCCTATTGTTTGCCAGTCGAAGTCATTAAATGATGGCTTGTCCTTGGCAATAACTGTAATTGCGGCATGCTCTTAATATTGTAAATGGAAATTGCTTCCATTCTGAGTGCAATTAAAATTATGCCTGGAGTTTGCTTGGCAAATAATTCATTCTGGTATCACAGCACCTTTCACTTAAGATTAGAATCTAGTTAAAGTAACTTATTGACAATCACAAATAAAGATCCGATTACACTGCTTCGAATAATAAGGTATACGTGTGAATTAATATGATATTGCTCTTCCCATGAATCTGATTATATAATGTAAATAACGTTGCGATTTAATCGGTTTCATTTCGCCCGTCCAACTGATCAGCCACTACGAAACAAAAATCATTTTAATCCACTTTCTCTGATACAGCAGATAAATGATCCACAATCATTGAAAACCCATGCTGGATCTTCTACAATAATTATCGCCTTCTGTCTCGAGGAAAGTATTTCCTTGATTATTTGCGATCTGATGTTTCACAGGGAAGTGACCCATTTCCTTTTCTAACCACTCGGTAATCAGGAAAGCACAGGCACAAACTATCCGGTCCGGCAGACAAAGCGCCACCGGGTTTTTGTTTCCGGGTAAAAATGAACGGGGACTTGCGCGAGTTGCCGGACTATAGCTTGCAAAATCTAGAAAAATACGAGGCTTGCCTTACCGATACTCTCGATATTACAGTACATAAGAATAAAGACCACCAAAATCAATCTCTTCCTCACTGTCATCTCTTTGCATTCCAATGAAATTTCCACGCAAAGCGTACGAAATTCAAGTGAAATCAACGAATATTACGTGCTAAAAGTACACACGGAGCACGACAGCTGAATCGTAGAATTTAAATTATTAATAAAAAGAAGTTTGCACAGTTCGCACCTTTGTCATTGCCGAACGGATTTATCAATTTATTCAGGAATTAATTAATGAGTATCCCATGTGCGAGCACTTAAGCCAACGAGTATACAGTTGGGTCATCTATCGCGTGTATATTAAGTTTAAGCTCTCATAATACAAGGCCGAATAACAAACATATTCTTTTCCCAACTGAGTCCTTTTACGCGGTCAGCTTTACCTGAATTAAAATTAAAACGAAGTGTACACATTTGGTCAGAGTTTATCCGCATACAAACGCGTAGAAATACGCCATGACGACGCTTGTATTACCACAGTAGTATAACCGCATGTTTAGTCAGACGGTGCGCGCGAGCCTTTGAACTTTGGAGCGCAAATCGAGCGAGGTAGCTGACCCCGCTGGGCAACACGTGCACAAACGCTTCGAGAGCGAGCGCGCAGGAACTCGAGCGGCACTCTTTTCCCCCCTTCAGGAGGAAGAACACCACTAGGCGGTGGAACAGAAGAACAAGCGAATACTAAGATAATTGTCGAGCTTTTAACTATAGGCAGGCGAGCTGACGCTCGTGCAAAGGCTGAAGGCAAAGGGTGCACCTCCAGTGGCACCAATTAGAGCCACCTTTCGGAATTAATGATCTTCGCGTCCAACCGCCTCTTCTTGTTGTCATACTCTGCGCAAGCTCTATATATTTACAGCAGCGAATAGAAATGATATGATTGTTTAATATTGTAAATCTTTGTTTAGACAGACTTTGCTCACTTTCGATTAAGTGACAAAAGGGGGATGTGTAAAGGAATCACTTAATTGTTATCAAATTGTATTTTGATGTGTAACTATGGTTGTTGAATTGAGAAAGTTTTCCAAAACTATTTGAATTAATGATCCTGCAGAGTGGAAGGAACGTAGGAGTTCTGTTTCTGTGTGCGAGCAACTGCTCACCTCGTTGATTTCCTGTCTAATTCGCAGTCTAAAATAGATTCCAGTTTGGAACAAAGTTTCATCGACGATAGCGATGATCGTAAAACGAATCACTTTCTAACGAATGTGCAAGGGCGGCACTGTACGAATTTACGACGTGAGAAATCACGCGATTAGCACCGATAAAAACGAAAATCGTAGGCGTAATCCGTGTGCCATCGCCGAACACGTGATAAAGCCGATATCATAAAGTGAAATACGTGTGACACAAAACGCCGCGGGCGCGTGGAAAGAGAAAGTGTTATGGTTTCGTATCGCACGGTAACATCCGCATTAATGCGTATTTATTTGAACGTCTGTAAAAAATTTTCAGTAAAATAAGAGTCGTCACTGTACGAACATGAATTCATTCGAAGAGACTTTGTATAATATCTCCAATATGTGTTTCTTTAATGAAACCAAAGACAGTAATGAAATACGATCGATTTGCAATACCACATAACAGCGAGAGTTGTGGTATTCATAAGAAAAAAGTTGAAAATAAAAGCGTTTTCATAGCAAAGCTCGAAAGTGCAGATCGATTTTGGGGATCAGTATACCTCGTGGAGACATTGGGTTCCCGGAAATGCTGCAGATGAAAAAAATCGTGAGATTTGACTACCTTTGCGCTCTACGATGTATACATATTTATCATAAAGCACATGTATATTCATCCCAGCAGCCTGCACGCGTCATGTGATGTACTTTAAATGTCGGTTGAACCTCATACCCGAGGGATAACCGTATTCCCATCGAGGATGTTAAAAAATTCACGCGCCTTATTTCGCATTCCGAGCTTCTTGAATTAAATAGGGCCGCGGTTGCATTCCAGGGTCGAATGACTACACCGATTACGAATCAGAATGCTAAAGAACTGAATTACATAAGACATGTTGTCGTTAAGTTTTTGCAGGTTTTGCGTAGCGATGTGTGTTGTACAGGTTAAATATTTCAAGGGATAGTGAATGTAACTATATTGTGCTCGTTTGCCGGGCACCGGTAACAGCCATGCTAGAGAAGTAAGCGAAGTAGAGGCTGCATTGTCTCGAGCAGCCATAGCACAGCCGCTGCACTATGCTTTTAATTAAGCTTGATGGAAAGCAGAAATTTTATAGGAAGACTAGGTTGGCTTTACCATCGATACCCATCGTAAACAAAGTCCTGTAAAATTGTGAATGCAGCCTTTAATAAATCGTTTAAACTATTTATTCAGAAGAATCAAATGAGAACTTGGAATTTTATAACTTTTAAAATATTTCCCTTTCACTCTGAAATCCTACATGCTTACAAATCCATGGCTTTTGTTTTTCTCTATTATACTAAACTTATGAAAACGCATCGAACATTTAATACACGCATCGGTCAAGTCAATCGAGTTTCGAGGAACAATAACTAAATGTTTTCCCAACACTGGTTGTCTAGTGGCACGCAATATTTATCAGATATAAATGATCCCTCGGCCGCTTGGCGTCAGTGGCTTCAATGAAACGGGTGAAAGCCGGCCTGTTACTATGTGATATAACACGGCAAATATAAATATTCTCGGCGTAAAATACGAAATTCAGCCATCACACATGCTGCACGCGTCTCTTTGACGGGAGAAAATTGATAACACACCATTTTCTGACAAACACTACTCATAAGCGGTAAAATGACGCCGGTACCAGGTATTATTTATTTAACTTGATCTACTGCCTGCGCCGAAGAGCAAATATTCGGACAGCGAAAAAACAATTAGCGATGTGTACGTTCGCGATATTACCCTACCCTAGTAAAACGTGACATGGCGATTTCAGCTCTGTTGAGATTGCAAAATTGTAATGCTGTTAGAAGATATCCAAATTCATTGTAATGCGTGTACGCCAATAAAATGACACCTAGTACTTTACACTATATTGAATTTTACATGGAAACATTGAATTTGGATAATTGAGATAGCAGGGATTAAAAAGATTTTAAGTTCTTTATCATCAATGATTACTGAATCTGTGAATATAGAATATTTAATACAAGTATTAATTATTAACGACTTGATAAAAGTATTTATCCCAACATTGACCAACCAAAAGCCTGTCACCCTACACCAACACAATCGACACGGGTTAAACAGCTCAACCTAATGGCAACGTCACTCAAGTGTTTAGTAATCGATAATTCACTATGTTATTCGTCGTCAATTGTGCCTGGAACGAAATTTCGTTAACGCTCCTGGTGTTACGTGTGCGGCTTACGGGATGTGCCTGGCAGGAGGCCGGTATACACCACTACGAGGAATAATGCGGTTGTTCTTCCGGGCGGCTACTGAAAACAAGTAGCAAGGAACCAATTTGCCAACTTTACATAATGTTGTTCCTGCACAAGTTCAGAGCACGCTGCGCGGCCGATGGCGCGCGTTACTCAATTTGTAACATTGTTAGCTCTCCGCGTACTATTAATATGATCGCGCAGTGGAAATTGAAGCGGCTGTTGCCACGCCTTTAAACTCGGGATACAACTGAAAAGTAGATTCGATTTGCACGCCCGTTAAAACTGTCTCCTCGTTGGGCGCGTTAATGCGAGCCGCGCGAATCGACTAATTTATTACCCTGGATATCTTCCTATTTGCTGGCACGCCAATCACGTTAACTCCTACGTAGTTAATCACAATCATGCTAAGACTATCGAACAATTTCGATGCACATTTCTCGATGCCTTGCCGCGATTTTGTTGGACCTGGAGCTCCGCTCGCTTGATTAACGGTAATGGGAGCACCGCGCGATAACTTGTCGTGTGATGGATCGATTCGATATTTACGGGATTGTCGGTCGACCCACATTGTGAGTGAGTCCGAGCGACCATCACCGATGATTGAATTCTTTATAGGTACGATACGAATATAGTCACACAGTTCTAGTGACGTCTGTGGAAGTTCTTCGCTTCGGCTATTAACCAAATTCAATTCTATTCCTGTTATCCTATAACGATTGATTGAAAAACTTTCATTCAGGATATACGAGTGCGGGTAATTTGTTTCAGTGGAAAAGCAATACGAAATCAGTGGAAACAATGGTTGATTCGCAGGTGACTGTCAGAATTTGAAACAAATATTGATTACGATTTTCTGATATAAAATCAAATATTATTATGATCTTTTCGATGTTGTTTCTTGATAGTACTTTATTGTCGATGATCAGACTATTATTTTACTGAATCGGAACCGAAGTAACTTAAGTTCGCCGGAGATTAACTTGTACTCGATTACTTTAGCCAATGATAGTATCTTTTCCGGACGTTTCTCATATACGAAACACAACTTCTTATCAACGGTCTACTTGCGGATGTTGTGTACGAGGTTCGATAAGGGGAGCAAACCATATCTTCGACGGACGATGGCTCGGCCCGATGCATAAATGTTTCGAACTCCAAGAGAATATTCCGCTACGTCCGGCTACATATGTATAAACACGCGCCGCTTTAATGCATGTAAATTGATACATTTGATGCCGAGGCGAGCGCTTACCTAGGAGAGTTAATACAGCATCCGTTCGCAAACGTATAACAACGGTGCCGCAGGTATTCCGAAGGGCAATTTAGAAATTTTGATTAGACCGCCAGTCCTGGCTTAACTTCAATGGAGTCCGAGGATATTGGTACAATCCTGTCATTAGCAACGTTAATAACAGCTTTTGCAACTATAAATATGATCTTATGCTTCATGTGCACGAGCGACCATTAATAAAGATGGACACAATCAATTACGACAAGAATAGGATTCGTTGTATTAAGTTTGTAAAGGGATTGTCATACTTGCATTAATTGTTTTGCAGTTCGATAGAATTACTATTTTCAACTATATTTATTCTTTATTCTCTACTGTCAACGCACTGCTTCTTTTTAATATCGGCACGGTTCACTGTCGTTCTAATATTTCAACACACACACACACACATACACACACATATCTCGTGGAACACTCGAAGAAACCAAGTCAACTTCTTGAGGGACACTCGATTTCTGTATCGGAATATTTCACGCGTCAAGAAATACTAAAGGATTTTCGAGAGGAGAAATGGATAAGAGTGACAGTCGCTTTAACCGATTTACAAGAGTCGTCCTTCAACAGCAACTACCGCAGCTCACGCTTCCCTTCTATTTATCAAGCGTTTGCGAGAAAAATATCTGAGAAAGTGTTGTTTCCAAATGATTAAAGCGAACGCGAGTTGTTTCAAATCGACGTGGCAGTGACGCCTGTCGTGAGCGGTTCTCTTTTAAATTTAAAATGGATGGACCGAAAAATGGAAAGAAGACTACTTATATTCCTTTAACTGGAATGCACTGACAATATCTACATTTAACTTTCTTTAGAATTTGATTTCTCAAGATATACAAATTCTTGCGGAAATTAATTACTCGGTCATCGAAGGGTTATGTGAAAGTCTTCTAACTTAGAGGAGCAGACTTTTTTTTCACACACATGTAGATGAAAGGGTGCTTCATAAAAGCGAGGGAAGAATGTAAATTTTGCGAAGAGAGCCCTCGAACCCGGCTCGTAAATCGGAAACAAATCGACAGTCGGTGGATTCTGCGGGCATCAGATTTCTTTTGGTTCTCGCATTCCTCCACACCACTTTGGATTCACGAAATCGTATTACGGTCGTGTTTCGATAGAATAATTTAACAAGGCTGGCAGAGTGCTCACGGAAATGGAGTCGCCGAAAGGAATCGAGACTTCGAATATGATGGCTGGCAAGCCGATGGTTTATGATGCTCCTTTACGAGCGCAGTCGTAATAAGCGAAAGGTAAACTGCGATCCTGAACGATTTCGGATTGCTTTATTTGATGATGGAATTTGCGACAGACCGCAAAAGACGCACACTGCGACCTCGAGAATCCGGGCGAGCACGTTTCACTGCCGGTGTCTGTGCAATCTCACACTAGCTTCTTCGACTTTGAGAAAAAAGACAAATACCTTGGGAAAACAACCACTCGATGGCTAGTTGACGACTAGATTTCACTGATAGCCTAATAGCGAACATTATCTTATGAATCAATAAATGACAGCTGTGCATTCGACGTCTTGAAGATCAACATAAATAAATAATATTTACAGCCCGCCTTAAAAATAAGAGCTCATTGATAAATAAACATGATGAGTTTCAGTGATCCTTAATCAGACTATACATTGACAATATTGTTTCAGTATATGGAGGAAAAAATATATATAATCCTGATCATATGTAGAATAGAAATTTGAAATCGAAAAACAGATAAAAATGATTTTAAATATTCATCACTTAAACGTACTTTCTATACGTTCGGCTGTAAAGCGTTTAAGAACTGTTCATCTTTAAACCTCACTCAACCTGTCCGTTGTACCGAAGCAACCCGGCAACGAGGACTTTTCACGAGGGAAAGCTTCTAATCCCGATTCCTCCGCACAAAACGACAAGCGCCCGCAATGTATATATATATATTTTTTTCTCTATCATTTAAGGTCAGCTACGATAAGCAACTGGAACACCTTACTTCCGCGAGCTTTTATTTCCGGCTGCAGCAATTTCTTTCGCGACCCCGGGAATTATACTCGAAATGGAAATATCGCCGCAGAGCAATTTCACGTTCCGCCAGTGAGGTTGGTCGATTTACTGGTGAACTTTTCAACCGGTTAAGACAGCCATTGGAGCATCGTTTTAACATACTTTCACAAGAAATACCCATAGCACTAGTCCCACAGTGTATTCAAAACAATTCTCGCGTAGTTTTTTACTCTTGCGTTCGATATCACAAAATTATTATTATAAAAAAACTCCTCGGAATCATTGATACCTATTACAACATTAAACATTCATTAACAGTCTGAATATCAATAATAAATTCAACTCTCAAATCTTGCAACCACATCACTGCACGAATCACCACGAACAACAACTCATTTCATCGTCTCCAAAAACAACCCTACGAAAGCAGGGAAACTGATCTCGAATGTGCCATCGAAAACCGGAAATTCGACAGGCTGAAATCGAGGAATCCCGAAACACAGGAGGATTCGCGCATTGCAATATGAAAAAGCGGTCAAACGGGAGAGGTATGTCGAGGAAAGAATGATGAGGAAAAGTTCGCTCTGGACAAAGACAGAGGAGCCACGAGATAAATAAGATTCGTGAGGCTGGAGACGAAAGAGACTCCGCCGTTCAAACTGCAGGCCGTGTTTGCTTCGACAAGGGCTGTAAGAGAGTGAGAGAGGGTTGACGGGTGTACAAGCCGATAGGAGAGACGGGGGAGGGTGCGAGGGGGTGGGTTTGTTCGGCGACTATCGCAAGCTGCATTTCAAACAGGGCTAACTCTTTGCCCCCCGAGGTCCTTTCTCCGGTACCAAGTCGATGGTAGATCTCACCGTTGCTCCTTACTCTTTCCCTCATCCACCCCCTTGTTCACCCTCTACATCTCTCTCTCTCTCTCTCTTTCTCTCCCTCGCACAACGTGCGCTCCCTTTGTCCCATCGATTTCATGTCCCACCCCAACCCCCAGCTTCCTCTATCTTTCCCTCTGTCTTGCATCCCCGTTTATTAGTACTGTTATCATTGTTATCGCACAACCGGCATCTCTGATTGTCACTTCCTTCGGCAACCCAGGGAATACGGCTAATGGAATCGCTACTAGACTCGAGCTACGAGACAGAACGCTCACTTTACCGTCGTGGACATTATGTCGCCGACTAGATGATGTCTGATAATCCACGTCTCCTAGCGATCCCGGTGACACTATTCATATCCGAGCAATAATTGTTCTTAGATTGACAGATGTTTGTTGATAAACTGCTGAGATAATGGAGGATTGTTTGAATTTTGATTATACGATGGTGGAATGATAATGATAATGTGTTTTTATAGTTTGACCAATTTTAGTTTGGCAGGTTTGTAGTGATCTTAAAGAGAGTCAAGTAATTTGCAAGAGTGGGTGTTGAACATTTTTGATCCGACAAAGGAGGAGGTCACGGTACGACGAGTAATTGTCGCACTTCCGTCATTTTTCACTTCCTTCACTCTTCAGTATCTCGAGCATCCCTTGTTGTTTTGACGGTGTCAGTGACTCTTTCGAAGGCAGAGCACTACGCCTAATTAACATACTCGTGCCAAGTTTTCCAGTGGGGGGAATCGGTAGGAAAGAGCCGACATATATCGCTGGCACTGACAAATTGCTTTTTCGACAGAACTGCATGAGCGAGGTTTGAAAATCAAGGAGGATCGAAGGATCAGATGGATGATCAATGGACGAGACCACCAGGACACTTCACAATAGGATGAAATACGAGTTTATCGCATCCTGGAAAGGTTGTCCGGCGCGATAGCACTCTCAACGAATGGGCGAAGGAGACCGAAAGGAAAGGAGCGGGTTCAATGCTCGCATGATCAAGTTCACGTTGCGGAAGTTCAACAGTCGAACGTCCTCGACCAAATAGAAAATCGCTGGATCCTTAACATCGACGACCGTTAGAACAGCACGAAATTCTAGCACCAATTCTCTCTCAGTTTCGAGTGCTCTTTCCCTCCTGGAATAATATTTGACCAACCGCTGCACTTTTTCGAATCCAAAAGCGATGGAGGAGCGTCAAGAGAAATACTCTAATCCAATGAATACTACTTCCGAAATGTCGTACTTGAAGAAGCCAAGTAGCACGCGGAGAGTGACCGAGAAACTGGAAAGGTAATTAATTCAAGCTCTCGCGAACTAGTTTCGTTAGCAATGCTTCTAATTGGTAATAGTTTCAATTAATAAAATTAGCAATACTTTCGTCAAAGTCACTGTGAACACTAATTATCCTCCCGATTATTCACGGCCTTCTCCCAATTGATTACCGGCCTCGCAATTATCATTTGTATTATTTGCCGACAAGCTCATTCTCGCATGCGTTCATGAATAATTAGTTGGAATATCAATGCCATCAGTATGCATGTCATCGAGACACCAATTTTACTCACTGCCTCGATACTTTAAGCATCGAGTGGACGAAGCACGGAATAAAGAACTGAAAGAACCACTTAGTAATAATTCCCTGCAATAACTAGTTCAGCAAACGGTAATTTAATATGCGGCATGCAATGAATGATTGCAGAAGCCATTCTGCAAATGTCGGACTTGAGTTTCCTCGTTCGAGGTAGGGCAAAAGGGGTAGGAGGAGACTTCGAATGCGGCACTCGGGGAATGAAGTTCTCACTGCGTTGTGGTAGCACTTAATTATTTCAGACGGCGAATCTCAGCCGGGACCAGCAACGAACCTGCTTATCTCCTTCCCGGTGTAAGGAGAGCAAACAAGCACTGCTCTCTCAGCACCTATCTCTTTCTCTCTCTCCCGGTTCTTTACAAGTCGAGCGCGCACACCTTGTCCGAGGGAGAATTCCACGAAATCGGCACACGATCGAAATAGCGGGGCGTGCAGCACTCCCAAATCTGCCGGGCTCCTCTCGGGATTCAGTGCACACCGCCCTTCCTCTTCAGCTTCCTCGGTGAGATGCTGGCGCACTGGTGCGTCAGTCAGTGGGTTGCCCTACCGGCGGGTAACTCATCCACACCGAGAACCATCTCCAGCAACATCCCCGTATATATTCCACGTGGCTTATCCTCGCGCTCCCATACGAGCGTGCAACTTTCCCGATGACCCACAGCACACACTCCGCCGGAAATCGAGCACTCCGAGATCGAAGAGAGCGATCACAGTGTGGAATGTCGGTAGGAAAATGAACTGCGGGTGCAACGCGATGGTCGACGTCGCCCGGGGATTTTGGACACTTGGACGGGAATCCGGCGATTTTCCCGCCAGCAGCCGAGGATAGACAGCCTCCGGACTGTTTCCGGTTTCCTCGATAGGAGAACGAGACGGGACTGAGCGGCTGGCAGCCGGCCCTCGATTCGTGAGGTGCCACCCTCGCGAAACGGGGCTATGGCCCAGCGCGCTTGCGTTACGCTCCTGCGCGCGTATAACCCTCGGCATCTATGCGCGCCCGTGCACTTACCCCTTTACCACCACCACCACCACCACCATCACCACCACCACCACCGCCGCCGACCAACCCCCTCTAACACCAACTCACTACGGCACACACCATCGTAGCAACCCGAGATTTCCGCGATTTTTTGGCTCCCGCTTCGCCACACGAGTCCGAGATTCCCCGCGAAACGGGGCCGTGCAAGTGGATTGAGGATGCTTATGGGGATTGGCCATATCTGAAGTACCATAAACAGCCCATTTCCAATGCAGTGCTGTGAATCTTGCAGGTTTAATGCTGCTTCGTGCATTGTGGATATTCGCCTCCTAGGAAAGTCTTTTTTCATCCTGACTTTTTGTAGAGCTTTTTGAAAATATATTCTTCTGGGATTGTTAAAGTTATTGGGGGAGTAGTAGTTGTGGATGAAGAATTTGTATTTGTAATATAGGTTTGTGTACTTGTAAGGAATAAATTTGACGTAGGGAGTTGGATTTTTTGGGATGGTTACATCTAATCCACTAAAATCGCTGGATAAGCGCTGGCTCGTTTGATCCGACGAGACTGAGATGGTTTAAGTCGAGCAGGCGAGCGCGCGCAACTGTAACAGCGACATCGCAGCAAGCCTGGTAGAGGCGAAATTGCGTGCATGATAAAGTTTCTGTCCTAGCGGTGAAGGGTGGTTAGCGCGACAAATGGCTAAGGCAAGACGCGCAACTTGGAAAGACTTATGCAACCGCTATTTAATCTCTGACCATAAATGATGACACGGTATTCCTCCTTCTCAACGCTGTCGCTGCTGAAATGCCAAAAATATTGCGCTACTAAATCACTCATCTTCTCCCCCTCGAGATTTAATGCTACTCTTCATGGCTGCTGCCTTTTTCCGTCGAGAACTGTGTGAATGCCAAGAAAAAGAAGGTAGAATCATACCGCTTACTTAATTATTCCATTTCAGATCATTCATTATTAATTTACGCATAAGTCTTCAATGGAATAACGAATATTCTGATTGATTTAATAACTGATCATTATGCAGAACGGTAGTATGAAATAATAGTATTCTTATTCCAATATTAAATTTTTATGCATTGGCGGCTTGGAAGAAAACTGACGAGCATAAAATCACAATTAAAATGCCACGAACCTGAGAAAATATTACCAGGAATTAATGAATTCCTTCCATAAGTTGATGTATGTGCCCATACATCATATATATTCGCAACCAATCGAAGTGTATTTTAATAGAAAATCGCACTCGATTTAAGAAATCTGGATATCCAATAAAAAAAAGTCATCCTTGACAAAAGTATGTTTCATTCCTCTGTGAAAGTTTGATCGTTTTCTTAGAAAGAATTGTCGAGAAATTCGCAGTTAAAACACGCGAAGATAAAGTCCTTTAGCGAGAATAACATTTTACTTGGTCATGTTTCCGATTTTCGATGGGCTAAGAACTTATTAACGATATCACAGAGTGGAAGGACTATGTCCTAGGTTTGCGGGGAATTATCGGGCGCAACCCACTTTTCGCAGGCTGTCGGGAAGTTGAATTATCGGTGACGCCCGGCGAACCTGTTAATACGTAAGGTGTTGATTTTCTCAAGTTAATTTTCAGCCCTGCGCGCTTTTCCAACTTCTCGCACCTCCCCTTTCGTCCCCTATTCCCCGATATCCCTCGCGAGACTTCTTGACACAACCCAGTTTCTTTTTTCATCCATTCTAGATTAGCTCCTCTTTGATTCTCCTGTCCCACTTTTGATCGTCACAGTGTATGCACTCTGCGTACGAGCAATACCAATCACAAAATAAATAGAAACCTTTGTAGGAATAACAAGTTTCAATCGGGTTGCGGTACTACAGCTGCTTGCCTCGTTCACTTTGATCTAAAATAAAACGAACATAAGTACAAAATGTACATTTTAATTAGCGATGAAAGTTTTTTTATCACAAAGGGATGAATACGAATACCTATCCTTTAATTTAATTCGTTAAAAATGTTGAAAACTCTAATGTAAAGAGGAAAAGTCTGGGGATGTTGCTTAACAACATGGAGATTAAATCTATTACGATTTCCCTCTCGCTACAATTCCAGATTAGAGGATATTACATCTTCCAAGGAGACACGTACTTAAACCCACGCAACTTATCAGACAAATCTCGTAAGAGGAAATTAGTATTGCTTAAACCTTGGTCTTCCTCTGCGTACAAGCTACTTAACAAATGCGTTGCGATAAGTCGCAGCATATTCTGTCACATACCTTCTAAGTTTGTAAAGCAAGATTTTCGTAAGATATATCAGTGTCAATCAATCTCTTTGAATCAACCAAGGGAAAGATATAATACTTAGCAGTTGATCTTAAGCAGCAATCTGTACCAAATTCTTCTACTATTTCAGAGGAACATTTCTCCATTGTAATTTCGAATCAGGGTGTAATTACTACTTGAATAATTAGGATTATGAGGACCCTTTAAAACCAGGTCGTGAAGGATGGCTTGATGAATGCGTGCCTCTCTTAATTCTCGAAGCTGAGTAGGCGCCAGTGGCCGCAGCACACGTAGATTTGCGTTCCCAACCCGGCGTGATGAGCATTCTCTGCTAGGAGTTAGCATAACAGTCTGCTACTGTTGCTGCTGCTGCTCGCCATACGTAACCGTCAGACCAGTGATTAACATAACAAACGCATAATAATAGCGCGCCACTGTCCGGTGACACGCGCGATTCTCTAACCCCGACTTCTGCTTGCCTTGCCGGCTCATGAACTCATGAGAGCACCATAGTGTTCTCTTTACATTAATAGGGCATGAAAAAATAAAGCTAACATCTCTTTAAACATGCTTATGTTTGATATTGTTAAAGTCTGTCTGTTGTACGTTTAAGTATGTTTAATATTAATTGAAAACTTTCAGTTTACTTGTATTCAAAGGGCATAACAGTTGCTCTAGAATATTGTTTGACTTTACTTTACTACTTTACAAATGATATGAAAGTTTTGTAGTAGTAGGAACTTTGAGACCTGATCGAAAGTTTCTTCGTTAGGGAAATAATTATCTCAACTGTCAGATTACCTCTTCATAAGGCTAATAAATATGTTATTATAAAATAAACACTGTAATCGATCTTTATTTGAATTAATGATGTATCTTGGTCCTATTTTGTAACACGATTGACTGTTCCATGCGTTCACATGCGAGTGAAGCTTGTCACGTAGTTCTTCATAAATTCGTTATGAAGCATGATTAGTCCTTTGGGAGGGTGAAGACAAATGGCCGGGGAAAATTCTTTCCACGAGCGGGCTGGGAATTGCTGACGCGGATCCGAGTGACTGACAGACTGATTACCAACTCTAACTGCCTCTACCAGTTAAAACGTAATCGCCGCGGGATTTCGTTGGATCGCGAGCAGAACCGCGCCAGTGAAAATCGCGCCCGTGAAATATTGAATGCGAAATACGTGGATACGCTAATCCCCCTCGATCTTTTATTGCCGCTAAATCATGATTTAGTATTCGCCGGCTGTTGCACCTGCTTGCTGTAGCGGCTGGTGTACCATTTCCGGCGAAGCATTATGTATATCGCCTCGTGCACCGCTACCGTAACCGAGCTACGTGAGAGGAGGAATCGTTAAGACGCACTTTTTCTGCCATTTTCTCAGAAAAAGTAGGATATCGTGGGGGCCGGGAAGAAAGACTCCGTTGTAAATTTGACGGCGCAGTGAAATCACCATTCGAGCTACTACTATAAAATTGTTTATATCCCTTAATTTGAACTAATGGATTTTAAACTCAATGTGCTTTTATTGCTCTATAATCCCCTGGAGTTTCTATGAACATTAATTAACATACTATCTAGAGATGTATTTTGTTTAGTGATTACCGCTAATGGACACTCTCAGTAAAGGTTTATAATGTGAAAAGTAATGTGTAATTATGGTAATGGAATAATGATCGTGTGTTCGAGTGCAATTCAAACGGTTAGTAGTCGTGCAACGGTTAATTCTAAAAATGAATTAATCAGTCACGATACCAAACGATGGCGGAAAAGAATTCGTAATTCTATTGTCACAATCATTTATACATTGCCAAAACCAATTTCGCGTGTGTTAGAAACCGAATGTTAAATTTAAAGCTTCGAGATTAATTCTAAATTTAGCAGTAGCTTAATGAATAAAAATCATTTGAAAAATGATTAGTTACGGTAGCAGGATTAGACGAAAATCTGGGGTAATGTAATCCGTGTGCACGCAACGAGTACACAGACCAAATAGATTAACGAAAGGATTAAGGTATAGTCGAGTGATGCAACCAATGGCCTGTACTCTGCATTTACATCGGCTGTAGTCCTCCGATTACCAATTGCGTACACGCATCAAGAATTTTGCAAGCATGTCCGAAATTACGACATAATATTCCCATAATCAACAGTGAAGCACGATTAATGTAGCGCGAAGAGTTCTGCTTAATGCCGCCTGTAAATTTACATAGAACACGGTGGCGCAAGCACTGACTCTAGCTTTATAGGTCGGCATGCCACAAAAGCAATACTTTAACAAAGAAATGTATGTCGGGAAAATTTACACATTATTCTATGGAGAAGTAAATAAAATGTGCTTGCAATTGTAATTACAGGTTGGCTGGATCTTAATGGAACTACGTTCTAATTAAAATTACGAGCAAATTATAACTCAAACTACCTTTGAGATAGAGACAATTTAACTCTAATCGTTATAGGCTTGCAATTCATTCGTAATTACGTTCAGACGTCAAGATTAACGTGAGCAAAGGACGGTAACATGCGTGGCATTGGGCGCTTATAGAGAATGCTCACTACCTTCTACCTCCAACCAGTTTAATCTCAAGAGTTGAGCATCACAATTACAATTTCTGATTATAGATTACACTGTAATCCTAACAGCAGTGAATCGAAATCTTGCCGCCTACGAATGGAATCCAAGATTTCTCGACGATTAAAATCACTGAGTACTCCACACCGCCAATATTTTCCATCAGTGTCTTGAATTAGTTAATAAACGAATGTCCCATTAGAAACAAGGAAATTTCGTTGCACCGCACCGTAAAATATTCACCGCTGTGTATGTTTTTCAGCGGTATTGGTACAACGATTTCCATAAGACCTTCTGGCGAAGTGCTATTACCATTTTGAAAGTTTTCTTGCTCACCGTCGTTTTCGGCCGAGCAGTAATGCGATTCGGTAACAATTGATGCTGGGATTCGCTCCTAATGCGCAGCCAGCATTAAGAAGTTCAGGAATTGGGAGCGCGCAACGAGAGAGTTCATGAAAAGCAATGCCACAGGGACACGTGCTTGTCGACCATTCCACGACAATGTCTCTTCTTTCACAACTGACACTATTATCCTTTATAATATCTTCATTACTTCGATGTTACACATAACTAATTAGTATCGAACAATTAACATAAATTTCTACTAGTATACCCGAGTGATAATCAGCTACGATTAGCAATACGCTTTGTTCGTTTTACAGTGTACTCCATTTTATCTTTAACAATCATTCAAATCTCTAATAAAAGAGCGATACATCGAAAGCAGTGAACGTTACTTGCCAGTCAGAGATTCTCTACATACTAGAGAGGAGAAATTACGCGAGGGCTAGAAATGGGGAAAGGGAAGAGAGCTTGGTAGACAGGGGGATGAAAATCCGGTAGGACATGTCGGGGCACCGATCGAGCGTCGTTCGGTGTCGGTGGGGCTGCGATAATTGTCCGGTGATCCGACGCCGCGATTTCCGCGGATATTAACCCCGCAGTTAATGCGATTTCGCGGCGCCACGGCTCGCCCAATCACACCGGCAACACCGACATCCCTTCCGGCCCCACCTTCCTCTTCATACCTGCTAACGAGTACTCTCTAGCCTGCTATTAAACTTTTGGCGAACTTGCTCCCCCGAGCGCGACACGCATGATTCTGTCGAAAAATCCTGACCCCCTCCCATGTACCCCAGTGTGCTTCAGTGAAATTGATGGTCGAGATTAAACTGAATGCTTTTAACGATTTTTTTTTTTTTTTTTAATAGCCAATGTAAATGTCAATAGTGATCTACGAGTCTAACCTGTCGGGTGATACTTTTAATGAGGTTTTCGTAGTAATGTTATACTGGGTTAACAATGTTTAAATTATAACGGAATGGAGTGGGAAGATCTTGGGCTTGGACTGGAGAAGTTCGTAAAAGTATTTCTATGAGTGTTTGAAATGAAAATGAAAGGTGGTTGTAACTTTACTAAGGTACTCGAAGAACTCTTTTCGGAAGAAAAGCAGGAGTTCATGAGATACAGTGGTACTGGTGTCTTCGCATTTATATAGCTTTTTACAGGAAGCTAGAATGGTGGAACGAGCAGCAATGATTGAAGTACTAATGCGGGAATCCAAATGTTTGGGGTGCGTCTTGGGAGTCGTATAACTCCGGGTCCCATGTCGATTCTGCTGAAGCGGCGCGATCGAAATATCCTGTGGGAAGAAGCCGAGCTAGGATGACAGTCACTTCAAACTTGCCAACTGCGATTTGCTAAATAGCGCAACCTTATCCCCGCCTGGCTTTCCAAGCCAACTAAACGCGTCGTCTACTCGTCGTCGCCTGGATCCTTGGGAATTTGTGGAGGAAACTGGGCGTACCACTATTTCGAAAGCGTAATATCCGTGACCGAGATCCCGAACTAAGAAAGACGGAACACATTTTGTGTGTGCACTCGCTCGCAATACACGAACGCTAAGATTAACATTAATTAAATCCTAGTGAGCTCACAACGAGCGATATAACGTTACTCCTTCGGTTTATGCATTTAACTTAGTTGACACAGATGTTACGAATTGATGAAGCATTCATTTTAGATAAAATTAACTTCTTTTGACACAGTCTTGCATAAAAATCTTTCCTCAATCTAATCGACACAGATTTGCACATCATTCCCTGTAAATGAAATTGATCTGCCATTGATAGAGTATTGAAGGATCAAAATGCAGAGGAGTAAATTGGCAGCAAGATAGAGTAGAATATACTACGGATATCAAAGTCAGGTCGACCACGTACACAGACGTCTCCATGCTGATGTATTATACGGAAATGACTGCGGCTACAAAAATTCAGCGTGGATACCGCCTTTACCGCTCCCTCCACCCTTTTCTGCCGGCGCTCTGCTTAGATTTAATTTGCGAGCTGGCGCGTGGCCAGAGACGTGCCATACAAATACCGGCGACAGTCCAAATTTTTCGTGGCAGGGATAACGCGGCGGAAGCTTAATTATAATGGAATCCCCGAGTAGCCGCCGAGAAGGACGACCATTAAATCATCGAATTAAACTCTTGCCGATTTTCGGAAAGATCCACTAGTTACCGCGTATCGACTAATCAATCTCATCATTAAGAACTTTGTGCTCTGTAATGCAATCTTTTCTTAATCAACTAATTAATCTCAGTGACGACCACGATGTGTTATGAATTTGTTATAAATAACAACAAAAAAGCCTCTTTTTGTAACATATTAAGCCTTCTTATAACTTATCCAAAAAATCACTTCGATGTATGCTAGTTTATTGCAATTGCATCGAGTACTTTATCAAGTCCCATAATCTTACACTTAGATTTCGATGCAAAAGAAATATCAGTCGACCAACTGCGCAACTAAAAATTTTAAAAACGCAACTAAACGCGCTTACACGAATCTACGCGTGTGTATGAATGCCTCGGACAGGAAAGTCTCGAGGAGTGGCCGAAATGCAGCCGACAGGGTCTCTCTACGTTTAGATTTAATCCGCGGCTGCTGGCCAACCGCCAACTTTGCGATGCAAAGTGTGACATTCGTTATATTGGCACCAGCGGGTCACCAGTGTATCGTGTCCGCCGTGGAATGGTGTCACCGCCTCTCCATGTATTCCACTCCTATAAATCTGTTCATGAATTTCGTTGTATTGGAGTCAGAGCAGTAAGAGGAGAAAGAGCATTATTAGACTCAAAGCGTTTTCCGATAAATCCTAATACCCCCTATAAATTCCTTCAAAGCCTTGATGCCATTCGCTCCTTAACTCTTAAACTGTACCTGTGTCCCCACTGCTTTCCTCGTGACAAACTTCGCTGGATATTAATGTGAGCGATCCTTTCTAAATCCGAGTATTAATTTGATTGATTCTTACCTGCAACAAAAAATATAGAGCTTTTGAATATTTGAGCGACAATAGAACGATTTCAGTTATTCAAACGTAGTATTTTCTAGTAACAAATATTGTGTGATTCATCATTTAAGTACAATATTTGACGTATTCAAAGAATTAATATGTCTTAATTCAGACTTAATACAATTTAATTCTGAATGAATTAAACCCTTTGTCAATGGATAAATCAATTCCACACTGGATGGTGAACGTATTCGTTTGTCGAGCAATCAAAGCCTTTTCCAATTGCTGGAGTAACTTGTTCCAACAAGCGTTTAAAAGGGCCGAATTTTTTCCGGTATGAACCGCGAGTACTTTCGCAGTTGATCGCTTCGAATCTCTCCGTATTTACACTCACATCCTCTCGATAACACACGTGCCAGCAGCATAATCCCTGTCGGGGTCGTCGCTATTCGGAAAAAGCACTCAGCAAAAAGTGCGGAGGAAGTGCGATGCGTGGCACGCAGGAATCGAGAGAAAAGGAGAGAGCGAGATAGACAAAAAGGAGAAAGAAAGGGAGAAAGAGAGAAAGAGAGAAATAGTGGAGATATGCGCGGCTTTCTGGTTAATTAAATTTGCATTCGTCTCGCTTTGGCAGCGCGCCAGGATGATCCGGCTTCGAGGCTCTCCCTACAGAGATCCTAAGTACGTCTCACGGACACGCTCACCCGACACGTGTGTGTTGCAACGCACGCGCGGTATGTACACGTATCCTTTTGCGCCGAAAGAAAAGCCGGGAAATCCTCTAATCCCGAAGGAACGCTGTCGTTCCCACGGGCCACTTTGTCAAGCCCCGGCGAGAGACAATCTTCGGACGGCGCGTTCTCCACCGCGCAACTATACCATTCCACACGATGTGTCTATGGGCATCGTTGCCCTTGCACTTCAAATATTCACGCAAATTCTACTCCGGTGTTCGCTCCGCCACTGAAATCGTGCTTACACAAGATTCGCCGCTGTGAAAAAGGTACTACCTTATTGATAGAATTTTATGCGGAAGTGCGTAACTAGTCGTTTTAGAAACGAGCTGGGTAGAATTGCACGAGAATGTTTTGTATCAACGGTGGAGGCAACCAGCATGTGTGAATGTGGAATGAATAGGAATGAACAACTGAGATGATATGATATTTTTCTTGAAGTCACATTAGGTATGCTTAGGAAGATTTGAGAATAACTTATTTCGAGGAGGTGCTGATACTGATTTAAAGAATAAATATTAGCATTAAATCTTCCAAGGTTTCCGCCTCGGATGTAACACGATGAACAGGCAAATCGTTTTCACCAGCCTAATATTTACAACCCTAGCAATGGGAATGGTAGCATTCGATAGGCGCAATATGGAAGGGCTCGATGCGTTCAGGGCGGACTCAATCTGTTTCTGTTTCATAAATCCACCGCGAATGCGTTCCGTACACAATACCTGTGAGCTCTCCATATCGGGAATTTATGCCGGCAGATTAACTGCGCGCGTGCGAATTTATGGGCTCGAGGGTGGTATTTTCACTCATGATTTTCACCCTATTTAATTTGCCGCATTTAATATTTGCACTCATTAAGTGACGGTGCACGTGCATTGATGCCTGCGTGGAGTTTTCGCTGGTGTTAAAAGCGCATGGTTCGCGCGTACTGACAATGAAGACGAAGTAGATCGAGATTCAGTTCATACTCGGAGGAATCCGAAAGAGATTCTTTGAGAGGAGAACGTGATGGCGTATGTCGACAGGATTCCTTCCGTTTCATAAATCCGGCATGGATTCGTTCCATAGAGAGGGAATCGGCGCGCGTATATACATTATTGGAGCGCGCGCAGCGAGAGGAGCGCGCGTCTATACTCTCCGACTCTGCAGCCAGATAAGTTATGGCTCCCATAGCGAACCGTAGATCCCATGGACGCAGACGTACTGCGATCATTATCGGCGAATTTATGGGATCCGGCCGCGCTAGTGCGCACTCCCGACACTTTCCAGAGTGGCATCAGCCGCCCGCGTTTAAAAGGCCGCCGTTGTTTCGTGAAATTCTACTGCGCTAGTATCAACTCCTCCCAACATTGATACGCGCTATCCAGACAATCGTTACTCGTAAAGAAGAAGATTGTAATATTCGCGCGTATTTCACCTGTCGAACACAAAACTGACAAGGTATACGTTCTCTAGGAAGATTAAATATCGAAGCTTGTAGTAAACAAGTTTTTATACATAATTGAGAGAATCAACTGTGAAGAACGAGGCCAATTGAATTCGATTGGTGCATTAAACAAGTTTCCATGCTCGCAACGACAATGCCCAACGAAATGAAAAGCCGACTGACCATTGTCAAATTGCCTTAAATAGCTGGCGACATAATTTGTAGCCACGGTACCCGGTCCGGACGTGCAAAAAATCTATTTATCGAACTAGACCAGCCAAATGAACAGCAATTGGAGGTAACAATAGTCGAGTTAATGCTTGCCAATGCTTGCCAATGACAGGGTCGGCAAGCTCGACATCACGCATTATTAAATTTATTGTAATTGCACTCGTGCACTTGACGTCCCATCGGCATCGGCTGCGTATTATTTACTCGACCTGCCAATACTTTTCCCACGGGGACATTTCGTCGGACAGAATTGTACTGCAAGCGAACGAACACGCGCGCGTGGCTGGCCTTGCACTGTAATTATTAATCAAATTCCGATAGAGCAGAGAGTAATAGATTACCGTGACAAGGGACATATTATTGTGCGAGCGGAGAAAAAAGCTATCATAGTGTTTCACAGCGCAGTCTCCCGTTCAGTATCCGGCGGAGGCGGAAGCGCGGACAGTTAGCCAGATTAGGACCACATCCGACCGGAATCGCACTGTTCTCTCCCTAGCATTTAAGGCAAAGCAAGGAAGGCAGGAAGCAACGCGCTTCACTAACTTTCTCTATCCGGCATACCAGATATTGTGACGAGGCACGCCTGTACAAATGCACACTTTTTCCCTAGAATATTTTCATAGAACAAAAGCAGATTTAGTAGAAGTATGCTGGTAGAGAACAAGGCGTTACGCGTTGATCACGGTGGCAGCGAAGAGTTTCGAGAGCCGCAAAGTGGCCAAGCTATACAGAATGTATGGGAAGAAGAGAATGGAGCTTGGCTGAGGGAAACGAGCGAGCGAGGGATTGAAATTACATGGGATGGCGGGGCAGATGGGCGCCCGAAAATTGAGACGGCATGACTCTCGACTTTCCCCTGACTCCCGAAAAATTCGCTCAGTAATCCCATGACCGCGACGCCAAGTGGGAGTCGCTCGATTAAAGATCACCCGCAAAGGAATTTCCTGCTGCGTCGGATTTTAATCTCTACAACGGCCGCTCCGATATTTCGTCACTCTTCTGGAAATCGATATATCGAGTATGAGAAGGATTTTAGAAATAGAGCCCGTGTTTCGGATAGTTCGCGTGAATCACATTCTTTTAAAGTTACTGACATTGTATCGATAAGAGAGAAGCACTAAACAAGTCTAATTATAAGCAGGTTTCAGTGTTAGAATTAATTTTGTAATAATTTAATAATGTTGTATTAATATATTAAAAGAATTAATTATAATAAATCAGAATTAAAAAATTCATTGACGAGATTATAAGTAGAATATATTACAGATTTTGGAGAGTGGAGGCGAGCGCCCTATTCTAATTGAAGATGATCCACGGGGTAGGCATATTCAATTAGTAGACTGGCATCGTCAAGTTTATAATCCATCACATCCGGCTTCCAACTTCGCGCAGTAATTGGTACAACGGCAGAAGTTCAGGCTGCCTTACCCCAGCAAATCCGTGGCATTTGCGATTGGAGGAGAAATGTTTAATGCATCAGAGAACAATGATCAGTTCGTGATATCCTGGAATTTCTCCTCAACAACGGCTTGCTGCCTCGAATATAATATACCACTTTGTAATGCGCCACCACCAAATTGCACTTGGCTGCACGAACTTCTCAGAGATCACTACCTCTTAGCCTCTTAAGCCAAACAGTCCCCTAAACGGAATGGGAAGATACGCATGCCAGAAGTGGAACAAATCATCTTCGTATATTTCACACTATTTCAACAGACAAATTCTGAATCATTGTGCAAAAAGTTTCTACCAAGGGAGAACTACAGATCCAAAAAATCTAATGAAAAAACTTGACAGAAGATACATGAATTTATTCTTTCATCCGAATAATTTCAGTTACATTTTCAATTTAGAGCATCGAGTCATTAGTTTAAGTTTAAAGTAGTACCTGGTGAAGGAGTTTGCAGTTAAGTAGAAAAAAGTAGAAGCACGTAAGCAGCGGTGCCGCGGCGATGACAACTACTCATGAAAGGCCATGATGGGTCAGAAGCACGGATGGAAGTAGAGATCGAAGTGGCAGCAGAAATTTTCCCTAGGTGGAAGGTTTCGGAGGGTGATTCGGGAGGACTTCCGGCACGATTGGTCCGACGACCCGGACTTGGTCCACCGTTAAATATGGCAAGCGACGCCCGGGACGACTAATGTGATTGCTGGCAGACTGTTAGACCACGCTAAAAGCACCATGTCGTAAACTCGACGCTCTGCGTAACTACCGAAGAGAGAGAAGAGCAGGCCACCAGCCTCCATCCGATGCCTCTCTGGTACGTGGGCACGCGTACGCTGCCCTAAACGGTTGCCTGGTTACGAAACTTCCAGTATCCAGCCGTCCAGAATCTACTTCGCTATTTCGAATCACTCATGTATCCATCGCCCCCTCCCCTTTTACTTCGCCATGTATGCTTTATACCTATAAAACGTTGCTAGATAGATGCCGAATTTAATTCCCTTAAAGCAATGGAAAAAGGCAGTTTTTAGCAGATTTTTTTAACGCCCATCATTTTTATTATAAATTTTATGCCAAATTCTGTATTTCTATAGTTCATGATCGTTCGATGTTTTTGATACGTTTCAAGTATGACTTGTTGATTTCAGAAATCTTACATTTTGCGCTTAGGAATCACTTAAAAGATATGAAGTATTTGAAAAATTCACCGCAAGGATCCTTGGCATTCTTCGGGAAGGACGTGAGTGACATTCACGTGGAGAGCGAGTTGGAGCTGGCGGAGCGGATTGACCCCAAATTCTTATGTGGTGTGGCAAAGCCTGACACGGGAATGGGAGACAGTCAATTGGGCAGAAAGGTATGTGTACAGTCGTGAAGCTGATTTTTATTTTTAGGACAGAAGTAGGTGGTCGAGGGTTTATATCCGTCCTAAACTGTCGGAAAGTGGATTCGAACGGTGCCGAGCTCTCAGCCCTTTTACCACTTTCAAGAGATTTATGAAAAGCATATATCAGCAACTTGAAAAGCAACAAAAGTGAAATAGGAAAACGTAAAAATGAGTTTTACTACAAACGTCATTGCTTCAATACACATCTCGAGGACTGTCGAGTCTGGCTCTTGGGAAAAATCGTGAAAAGTCGAAAAGTGCAAGGCTTTAATGTATTCTGTCAGGAGGGTGCGCTCGTGTCAGGTCAATGAAGCGTAGTCACCATAACCCGCTAATTGACCTTCTCAAGAGTGCGAAGGCTAATTCTTGGTGCGCGTCCACGGGAAATTTATGGAGCTCCAAAGTCCGGGCTAATGCAATTACTATTCCCATTAGAGCCCGACTCTTTCAGGCCTCTGAGCTAACAAAAGATTTCCTTATGACTTGGCCACTGAGGGTAGATTCTGAATACACCAATCTCGGAAAGAATTAACATATTCAACGAGAGAGAACTCTATCGATCGTCCTACGTGCTAGAAGACTGCACGCAAGTACAATAATGTGTTCGTATGCACATTCTTGAAGCGATGAGAGCTCTTCCTCTCTCTTTCTCTTCCTCTTCCCCTTATCCACGATTTCCGGTATAATAAAGGCCCAAGCCATCCTGAGGCTCGGCGCACGGATTACGCCCTATCGTTTTTGAAGGGTACATAAAAGTCTTTTACGATCCTCCACTTCGACACGCGTTGCCGGAAGAGTCATTTAACCAGCGAATCCACTTCCGAGCGAGTTCTCGCCCGAGCGATCGCGATTTTAGATAATGGCAATACCAATCATAAAGGGATCCCATCGCGGTAATAAGGCGACCGGGAAACTTCCTTTCATCGCTCCGCGGTTTCGGAGAACTTTACGAATGAATTATTTGAGAGAGGGTGAATCCGGAGAAATAGCAGGAAAAGCACAATCTTCTACTCGGTTTTTGCAATAGTTCATAAGCTTTTCAGGACAGATGGCGTTGTCAGTCTTCAATAAAAAAACAAATAAAAAAGACAGCAATTTGTGTTTAGTACTCAATTGATACTTTGCGTGCTTTGATTCTATTTTTTCCATTTATTGTCATTTCCGATTATCAGTCGTTGCTGTTCGCTATTCCTTTTTCCGCATCAAATTTGATGCTCTGAATAATTGTTCCAATATATACTTTATAATCTTAGTGAAGAGGAAACTGTAGGATGAAACGGTTAATTATAATGAATTCAACACGTCTTCTGATTCCGTGAAGGAACGTTGAGCAATTAAGTGAGTTTTGACATAAGAGGGTTCTGCTTCAACTAGCAGAATACTGGGTATCACGCGAAGCACAAGGATAAGCATGGCCGGTCTTTGTTTCCTGCTTCTAATGATTTCGCCCATTAGACTGCAATATTTAGTAGAGAGTCGCGCAATCGGCCTTAATTAATTGCATTTCTCCCCTTCGATTATCCCGAACCCACGGTGCACTTACCCCTTTCTTCAGACCCGTTTCCGACCTCCTAACTTTGACAATCAATTGCTAGAAGATTTTAACTGAAAAGCGGTACTCGAATCACTGCAAATATATTTATATAAACCCGAAATGATATTCTTCAACTTAATTATAATAATTATCCCTGTGCAAGGAAAGATGTTCACATTCTCGATTGGCAAACCACGTTAACCAAGAGGAAGAAATTCCTATAAAAATGAGTACGAATGCAATAATTGAGAGAATCATTATACCTTGACACTCAAAAGACTTGTAACAAAAGAGCTACACTAAACTCGCGACACGGTCATTCACGCGAATAGTTGACAATATAAAATTCCATCGCTATTAACAGACAAAGAGAACGATTAAAAGAAGTGATGCTGAGGGAGGCGACGGTTGAACGAATTCTGCGACACCCTGTCCAATCAATTTACAGGGCGCTTATTGAGCGAGGCCAGACGCGATCGCATTGTGAAGCCGACACTGAAAACTGATCTCCAATTAAAGGGAGGTCGATTGAAGTGAAAAATACTCATTCAAGGTGGCCAGACACCAATGAGCGCCGGATGGTGGGCATTCTTTCCGATTTATAGAAGAGAGCGCCGCACGCATTGCCGAGAAATTTTGCACCTTACCTTAGAGAAAGAAAGTGGACGAGAATTATCTTCACAAGGATCTTGGAAAGAGTCTATGTGGATATCAGTTTGAAAGGCTTACTGTCCTCACGTCTTAGGGATATACAGGGCGACCCAAAAATTCATTGCTCACATTTGTTATTCCACGAGGAATATATACCCCTCAAATTTGCGAATAGATATTATAGTAAATTTTATATTAATTTTCTAATAGGTAGCTAAAGGCTTGCTCTTATGTTAAAATATTTATTAACAACCCAGTTATCAATCTACAAGAATTCATGATAAAAAAAGATAGTAATACTTTTGTTGAGAGGAATTTAGCATCTTCGTAGAAAAATAAAACCAATTATAATTTAATTGGCAGTGGCTAGAATATCTAGTAGTGAAGTGTTAAGCAGCATCTTTTGGGTGAGCCTGTAGATGCCACTCGAATGGGGAGTAAGAAACGACCGCGGTCGTTAAATCCGCCAGGCTCATCGAGGTCTCGAAGCTGAAGCTGAAGCCGAAGGTGGAAGAGATAGTGGCCATTCACTCGACCGAAAGAGAGCAGAGGGTTGGGAGCGGAGAAGGGAAAGGGTTGAATTAACTTCTTGTGCGAGGAGTGTGTTTCGATGGGCGACAGCATACATTGGAAACCCTTTAAACGAGGCCTCATTCGACTCACCATTTTCCATTAAACTTTTCCCGACCTCGTCATCGTAATCTTATGTTAGGAGTCGAGGCCGTCCCGTCTCAATCTCACTTCTCCATTTAGTCAATCGTCTCGAATGAATTCGATTTCCGCGATAGGCTTCTTTGCGGAATCGAATCAAAAGAAGGTAGACTAAATTTAGACATTTTTTCTCTTGGATTAGATGATCGATACTTCGATCTTTATTTTTATTCTTCCATATTACTTCTTACGGTATTTCCCTTTCTTATTATTAAATATTAACGAAGCTAATTAAACAATAGTCCAAATCTAGAATTTCACGAAATCCCTGTTAGAAGACGCTTGTGGCAGGCTATCTTGCAAAAGGTGAATTCGTACCAATTTGCAAATAGTTCTCGTCGGTTTGAATTGTGCGAGGCTATATCGAGTTTGTTAACGGGACCTCCTTGAAAGGCTGCCGCCTTCTTATCCAGACTCGGTGAGGATTGCACAGAGCGCACCGGTGGCCGGGAAGACTTGGCTCGGCTTCGCTTTATAAGTGAAATTCTTGGCAGCGTTGTTAAGTCAAATGTTGTTATGCGAGCGCACGGGCGCCGCGGCATTAAAGAGCATTAAGGGAGTTTAATTTTCGGCTAAAGCCGAAGTGGCAATTAACGCTCGCAGGGCTCTTCGTTGCACGGGGGCGGCAGCGTGTCCCGAGCGCTTCGGTAAATACATTAACCCGACCGGGCGGCGGCGTCGCGACGCCGTGGAAGCCGTGAAAGAGTGAGGAGCCGTCGTGAGTTAATTACTAGTAAGGATAGAATTGGAGAGTAGACCCAAGCGAAGGGGCCTTGGCAACGACTCAGTCGTGAAACTGCGTCCTCTCCTACTCGCTCTCTCACACACTCACATACACGCATATACACACTCTCTCTCTCTCTCTCTCCCACTCTGTCTCGTTTATGTTAACGTTACCGGATCTAAAGCCCGGCATGAAAAGGGTTCGCATCAGTGGTCGTGAACGACCCGAGGAGACATTTTTTCAGTGGAGTTATCGGCCTCAAAAGCTTTGCCCGAGTGTCGTCTGGCCATTGAAAAAATACTCACGCATCCTCGAATATCACTCCACGATTTAGTTATTGACCTCGTCAACGTGTTTCGTCATTCCCCCCTGCATCACTCGCTCCGGACTCGCAGGACATTAAGCGGCGAAAGATTTAATTGCCCGTGAGGACGAATTGAAAATTGAACGTAATGGAGGGTTGCCGTGAGTACTTGGCGAAGCTCCAACCGCGAGGCCGTCTTACTTACTAACTGTGCACGCTATGGTGGTAGAAGGGGACGATACTGCTGGAAAGCCATTTGGAAAAAGGGGAAAAACGTAGAACAATAAAAGAATAGTTTATAACACACAACATCTGTTTATACTACGGAAATAGGAAATGCCTTATTTTGCAGGTACGTTTAAAGTTTATATCGATTCATATAATCGACCATTCTCACTGAAACGGCCAATTTCGATAGCTTCTACAAACCAATATATTACAAAAAGTCTATTCAGGATAGCAAACCAGAATTCTTTAACGTACTCTTAAATAATCTTTTTGAGCAGCGAACTAAATAAAGTAAACATAGAGAAACCAAAAGCGTAGATTCGTAATCGTAGACGAAGGTCTCGAACAAGATTACTATACAGGCGCTCATCCCTACAGGGTAGTGTGTCTTCCGGGAATAGCGTGGTCTTAATTAAGCGTAACAATGGAATCGAAAATTGACCATAACGCGAGAGCGGTTTGGCCGGTTGGCGAGTTTCCAGGAAGGAGAATCGTCTTAGCGGTGGGACAGGGTTTGCTGGCCGGATATCGGTGGCCGAGGGCGGCAGTAAGACGTAGTGGCATAGGGGAGGGAAGGGTAGGTTGGGGAAGCAGTAGCGTAAGGTCCTTAACGTTGAGGTAGGTCAGGCCGGAGCTTTCCACGGTGTACACGTCCCTCCGTCGAGAGTACCGGCAGACTCCGACGCGATCCACCCCCTTTCCACCTCGAAGTCCGCGCACTCCTTTCCCAGATCTCCGGAGATCCTCCTGTGGGAGAAGTCGGAAGACAGAAGAGCGGCGGAGGAACAAGGGAAGAGGGCCGAGAAGGGTGAAGGGTGAGGAGGGAGCCCTGGCTGTGATTTAGTGCGCGCGGCGGCCGCACTGCGCTCTCTTCTTACGAAAAGGAGAGTGCAGAAAAACGGAGAGGCTGCTGAGACGGAAGATCGGAGCACGATAAGACCTATTACCCCCATCTTCCCTTCTCTCCTTCGTTCGGCGTTCACCACCGGGAAAGGAAGCCCTTCGCTAGTATCCCTTTTCTTCTCAGCGCATCGCGGGGCTCTCGCCGGGATAAGGGCGGTTGGATGGTCGCAGTCCTTTTTGTAACTCGGCTAAGGAGAGTGTAAAAGGAGCTGCCTCCTGCTCGCGTGACAGAGAGATCGGCGCCACTCCGTCCTCCCTTCTCCCTTGTACGAATAAATCGTGACCACCGCCTGGCTTTCAGGAGTCCTCTGCACCCTGGAATATATGTATGTCGGGGGAAGGCTGGAAATTTTCGGTAGAACTTTGCGGGATAAGGGACACCGCACTCTCGCCGTTCCGGCGACATCCTCGCTGCCACGATAGTGCATCCTATTTGTCCTAGGTAAGGAACGTATTGCTGCTTGAGGATATCGGAAAAAGTTGACTGAAATCTCGTGCTATGTTTCTGAGGTACTAGTTCAGGAATTAATCTCAATCCGAGTCTAGTAATATGGGGAATTCGGGGTCATGGATCACATAGATGTCGTTTTTTATAAACTATATACCTGTGTAATAAATATATTACACGTAGATACTAATACGTACAATTTCGTAAATATATATGTATAAAAATAAGATCAAAACTGTTATGGTATGCGTTGTTTTTCTGAAGAAGAGAAACGAGATATGTTAGAACTGTGGAGTTTTACCAAGTTGGGGGAATTCGTTGGGATAGTATTCGCTTGTCGATCATCTTCGATGTCGCAGTTGTCGAACTCGTTATCAGACCACAGAGGAGCTGCCGAAAGCTCGTCAGATGAAAGATTTAGGTTGAACGCGATTGGTGTGGCGCCACCGTGACGCCGAACTAGTTTATCGAGACGTAGACAATTACGGCAGGAATCCTGACTTTGCCATACGGGATCCAATCCACGTCTCGCTCCTCCCATTCTTTCCGCATGCCACTCTTTCTTTAGTAAACAGATACAGTGTATATAGTGTTTGATATCTGATCGCCTTATTAAAAGCCTTCTGATAAAACTTCATCGTTGCTAAGCTTTAACTGAAAAGGTTTTTTTTTTATTCTCCACGTTAAAATGTATTTCACACGAAATTAACAGTAGAAAATAAAATGTTAGAAGGAAAATTCGTCGTGTGTGAAAATTTGTTGAAAATAACCGGACAACTTCTTGCAGAATAAAATTTGCACCTTCCGGAAAGATACAGCCGAACAGTCAGAGATGTTGGAGGAAACACATTGCATCCAGCGGGAGAGATGTGATAGCCTTTTATCGCAGGTGAACCAGCGATGCACGAAAGACATTTGAGCAGGTTTTCGCAAATGTCCCGTACCGGACGGGCAGATATGCAGTTTAGAGTGAAGTAGTAATATAGGCCACGCAATATATCCGTGTCAGGTTGACCAATGTCCTGTCCGACCCGCCGTATATCAGTCGCTGTATTGTGGCCACTTCGGATTATCCTGGCTTCGAAATGCTTGCGATTTCAAGCTCCCCCACGGACTTTCGCCGACCTTCGATTCACGCGGACAAAACGTAAATACGGAAAATCCTTGTACATTTCTCGTATGTAGATTTCTAATGCAGGTTTGAGATTTTGACGAGCAGGATTATTTATACCAGAAAATAGCAGTCGCTTTTGCCGTTACGGGGAAAGAAAATGATTCACGAAAATAAGTAGTTTTCAGCAATGACAGTGCCATTTAATCCCTATTTAGAATAATTTCCTCGAATAAATTCAATTCCAAGACAGTTAAAACAAGACGACAATTTGGCATGAAAGAATCAACTCTATTCGTAGATATAAGTTACATGAAATATAACTCTCCCACCGGGGATAGTAATCAGAAGAGGTAGGGTACTTAAATCAGTAATAACCAGACCGCAGAGAACGTGAGAGATATCTCGCATGCTTTTAAAGTCCCATAATTCTCAGTGAGATCCGCGACGAAGATGACGCTCGGTGGCTAGATCAGGACGGGTTCTCAATCAAGCTTTTTACCAGGGCGGGTCAGGATCAATGCTAGAGTCGGATCACGTAGCTCGAGTTCATTTACTTTTATGAAAGAAACGGAACGCGAGCTCACGAATCGTTCTCTCTCAAGTTCGACTCATCCAGTCGACTATGTCTTACTCGCTCTCTCTCTCTTTCTTACTCACTCTCTCTCGCTCTCTCTTCCAATGCCTTCCTGCGGCTTATTGCTTCGAGTGGAATCCCACCGCCGAGGGAAACAATTAAGGGGCACGCGATTGGGATACACATTCTCGTTACCAGCCAACGGAACTCACTTGGCTAGGTGTTACTTCCTACCTCTCGCACACCCTCTCCGCCGCTACGGCACCGCTGCTGTCCTGCTGAAACTTTCATCAATTAGCCGGCGAATCGAGATACAAAAGGAAGTTCGTGACACAAAAGGAACCAATTAGGAAAACCCTACATCGACAATTGGCAGACGGAAGAGCCTCGTTTCCACGATAGCGCCTGGACTAATAACTTCTTGTTTGTCTAGTCTGCGGTTCGGTGATCGATGTGAATGTCAAAAGGAAATAATTGTTTAAGGTTTCATTTCATAAATATCGTATTCTAATGGTATGACGAAATAGGTTAAAAACATTCGGAGAAAGTCGTCTTTCATTAATACTTTTAATTGTGAAGATGAAGAATAGTACTATCAATAGGAATTGTACTTATGTAACAAGAAATATATACCTATTATTGTCGTATATATACAAACATTTTATCTCTGAATTGCACAAATATTCCTTTGAACTCTTCTGATCCAACTGGATTCCTATACGGGCAGGTTGGAACCGAGTTTGAAGCGGTAATAAACAGAAATGAAGTGAAACTCCGGAATGCAAGTAGCGGGAAGTTGGTGAGAGCGAGAGAGAAAAGTTGGCCGATTCCCCGCGATGATTCCGCGAGGCCAATAATTACCCGGATGTGCTCCTCACTCGTGCGAAATGTTTTTTTAATTGGCGCGATAAGGGAAACGTGTGCTGGCGGGGCGTTCGAGTTTTCTAGTGGCGCGGGGATTAAATTCGCGAGAAAGTTTCGCGTGCGCGCATTTCACCGAATGTGGAGCTTTGCTGGGCTGGCGGTGCTGCTTCGACTAATCTACGGCTGCGTAAAGTTTGCGCCCGCTCGGCCCTGCAAGTGGTACACGGGTCAATTTAGGAATGCTCGAGAGCACGATCCCACACTACCCGTCCTCCTTCACATAAATTACAATTCGCCGGCCGACTACTCGAGCCCCCAACCTTTTCGCACAGCAATAATGATTGCGCTAATTAAGCGCGACGTACCAACCAACTAATCAAGAATTTCGACTTCCTGACTTTTTAAATAATCCCCCTCGTCCATCCTTTGACAAATCGGATACGTGTATATACGCGTAGGACAAGTTTGGAAATTAAACTAATTGGATCGTACTGCAGTCAGGTAATTATAGTCTTCTTAATATACGTCGATTTAGGCGATATAACTGGCCGCAGAAAACGTTTCGAATCCTCATTTTGATTGCCTTGCACTCGCAAGCAGTTGAAAGTGGCTCTCGAAAGTTTAGCACTCGAAGGATCTCAAGAGGAGAGTGCTGGAAACGAATTTCCTTCACACGTTCAATCAAGTTCTCGCCCAACTATTAGTAATTTGCGTATTACTTTCACGCACAGAGAAAACCAACCATTGCGCTGATTCCCGTCCTCCCAATGCGAATTTTCCCACACTTGCTTCTTCGCAAACAAGATATGTAATTATGAAGGGGTCACGGCGCGAAGAAGATGGGTGCGGGGAACTTTTCTCGTTTATAGGAAATTTATTTGAAAAGTCCGGCAACTCGATATTTATACGTTCTGTAGATATAAAGCAAAACCGATGCTCTGAAGTTTTAATCAGATCAGAACTAACGCCTAGTAATAATCATTTTCTGTTTCAAATTATCACTCCTTCATTATATATGTTGATGTTTATGATTCTTATTGTTCGTACTGTTCGAACTAATTCCTTGGCTTTTTCTGAAGTTCTTATCGATACCAGTTGGATGCGAAGTCCGCCTGAGATATCGAACTATCTTCTTAGGAATTCAATCGGCCTTTCCTGTCCAAGAGGAAAAAGTTTCCGCGCGAATCCGCCGTCGAACGTCGACGTCGGTAAGCGCGACGGAAGAACAGCAAAAAGAACGAACTAACAAAAAAGGGGGAGCGTCGAAGACAAATGCACTATTTGCCAGACCTATGGAACTGCTGCTCGATCGAGGAAATAAATCTCAACGAATTCGCTGCTTGTATTGCCTATAATTCTTTTAGCTTCCCTTCCTTGTCATAAACATTTGACAGTTTGCCAACGAAGCTTATCTTTAAGAAAGCAATTACAATTCTTCTAATTAAAACTTCTGATCTGGCTTTTCAAATAGTTTGAAATTTTCATATGCAGTATGTTTTGTACGTCTAATTTTAACTTTTGTACTTTGATGTTAGCTTGCATTATAAATTACCGTAAATATTTTAACGAAATCTGAACTAAAACTACAATTAGTGTCTTCTATGAATATGCATTTTATTCAAGATTAAAGTAAAACATAAACATACTGGAAAAAATGCACTGTAATATACGTATTCCATCTACGTGCTTACGCATAAAGCACACCAGCACCAGATGCATTTTTTTCCCCAACGTGTCCTACTTCGTTATATGGAGCCACGTACTAGCACCAGCACTACACGTCCATTACAACCTCCATTACTACGTCCAGCCAGTTTCGGACCCCAAAAAATGCCAGTGCTGCTCTAGCCGTTCGAGAGATTAAACGGTAGGAATTATTCGAGCCGATTTAAGGATGCTCTGAATTGTAAATTGACGCGACGAAGGAGAGAATTGCCAGGATGAATTCGATACGACTGAAAGGAGGCCACCGAGAGCGGCAATGATAGTTCAGTAATTGTTTTGTGGATGGTTTAGCATTAAAAGTGACTTTAACTTATATTGCTGCGGAGGCGTAGATACCCTTAACTGCGTGGCCCGAAGTTCCCGGGAGTTTTAAAGTTCATTTATCAACTTCAACTCCAATAAGTTTTGAGCGCGGCAGCTAGTGCGGCTAGGTAATCTCGAACTACAAATTACGGATCATCGTCTTTAACGTTTAAATGATCTTGGGGCAAAAGTGCACCCCTCGTATAAAATAGAAAAAAGAATATGAAATTTACAACTATCTATAATCTAGAAAGGGTATAGTTTCTACAAACAATTGTATTACTCCTGAAACGAAGAACCATTAGGTCGAGGCACATCTCCAAAAGTGAGGCAACTTTTTATGAAGCAGTTACTTCCAGTCCCATTACAATAAAAGTACGGCTAGCATCATCGGACTTTCTTGATTCGTCGCAAGGTCGTAACAACGCCCTTTTATTCCATGGGACATTATTAGAGGGAGTCGAAACGACCAATCGGAGTGTTAGATTTCAATTAGAGTTAAGCCTGCGGCGAAGCATAAACAAAATTTGCGGGGTTGCGGTGATGTGTCTGCGAAAGAATTCAGCGAAGAACACTGCTGTATCTTGGCATGGTGGCAACGAGCCGCAGGCCAATAACGCCAACTAACGACAGCAATGGAAGTAGCAACAGCTGTAGACTAAGTATCGAGTGAGAAATTTACTGCTGGCAGTAACGAAGCGCCACGTAATATCCGGAGCGGTCTCGCACGCTCACGCTGCGAGGAATCCTCCACCGGATTCATATGCTTTCCTCGTGCTAAACGTTGCTGCATACTCGCTTTGCCACGATTTCTACATGCCCACCATTATTCACTATCCGCTTGGATGTACTGCGCCTTCAAATGCACCTGCTTTTGTCTAATTACAGAAATTCTACTGGGAGAATAATATTTTAATTTGATAACACAAACACCTCCGCATTCAATCAATACCTTCATTTTCGTACAAAATAAATTTATTCAGTTAGATTTAATAACGTCGAATTTACCATTCATTTTTGGAATCTAATGAGCTCTAGGAAAAATGTCATTGTCATTTCTTAATTATATATAGTTCTCATCAGCGTGTGGAGCACGTCAGGAGCACGTCGTTTATGCTGGTATAAAGTGGATAATGATAGGAGTGGCAATGTCGATGCCGGGCAGTTTAATCACGAGAATTGATACTGAAACTTGCCGTATCACATATGCCGGGTGCGACCTCCACGAGATGGCAGAGGGCGGCAATCAATATGTAGGAGACATAATCGCAAGGAACAGGAAGTCGGATTTCGTGTCCACCGTCGAGAGATCGATCGACTCGATCTCCTAATCGGGATGCGGACGCGCTTTAGTGAATTGTGGTCGCCGCAGCACCATCCTCCCCTCGGATGATTCATGAACGGCAATTTCACAGTCACGTAGACCAGGCGCCGCGACGCCTTCTCATCCCCTCACGTTTATGGTTCAAAATTATAAGCGGCGTCAGGAATACCCGGGTTTCTGCGGAGTTCAGCAAGGCATCCGATGATCATCATTGAATTAGAAACTATTAATCTTTCTCCATAATTCTTTGAATTATTTGAAGTAACATTTGTTGTTTGAATAATTTTTAAAATATCATATTTTTCTTGCCATCCTAGTTGATATTAAAGAAATAAAAATACTTGATTCATTCATCCTCCAATTAGCAGCACCTTTGCGCGTTAGATAGCGTTCTCAGGCTGGCCAGACGAACCTGATGGAATTTAACTTTCCAGTCGAACCTCTTTTGACACGGCGCAAAGCCTTTGATCCTCCTGTACAGCTACTGTTTAATCGGTGATTCGTTACTTAAGTAAGCCAGCTTATTACTTTCAATGGAAATGCCAGCATTCCTCAGGGTCCCACTCTGTAGTCTATGAACCACGATAATGAATGCTTCATTAGCAAAGCTTTCTGAGTCCCTGATGTTTGTGCTATCAGAAAGGTGCGCCTGCGTCGAGAGACCCACTCTCACTACCAATGGCAAAGCATAATTGCTTGAAGAAACATACTATACGTATACTTTAATTCTTTCTCTAATTTATGAGGCAATAAATCTGATTGTTTTAATTGTTATTCAAACCTGAAAATCAAAGTCTCACTGTTAATGCTTGACACCAGCAAGGAATTTCAATCTAGGGCACGCGGGTCAAGAGAGTGAAAGGAAAAAGAAATGCAGGGCGAGATTCATGAAAGAATATTGTGTTGGAGTTGAATGGTGCCGGCCGATAGACGTCAGGATGATTAATGGTCCGCAGCTAATAAATATGATATTAAATTCCAGACTTCGTGAGATTACACGTCAGCAGTCGCGATTGCGTTGGCGTCGACAAGAAAGATGGCGCTTAATTATTAATCCCACAATTTTTCCTTCGCCCCTTATTACACCCTGTTCTTTAACCAATCTCGAGCACAATGCCTGGGTAAGACTCTATTATCTGCCATACTTTGCCCGAGCAAATTTCTCAGGTTAATAAAACTTCGATAATTATTCACTTTCCCCTGAAATTCTGTTACCAAAGTGCTCGACCGCCGATCGTTTTCCTCGTTGACGATGCCTGGCGAAAGTTGATTAAGGATCAAACGCCACGTTAAAGGTTTTTAATCCCTTTTTAGTTCCTTTGTCCTTTGTTTCACGGGCAATAAGTGTGAAGTTTAGTGGAAAGTTACCAGCATAAAATGACAAGAGGAATTTTTGGAGGAATTAAAGTGAAACAGTAAAAATAAAAGTATGATGATAAATAGTTTACAATTTCTTCTATCACGTGCTATTGTTTCGGTGTAGTTTCTTCCCTTAATTTTTTCTTAAATAGTGCTAGTTTCAACAACTGTAACATTTGTGGTTGGAAAGGGAAACTTGCAATTCGCATGGAAAGCCACTTTCCTCGCTTACTGAGAGCATCAAATTAACGTGATAATTAGTCAATTTGAGTTTCATATGATGTTCCCGACTGAAATTAGCTTATGATGTGTATACTGGATTCCCTGCAACTCTTACACACCTCGTAATGACATTTTGTATCTATCGGGGATTTTAACGCAAATTTTCATTAATTCTCTCCAATTCACCATAACATGGAATATATATTCACGATACAGGGCAGAAAAATTAAACATCTGTTTAATATTTATACAAATCAGATTGAACTCTTTAAAAATTAAAATATCTGAAATTCGAACTACAGCTAAATTCAAATCACTCTTATCGCTTAAGTTCGTTAATTATAACGAATACCTGTCACTCCTTCCTTTCATGCACCGCGTGCACTTCCCGCAAGGCTTGGCTTCCCAATTCCGGTTGAACGTGATTGACGATCGAACAATCATCGCGGTGGAGACGGGACTAATGAATAACGATGCCAGTGCATTCGCCCGTGGAACGTGAGAAGTGAGGAGGACGAGAGTAATCAGTGAATTCGCAGACTTCTCGTCACAAACGCGCAACTATATCATGGTGGCGTGTCTGTTCGAAAGCCGGCAGGGCACAGAGCGCCGGGCGACGATGCAATTAGTGAAGTGCCGAAAACATTACTCATTACGCATTGTCAGCCAGCGGGACAGGCATGTACGACTAATGATTGGAGGTGTCTGACGGGATTTTGCGGGGAATCGGTCATCCAGTCCTTTTGCGGTGCCGTCTCGTTAACTCGCCAGCGACAAAGGATCGCAAGCCGCGCGCGCGTTACTATCGAGAACATATCTCTGCCACATTCCCGGGTGCTAATTGCAGGAGTTAGGGAATTCGCTTTCAAAAGGCGAAGTTACCTTCCAAAAGGCAACTTGGTTCAACCAGCCGTATTTGTCGAAGGGAATAAAGGAATAATTTCATTGCTTTGTGTACCGTGGGAAATTGGAATTGAAGAATGTAAGGATCAATCGAAGAGGCTACTTTCAAAATGCTCTGAACTCAACTAAAGAATCGATGAATCGCCTTAGGAAAAGGAGAAATTCTTCAGTCGAGAATATCTCTACAAAATCCCGAACTCCGATAGGTATTCATCAGGATCCCGTAATACTTGACGAAAGCATTCGTTCCAGCAAAGGAAGCACCGAGACTCATTGCCGGGTGTATTACTAATTAAAAGAAATTCTTAAAACTAAAGTCTCCAGGGATCGCGGGAAAAGGTAAGGCAAAGTTTCCGAGGACGAGAGAAAAGCCGACAGGAACAGCAACACCGACAAAAGAGGGCTTCCACCGCGAGATAAGAAAAGTTTCGTCGAGCATACTATTCAGTCGAGAGAAATTCGACCACGGTGATTTCCACTTTGCGCGCCGCGCCCTACATACACTAGGAGTCACAGAAGCCTCGAGCGGACTCGCGAGGAATGTACAAGCGTCGCCGAATTCCATCGAGAAAATCTTGTCAATGGGCGACATAAATCGAAGAGCTGCTGGAGGGTAAGTCGGAATCAATCGAGTGGTGTTCTCGCACAAAAGGCCAAGAATGACAAGGAGAGGAAATCGGTTAAAGCGCGCACAGTAGAGAGAGGGCCATTCAAGAAGGAAAGAGGGCCCAAAGAATCGGTTAAGAGGCAGAAGACGAGGTCAGGCGAAGAAGTAGCTTCGAGACTGCAAGAAGAGAACGGAAGAGTAGAACAGTGACGAGCGGAAGATTGGGACAGAGTCGGTGAAGAAAGGAATAGGACAGTCAGTCCGGTGAGTGGGGGACTTGTTCTGAAGTTTATCATTACTTTGCGCCCGCACATCCGAACTCCCAAGGCTTCTTGCGCGAGAGTGCCCTCCGCCGATAGCCGCCGGCTAATATCATTTTAAAATCAAAGTTTCCGCGCAAAACTTCTGTTTATTATTTCCTCCGTTCTCTCTCCGTCACGCTATTCCCACTCCCTCTTATATCCACAGCGATTGTCGTGGGGCGAGGGGTGGAACAAGTGCCACTGCTCGCGGGACTGCCAATCGAACTTCTTTCATCCGAGATCTCCCTCTCGATCTCCCACTTACTCGCGCGCGCACACTTGTCGAACACCATTGAAAATGGCCGAATGGCAATCCAGAAACTGCTTCGGCGAAATGTTCTTTCCTCGAGAGCAGTATTCGGGGCTTGCGAGACTTCCCGCTGAAATCCCTTTAAACAAAATGTCAATCTCGGTTCAATGACTGGAGACTTGTTCTGGTTTTCGAGTATAACTCAAGCAGTATTAAATGAACACGTGAAAACTGTGTTTTCCAAAAAAATACTATCCTTTGCGTTACTCGAAGATCAATACTTCACAACTTCACAAAATGGTAGATAAAAAAAAAGTACAAATAAAAACTAGTTCAATGTTCACACACTGTCAAGCATAGCAAACAGAAGAAGTAGGACGGTATGAGCGGCGATGTAAAAGGTGGAATAGGCGGAGGGGGTATGGTGCGTCTACAATATAAGGGAGACGGGAGGAGAGAGGATAGAACAAAGAGGAAAGGAATTTCTATCGAGGCTGTAGGGTGCGTCAGGTCGAAAGGCCGGGCTTGCTGCACGATGCTCCGGCTGATCGGTTCATTTCCGATCGTTGCCCACAATCAACAATACACCCCGGGCACATTCTAGATTCCAGATCTGTCGGCACGCTCGGCTCTCCACGGGCGTTTATCTATCCGCGGAGCGTGGCTGCACCCACCCATACGTGGAAAACAGGCTGTACCCGCCGGTGTAAGCCAGATAGCACGCACGCCAACTGTCCGGATTCCCAGTTTCCCCTTGGCTGCAATAGAGCTTGTTAACTGTTGTTCGGCTACGCTTGACATACACTGCTTATTGCTCATGCTACAACGCCACCTAAGCGTATTCCGGTACTCGAGACCCTTTCATCTAACAAACGAATCTCCACTCGAACAATGTTGTAAGTACTTCCCAATAATTTAGTTTTCTGATACTGTGTTAGCCTTGTACTTCGAGAATCAAGAGAGTTGAGAACGATCGAGGTCTTTACTTATTGGGGATGAGAGTTTCAATCCGAGTTAAATGACTTCAGTCATAATTTATTGAAATAGTGACTTTGAAATTTGTGGGATATTTTATTCGGGAGAGAAATGTTGTACTGAAAAAATGTGCCTCGATATTTTGTACGAAATAAACTCTTGATAGAGAAAAAAATTAGTTTTGAAGATGGCAACCAATGTTCGAGCTATCGAGCGTAAGTGAATGGAGCTTATAGCGTGCAGACCGTTGACGATAAGCGGTATCGATGTTCCGTCAAAACGATGGGTCGAGGAAATTAAAAATGTAACGCATCCGTGGCCGGACAAACTAGTACCCTGGGGCACGCCCCAGGCGATTGCACATTTTTCAAAGCCACCCCTGCGTTGCTGTAGAAACAGCTATTCACCGCAACCATTTAAACCGTGATATTGGATCGTCAAACGATCAGAGCAGAATTAAATATTTAGTTCTTGTACAAAAAAAAATTTTTCTAATACTTTGTTATCTGTTATGCATCTTGGAAAAATGATAATAACGACTTTAAAATAGAAGCTCGGTTTTAGTAGATATTGTAAGGATGTTTATCGTGAAATAATAAACAGATTTTGTCATTAGGGAATCAAGCAATTAATCAGTCTTTGGTATCCCTTGACTATCGTTAGTCTATTATATATTAATTACTACTGCCGGTATTTTAATAGACGCCGATATTAATATTCTACTCACAAATTTAGATTACATAGAGATCCAATAATCGAATGTCAAAATTTGAATGAACGAGGATATTCCGTGCAGCTTTCGAATTCAGGAAGTTCTGGGAACTAGGATGATGATAATGTAATATTTTCTAGAAAACTGCCGGCCACTGTTCGTGCTCTCGTGGTATAACGGCTTCTGCTGGAAGAAGTTACTCGAAAGATTAAGGAGTAAAAAGTAATCCAAAACAGTCGTTCAAGATGGTCCTTTGGCGCGAACTTTCGGTTCATGGGGCAAGTCGCGAAGATGTCCTGCGGGACCTGTTGGACGAAGGACAATTTGAGGCGGGCTCATAGTAAACCCAGAGGGGTATTGGAAGGACTTAACACTATCCCCTTTCGAGATAAATAGCGATATATGAGGGAGAACTTTTTCTAAATACAGGCGAAACTATAACCCTGGTCTTTCACCAAGTTTCAGTAAAAACTGAAAGAACTAATGTTTAAGATATATTAGCTTTTCTACTGAAATATGACTTTACTTGACAAAACATCTGAAATTTCCAAGAATCCCGAAATTATTACGCTACTGATATGAATTTCAATGAATTCCTGATTTCAATGAAGTTTCAATGAAAGGAAAATTCTACTAAAAAATAATAGTTGTTTATTTCTTCCATACGACGAGATTGCTCAGAGCAGTCCATAATAGGGAATACTCGAGAGCCAACGCCACCACTGTAAAATGAAATGCGTGCATGTTGTCGCGCACATGACACCGGCATTCTTTCTGTCCTTTTCAATTTTTTCCCCATCCGCGGCCTGCTGTATTTTCCACGTGATCTCCGTGTAGCTCCGCCTTTGTTCTTGCCGGGATAAAGCTCTAACGAGCGCTAAATCTCGCACTGCGAATAAAACTGGCGCATCGCGCAATTAATTAAATCGTGGAGTGTATGTATACCGAAGGCGTGCTTCGGTCGGGGCTTTCCTCTGTCAGATAAATCATTTCAAGCCGACATTTGCATACGACTATGGGCATTGAATGACCCCCCAAGGAAGAACACGTCGGGAATTTACTGCAGATTGTCATCGATATCGCATCCAACTGTTCTCATGCCGATTGAAATATTGACACCAATTTCTTTATCGATCCTATAATTAATTAAGGATTTATTTACTTTTGCGGTGAGTGAAATCTCGATATTTCGATGGAATGACATGCACCAGTCAGTGATAAAACTGAATGGGAATCTGATTCTATTGGAAAACTCTGTGGAAAGTCTGTCGATTTTCATTAAACAAATTCATTCAACGAAGGTAGACTGCGATAGTCCTTCGAATTATCATCCATCCACCGATAGTTCGAGCACGCGCTTCTTTATTCAGAATAAGAACAAACCCGCAAAAAGAGCGTGTCAGAAAATTGGAGCGCGGATAAAAGCGGACGGAGATCAATGTCGAAGTAATCGAGATGAGACACCCAAAGAAGTCATCCTTGGTGTGGCTGCCGGTTTTTTCCCAGCTTAGGGAACTAGCAGAAATATGCTACGATTTGCTGTTCGACACCTTCTTATCTCATCGCGTGAAAATCTCAGCACGCAGCTTGAAAAAAAGAGAAATGAGATTCTCTGGGAACATTTTTGCAAGCAATCGAGAGGAAAGGATTGAGCGAGGATTTACGTCACACATTTCTTCCTGCTGCGTAGATGATTTTCGCTCTAATACGTAAAATGTCTGTCTTTCCTCAAACAAATTGTTAAAAAATGATCACAAAGTAGTTCAATCTGTCTTGTCTGCCAATTTTTCATTTCAGCATATCTTCGTCGAAACACAACAATTCTTTAAGAGAAATGTAATACCGAGCATCAAAGAATTTTACCCGGTAGTATACGTAAAAAGCGTAAAGCGACAGATTGAACTTAAGGGAGAGTTGCGACGGGTATTCTCCTTTCACGGAGTGCGGCCTCCAGTAGACGGCGTCGCTGACGATATACAATTTTTATTGTCCCGGGAGTAGGGGCCGAGGGGATTCTTCTGGCGGGTTCAAGTGGTGTCTACGTTTGCGGAAAGGGAGACAGGGTGTCCTCCTGACAAAAGGAGGTGGGGGTGCAATCGTTAAGGTGGAAGGTGAGCGGGTGTGAGAAAAATTCACAGGTGAATGGAGGGCTGCATGGCCGCGAGAGAAAAGCTCCATTAAAGAGCACCTTTTTCGTTGGTTTGTCGCGTCGCTCCAACCACCCCAAACCCTCGAAAAAGCTGCTCGGGAGGTGGAGGCCACGTCCAAGCTCGCATTTCTCGCTGAAAAGTTCCCGACGCTGAAAGGACGACGGGCGCGCTCCACCTCAAAGGATCGCCAGCGATAATCGGCCAAGTAATTTCCCGAATATTCATCTCAACCGCTCAACTTTCCTGCTATCGTGCAGCTCTCTCTCATGCACCCTGATAGTTCGAGCTCCGAGAGGTGCTAAGCGCTTTTGACAGCGATCTCAGGAAAATTGGCCATTAGAGCAGACATACACTTCCTGTTCGTTAGCTGATGAGAGAGTTCGTGCAACTATTCACCAACAGATTTGATATTTTTATGTCTCTTTTCGAATTATGATGATCTTGTTTAAAAAATTAAATTATTTAAATATATGAATCGCTAGTACTAATACAATACAATGAATATGCTCAATGAAAACCGTTTAATATATAAATGTTGATGGAAGCATAATTCCTTTCCAAGAACCTCAGTGTCTACGGTTTATTCCTCCTTTCTCTTCAAAGCAAACATTACATTACACGCTGTACAGGAGCGCAAGATGGTGCAGCGTATGGAGTAAGGGAAGCAGAAAATTACATGTACTGCCGAGCGCACAGCAGCCATATGTAAACCTGGATACCGTCATATCGTGAAAGGTAGAAGGTGTAAGCGCGTCTCCAGATAAACGAGAGTTCGAACGAACGTCTTCCTTCACGAATTCGATCTTCCCTCAGCCCTTTTCGCAGAGCTCGGGAAACTTTCACAGTGGCGAGGAGCACTCGCGAATTGGATCATCGAGGTTGCACTCGTGTAATCGAGAGTGCTTAGCGAGTTCGGGTTGGTAAACGTCGGAGCCAGAATCGAGGGGGTGGTAGACGTCGAAGGGTGGTCGACGCCAGGCGTAATGCCAACGAAGCAGCAAGGCGCGAGAAAGTCTTTGGCACAAGTTTTAATTGACTCGCGTTCGATCCCGCCGTTCGTTCACCGCCGCCCGATGAAACGCAACTTCGCCACTTTGGCTTTGGCCCGGCCAGCCAGGATATCACGCAATAATAACTTCAGACCTCCCCTTTGACGCGCCCGCTAAATTACTGACATTTGTCAAGCGTCAGCCGTATGAACTTGTTGAAGAACACCAGGGCGACCAACGCAGGAGCACAATGCGAGCGAGTGTTCGCCGATGAAAATTGGAAACTGAAAACGGCACTCCGCGCTACGAAATGACTGAATTCTGGTAACAGCGAACCTTTCAAACGAACATTCGGAAAAAAGAAATTGTAATTACTTATATTGAATATACGTTTGTATAATTTCGAAAAATTCTAATAACTTTCAATTATAATGATTCTTAGGACTAATAATTGCTAGCGACAATAATATTAAAAATTTACAAAGCAATGATTTTGCCATCAATCGATGTACATTCGTATATTCTGCAGTCTAAGGGATTTCAACGCCAAGATGGATCCCAAACATTATTACCGACTTATGGCTGAATTCGTGTGAATGGGAGTCGGTTGTGAATCCAGCACAAATACGAATATCGTAGAAGGTTTGGTGCACAAACAGCTTGTCCGAGCAATTCGCGGATGTACATTTTCTCTTGAGAGGATGGTCGCGCGGAGGGAGGAATCCGTTGTAGGAAACGGCACGGTGCCGCTGTACTTAGCCGCTTGAAAAGGCAAACCTCATATCGTAGCTTGGCAAATATTCATAAGTTAAATATCGCCTCTCTCTTCGTAAGAGGCGGTGCGCGCGCGCGCGCTCGCGCTCTCTCACGATGCCAAGGGATTCATGATATAACACCGGCGCCCCCGGTATTACGTTCGACGCAGCAATCTTCCTCTCTCGCGCGCCCTCTCCTCAGAGCGGCGCTGCATCATTTCCAGCTTCTGCCTTCGGTTTACTCTTCTCTCTTTCCTCTCCTTTTCCTCTGTATGCATAGCTCCCCCTCTATTACTTCTCGAGTCCTCCTGCCTTCACGATGTGTCACTTTACTGCCGTCGCTTCTTTCCCCGGTGTTATTATTTTGGATCAACTTCTCGTTTATCCTAGCTTTTACATTACTCTTTGCTCCTATTGCTTGGTTAGTTCTCAGTTCATTTCTTGATAGTATAAAACATTATCTCTCTGATGTGAAATTATTACTGGTTAGTAACATAGTTTCTTGATGTTTCTCTCATTGTAAATCTTGTCGAAGATTTTTAGAAAGAAATGTATGGAAGTATCGCTAAGAGTCCTAGGGAAATTTCACGAAAAAGAACGAATTTCGTATTAGAATGGAGAATGGGAGATTTTGGCCTAGGTTATACTGGGATTCATCCCAGGGGTCTTACATAGATAGCAGTTTCTTTGGAGAACCGAAGTAGAGGGTAGTTCCCTGAAAAATTGCTCATTTGCCCGGATGTTTTAATAATGTAGCAAAGCGTTCAAATGAAAACCGGCGAAATTTTCCCTCAGATTAAAACACTAGGAAGCGTTTAATATAACCAGCGGTTCAAATTTACAGATCAAAGACCAACTATAATATTGCTGTTATTCGCCTTTCTTAACTATCGAAGTTCAGTTATCTGTTAATATTGTTGGACGGACAGAGAAATTTTTATTGCTATTTTCGCAAAGTGCAACTTCTTCGGCTGGCACAAAGGTTCAGCAGGATAGTCGGTCTTCGTTAGTCAAATTGCTCCCGTTGCCGAGTTCAAGCAACATAGTTCAATACTGCTACGGTGTAGCAGCAGCTACGCTTCGCAGAGCGACGGGAGAGGAAAGTTCTTCCAGCGTCTTCGCCGACATTATAACCGGTAGAAAGTCGAGTCTTGAGGCGGGGATCTTGTATTCGGGCGAGCTCTTGATTAAAATTTCATCGGTACAACCGAGTTCCTCTCCTCTTCCGCTGGACCTGGCGAAATCTGCCTCTTTGCCCGCGTTTCCCTTCGCCACCAACTCTTCGACGAAACCTCTTGTAGAGAGCTGATTTTAGTTTATCCTATGAACAGGCTAAGTTTCCGTGTTTTCTACGATCCTCAATGCGGCATTATTCGGTGCACGGTGTTTTGTTTGCGATGTGTCGACGGAGCTTCCATTGATTGGCAAATGCGCCGGAACTTGGCGAAATTTAATACCAACCAAGCTATACGGACTTTTGACGTACACGCCAGATTAACATGGAACTAAGTAGATAAATCTACATCCAGCTACGGCTAATTAAGCGTCTAATCAAGGCGATTCATGATACGGATGTTAGTAAATTCTATTTATTCTTAGGTAATATTAGATTTACTTTCAAGTGTAATAGACAAGTTTTATATTCTCTACGTTTGACTATAGCTTTTATTGTTCCTTATTTCGATCGTTAGAAACCAGAGTTTACACAGCCGATAAACTTCGACGCCACACTAACGACATATGAGCAGGAAAACAACGTCTAGCCGACGAAACAATATCGCATGCCGGGACTATTTTCAATCCTCCAATGACAAATCATGTGTACCAATTTCGTCGGCGAAGCGTTCTCCACTTAGAGGCATTGAGTACGGCAGTCGTAACGGCAACGTTAAATCGGTAATGGGCGGAACAGCCGCGTCAGCCGCACCATTGTGTCGGAGCTCTCGATCGCCGAGGACATCGTCGCCGTCGTCGTCGACGTCGTCGTCCTCGTGGACTCCTGCGCGCCTCGTCGACATCGTCGTCGTGGCTCGTTGTCCCTTACTGAACAAAGAGCCCGAATCGAATAGCGAAACGATCCTCGCTTCATATTGCCAGAGCGGTGAGCCTCGAGAGAAAGCGGAATTGGCGGGGCGAGTGGGTTACTGGGATGGTTGGTACCCGTGGTATTCAAGCGAAAGACAATCGGCCAGCTAAATCGTCCGAGGTTAGGAAAACGCTGCTGCAAGCTCCCTCGTGCTTACAAGCTTCCACTATCCTTCTCTTATTCCTCAGCCTCTCTCTTGCTCCTTCTTCTTAGGGAAAATCGACCGACCGAAATCGGATCGACGGCCTCGTTTCACATTTTCCCTTTACCATCCTCCGATCTAGAATCCCCCACGAATGGCGATTGCTTTACTCTACAATCATTAGATGCTGCAACTTATGCGCACTGAGAGACGGTAAGAGAACGAACCGCTGTGCAAACTACGTGGGAGAGAAATCCGATGACGGGAAAAACTTGCCGAGGTTTGCGCTGAATTCTGCTAGCGACATGGGTACTGGATGTTGTAGACACGCCAGTAAGCAATACAATATACTTACAGTGAACTAAGAATCACTGTTCATTCTCGAAACTATTGGAAAAGAGTTCGGTACGGAAATATAAGTGTAAATAAAATAGAAGAAATATAAGGGTACATACTTTAGTTATTTGACGACTCTTCGTGCTACTTTGATATTTACCTCAGGCTAGGATTATTTGAAATGAATTTAGATTTGGAGTTAAGAGAGCAGTATAAATGCTCTAATGACCGCCGAAGTGGATCAGTGATTACGCGATGGCCGACAGGAGGAAAGGGGAAAAGTGGAAGCACTTTTCTCGATAGCCGGGCATCTTGTTTGAATGAGACGAGCGTGCGAGAAATAAAATCGAGTTCTCAACCGGACCTCTCCTTAGTCGAAGAAACAGCCAGATCACCGCCGGATCCTCCACGAACGGAGTGTAATCTTTCATCTGCTTTTTTGCTCCTCTACGCTCTCCACACCTTTCCATCGCTTTCTCCCTCTCGGTATCGCCTTCTTTTAGCTAGATTTTTGCGTCGCTCTAAAACTAAGAGTCGCCTGGCGCTTACGCAGCTCGCGGCCAGCCGCTTTCAATTAAAGCGGCACATTCATTAAAGGTAATTAAGGGCGAGCACGTTCGCTGAGAGCCGCCGGACTACTTACTCCCTGCCGGGCTTACTATTACTTACGGCGGTGAGCGCTCTCACGGACCTATGCGCCATAGAAATTTAGCCGATAGAAATTTCTTATCGCCCGGCGAACTGACGCGCATCCCGAGGGATGCTTTTCCGGGTTTCGAGCTGAGAGCCTCAATTCCATCACGTGTGTTTTTACCCTTCTCAGTAAGCTCAGTAACCCTGCTCCTACTCTGACCGGCCTCGTATGTTACGTCCCCAAATGCCTATTGTCTACTTCCATGAACCGTGCCACTTTTTGCTGAATTCGCCATTGGGGAAATCTATTTATATTAAATGGGTTTTGACGAACAAGGGCACATTTTACGAGAAATAAATTTTGTATAACTATCAGCATGGGAGATATTAATTAGAATGAGTTGGAATTGAGGTTTGAAAGACGAGTAGAATTTACATCTTCTTTTAATGAAGAGTAATTAAGTCTAAATTATACGACATGAAGTTTGGTAGTTTGACTAATGAAAATGGAGTAGTATAAACGTGTTAAATAAACGAAGATCGTTGACTCGGTTGTTTGACAACGTCTACTGTCAAGGGTGTTATGAAAATCGACTAACGACGCGGGTAACACCTAAGAGTAATCCAGCGGGACTACATGCGGCTTGTAACGGAAGCCAGGCTGCAAAATGACTGGGCCGTTACAACCCTTTAACGACTCTAATGACTGTATAACGGTACTATCGTGTCAACTACGCGGTACTCCAAAAGCCATCACCTAAAAGAATAATAGATCCATAACTACCAGGAAGATACAAACGACAGGCGGCACACATAACCAACAAAACTAAAAGTGGGTTTCGTAGAGCGTTCTTAAGACAATAGCAATTTCAACGATCTTTTCTTAAACAAGTTACTAACTTTGATACGAAAACAATCCAGAAAAGATTATGAAACTCTTGTAGTGTAACAAAATAAAAAGTTAGGGAGTTGAAAGGAGGGAAGACAAAAGATAAGATAACTATTAATACTGTTCTATTATAAGAAGGACAATCTACTTAGAGTGCAAGTTTCCAGTCGGGACAAAGTGTTGTTTTCAGTGTACATTTATTTGATGATATCAAATCCGAAGGCGATCCTGGGTAAACAAATGGGACGTCGAGTCGTCCGATAGAGGATCCTTGCGATTCGATTCACGAACACGTAATGATCTGGTGGCGCTCCTTTTGCCGAAGCATGGATCTGGGGTCTCGGGATTTCCCGATCAGTGATACTGTCACGTATCATAAAACAACACGAAATGACCCTGCAGCGTCAGGGATTTTACACTGTTCTGAGCAGTCTGGATTCTATACCCAAGAGGAGGAGCGTGACAGGTCGACGTGTAACAGCTGGCGATACGGTCCCTTCCTAACTGACACACGGCGGATTTACGTCGCTCTCCGGTGCCCTATGGAAATCTTGCGGACAGCACCCCCATTAGTTATCTTTTTATAGTATTCTTTTCTTATTGATAAGTTGCAATATTCCGTAACACGTGCAGTTGCAATGTGTAGTGTATGTGTAAAAGTAAGGTTTTCATCGGTAATACGAAAAGCGTCACTTAATTAACAACTTCCAACACTAGTAAATTAATCTTTGTCTGATATGGGGGAGTAATAAATCTAGGAGTTTTCCTCGAGGGTTGCCAGATTTTAGACACAAAATGCCTTTTTACTGAAAGTTCTAGGTGTAGTAGAAAAATGGTTCCAATTGTACCAAGGTATACGCCACGTAATGAATCTGTTACATCCACAGTTAAACGGCAATTCTGCTATGAAAATGAAAAAATAGTCGGGGGAGTGAAACAAATCTACTAAATTAAATTAATGTCAAAAATTTTCGAGGCGAGTGGCTAACGGGGATAGAGCGTTATTACGTTTTACGGAAGAAAGTTTCTCGAGCGATTAGCCAAACGAGCGTAATTTTCCTAAAGGCTGAAGGACCGAAATTGAACCACAACCATGCTAAAATTTTATGTAGTTTCTGTTCCAATAAATGTGTCGCGTCACGGCGACCTAATTTTCGTCCCAATTACGCAACTTAAAGCGCAACTCGAGCAGGCAACGTAACCTGCGGAATCTATCAATGACATTGCGATTCATCGAGCTAATAATTAATTGCCACAATTTCTCGGATCCCTAACGTTCGAGCCAGTAATGAGTGCGCAAACTTCTCGTTTTCTAATAAATCCAACGTACAAACCTTGCGTCTGATTTCGGCAGTTTAAATCTCCAAAAAGCCGGCAAGTCCGAGCAGTAAAAATGAGATTCTTCAACTCCGAAATTCTATCTCGCCTTCCATTTGCATCCGGCGGAATTAAACCACAAAGGCGGGTTTTCCTGCCAAAAGGAGCAAGCCGAATTCGCTGTAACGCCGTGGGAACTAGAAGTACGATGGAAGCAGCGTCAGAAGAGGTAGTGGGTGGACTTTTCAGTGAAAAGAAAATCCAGTTCCGAGGCCGACCAAAAACATTCCTTTCAATTGTAGACTGATATTGGCATCCGATTTATAAACCATCCATTATAATTATAT